>JAWWMO010000030.1:6345031-6413969 GCA_035047845.1 Dendrocincla fuliginosa | reverse complement strand
GGAAGGAAGGGGAAAAGTTATTACAAAACAAATCAGTGTCAACCATTATTTTTTAAGTGATAAAGGTATACTGACATCAGCAAATGATATGTCTATTTTCTTAAGGTACTTCTGAATGTATTTTTAACATGTTAGGAACAAGACACTTTGAGAAGAATATAATCATCTGGAAAAATTTTAGCTGAGTTGTATAAAAATACACATGCACACAGAAATTTAGTCAACTATTTTTCTGCCATATCATTTCATAAACTTACAGTAACTTACAGCAACCATATTCTCAGTGTGAAGGCCTACCATACGTGATATCTTAAAGAATATTATATATAGCTATTCATGATCAAAATGATATCCTAAATGTGAGAAAAGAAGTCATTAGTATTATAAGTAAATTGTCAGTCACAGAAGTAGCTGATACAGTCACCAGAGGCAACATAGCAGAACTGGTGTTTAATCAGTTCCCCTCCACCCCCCAGTCAAGATTTTCCATACTGACCTTCAGTGAAGTCATTAAACCATCACATAAAATATGTCAATCCCTTCAGACCTCTTGATATGACACCAGACAAACACTGTTCTTGGAAAGAAAATGCACTGAGTTTTCAGTCTTCAACCCCAAAAAATCCCCACCGATTTCTTGGTCTCCCTTGGACTGGATAATCATCTGAGAACTTCTGGCAGACAGAGTGATGGAACAAAAAAGTGAACTAACTCACAGTAGAACAACACAACTCAAAGCTTTAGTAATATTCATGGTAATACTCTGAAGCTGACATACAGGTCTCTGCAGCAAAAAGTTTTATACATTTTCATAAGCTATAGGAGTTTAAGAACTAAAAGAGCCGACATGTTCTGTGCAACAGTTTCTCACTTATAAATACTGGTTTGAAATCCCTTGTATTTGGAGACTTGATGAAAAAAAAAAAAAAAAGCCAGGACAGAACAATGATTTATTCTACTGCCTTTGCAGAGTTTGTGTGCAGCTGCTGAATTATGAAGCACAAAGGAAATCCCAGTGCACTCAGTAAATGTCAAAACTCTCACAATAACTGTCTTTCCAAGTCCAGGATATTACCAAGCACTGTAGTGTTGCCTATTCATTTGCCTATTTCTTGCCTAGTGCCACTGTGTCACACCAAGTCATGCTTTGTGTTATACACTACTTTCCAAAGAAATATCAAAAAGAATACATTATTCTATTTTCCTGAAATTCTCATTGAAGGAAAATAGTTTTTCAGAACAACAAAAGGGAAAAAAAACTTTGTCTTATAATAATCATTTTAAATGTAACTAATACTTCTAAAAGAAATTTTAATCTCCAAACTCTGTTCCTCATGAAATAAAACAGTCATTAAATTTTTCATCTGCCTGGATTTTCAATCACATGTCTCAGTGACATTTGTCTGTAAAAGGATAGTGAGAAGTTTAATTCATTCCCAGTCCATAGTAATCCACCTCAAACACTTTGCAGTTTCCAGAGTTGTGAAAGTCCAGCTTAGAAAACCACAGAGCTAATATGAAACCTACCATGGGTGGCTGAGGAAACAAAGAAGATTAAAGTATTAACATACACCACTTCAGTCCCATTCTGTTCTATCAGTTATTTCCATAGATACAGGAAAATCATCCAGCTGTAAACTAGCACAGTAAATTTATTTTGCAGGCATCACTCAACAGCACACAGAGATGCATATGATCACCTGTGTCAGGGCGCACCAAATCTCACCATGGCTCAAAAGCAACACCAACATATCATAGGAAATGTGCTTTGCCTGTATGTTGGGAGAGCAGGAATGAGAACATAAACAGAAAAAAAGATTTTGAAAAAGAAAACATTTTGTAAAGGTTCTTTAAAGATTCTTACACTTGTTACAGCTTTTACAGTTCTCACTGAGTTTATTTTACCACAAAGCAATTCTGAAATAAAACAATCTCAGCTATCAGGTAAAGAAATGGAAAGAATGATCAATCACATAGTCCATGGAATACTTCTTGTAGCTATCAAAAGCATAAACCTGATACAGTTTTTCCAGGGGATCAAAAGTCACTCTCAAGTTAACTATTTCAAACTGTGGACTTTGTAAAAGACTTCAATATCAACTCTGCAAGTGCTTAATAAACTGATTGTTCACAATGCTTTGTAGAGTAGAAAAAACAGCATTTTATAAATGCATCTTACTAATTTTTGTCTGCAGTGAATAGCCAAGACTGACTAGTTTGAAACACAAGAGGGATTGTGAGATGTGATTTCTAGAAACAGGAATAAAAGCCAACTTCTGAGAGAGGCAAAAGGTGTTACTGAACTTCTGTTCATCTTACAAAGACAATTTCAAGTTAGAAACAAATAAACAACACGGGGGAGTCTGCTGGCAGTCTCCAATTCCAACCTCTTTTCAGTAGCTGTATTGAGCACTTCAAATAGTTGGCAATATTCCACTAGGGTTCACCTGCTGAAGACATGGTTTGAATGATTTTGCCAGAATTAACCAGTAAATCACATTCTACCTGAGTCATAACATGATGAGATGTAACATCAACATGTCAGGGGTTCACCTTCCCAAGGAAACACAACAATGACAACAAAACCTCCTAGAAAATAAGATACTATTTTGAAAGACAGGATTCTGCTGATAGCAAGATTCCTGCATTTCAAATGTTCCAAATCAAATAAAAGTTAAAAAAAAAAATCTTGCTAGTTCACAATTCTGTTCACTCTGATAGTATTCAGGACCTTATGTCTCAGAAAGCCCAGCACATGTTGTTTGTTTTCTTGTAGTCTCTAAAGGAGCTCAGGGCCAAAAGAAAGGTTTCTTCATTTTTGTTACAATCCTAGGTTTGGACTGGTTTTGGCTACGTTTTGCTGTAGTGTTCCTCTTCTTACAGTGTTATTATCCACGGCCCTTGCTGAAGGCTGGATCCTGGTGTTGTAGCATAGTTCCAGTATTACAAGGTAACTTTAATACTACTTGAGACATGATTTTTTTTCCATTTTTTTTTTTAATATTTTATTTCTGTTTCTAAGAATAAATGACAGCTCATATTGTGCGTAGGTTCCTGCTCATGACAGCCCAGGCTGCTAACAGATTGCTAATCTGATAACTGGTCTATTAAAAGATCTTGAGACAATTTCCCAGTGCTTTCCAACTATAATTTGGGAAACTTACTTCCCTCTATTGAATCATTAATAGTATAAATTACTGCCACGGTACCTAAGAAGATAGTGTTCCTTAAATCAGTTCAACATATTCCGAAAGTAGTCAATATGCTTCCTCACAACCTCTGCAAAGAATCAGAATGTACTGCATTATAATACAAGGACGTCTATGTGAGAAGAAAACAAACCACAGCAATTTATGGTCAAAAGAAGTAAACATGAGCCAAGAAGTTGACAGGTGAAAGCAATATGGTACTGGCAAATGTTCCTGTCTACTGGGCATATATTTAGTAATGTATTTGCTAGAGTGACAGATACAGAGACAGCAACTGCAGATAGGAAAAAAATGCTAAGAAATTAACACTTCTCGACTGGTTAATATTATGGGAATATTATTCTTTAATCCAGTTTGTATTATAAAGCATATTATCAGTTCTAACACAGCACAAAAACTTCTAATAAGCCTTTCCATCAGAGTTATCTCTATGTGAACATAGAAGTTACTTCCCACAACAACATAAACTATTCCTCAGTGTCAGAAGAGGCTACCACACACTTTCTTTTCATGCAGCGCAGATGAGTTTGGTGATAAAACTCAGCAAG
The DNA here is from genome assembly GCA_035047845.1 of Dendrocincla fuliginosa. Lineage (NCBI taxonomy): Eukaryota > Metazoa > Chordata > Aves > Passeriformes > Dendrocolaptidae > Dendrocincla > Dendrocincla fuliginosa. The sequence goes on along the minus strand of JAWWMO010000030.1, from coordinate 6,410,212 downwards.
TCCAGAAAATAGATATATTATTATAGTCTAACAGAGGTATTATTATACTCTTCCTCGTATTAAGATAATTCTTTGGGTCCCCGAAACGGGGCAGGATGTTTCTGCACTAGACACAGTAGAAAAAGAGTATCCAGAAAACACTTTCTTTCATGAAGTTGTATAAAATTTTCAGCCTGTAGGATAAATATAGGATGACATCACATTTCACAGAAAAAGACGGTAAAGTAACCTGTTTCTACTAGTCATTATTAGACTGTTGGGAGTCCCTTAGATGGAGCTGGCAGCTTCTGAGGTGTTATTGCTCCCCATGATCATCTGCTGCGTCCTCAGAGGGAAAACAGGCATGGAGTGGCTGAGCTGCTCAGTTGCAACAGAGCTAAGGGTCTCTTCCCTCATCCAGCTTCTGCACCAGCCTGAAAAATCACACTTTTTCTGCCTCACTAGAGATCATGCTTCCCTGTAACACAACTGCACACCTATGCAGCAGATGCTGTCCAGAGAAGCCCCTTCTCCTCCAAAATGCCTGTGGCCGCACAGGCTGAGGGGGGTACAAGTAATCAGCCAAAGTAGCTGTCTCCTCACCCACAGTTTATATTTCAGCTGAAAAATAGCCTATAAAATGAGAACAGTAACAATGCCAAATCCCCCTTGCTTTGTAAAGTCCCCTTTTAAAATAAAGGCAGTGAATCAAGAACTCCTAGCTTTCGGTCTAAACATATTTTGAGAAAGGTAAACTTACGGAGCTTAGAGAGTTAATTAACATAATTAACCAGGATAACATACACAGTTTGAACTCTAATTACTTGTGAGGCAAGTGTTTCAATTAAGCAGAGGTACAGACTCGTGTTAATAACTCAAAGACTCTCTCCATGTCAAAAAAAATATAATTACAAAATACAAATTCTCCATTATTTGAGTTTATTTCTCCAGTTGATTGACACAGCACTTTAGACTTCTAGGGCTGTAGCCAAATGGGTTTTTTTGAGCACCAGCTAGTTTTTAACATGTACTAAGGTGGAACAAATTATGCTTACTGTAGCCAGTATTATTTCTGGCTTATTATTATAGGAAGATTTTTCTTTTTAAATGCATGAATTGCTGAAAGGTCTACATTTTTCTATGTAGTTTCGGTATTCCATACCAAACAACACCACAGCAAGGAGGAGAAATAATATTGTTATTAACTGCTTCTCTAAAATGGATAAAACAGCAAGTTAACTAAAGAAGTGAACTAGTAGTCTATCAAAGGATTTAATGAATAAGAAACAGAGACAAGTGGAAAATGACAGTGACCCGATGGCAATGTCTGGCTGATAGAAGATGAATTGGGCAGGAGAACGCAACAATATTTATGCTGGGATTCTATGTGACTAATCATTAATTGAAGACTAAAAAATATCTAATTCCATATCAAAGCATTTACAGATTGAAAAAACACCTTGTGAACTGCCTGAATTTTTGTTGCTGTTGTTTTTGAAATGAAAATAAATTCAGAAGAGTTACTTTTCAGAGAACTGTCAGAAGATGGAACTACAAAATACTACAAGAAGAGATAAGAAACAAGAAAACGTGCTACACAGAAAAGCAACCAATTATCGTACCATTTTGCTATCTCTAGCCATTTAGTTTGAGTAGACTGTATGAGACAGCATTAATGGGAAAGATAACATACATAGAAAGGTTATCAGATCACAGATAAGGTTGAAGTCACCAAATACATAAATTTTCTCTGAAACACAGAAATTAAGTTTGAGATTCAGAAGTTAATAGTCCGAGATTCTGACCAAATCCCACCAAAAATCAATTAAAAGCCTCACACTGACTTTAATGAACTCTGTCAAAACTCCCTCTGATCTAATCAAAGGAACACCTTTTTGAAGTACATACTTCAGTTATTCCAGCATGGGAGAATAACATTCGAAGAGCACAAGAGACAATAAAGAAGACTGCCTAAGGCATGTAGCATCCCCTATCTGGTTGGGTTGCCATCCTTTGATTGATGTCACAATTTGGACTGTAGGCAATGAAGAAGATTTTGTCAAACTGCATGAGACAATTGGAAAATTTGAGAAAAGGCCTTCAGAACCAAGAGCATGAAGTATTATCTTCTTGGATAAAACTGTATTTTTATGTAAGCAACATAAAGATAGCAGAAATGTTAGCAGAAATTTAATCTTAATGGAGGAAAAGAAAACTTCAGAGCAAAACCACCACCATATACACACAAACCCCACTGTTGTATCCAGACGACATTTTTAGTTTGACTCAGGAATGAACTTCTTAAAGAAAACATTCTTGAAATCCAGCACACTTTGGTGCAGAATGCTGCCAGCATGTACAAACTGGATTTCTTTTGCAGAAAACTAAACTGAAGACAAGCCTCAAGAATACACTCCTGCTGATGCACATGCAGGTCATGGCACAGATGAGAGTTAGGTTAAGGTAAGATCTCCAAACATTCATAGTCAACACCACTGTCAAACCATGCTCCCTGGTGTGTCAACCACAGCCTATACATGTCATAAGTAGGTATACAAATTGTGTCTGGAGAATCTACCCAACACAAAGGCATCAGATTTGGATGTAGCAGAACAAAGGAAAAGTGAGGTATTTGTTGAAGCAGCAGTAAAAAGAAAACCCAGACCTTCAACCTGAGTTTAGTATGCAACAAAAAACATCTGGGAAGAGCTTCAAAGGAAGCCTGAGAAGAGCATGTGTGTGCCTTGTGTTTCGTCCTTCAGCGAAGTTCCATCATGGGTAACACCTACACTGCTGCACCTGAGAGCTGTTTACATACAGGGACTTGGAATAGTAACACTCAGTTACAATACCCCAGGCTTCCCTTTTGTCTGAGAGCTGGAACAGATATTATTTGAAGAAATTGGCTCACCATTGGCTACTGACTAAAAAAATTCAGGTCTCTATCCCAGCAGAGGGACTAGAACCATTTTAAAATTCCTTAGGTTTTTCTATGAGATTTAAAACAAAAGGAAAATAAATGCTAAAGCTAGGCCTAACACAAACTGTAATATTAATAAATAAACTCAATCTGAAACAACAGAAAACTGCAACTGCATGTAATATCTTAAAAGATTAAACACGTGTATCTCAGCTAGTCTTTTCCTTCGTTCTGCTTCTCAGTTTAGGAACTGGGCAGTTAATTCTTTACACTAGTATTACTGGTTTATATCTAAAAGCTATTTCTCTTGGACTATATTAAATAGTTTACTAGAGAAAGTCAATAAAGTACACCAAGGGAAAATTGAAGTATGAAAGAGATTTCTTAGAGTGGGAAACAACCAGATATCATTGACAGTAATTTGCCTCCTAATTGACTGTTCCAACCCAAAGGTTGAGAGATGAACGAACCATGAAACACTTAACCACACTGTTTCTTTGAAACTCAGATACTTCACACACTTACTCCTGTATTCTGCTGGAGTCAAACGCTCAACAACATGAGAAAGGGAAAATAGCTTAGTTACTCTAAGGTAGCAAGGGAAAAGATTTCAGTTTTGCCTTTTGTTTGTTATTAATTATTCCTATGACAAACAAAAGCATACAGGTTAACAAATTTTAAGCCATACTTGCCAATAAACACTAGAAATTAATTTAGGAAAACAGAAAACCTCACTGAGTACCAAAAATTTTTCCCCAGAAACACTGACTTATTTTTCCATTTCCTTGTGCTGTTGGACACATTCAATGAGTTTAAAGACTGCAGATGTCTTTTATACCGTATTAATAACCTAAAAATCAAAGTCTCAGAAATATTGTATTACTTCAATTAATTCCTCAATAAAGTGAGCATTTTATGTATTTGAAGTCTCAGTAGACCTGCTCCTCGGAAATAAAGTTCATTGTAGTTCAGATCTCTTGCTACATTTTGTGAATTCTTCTTGCCCTGACCAGGCACTGGAACAGGAGACTTTTAAATAAAATGAAAAGTAAAGGAGATGGTGACAGTTATTTCTAAAAGAATGGCTTGCGGATAACCACAGGTGTTTCAACGGGCATCAGATGCGAAGGCTGTCCCAATCTCTAGTAGACTGCACATCTTTGAGGAAAGAAAAAAAATATAGCTAAAATATTAATATCTAGTGCCTATTATAGATTAACCGATGCTAAGGAAATGCCCTTAGACCATTTTTATACCTCAAACTCATGTGTAATATAACCATTCTTTAAAGAGATGAACTAGTTCATGTTCCAGAATATGAGCTCATGTCTTCCCTATGAGATGGCGGGATATTGCATAACAGTGTTTAGAAACAGTATCATAGTATCTGTAAGTTTTGCTCTGTGGCAGGTCACCTACCAAGGAGTTTGTGATGGGGTCCCAACTCTGACAGTCCATCACATTCACTGCTGCAACCCCAGCATCCCAATAGCTTGCAAGAGAAGTTTTCTTGGGCTATTTAAAAAGGGAATATTTTGAAGATGTCCACTCTAATTTCTCCATCCTGACTAATCTCATTTTGGGCGAGAGGGGGCTTCAGGGGTTTTTTTTAAGTCTTCTTCCATATAAAATATATACTTATAGTTAACTGTTTGTGTTTCATACAGTATTAGGTATTCTCCTCCAAAAAATTATGAAGTCACAGGAAAAAGAGAGAACCCTCTAGTACAACTTAAATTAGCTAAATCCCACAGGTACCTAGAAGTTGCATTACATGCTTCTGAAAAATTCGGATCAATTCCCAAGGAACTTTTGCATAGAAAAATGATTAACACGTAACACTGGTTATTGCTCACACTGGGTAATTGCTCAGATATATTAATCTAGATGCGCCAGCAGTCACCTTGCTGCATACTGCAAGCAGACTGCAATTCTTGGAGGGTGCTTGAGTTGCTTATGTCCTTCAAAACATTTTCTGGGAGACACCATAAAGATTTGCAGTTAACCTATGCCAAAGGCACCATGAAACCTGCAAGTAACTCTTTAGGGACTTGTGTTTAAGTAAGGCTCTTAAGCTGGCTTCTATTTCTGGTCTATTTTATGTCCTGATGCTCTCTACAGGAGCAATTTAGCTGATAAATCAATGAAAGAGTTACAAAACTGCTGACAACACAAGCTAAACAGCAGTTCAAATAATTTAAGATGACACAGGAAGGATTATTAGAGACTTTGCCACTGAAAATTATCAAGTGTTTGTTGGCATTCAATGTAGATGGCTACAAAATTAGCTGAGGCAATTGAAACAGCTGAAGGACAGAGATTTTGGACAATGTCCAGTTAAAAAGCTAACTTTTAACAGAATTTGACTGTTACTGAGGAGCCATATAGGCAACTACTTTTTTCTGTATGGAAAAATGATCAGACAAAAGAAAACTAAATCAAATAAAGTATGCAATTTTTAGATGGTTTATTACTTTATTCAAAGGCATGGATAAAACACTAAGGATGATGAAATGCTTTAAATGGAAAAAAAAGAAAAAGTAAGAATGAAATCAATGACCAAAAACACATTAATGATTTGAGGGTTTGTTTTGTTTTTAATTAGAGTTGTGAGAAATGGTAATTCTAACGCTGAGAGACATTTCAAGGAGCATAGCCTCACTGCCAGCCCAGTAAAGTCTTCTTCTAGTGCTGAGATCATTTAGAAATATTAACTGTAGAAATCAGAATCTTACATAGACAAAGGGCAATGAGCACCACAGGACTGATCTTTGCCTCTGTTTACTCACTGGTATCCAGATTAGAACTGAGATAATGAGATAAGAAAATACAATTCTTGATAGAGTGTTGAATTGTTGATTAGAAGTTTAATCTACTTCTCTAGAAATTAAGATGTAATGGGTTGATTTGCACTGTATGAACATAATTTCAAAAAGTAAAATTTTAGCAATAAAAATCAAAAGCAGCTCTGAGGATTTCTGGCCAAGAATTTACTTTCTTGGGAAATTAAGCTTCTCCATTTATATACAGACTGACTTTCTGGTCCCCTTTTCAGTGAGGTTTCTTGTCTCAGCTGGCAAGCAATCACTAAGAAGTTACATCCAAACGTTGTTAACCTCTGTAACATAAACCACCAGTATAGCTTTTCCTCAAGAACATCCTAAATCCTGAACTTTCAGTCAAATGCACACTACTACTGTCAACATCTGTATGATGACCTGTAATAGATAGCAATTAAAAAAAAAAAAAAAACAAACCAAAACCACTTTGGGAAGCAGCTAAATAGGTCACATTTGCTGCATCAATAAAAGAAAAAAACCTACAATTTGAGATGCTAATATATTACATTAGGAATTTGGACTATTTCTTCAAAGAAATTTCTATAATGGATTATGACTGTGTGTCACTTTTAGCTGGATGGTTTCTGAGAAGCATATCCTCTAGGGAAAGTCAAATAACATGATTCTCATGAAATTCTCTGTCCTTTAGTGATGAAGTTAAAATCAGCATAAGAGCCAAGAATATTTTGAGAACTGATGACTGTTAGCATTCATCAGATGCCCAAGTGACTCTTTGTAGCTCAGGGATGCATCTTGACAAATTTAAACACACTCTTAACAGGCTCGTAACTGCGTGGCTTGAATTTGTCAGTAAGAGCTCACCAAGGGGTACACAACCCACTCTCAAACAGACTTTCTGAGGGGAGCCCAGAGAGGGGATGTTGAGCACTTGGACATGCCCTTTCTTCTCTTCCTGCCCAGAGGTCAAGGTCACTCCTTATACATGGTGCATATAGGATTTTCTTTCCTCAACATTCACAAAAAATACCAATTATCTGCAAGCAGTGAGTGCATAAGGAAAATTCAGTGCTTTTAATGACCCAGTATTAAATGGTAAGGAGCACTTCACACACTTATGGTTCTTCTCATGACATAACATAATGCATTGTGGCTTACTTGGGAAACAGTTTATAAACACATATTCATCTGAAACTTAAACGAACTCAGATTTCCTGAGCCTTAATCAAGCCCAGCCATACGTATTTGCAGGGTGACAAGCCCTTTTAAAAGAGAGATGGGGCATGGTGGAAGACAGTGAAGGCAGCCATTCTGGATTCCTCGCCTTTGTAACTTGCCTTAAGCTTTGCTGGTATAAACACTGAAAAGGGCATCATGTCTGAAATCATCTGCTAGGTTAGAGATGCCTTCATGCTTGCAAGTTTTAATGCAACATGAAATATGATATTACAGTCAGAAATCATACACCTTAGAATGAAATCGACTCATACAAACTGCTTTTTAAAATTAAAAAGAACAGTTCCTGAGGACAAGAAGAAAATCATAGCCAAGTTTTCAATTTGTATAAGAAGCTGAAACTCAATGTAGACATCAAAAGAATAATAATAGTAGGAGATTGCCATCTGGACCCTTTTATTTATATATTAAGAAGCATAACAGGATGGACAGCCAAAAAGAAGCAACAGGTGACAGATTGCTGCCTTCAATCTCTTCAACCCCTGTCTGATCCCTAAACTATGTTGTCCAAGTGGGGCTCAGGTCTGTGAACTCACACAACTCATAAAGCAGATGTAATTATTACAATTTAAGTCCTTTTGATCGTCATCCTTTTGTGAAATGATTCTGGTTTCCAAAATAACTGCATATTAATACAATCACTTTTGACCTATCCTTGGTAATCCTTACACTACAACCACACATGAAGATATCTGTGGACATCTGTTTTCTTTCATTCATTTGGCATGTTTTTGAGAAGATGCTGAAGGATGTGATTTATTGCCTCTGTCTCTCAATGCCTTCCCTACCTTAACATGTTTATTAGCATCAATATCCTAAATAATAAATAAATAATAATAAATAAATAATCCCATTAAAGAGAAGCTTTACAGAGCAAATTTTAAAAATTGCGTTTTTTTGGCCACATATGAACTTACAGATTAAAAAAAAAAAAAAAAAAAATGGAATATCAAGCAAGACAAATTATGTTCAGTCTCCTTACAAAAAATTCTGGTTTCTTCTTTCTTTTAAGAGGAGAATAAGAAATACAGGAAAATGAAAATGCTAATACTATCCACCTTAAACTTCACGTAGTTTCAAGCAAAAGTACTGTTTATCATCAAAGAAGGCAGCTTTGGATACAAGCACTTCAAAACAGAAATAACCTAAAAGTATGTATGTTTCTTAGAATACTAATGGCTCCAATTCTGAGGAGGGACATAGTTCTGCTTAACTGTTGTGCTTGAACAGTGCATACACTCCATAGTTAAAACCCGAAAAAAGTCAGAAAAAGAATTCTAAATATATGTTTTATTAGCTTTCAAGAAAAACAGCGTGCACTGCTGACTTTCAGGTGCCATAATAAATGCTGCTAGGTGCTGGTTTTTCCCTGCAAACTAATTTGTTTCAGCAAGTCCTTCTCCAGCTGGAGACAAAAATAATTAGCAAAGAGCGGAAGGCAGATATATTTGTTTTAGACAATTGCTGGACAATGGCAAATGGACAATCCATGTATTTTAGTTCAATAATTCTACTCAGTAAGGACAATCTTTATCTGAATGCAAGAACATCTGCTAAAGGAAACATTAAAAACAGCTTTTGAAAGTTCAAAGAGAAATACAGGATGGATTAGGGGTTTTAAATGAAAAGACTTCTCACAGTTAGCAGTTTGTACCTTAACATCAGCCTCTTGAAAATGCATTTGAGCTCCATTTTAATTCACTTCTTAAATTCTTTCAAGGAGTTATATGCATACATTTTTGGAGCATCTTACAGGAATTTATTATACGAAGGACTAGAGAAGTAGATTGAGGATTTTTTATCCACAAACTCAGATGATCCAAGCCAGATAATTTTGCTCCCTCCTTCCTCTACCTGAGAAGAATTAGGCATCAGTAAAATGGAGCTCTTGTTGCAAGCATCCATTAAAGACAGTGCCAGGTTCTCCTCTCTACCACACACTATGGTCCCACACGTTTTTCCTTCCACTCAAGCAATTAACTTTATGATAATTTTGTTCCTGACTCATGTTTTTGACTTGATGAAGCTGGCTTTCTAATCAGAAAAGGTAAACTTAAAAGTCAAGTGCAATCAGGGAGTGTTAGGCCAGACGTGATTATGAGAATTATTTAAAGATAACAAGTAATGCCATATAAGTCTAAAAAGCAAACAATCTTGAAACTTAAACCAAATTAATTAGCCTATCTTTCTTTATTTTAACACACAAATAACCTAAGAACTAGTTGTTAGGCTCCTTTCTAATCCTTACCTTAAGAGAAGAAAGATCTTTGAGACAGAGATTTAACCACAGAAAATCTTCATAAAATCTGGTATTGTTATTTATTTTGACAGCCTACACAGAAAGCAGGGACTGGACAGAACTAGAAACTTAACTCCCCATAATTTGGCATGTTTAAGATCAAGTGTGTAGGTAATTTGACTGATGCAAAGTGAAGAATGAACTCTTGATGTTGTATATGCACACTGCCCCTGTTCTGTCAATGCTGGATGTCAACCCTGCAACAGGACATACAGAGCAGAAGATGACAGTAAACGATGTTCTGAACATCAGGGAGAAGAGCTTTGGTTTTGTATTTGTAAGAAATTCGGATAAAAACTTTTACAGACAAGGTCAAAAAATACTGTATATAATTATAATGTGTATAATACATTCTGAAACATCTCTTCATTGCACGTCCAAACATAACAACAAAGGCAGACAACCATTTCTTCTTCTGCCCCCAAATCTTTAAAAATAATTCAAATCCCCTTAGTTATGATTTTTTAAAAAAAAAATATGATCAGGCACTTACGGCATATGAATCTATGGGAATTGTGATTTTGCTATCTTTAGCCCTCTTTCACCCTAGCAACAGGACATGCTGATTACAGTCCACACCATAAGAGAATATAAATACATCATGGGATGTACTCTAGATGCATAAATGGATCCTCAAGGAAAATCTGCATCTCACAGGATCCGGAAGCACAAGTTTTGTCAAGTGCTTCCTTACTCTTGGATTTGGGGATTTTTGATGGTTTAACAAAGCCATTACCATTGGGTAGGGGATAGGAATGAAATAAAGGAACAAGAATTTAAGTTACCAGGCTTGTTTGCTGCACAGTCCACATTTTTTTAATCTTTCTTGCACATACCTGCAGTTGCTTATTCTCTGTCCAGGACAGCTTTTCTTGATTTGGTCCATTATAACACAATTTGGGTTAAATAATCTTCCTATCAAGGCCTTTCCCTGTATCTGTCCTATCTTCAGAGGAGTTACCAGCCATGATTTTAAGAGGGGCCAAGAAGCAGTCTTCCCTTGGCATCGTAACAGCAAGAAGCTTGCACTGCTGCCCTGCTGGTCTAACCCTCACCAGGCGAATCAGCAGCCAAATCCTACAACTTTGAAGTCACATTTTAAGATTTCTGTGACTGAGAGCCCCAAGTGCAAGTATTCAATCTCATCCCGGTGAGCTCGAACCCTTGGAAGAAAGCAGTTGGAATTTCTCTCCATTACAGCAATGTACTCTGTGTCGCTGCCAATGTGCCTTTCTGCCCCTGCAGGATGATGTCTCATTGTTAGATCTCTATACTGTTTTCTTCCTGAAGGAAGAATTAGAGAATTAGTGTATGAACATCTTGCAATGTGACCGCTCCTTTGATTTGGTAGTTGTATACATAACCGCACCAGATACTAATTCATCAGTTCACTGTTACAATAAGCAGCAGCATCTGAAAAGAAAAGAAAAGAAAACAAAACAAAACAAAAAGGATCTATCACAACATTGACGCTCTGGCTTGAGAGATCTATTATCACTTCTTGCTTTGCTGGGAGTTCAAGAGTTTCATCTATACTTTACTTTTTGTGCTCCTATATACATTTATGTACCTTAGCAAGATGAGGGAAGTCTTAAACCCATTCTGAAGGAAAGTTATGAAAGCAGAGCATCATCCTACTCTGTAATGAACAAATGCGGTAAGCAAAGTCAGAATATGTTTTAGACTTCAAGATAACAAGAGGAAAAAGATGATATGAGAAATTTTTTGCTTTTGCTCATTAAAAAAGGTAAGCTAGTCATGCTCCCTTGTCACACTTCTGCAAGGCATCCTTAACAGCTACACTGGATGATTGTATTTTCTCTGCCTTGTAGATTGAATACTCAATTGACACAGTTCATGCTTGAACTCTCAGATAGTAGATAAATAGAAAAAGGCAAAGTTACCTGGTCTGCAAGAGCTTGCACAGCTCATAAAATTTAGTGCAGCATCAAGTCAATGCACCACACTTACATACTGAAGCCAGAGCACTAAGGGGCATCTTTGCCTTCTCCTCTGCCCAGTGCAGTTTAAGCTGTGACTGCAGCTGTGCACTCTATATGATCCACCAAGTGACCTCACCCACTAAATCCAAGGAGTCACACTATTTATGTGTGTCTAAGTAGTCCACACACAGCATCTTGGAAAAGGACAGAGTAAGACATTACCTGTTTAACTAGTGTACCAATTAGCTATTTGAAAAAATTGTAGAGGAAAATCTACAAATCAAACTGTTCTTTCTTTGAGTTCAAATCTCAGCTTTGTGATTCATTCTAAACTAAGAACTATCTTATTGCCATAGCCTAAATTCCTACTTAAGAGTCAGCAGCTACTCTGGAAACTATTTGAGGGCCTACAAAGGAAGTTGAGGAAACAGTGATTTAGTTCAAATAAATTATATACTGGCTTTGGTTCAGAAACTAGCACATGAAATTTAAATGTCTCATACAGCAAGACAGACTAATTGATTCAAATTGCTTTTGGTAGCTTACCAACTGTGAGTGAAAGAAGCACAACTCCAATTACAGAAAGCCAGAAAACTCGTTCAGATAGGCACAGCATTTATGAATGAGTGAAGTTTATACTGTTGCCTGTAGGAAAGAAGTGCACCTTCAGGTCCTCCTTTTTCCATTATTAGCTTTAAAATGGTTAGTGCACTGTTGCCTTTGCATAACACAAATTCTTGAGGAAAACTTCCAAGAACTGGTGTCATCATATTTTGTAAAGAAACATTTTTTGTAAAGAAACAATTAGTTAAGATTTTTTTATACAGTGAGTGTCTAGCAGAACACAGCATCTGTTTCATATGGGTCTTCTAGGCATTGATGCCACACAAGGACTTTAAGCTATCACACGCATCTCCATCTTTGCAGGCTCTGATGTTCTCCTTGGTAACATAACTCTATAAAACAGAATTCTATTTTATGTCAAAACTTTGGATTTGATGGCACAAAATCATCTTGTGGCTTCATTTTGATCGTTTTCATAGCAGTTCAATTACCATGCTATTTATAGCCTTTTCAGAGTCTAAATAATAAGCATGAGACATCCTGAGATATTTGTGGATGGGCATTTTCTATACAAAAACTTTCTGCTTAGTCTTATTATTACCCTAGCAACTATTCAGTTCTAGAACACCAACAAAGGTTAATTAAGTAGGCACAATATTCTTGAAATCTTGTCTGATTTGCTCTATCATCTGAAATTTCTACAACCAACAAAAGACCTACTAAAGAAATGTGTGACTAATGCTGAAACAATCCAGTCTAATGAGACCTCCTAGGAAACCACCTCTCCTTTATGTGATCAACACCAGGAACTTAAATCCCTCTCTTCAGATGGGAAGGCTAACAGGCTGCATAAATATATAGAGCAGCTAACTGTGCTGATCTGTTAAGGAGCCCAATAGCTTTAAATTGCTTCATTTGTCTTCACACTGACATGTAATGCTTACACTGGGCTCTGCATCTATAAAGCACAGTTCTGCTATCAACTAGAAGAATTTATTTCCTAATTGCTTGACTAGTAATTTACTTTTATTCTCTGTGGTCTATGAATTCCTGTAAGCTCAACAAACCGTATGTGACTTGCTAATTGCACTCTGTGTTTACCAATGTGATGGTTACCCATGTGTTCACAGAATATAATGGCACAAGAATAAAATTCAAAGACATGGCCACAAAAGCAAAGCACCAGCAGCTATGTTGAAATGAGATGAGCTCTCCATCCTACCTACCTCATTTCAGGTTCTAAGAGTTTTTATGGATTCTTTATGTACGAGACAGAAAGAGAAAAAAGTTCCTGCTTTGAATCGTCCTCTGGAAAAGTGTTTGTATCCTTGGAATACCAACGATGTGTAGGCAGCTATGCTTCTAATCATTCTAATTGGCTGGCCATGGTGCCCCATAAAATTCCTTGCTGTGAATCCTAACTTTTCCTATCTTGGGGGACAGGAGGGATCAAATAATTTCTTGCCCTAGGAACTTAACAGAAGAGCCCAAATCTACTTTCCTTTATGTCCTAATATGATCAATTCACACAATTTATATGACCTCTTGTTGCCCTCTCTGACTGGAGTCCACTGTAGTTGCTGCTTTCAAGGGCCCTTGTCAAGCTTGTAGACACTTGTCTAAACTATAGCCCAAAAGTATTTAACCTCCAAAGCATGCGGAAAACAGGCCACCAACAGAAATCCAGAGAGTTTTCCTTATGCAAGTCAAATCTTCTATCAAAAATCAGAAAAGCAAATATTCATCAAAGAATCCAAGCTGCAGAACACACGGTATTTTCTTTTCCTCTTTCTCTTACTGTACTTTTTCTGGTTTTTTCTTTTCCTGGAGGACTAAACACCTTCAATTTTTACATCTTCCATATTTTCCCATTCTTAACTTGTTTTTAATTAAGTTACTACTGGGCAGAGAGTTTTCAGCTTCATCCAGTTTTGACCAAATTCCAATTACATTTTAATTTAAAATGTAAAAGAAGATAACTCATACAGATTGTTTCTGCCTGATAATTTGGAAAATGCATATTCCACTGGAGGAGCCATCTTTTTATTAGCATATTTTAAATAAGGTTATACAATAAGACCTCTTCCTATTCAATATGGCATTGCAGGGAAAATTGAAGGAATCCTACTCTTTTTTTACTAACATATTTCCAGAATTTTAATATTACTTAAATGCTAAAATACTGAGATTTGAAAATAACGTTTCATCGCAGAGAGAAAAAATGTAGCATATTTCACAGAAACCCAGAGTTTAGATGGCTTATACTGCATACAGGTAGAAAAAGAATGAGTTCCTCATATGTTCTTGTGAAGGAAATATATCTGAACAACTCAAACAGAGCAGGAGATGTCAAGAGGCAAAGTTAGCAGCTTTAAAATGTCAGGCTACAGCAGAGAGAGAGTGACAGCCCTTGCAGCCCTAAAAGGGACCTGATGTGACCAGAATTAACAAGGACTCTCCATACAGGAATGAATCTCTTTGGTGTGACAGATTTTTAATTTTTTTTTTCTTTTCCTTCTTTCCAGAGACTGTAAGTCTCTAAGATACGAACAGCGCAGAAACTACAAAAAATAATAAAATAGAAAATACAGTCATGGAACTGATAGGGAGATAGGTACTTGCTTTCTCTTAACTAATATTAATGTTGAGAAGAGATGAAAAGCATTCCAAGTAAGGACTATTTTTTAATATTTGCATTATTTTTCCCTTTTTCTTTAAAATACACACAAAGGTAAAGAGACATGTAACTTGTTCTGCTGCTGCTATTACTGGTCTCATCTAGTGGAGACCTGAATCTCCAGAATTCCATTTATGCCAGTGAATCTTGACAGGTCTAGTATAAAAAGCTGCTCCAAGGAAATTAGTGTATATTTTTCTTTCCCGGTTGAATGACTACACCTTTTTATGGTGATATTTTTATGAGAACTTTCTGAAATCAAGTACTAACCTCACAAAGCTGCTAGAAAGCAGAGTGGAACGCAGGTTTAACCTGTCCTCCTGCCCCAGGAATTTGTACTGGTTCAAATATTAAGTATGAAATACTGAGGAGAAGGGGAGATGATGGGGAGTTGGACACCATCTCAAACAGAGCATGGATGTAAAACCAGCTGCTACAAGAGCAAGGTCAGGAACTGAGCTCACTGCTCCTCAGCCAACAGAGGATGAGCTAGTTCTGCAGGTGCCAGCTGTTTCCCTTACTCTCCCTCCCTATCTGAAAGTCAGTGATTCCTACTTCTGAGTGTCTTAGTGGTGCTCAGAATTCACTTCTCCTCATTGGTGGCCATGGCTTTGAGATCCTCCTTTGCTCCTCGTGCTGCTTGCATTGGTGTAGAAGCATTTCAGGTGTGGTACATGGTAGCTAACACCTCAACACAGATTGAAAGATCCCATGAATGCTGCTTTTCTCAAGTTTTGGTACACCACACGATTGCTCATCACTGGCAAGTCTGGCTTTGTCCCCTTCTCACTTTCAAGACAGTTTAAAGCTCTGTCAACAAGTCCTGTTGGCTCCTGCATTAAAACTCTTTCCCCCCTCTGTCTTACTAGTCTTATTAATATATTCTAGAGAGTTTCTGCTAGAGTACTTACGTAACTGCAATACCTTTCTAAAGGTACAAAAAATAGAAATGAATGCATAGAAATGTAACTGGTTGGATGCTCACAAACAGGGAGGAATGCAGAAATTATAAATCACTTTTTTTTTGCAAAAAATAATTTCTAAATCTTGAAAAAATATATTAAGATAGTCTATACAGCAGAGTCATACAAAGAACTGAGTTAGAAGTAACACCAAAAAGACAAACCTGGAGCAAAGACAACCATGCAGAAGAATCCAGGGTGATGCAATAGTCAGGCTACAAAAGGGCCACCATGCAAGTGAGTTTCTCCATTTCCAGTTCATGACTGTGACAGGCTACAACATTGAAAAGTAAGAGGTGGCTGTGGTCACAATAGTTGGAGTTCTTCCAGAGTAACCTTTAGAGATTTTGAAATGAGCACAATGATTTCTGTAAGTGCTCATTCATTTTTCACATGTCCAGTCTATATTCCATTATGCATTTAAATATATTACACTTGCACTTTTAATGGTTATCTAAGTTTTAATGGAATTTCAGTGAACTGCACTCTGTATTTCCCCCAAAAAGGAATGATTCATTAGGAGCTGAAGCCAGTCTCCTTTTTTGTTCTGGCTAATGAGAACACAGCCTAGAGGTATATTGTATGACTCCTAATAAAAATGAAGTTAGACAGTTGCCGAACATAATCGTTATTTATGCTGAGTAAGAAAACAGGCAGAGCAGACAAAATATGAAATGGAAGGGAACAGAACAAAGAATACATTTCTGCAAACCAGGGAATAAGAGGGTATAAAGTTGTAGAAAGGTTACATAGAGAAATGTAATCAAACTATAAGCAGTATTTTCTTTCAGATAGCATAAGTAGAATAGGATTTCATATCACATTAATCAGAGCTTTATGAATGCAACAGAAAAAAAAAACCCCATACCGGTGAATGATCACCAGTAGCTACCAAATGAAATGAAAGTTTTTAGGTACGTTCTTTCATTTGTCAACTCCAGCCACAGCCCCCACAGGACCTGCCTGAGTGCTGATATCCCTATTTGGAATAAATATACTTGATTGAAAAAAAAACACCAACATTTCAGAATGCATTTCTTCAGCTTTTTGGTAGGGTGGACTTAATAACAGAGATGTGTGCATGCCACGGTAGATCAGCATGCAGAACTTTAATTACAACTCTGTCAATTTAAGGCCCCAAATCTAGTTAAAAACCCTATTATATTGGAAAAGCTTGATTGCATCAATTGTGTGGCTACCATTCACATTTTTGAATGCATTTGTTAAAAGTGACACCATTTATCTCAATTTTCTAGTTCATCAACATGTCCCAGATCTTTTTTCACTGACTTCAAATGTTTAGTATCACATCTTAAAATCCTAATATCCTAATTAAATAGGCATTTTGTGGCAGCAAAGAAATTAAAAAATAGCTCTCACAGGTAACCATCATGAAAACGGGTAAAAATCTCCATTAAATGCTTGCACACATTTAAACCTTTAATGCACAAAATTCTTCTTGTGTCAACTTCCTTTCATGTCCTAAATATTTATAATTCAGTACTTTTCATTAAAGACTTCAACACAATGAAAGGCAAAGCTAGAATCCATACATTAGTAGCAGCTTATTTCAAAACATCTCTAAAGGAAACCTCTCTTGGAGATAGAATTGTAAAACACTGATGTATTCAGGAACGTAAATAAGCTTTGCCTTTACTGAGCATGTGTCTGCTCTGACAGAAGTCCACATCAGTGAGCCAGCAGGCATTTGCCTGGGTAAAGGACAACAGAAACTAAAGTTACATATTGACTTCAGGGTTTTCCTAAGCAAACAATGTCAGTCATCACACTAAGACTAGGGCTTCTACTATGAGATTTTATTGCCTTGAAGGTGACTAATGGATAAAATTAGAGAAAAAACAGATGGCAGAAGTTCAAGTTATTGAACAGCTAGTCTAATCTTCTAAGCTGAAAATGGAAAACATATCCATTTTTGGTTTTGTTATAATGTAAGAAATAAGGACAAGAACATTTGGACATTTTCCCTGCCTTTCACTCAGCCAGATCAACTGTGAAAAAAGCAAGTACATGTTCTGAATTGTCCTAAAGATTCTCACTCAGAGATGTGAGTGAGGCATCTTGCCTGGAAACAAAACCATTCTAATGCCTAATTAGAAGATGCTGTTCAACGATGGCAGGATTAGCCTGAAGTATATGGTCAACTCACACAGGTAAACTGGGCAACACACAAGTCACTCAAATCAACCTGCATAAAAGTTGGCCAACACAGAATTTACATGACATTTTTGTACCCATTGATTAACACATCCTTTAGCTGTGTCTGAGATCAAATTTCCTCTCCATCCACATGTAATGTCTACGAAGTTCCTTACGGATTATGCAGTGTGTGTTGTGGAGAGTATCCATACCTGCACTCTAAGGACAGGTAGTTATTCTGTGCTTAGCTCAACATCTCTTAAATATCCTACCAACCCTTAAGAAAACATTGCTTGGATCTTGTCAATCAGATAAAGTGACCAAGCTGCAAAATACCTAATGCCACATGCCACAAAGTTATATGGTATAGATGACTAGACAAACGCAGGCAAGCCTGAAAGAAATAGGCAGGATGCAGTGGTCCTGCTCCATAGGTTTGAAAGGTTGTTTTGGTATTTCATTGTCTTATTATATTTTGCTCTTGGTAAAATTATTGTTTTCCCTCTATAGTACCAATTCTTCCTTTTTCTCCACACTAAGTAACTACCTTTTCTGCAGAAACACTTTGCTGAGAAATAAATGTACATTGTTGTATCTAAATCTTTGAGAGTCTCAACCAGAGACCTCTCTGACTTCACTAGTTCACTAATTATTTTGCTTATTCAGCATTCTGCTGAGACAAATGTTGTAAAGAACAAAAGGCAGAATGCTAATCTGGTGCAAGCTTTGAGCACTCCCCAGGGAATTTAAGCACTATGAAAAGATCCTGTGAAATCAGAAATGCTGCCTGGTAATAAGATAAGAAGGGAATTGCTTTCAAATTACCAGACATGAATTTGAGACATTTGCCTTCTAAGGCACCAACCATGACTTTGCAGCTCATTACATTCTCAGTGACTCATAGTATGAATATGTTCTTTTAATTGCTCTGTATTGTCTTGACTCTTATATTAAAATGACCATTCACTCTTTCAAGATACGGGCTACCCCTGTGTTCACAGAGTACTGCCCTAATCTAACTGCACTTGCTGCACCCAAATTCTAGCAGATAATGAGAATTCAAGTGAAGAGCACAGCTAGAGAGACTAATAATCTCTGATAGTGGGAGTGAGAATCCTCTCTCAGTACAAAATAGATCTGACAGAAGGAACAGATTAAAGGAAGATTTACGTGCTCACCACAGGGCAAGAGCTTTCAATTTCTCTATTGTATTGATATCACAGGTTTAGTATCATATGGAGGGGGGGAGGTCCTTGTAAACCATCCTCATAACCCAAAATAAATTGCCCCGACTGTGCTTCCCATGGGAAAGTATTAGAATTTGCAAACTGAACAGTCCTTTACAGACACATACAAGTCAATACATGATATATCTTATAGAAGCACTAAGTCTTAGGAGGGCTCTCAACATGTTTGTATGGCTCACTGAATGCATTCTAAATACTGAACACTAAACACACACGTTACACATTCAAATTTCATGTTCCCTCAGACTTTCAAAAATTCACTCTAACTGATTTTCATAGTCAGATCAGTATCAGTGAGTTGAATCAGTCCCAGTCTCTGTTTAAAAGGTGCTACAAACCACTGAATTACACAGGCACTTTGGATTCTCAGTATAATGGAAAATTATTTATCTACATATTGAACAGGTCAAACTGCATTTACTTGAAAGCCTTAATAGTCTATATCGACATTGACACTGACTTAACACAGTTAATCAAAACTGCATATAAAGTGTAAGTTACAATGTTAGTTTACTGCTCTGTGCTTGTTTTCTTTAGCATTGATTCATTTTAGAAGTGGTTAAAAGGTCAAAAATTAACTCCTGAAGAATTTTGAGGAAGCTTCTCACCTTGTTAGTGAAAAAAATGTTAAACAGTTCAAAGCAACAGAGAACAGGAACTTTTGGAAGAGCAGGAACCAGCAAGCCTAAAATCTCTGAGGTAATCATAAAAGCAGAGAAAAGGAAGACTTACCTCTTATATTTCTTAGAGATGCGTATTAAAACCCAGCTGACTGACATTATTCAGGAATAAGAATGTGTAGTATTGCCACTTTAGCATCACTTTCCTAAAATACATCCTTTTCACATAGACCATGGAGAAGTCTCAGCATATGAATTTACCCCTACAGTTTTGGTTTGTGCTTTTTTATCAAAAAGGACAAGTAGGCAGAAACCTTGCTAGTATTTCATCTCTTAGCTCCTGGTAATTCTCTAACTTTTTAACACTAAATTAATAAAATCCTGCTAAAGTTTGGGTTGTCTGAGCAGAGTTTTCTCTAGCACAGAGGACATAAAAGTTTTCATTATTGTGTGTGGCTACATGTTTCATTAATAAATTACCGTGGGACTGCCAATACAATCTTCCTTCAAGTATCAGTGACTTCAAGCTGGGCTTCCAAGAAATATGTGGAGTTTATTTCTGGTTCCATATGTCAGTACTAAAGCAGAGTGGTCAAATGGCACATAGAGGAAATCCTTACCACAGGATGTACAGATCAACAGACTTGCAAAGTGTAACACTGCTGGGAGAAACCAAAACATAACATGGCAAATAATGCTGTCACAGTATATATGCATATCTATATATATATATATAATGTTCTATTGACATGGATTTACAAACCATGGAAGCAAGGAAAAAAAGAATGATCGTTCATATCTGTAACTAGTCTATAATGTGAATAATTTGTTAAAAATATTAACATTGTGCTATGTACAAAGCACTAGCTATATAAAGGTGTTCAGCTCAGTCTCAAGAGATACTTGTATTTCAGTCACGCTGAAAAGAGGCACTAGCCTCTTTTCATATAAACATATAACATATAAAAACTTAATCAGTAATCTACAGAAATAACTCAAAAACTGCTCAAAGTGGGAAACACTGCATTCTTTTGTTAGGTAACCTGTGCAATAAAATATAATGACCAGGGTAGAAAGATTGAAGACAGAATGACAGATATCAATCCTGGGGATAAGCCATGGGCTGACTCAGAGCCCAGTTTATAAGGCTGGGGACACCAGCTCCTATAACTGTGGTTCATTCACAGCTGTTTCCTCAAAACCACTTAGAGACACAGGAGAGCTCTCTGGAAAATACAGTTACAGAATTTTTGCCATGAATTGGGGTTCCGTCTGAGAACAGTGATGGTACTTCTGCCTTAATACCATAAAATGTCAAGGTAGAAGGTCAGCTGAAGTGTAATCTAAAACTGAACCAAGCAATCTTTAGTTCTCTGGTTTTCCTCAGTGGTTTGTCCCACTGAGGGGGAACTTCAGGGGTTATTCCATCTTCAAGAACGGATTCATTCCAAATCACACATCACACACATTTCTTTCTATAATATGGGTTTGTAAGTATGTCATAGCATGTTTCTTTCTATGCTGTTTGCCCTTATTGAGACCAAGTATTCAACTTCGTAACTACTACTGTGCATTGTTCTGATACACCAGCTACATGAAGAATCTCTCCTTGGGAGTCTATCATTCCTATGAGATTGAGTTTTCCAAAGAAAATGCCCTGGGTGTTTTTGAGGGTCTTCTCTCAAGAGATACTAAAATGAAATAATTTATACTTGAAATACACAGAAATTTTATGTCACTGTCCTGTCCATGTAGAAGCCAGGCTTCAGAATACCAGACTTATGCTATCCCTTGGTGAGCAGCTGACACTGGCATCAGGACAGGACATTCATGGAAAAACACCACCACCACAACCCCCCAAAAAACAAAACCAAACCAAAACAAAACCAAACCAAAAAAACCCAACGAAACAAACAAAAAAAAACCAAACAAACAAAAAAAACCACAGGGAAAATAGTATAATGCTATGTATTTGAACAATAATGCTCTATATTACTTCTGGTTCCAAGTGCCAGATGCTGTTTGCCTTCATTAAATAAATTTTACTATCCATGAAAGCAGACGAAATATATGTATGTATGTAGAGTGAGTTATGATCGCTTTTGCCTGCAGATGGTATGATATGAACTTTTAATTTAGCTGATGTAAAATAAAATTTGAATCTTATATGCATTTTATTTCAATACCCACAATACTGAATGTTTAAGAAATTGTCATAGATCTCCACATTTAATATTTTGGATATCTAGTTATAGTTTCTATTCATAATTCAGGATTCCTTCTGTTCTGTGAACATTTAATATGAAGCCAATTTGGGTTTTGTTGGCTTGGCCACATAAAATGCAGGAGAAATGTGTCTTTAGCAATTAGATCTATTCATAATCGCTACTCCACACACTATTGTTTACTTTCATGTATATGGACTCTCACAAGTGGCATATAAACACATGGATAGTCATGAGGATGGCTCCTGTTGAGGCATAATTTGTCTGTTCACATTGGATTGTGTGTTTATAGCAGTTCTGATAAGTAATCAACACTTTCACAGCTACCAGCACCTTTGTTTTTTTTAAACTCGGGCTTTTGGAGAAACTGACCATTCAAGATTCCCTAGAGCTGTCCCAAAATACTTTTTGAAAACATGTTGTATAATTTAGGTGGACTTCAGAGTGTCTGTAAGTGATTGCACTTCTCTATTTGCATGTCTGATAAATTCTCGACTGCTAAACATCCCGTTAACAAAGGAGCTTTTTTCTAAAACCTCTACAAGAAATGCCTCTTTAGTGACTATGAAGCAGCGAGGTGGGATTCAACTATCTAGGCGGGGGGGGTGTGTACACATACTCACTTGTATGCATATACATACATAGATTCACACACACACATATGCATGTATTCATATATATATATATCCACATACACACATACTTTGTAGACCACTGGCTGGCAAATTTGAAAACTGGAAGGGATCAATGTGAATACAGATCTGTGGGTCTGTTACAGGTTTTTTATTACTTTTCTCAAATTTTTTAGAGTTTTTTGAGAAAGTTTTCAAAAACATATGGAATTATTCATCTATTGTACTGACAATCACTGGGGTTTAGAGGATGGAAAACTCCATGGAAAACTCCCTCTGCTAGGATTCATACAAGGCTGCTGTTCTAAAGAAATACAAGTGGTGAGCTTAATCATGTTTTGGCCAAGGGGTAAATCTCTTCCAATTTCCACAACAAGTCATGCATCCCAGCAGAGACTAAAGCATGTTAGGGACTGGTTTTCAGTTAACAGTAGAGAAAGCTCCACAAATTTAAAAATATTATGAAATCAGCTTTTGATATACCTTAGTATACCTTTTTTGTAGAGTTAGCAGGTTGAACTCCATGTGACTTTTACACTACCTGCAGAGTTTACAGTACTTGTTGGGTCAAAAACTGTGCACTGAAATTATCGGGGAATTTCATAGTCTCTCCTGGGTGAGAATTAAATAGCAGAAAAGAAGATGTGGTGACAACCTATATCCAGCAGCACCGTAAGTGGGATCGTAGTGTCATGTTGGATTTATTACATCCTATACTGTCTAAATTTGATCAGAATTAGAAACAATGCAAGATATATATATATATATATATATAATCTACTGAGAAATATTTAATGGAATTTCTCACAGCAACCATGGAATATTTTGGGTGGGAAGGGACCTTATTTAAAGGTCACCTAATCCAACCAGCCTGCAGTAGGCAGGGACATGGTTCCAGGAATGAGGTATTTATCACATCTTTAGGCATCCTATTCCAGTGTTTTCCTATCCTCATAATTAAAAACTACTTACTGATGATTACATGTATCAGTATCAGTATGACAGGGCAAGAGGTAATGCACACAAATGAAAGTACATGAAATTCTGTTTAAACATAAGTAAGTTGTTTACTATAAGGTTGATCAAACACTGGAACAGGTTGCCCAGAGAGGCTATGGCTTCTCTGTCTCTGGAGATATTCAAAACCCAACTGGACAGTCATGGGCAACCTGTTTAATTGATTCTTCTTTGAGCAGATAATCTCATGGGGTCCCTGCCAAACTCAGCCACGCTTGGATTCTATGGTTTTAAGTGTTTTTCTCATCTCTGTAACTCCAGTCAGCCTTCTGGCTCTCAGACATCCTTGGAGCATAAGTATTTAGAGACATAGTTCAGTTTAAGTTTATGTCGTGTATTCAAAATTACAGAATTACTCCTTGCTGTTCATACCTTAGATTTTTTAAGTCACATAATGCCTTTGCTAAAGCCAAGCAATACTGCATTTTTTCACTCTGTGATGCACTAAGTACCTATTTTAAATTGGTGATGTTCAGCGGAAAAAGTGCTGAGATGACTACTTTTTCTGGAATGGAACAGTAGAGAAAGCACATGTTTGCAAGAAGAAAAACACTAATTAATAGAGGCCTGTTTATGAAAACACATAGTATAAACTGATGAATAAACATGCTTGTACATATGGTAAATGAAAAATTATACAGAAAATCAAAATTCATGCATATATATACAGAGATAATTTATAATACTAAGACTCTTCTGTATTCAAGGGTTGGGGGTTTTTTATATTTGTTTATTTATGTGGTCTAATACATTATATTGCACAGGATATATGTAATAAACATACTTGATTTTTATCTTGAAGACAGGCACAAGGACAGATGAGTTCTGATTGAGACAAAAAATGAAAATGGGGTTGCCAAGACCTATCTTGTGGGAGAAATATGACTAGCATGAGTATGTGTCCTACTCAAGCAATAGTTTGGTGAATGATAGCTGGGATATAGCACAACTGATAATTCAGATTTAATTCCAAATCACCTGGCTGCTGACAACACTATCAGCAGTGTCAGCCCTCGTTTAGTTTCTATCCTACCCGTAATCCATAAACTAGAAGAAAGTTACACAGTGCAACTTTGTTTGAGCGGCATGGAGATGGAGTAAAGGATGAAGGAGGGGTCCTTGCTGCTTACACTGACAAGGAGGTAGAGCATGAAGTGATAAAGCATATAGTGATCACTCATTGTATAAAACTAAGCACTGTAAAATTTTCTTGGAATAAATACAAAGGATTTGAGCCCAGAGGAAGCAATTAAAGTTACTGGGATATACTTAGGTTTATAGTCAAAGTGTTTCTGGCTCAAGGCCCCCAGATTGTTTTTGTGGATACCTTAGGACTCCATATCCTAAAGATGTTGTTTTCAGAGATTATCTTCTCACACACCAACCATACAAACAAACATGATTACTAGTCCTTTTAAGTGCCTGTTAAGCTTCAGTACAGTATTTACTGGATTCAGTTTCAGATCTAGAATTCCGCTCCTTGCTGGTTTGAAAGCAACTGTATTCAAAAGTCTCAGACATCTACTACATATGAAGACCCCCAAAGCTGTAAAACTACTTAAAAGCAGATCATTCACTGCTGACTGCCTTAGAAAAGCAGACTTTTGCTGCCAAAAAAACCCTCGAAATGCTATCCAAAAGAAGAAAAGCAAGATTTACTTCAAAAGAAGATTGATCTTATGAACCTGAAGGACAGTGGAAGTTCAGCAGATTCCCGCAGATATAGGAAAATTATTTTAAAAGAACTACGATGTATTCTTGAAGGATAACTATGCTGACATTGGAACAGCTAGTGTAGCTTTCTGTGCCTACACAACATCTGTCTCAGGCACTGAAATAACCATATTGAAAACAACATCATGCTTCAGCCTTCAGAAATAAACCTTCAAAGCAAGCTATTTACAATATTCTCTGCTTTATCTAATCAAAGGCATATTAAAAAAATGTGATTTCAATTTCTAGAATTGTGGAGGCTTTAGATTTTAATGAAATAAACTTCTTACCAGCCGTTAACAATGACACTTTAGCTTTCTCAGCAACCTAGTAAAACAAACAAACAAACAAAAAATAGAAAAGGTAATTAAGGCCATTTAGTGGAAAAACTTTACTTTGCTTATATTGAAAATAAGGATACTTTTTAAATACCAACATAATTTACTATACCAAGTAAGGTTTTGAATTAGTCACATGATACTACTTTCAGTGAAATCTGCTGTAAGACTTCTGACAAAAAATTATCACAGTTTTCTCAGTCTATTTACTGATGCTTTTTAAGAAATACAAAGACTAATTAGCCATCTAACCAGTTACTGAGCACCCTGTGTTTCAGATCTGTCAGACCTCCACTACACAGCTATTTGAAACTGCGATGCAGTTGCTATGGTTACAGCAAGCTGCCATAGGATGGCTGCATTTAGCTGGCACATCCCAACCACCCAGAATGCTAATGAAATGGAAGAGATCACCTATACGCACCGCAATTCAAAGGTGTATTTCACAAATCTAAAATACTTGCACTGTCAACTGCAAATACAATTAACTTATTTTTCAATAAAAAAACCAAACCCCATTCTCTTTGCAGAAACATTTTTTCTTTTCTTGCCCTGTAGCTGGATTCCAATTTTTATGCAATTTTTAAAAAGATAGTTTAAATTATGTGGCACAATTAGACAAACAAAGGTAATACTAATTTCACATTAACTATATGCAATTGTATTAAACTCAAAAATTAACAGCTTTTTGGTGTTTGGCCATATAAAGCAAAATCTGTGAAAGGTACTCTATTGAGTGCTTGTTTAGCACACAACTTCTACTACAGGATAATATTAACCCATTCAGCCAATGTTGGTGACAGTAAAGTTATGCTGAGAAAGAATAAGTACAAAGTTATTTCTACTTGCATAGCAGTTCTTGGTACTGTTGGACTACTCTGGGATATGCCGAAACCTCTGATGTAGGTCCACTTGGATGCTGACAATGTTGCAGGAGGTTTTGGGTCATTACAGCTAAAAATCAGTGTTACCTTTTATCAGGGAGTATTTAAAATACATCTTGTTAGGAACATGCTCCAAAAACTATGGCTGTTGGCTATTACGATTTCTATTCACGTCTGTTATCGAATGTTCTCTTGAGGAAATCTTGCAGAAAAATCCAGTTTGGATGTTTCGTAATTCCTGACATTGTCATATACATGTATATATAAATATATAAATAAATACATATACACACACACACACACATATATATGGGCATCCCAACTGTTTCATTTCAGACCTATTGATGTTATTTGTGTCTTTATCATTTATTTGATGAACTCCACCTAAAGGTGAACAAAAAAATTTCAGGATTCATATGGATTCCTCAAGATATATCTGTTGCCGTAAAGATGGTTGACTATAATTGTTATCACTGAAACATCTGGGGATACTGCTAAGATTTAGCAGGTTTTTTGAAAGGGATTGCATACCAGCAATAGCCAGAATCATAAAAACAAATATAAATGTCATGCTTTTAGAATCTTACACTTAGGAAATTGTATATGCGAGTGAAATACGTTCCACCAGTACAATATGTTTGTATACAAGCACTAGGAGAAAACAGTTTTCTCTATTATCCTGTAACTGTCTTTCACAGAATCTCTGCATTGTATTATAAAAAAACTAGAAGTGCTGAATGCCCTGAAAAAGGGAGTATTGTTTTGTACAAATCTATATTTTTCTTTAAAAATAAAAAACCCAAACAGAAACAATAAAAATATTTCACTGTTTACATGCAACATCATCAATTCTTTGCTGACTTAGATACTACTCATAATATATATCACATTATATCACATCTCCTCTTGAAATGCTACTGTTTTGTGAATATTCTACATCAGAGCTCTAGAGAAAGGATCAAATTCTCTGAAGTTGAATGGGCAGACTCAATATGCCTGCTGAGTGTAAAGGGATACAGACTGGTGCAGGGATGTATGTCAGAACATGCCAAAAGAAAATACCTGAAAAGCCTGTACCCTATGCTTTGGGAGAAACTGTTTATTACTGAGTACCTCCTAGTTGCCTCTGGGGCCAGGAAATGCAAAATCGGATTTATACTGACTTTTCCTCTTTTGGTAGAATCATCACTGGCCTTTGCAACAGAGTTTACAAAATCTTACCTTGCTGAAATTGTGGCAGCGCCTTAACATTTACCTAACAAAAAAGCATCTTCCACTGGGATTAAACTCATAGGTCACAAAGTGAGGCAATGCCAGTGCATATGCTGCCCTCACAGATGTAATGCAGGAGTAATTGAATCCTACTCCATTTTTATGAGACAACACATTAAATAATTCTCGTTAGATTCCCTTTCTAGTAAAGGACCCCTTTAGTTCATTCAACATTCTCATAGACAGGCATATCAACACTAACAAGATTAGTAGTTAGACAACTTCAGCTGTAGCATTACTAAGTTATGGACACAAGCATTCATAAAATATTTTTAACCCCTACATCCTGAACCTGCTCAGAGGACAATAAAGTCAGAGGCAGATAAAGTATACAGAGCAAAGCAGCCTCAGCCAGCACAAAAATGGCATATTTCCTTTAACCCTTGCACCTTTACCCCCTTTTTTAAACTTAGGAACACTGAATCTTGTCAGAAATAATTTAAAATGTACGTGAGTACAGTCCACTCTTCTGTGTATCTCAGTGCTAAGAGCAGTGCCTCTGAACACTTAGAGGAAAGAGTTATGAACTGTCCAAGTGCATTAAAAGGAAATGGACAACTTGCTGCCTTTTTCATATAACCCAGTCTTTACATGAGCAAGACAGTTACTAAATGGCCAGTCACTGCCTGCTTCTCCCACTTGTCATTTCCTTTCCCCTGCCCCACTATCCAGCCGTACACTTTATTGTTGAAATTATGACCTTAAAGTCTTTTAAATATACAGCAGTGCACAACTGCCTGCTAAGTAGTGGGACAGAATATTCTGGAGAATTAAGGTAGCTATCAATAATAAGTTAAACAAACAGTGTTCAACCATTGTTGTCCCTTGTGTTCATAGTTATAGAGCAGATACAGTCATTAGTGCAGCACAGCACAGGGAATTATCAGCTAATAAAAATTCACAAAGGCCTTAGGTGAAGTTTGTAGAAACGTGACTCAGTTTGCACTGATGCCCCAGCTGAAGGTGATGGTGGTATGGTAAGGGCCTGCTAATACATCCCTAAGAAACTAAGTTAGATGTAGAAGGACTTTTACATAAATCTCACTTTTTTTATTCCCTTTATCATTTTTCCTGCATATCAGCAACCTTTTTTTCCTGTGTCTTCCAGCATTCAGGAACATAGGCCAATCTCATTAATATTCACTAGTTCAGATTTTCTTCCATTCTACTCAAGTTCAAAGGATATTGTACCAACCGAGGGCTGTACCCAGAGGCTACTATCTGTATTTATCTTCATATGTTTCACTGGAATACAGACACAAAACAATGAGTATTTTGTCCCCAGTCACAAACCTTCATAAACTGTAGTAATTAAAACCCTAAAGTTCCCAGGAGGCTTAGAAGATGCTCAGAGACTTGCAAGTTAAAGACAGTCAAAGTGGCCATCTCTGTGGGAGGCCTCATATGCCTTCAGTTCCTCTTTCTGGCAGCTCTAAGTTTCTTATGAGCCATGCGACCTCACATAAGTTATCAGGCATATGGGGGAATGACATTTCCCCAGTAAATCAATTTAAAGACGCTGCAGCTCTGAAGGTTCTGAGTTCGTGGTTTACTTCTTTACAATGCAATTTACTAGGTCTATCCACAATAAGAAAACAGACAACTGTGATCGTTCTCTTCCCCTAGATTTACAAATAAAGTGACTCAGTTCTACAAAGTTGCTACAAGCAAAATTAGGAACATTGCTAACATGACAGGGCCAACTCTTATACATTCAACTCTCAATACCTTTCATCTCACTAGAGGACAAATAACAGGGAATTTTGCTGGAAGCCTATAAGCTCATCAACTGCAGATGTCACACAGAAACCCCAGTATATTAGTCACCAGTCACAGGATGAGCCACCAGTGTGATACAAGTGCAAATAAGGTAAATGAATAGCTAGAGAGAATCAAACCAGGCATTTCCAGAAGTGACTAAAAAACATTAATCTTTGTCAAAATTATGTTATTCATACTTTTGAAAGTTAAGCGAGACTGAAACACACACAGGAAAAAACTTACTGTCAAAGGAATGAAGAAATTATTACCTGAAGAGAAAGTTAGAAAAGCACATCAGACTGTTCTCTATGTATACATATCAGGGTAGACATCAGGGATTTAAAAGAGTAATTCAACCTAAACTTTAAAGCAGGAAGATGTAGAAACACATATAAACCGAATTCTCTTGAGACTGGAAAATAGGAGGATTCTAGCCAACAGGACAATGACATTCCTCAATAGATTTTCCAGTATAGCACCCAAGACAAAAGATCTAAGTACTGTAAAATTTGATCCGAAGTTTATGAAACAGCAATGGCAATGTGATTTATTGATCCATTTAACTTTTTCCAGTCCTTGTTTTCTAATATGCTTTTTCCAGAGGCACAGAGAGCTAGGCGGCTTAATATCCAACATAGATCTGTCGTATGGCAAACACAGCATCTCACCACCCCTAGAGAACATAGTAACCTCTTTCATGCAAAAAATAATACCAACAATACATGTGAAACATTCCTGCAGTGGCTGAGTTCCAATCTTTATCACCTAATCAAGCAAGAAAAAAGTAGAGAAAAAAGAATAACAGTTCAATTTTCCCCAACATACTCAGATTCCAGTTGATATTTTCTTTAATATACATAGTTTATTGAGTTCTGCCAGCCTAAAGTGGCTCTTTTAAACTGGATAATGACTAGATTTTAGAGAATATTCACAGAAAATTATATATACAATTATTTTCTGAACACACGGTAAGATGCTGTTTCTGTAGACTCAAAAAAGTTCTGAACAAGTTAGCAAACTGGTATTTCCAGAGATTAGTCCTATTCTTATCCTCAGACCAGTTACAGTTATAAGATCAATCAAACTTGGATTCAACTCTTGGTATTAACACAAACCCCGAGTTTTCCTTTTTGTACCCAGTTCAATGGCCAGAGATGTCCCTTACAAACCATAGCCTTTTTGTTTCTATTTCTAACAGAGATAAGGTAGAGAAGCTGTGTGTGAGGAGAGGCTTATCATACCACAGGTTTATATGCAAAAAACTTAAATCCCATAGGCACACACACTTCCTATAATTTATACTCTTTCAAAATTTATGGAGTGCATGCACATTCTCTCTTTATGAATGTGGGAGATTATAGCACAGGGTTTGACTCTGAGTACACAGAGCTTCATGGTATGCTTTGCACTAATACTCACCCAGAAGAGAAAGCATAGCGCAGAATGTAATCCTGAGTCACCATCTTTATAATCTCTGGACTTGCGTGTTTACTTACTTTCTTGTACTTATGCACATCTTAGGAAGTACAGGCTACTATAGGAGCCCAAATGTAACTAAAAACTAGCACAGTTAACAGCTCTAAAACACATTAGTACTATGCAGCAAGGAAAACAGTCCTGAAGGATTTTTCTAACAAGCTTTGAAGTCTGATAGACTTGCCTAATCAACAGAAAACATCTTGAAAAAATGAAAAGTCTGCTACAGATAAGGGAGATCAGTACCCTTTCTTACCACATTCCGCATTACTTTTGTCTAACTATGGACTCATTCTGTTCCCACACTCTGTTTTGCAATTCAGCAACCAGCTGGTCTAAATTCCAGGAAGAAAGCAGAACTGTTCTCAAGCTAAATTCATGTTATCATGTAATCCAATGTAATCTTGCAAGGCTAGCAATAAAAATTTCAGGGACCTCCTAATGCAATGACCCAAACTGAAATTCCACTCTCCCATCTCTGAAATCCCCTAGTGCTCTCTCTTGCTGCTTCTTTTTTTCTCCTCTTCTAAGAAATACTAGTTATTTGCTTCACTGCAAATATCTCCTCCTTTTAAGTAAACGACTAGAGTTAAGAGTCTGCACATGCTTCGTAACTGTTCTGTCAGTACACACAGGCATTACGATCAGTAATTCAAACATGCTACCAGTGCCCCATACTGTCTCCACATGAGGTGGCCTTCAGCTCAGAAACTTCCTGCCACTCTAATGGTTTGAAAAGCTCAAGTAAGTTTGACAAGTTAAATAGCATAGTTCTATTCTATCCTTACCCTAAGTATTCTTTTACTGTGTTCTAAAGACTGCAACTTAAAAACAAGACCAGAAACCCCAGAGAAATAAAAAACCCCAGGGTGAGTGCTTGTAAATTCCAGTACACAGAGATACCAAGCATCTACACAAGAGTTTTATGCACAGGGAGACAGAGGTCAGTACCATGTTCACACAGGCAGAAGCACAGGCTTACATAAAAAGTCTAATGCCCTTGTACTTTATCTGCAAAGGAGTGAACACAATCACTAATGTACATTACTGTAATGAGCACTGCAGAATAAATATTTTTGCTCGAGCACAGAATATACTAAGAAAAAATGTCTTTCTATATTGTTCTCACACTGAATCATTGTTAAGATGTCATGAAAAAAATCCACTAGAATCCCTGCTACTCAGTATCTGAAACCACAGCTATTCTTCCAGGAGCCCAGAGAGTCTGGTGTTTCTTGAGAAGCTTAAATTCAAACTACTAAAAAAGACTTTATCAGGGTGTTCACTCTGGTCTTTTTCTGATTTTCTTGAATGACCTGATAAATTAAATATGCACGCTGAGGTATTACATGGTTTCTCATTATGCTTTGAAGAAAATAAGCAGTATTAGACAAGAAGAAATAATCACTAGAGAGCTTAAATTACTTCACACTTCTGAGAGTAGAAAACAATGAAAGTAGCTATAATCTGATTGTAACTGTAAATCAACACAGTTACAGATGGATATTTCCCTATTAAAATGCCTTGCTATTTCATCTAAATCAACAGCCTCTCACCTTGAAGCAGAAACTAGAATTTCTTCACATTTCAACATTGTAGAGTAAGATGAAATTGAAAGACATTACTACCTCTAGGTAGAAATCGTACATATTTACCTCAGTTGACATTTTTCAGTTTCTCTGATGAGAAATTTATTAAACTGAGCTTATTCACATCCAATATACCAAAACATTTTTTTTAATGGCTTTTATTAATGCTCTATGTTCTAAAGACAATCACGTATCTTCTCCCTTCACACCCTTCTGAGGTGACCCATTTGACCTCCCTACTTCCTGCAATGATGGCAAGTCTGCCCAAGCAGGGACAGCTGCTGGGTCTGTTCAAAAACTCCTTTGCAGTCCTCTTACCAATTCCTTCACTTTCCTGGGTTGGGTCACAGCCCCCATCCCCCTGTGCTTTTTGTTGGCAAAGTGTCATATCTCAGTTGCTAGGTGTTTGAAAGACTATATATAAACTTCCTTTGTACCATCCTGATTCTGGAAGATCTTTTTATCTGTTAGAGCACTGAAAACAGCCTCAGATTGCCACGGTGAAGCTGCTTTCACAGGACAGGACAACAGATGCAGGGTACCTGGTGCAGTACTAAAGGCCCAATTCCTTCTTGCTCAGGACTTCTTCTATAAAATACATGCAATTTTGCATTGCAAGGTGATAAGCATACTAGCTGTTTTAGGCAAAACTTCCTGTTACTCCAAGTGCTGAATATCAGAGTTTTGCTCAATGTGAATGGAGGAAGAACCCCATGGGACTGTACATCCACCTGCATGGTACCTTGCTGCAGTTAAGCTTGTAGTTTAAACAACTGTAATGCAATGTGAAACTAATGACTTCTTATAGTGAATTATAATGTTGTACATCAGCATCACTACAAATCGGAGATCTTTTGTACAGATGTTGCCATGCACTGTTACCTATTACACAATAGTTTAGGGTGAGAAATGAAGATGAGTGCTGAATCATGCTGAAATTTCTGAAGCACTAATGCCCTAACCTTAACGAAGAAAGGAGAGGAACACAAGTATTACACTATTACACAAGTAGTGTAATAGTGTCACTGTCTGCACAGGGAAAGTTGTCAAAAATTTATCTGGCTTTTTTCTGTAATGAAAACTTTAAGAGCAGATTAGTTCTCTATTGCATTGTGCCATGTACAGATAACTTTTCCAATACAAAAAGGATGTAAAAAGCATTGAGTGGGAGCCACTTGGCTCAGACTTTGCCGAGGAGAACAGCACTATACAAAAGAGAGAAAAGCAAGGGTTTGGCAAACAGATTTAAACTATCCCAACAGCTTGAACAGCCACTCTTAAATACCATGGGGCATTCAAAGAACATGTTCCATTTGGCAGTATTCTTCCTCTCTCAATCATCACTGAATTTGATGAAAACATTTCAATCACTTGTGGTGATTGGTGCTATTGTATTCCTTGTAGCTACATATAACCTAATTACATGAATATTTATTATCTCAAGTATAACCTTTCTGTTGCTTATTTCAAGCAGAGTCATTTTGAGTAGCTGCTGGTCCTTTACATTTAAGAGAAAAAACAAGAGTCTCAAATGTTTATTCTTTATATTTTTCTAAAAAGTGAAATGAAATAATTTCTAGGAGTATTCAAAAATTACTTATTTCACAACATATAAACTGTACATAAAATAATGATAAGCTACTTACCCCAAAAATAATATACTTTTTGCTATTTAGATTATAATTCTAGTGCATCACAAAAAGCTAAAAAACAACACAGAAAAGCATATGTAATTTCTTTAACTGCTAAGAGTTAATAATAAAATAAATAGTAAAACATGTAAATGTGTTTAGATTCCTTTTTTGGTTATGTCTATTTGGTGACGATCTGCATCAGCTGGGCGGAATAAGTTACGTTTCCAGAAATTACTTCTTATTTCAAAAAATATCACATCTGACTGGAAAATAAAACAAATAGACAAAACTTCTGGTAGTTAACAGGCAGTACCTGGGTTTAACTTTCATTGAGTAAAATGGAATGAGGAATCTGTCCCACACCACTCCACTGCTGGACACATACAGCAGTGATTCAGGCTCACTGATGCGAAGAAGAGATTTTCAGGTGAAGAAGGACAACATATCACTTCTATGTTGAACTGAAAATCACTTTAGAAAGGACAAGGTCTTCATCTGAGGTAACGGTATTTCTGGTGATCACTTTAATTTTTCCTTAATGTGAGTCTAATCACAACAATAGGATTACAAAAAAAAAAAAAAAAAAAAGGGGTGGGGGAGGAAGCAGAAAGAAGGAAAGAGAGGTGAATGAATGACTTGCTTTGATTTTGCAACAAACATAAAATGATGACATTCCCATGTCAGGATATTCATATATGACAATTACAACAAGGCTATACTAAAGTCCAAAAGAGAGGAAGAGAGATGAGCTAAGGTTAGTTCTCTATGCTTTCAGATAGCACTAGCATTGGAGGAGCAGGACCTGCAAAGCACAAAGTTTCTGTAACTTCAAAACATCTATGCACCACAGTGCGCAGTGAGACAGAGACATCTATTTGTAACAGCTGTATCCACAGTTGATAAGTTTCCTGTCTATATACGTAAAAAGATAGAACAAAGAAAGAATCACATATCTAGTCATTTCAAATTTGCAAATGGTCTATGCAAACTAATTAGGGCAGTAGAAGCCTCAGACACAGGAGGAAAGATGCCACTATCTTGCCAAGGGGTGAAGGAGAATGTGCACTTTCATGAGGGTGTGCAGAGAATGGCATTTAATCAAAATGGGTGTCGGGTATTTATAGGGTCCAGGGAGAAGGTGCTAGAAGGGAGGCAGAACCTGGGCGTGTACTAACCATATAGGGAAAAGGTAGGAGGGAGCATGACCAAACTGGGAGAATAAGGGAGGAGATAACCTTATAAGGGAGTTACAACCAACCAATAGGAAACTGGGATACACATTAACTTTTGAAAAATCATTATTACTATTCTGATACAGGTATATTATACTATTCTAATAAACGATTTTTAACATGGAAGATGGAGCTTTTTCATAAGTCTTTGGTGGATATTCCTTGGTGGTTTCCAAGTAGGTGTGATGGTAACTCGATCACTTTTCCCCTTTCCACGTCGTGGCAATTCTTAATATATCTTCTCTCCAATTACTGTAAAGGTGTAACCCAACAGAAAGACGGATCACATTCACAGCACAAATGAAAGTACTCACTCAATTCTTTTCCTTTAGCAGAATAATTGGATACAATTATTGAACTACACAGTGCAATGCATTATTAGGTTTAATCATCTCTAGACAGTAACAGTTTGCATACTCTCCCACAGGTACAGAAGAGTTGGGTGTATCTGAAAACCTGTGAATTCCACTTCAGTGTAAACTCAATGAAAAGGCGAAGGGGTAAGAGGAGCAGTAGCCCCCCTAGTAAGCCTCCTCCTATTCCTGTCGCCTCTCCCCATAAGTAAGATAATTCCCTGTGCATGAGATTGTGCAGGAAAAGATCTTCCTGAGAAATCCTGCTGCAAGGCATTTTCTCTTCACTTTTAAGCATTTCAGATTGAGGTGAGCCACAGGCATGTGGAGCAGACACATATTTAACACTGATGTCCTGATGGTCCTTACAGGAACAGGGCAATGCAGGTGGCGCCATGTGAGAAGGACGGGGCCTGCTGTGCTGCCAGGTTCACAACTTTGTGAAAAAGCAGCTAGACAGTCATCCTCCCTCTAAGCACCTAATTTTCAGTAAAGACTGCTCTGATGCTGTCACAGTCAGACTGTGCCAATTCCTGTGTAGGCAATTTATCCTGGCCTTTTAATGAGATTAGATGACAGATTAAAGCAGAAATACCTGCATGTCTTGTCTTCCCTTACCTGAGTATATGCAAACTCTGTGTTTCATGACATGATTCGTGGATGAAGATAGAATTTGGGAATTAATAGTCTTCCCTTCTTTCCTTTGCACCTTGAAGACCTTTCTCCATGCTCTTCTCAACCCTTTCCTCTTTTAACTTTTCTATAAATGCAAGCAGCAATGGGATACAGCATATTCCAGTCAATGAGTAGACACACTCATTGCTAAAGACTTTGTCAGTCACAAATTACATCCCAGTATGAATTTTGAATAAGGTTCTTTTGGCACATATTGAAAGGATTCCTATTAACATCCCCCTGAGTAGTAACTATCTTTACATTTTCGTTTGTCACAACACAGACATAATGTGAATTTCTACTCGCTTTTGGTATTCTCTGTCTGCTGGGCACATTCAGACTGTCTGGGCAATGACCCTTCAGCAAAGTGACTCACAGCTTAAAAGGTAAAATGCAATTTTATTATTTTGGTGCTGTGAGCAAAAATGAGCAGAATTCAGCAAAGGTATACAGATGTGTGCACTGCACAACAAAGAAAGCTCTGCCCTCTGTTCTACCAGTTGAGATTTAACAGAATCACGGCATACACTGCGTTGCAAAGGACCCACAAGGATAATTGAGTCCAACTCTTAGCCCTGCCCAGGAGGATCCCCAAGAGTCACACTATGTGCCTGAGATTATTGTCCAAACACTTCTTGAACTGTCAGCTTTGGTGCTGTGGCCACTTCCCTGGGGAGCCTGTTCCAGTGCCCAACTATCCACTGGGTGAATAACCTTTTTGTAGTATCTAATCCAACATCTTTGGTCCTTTAGAGCCTTTGTCACAACTCCTGTTTCCTAAATCTTTTTTTATTATTTACTTAGTTGAGAGTGATTTGTTTTCATGTTCTCCTTTGTAGCTGTGCAAGACAGATTTAAACTAACTAGCACATGATTTCTTCTATTCACATTGTCTTCTTCAGTTCATTTTGACTTCCCCATCACACTTATTTCCCTTATTTGTTTGCTTCTCTTTAGACAGGCAGAAGTATTTACTTTACTGGCTTATATAACTGATTTCCTCAGCTATCCAAACAGCATCAAGATTGTGATATTCTTCAGTAGACAGACATTTTGCTGTCTAGTATCTATAAAAACATTATCAGACTCTCTTTTCCTTGTTTTTGTATCACTTTCTGACCATGGATTTGTTACTCTTTTTCCATCAGTAACCGCAGTATCACTTTACTGCTTTTTGCCATGAATATTAATATGCTAATAAGACACATGGTACCATGCACACTTATGGCTTCCTGTACCCTGTGTAGCTTCTTATTACCTTTAATGGTAGCTCACTAGGATGAAAAATTCTCTTAAGAACACACCTCCAAGATCCAGGGGAAATGCAAATCTGCTGTGTCAAATTCTTTCCAGTAACAGTATCACTGGTGTGATATTAATATATGTGAGAAACTAGGATGGGTTGTCATAGAGTCCCAAGTGCAGCAGAAACAGCCAGACCCAGACCAGCAGTTTGTAACTGTTATTCCCTGAATGTATTACCCAGAACATACACACAGCATTGGAATCCTTTTGAACATCTGAGGGTTAATTTATGGCACTATCACCCACCTAATTATACTTCACTGACTGCCAGGAGAAAAACTGCAGTGGCATTGATAAGACCCAAGCCAAGATACTAAGACTGCTGTTCAACTTAACCCTTGCAGGTGCAAAGGTTAAGGCCTGTTTTTCATCTGTTCCTGTGTTTACTATTGATTCTGCTGAAAATCAGGTACTTTTACTCTGACACAGCAAAATCTCCTTTAGGACTATGGATTGCAAGTTTGGTGCTGGAGCGCAGTTCATGTGCCTTCAAGAGCATCTGCATCAGTTCAGTGGCTAATAAAACACATGGGGTCCCTATGTTACAGAACAGGACCAGGTAAAACAATGGTTGCCAAAGGGCAAAAATAATATTTCGGTATTTTAAAAACTGTCAGCTTGATAGTCCTGGCCCCTGAGCTACTCCAGCTATAGAATGAACTGCTTGTCTGGTTTCTTGCTACTTTCACTAGAACATGGTGTGGTGAGTATTAAAAAGGCAGTGCAATTCAGCCTCCTCACAGCCTCAATGATTTGGCCCTCTGCCCACATTATCCTCGAGACAGACACTATGTATCTGTGGACAGAAATGAAATGACTAATTTCAAATTGATGAGCTTAGCAAAACTGCAAAATCCTTACTGTAAATTGAGTACTTTCCATTTACTACATTGGTCAGCAGGGCTCTATGTTTGGGTTCTAGTTAACAATACAGTTATTCAGAAAAGAAATATCAAACCTCTATTTCTGTGTGGTCTCAGACCTTTCTCTTTTGTGATTCTGGGCAGCAGTCCATGTGTCTTCCCTCTCCCATGTGTCTTCTCGTATGTGGCCTTGACATCCTGCTAAGTGAAAGTACTATGGGAGCAGCATCAAGCAAACCTGCTCAGAAAGAAAAAGAAAATTGTAAAGAAAAAAGAAACTGTAAAGAAAAAAGGAAGGAAAGAAAATACATGCACAATGCAAAGCTTACAAATCCCTTGTACCAAAATAAAAAAATAAATTAATGAGTGAGTGAGTTAGTAAAAGACAAAAGCTTATCGGCCTCAGTCGCATCAGGAACTTCCAATTTCACACTGACACCTTACATTACTGAAAAGAAAGATACAGACTCATGCATTAATCAGAAGAAAGTTAAACATAAATGTTTCCCCCATTTTCACCTGAAATTTGTTATTTGGAAAAACAGAGTGAAAAGGGTAGAAACTGGCATTAAAATAGAGACAGAATGACATCTACTGGCTGTTAGGAACTGGCTTGTTTCACTGCTGAAAATGTTTTGGATTTTTCTCCTTTTCCTCAAAGTAGTTAAATTGAGACTCTTGTTACTAATCATAGGGTTTAGCTATTGGACAAGGAATAAACCAAAAAGTTCCCCAGATAAAAGTCTTCTCTGATAAAATTTTAAATAATTATCTACCAAATTAAAAACAGCTACAGAAACAGCTTAATATGTTTCAGATATTCAATATTAATGCTAGTGAATAAACAGATACTCTGCTTCAGAACTACCAGAAACTGAGTAAAAATCAGTGCAATTTTGCACTGGATGCAGGTTTCCATAGTACATTTAACAAGAATACTGACAGAATTATGATAATTAGAACTAAGTCTCATATTGAAAAATTACGTAAGCAGCTGACTTTTACTGTGCGGTCTCATTTCATAAAGGGATAATCACTACCTTTTTTTCTGGATTAATTCAATGCATTATTACTGCCTTCTGTAAAACTGCTCCCATGTAGGTTCAAGTCCCATTTTAGCCCTAAAGAAAAAAGAGATTTTCCCCTCAGCTTAAGTTATAAACACAATGTCACTAAGCGCGAGCTAGGTCCTTGCCTGGCTTTCTAGACTTACCCTTGCAGTTTAGAGCACTGTACAGCTTCCTGGTTTTTTTTTAAAGTAAAACTCCTACCAGTTTAATTAACTAAGATTGGTTTTTAGTATGTAAAATGTATGCAAGTCTCAGAATGAACTGAAGTCATGACCACTAAACACCGTAAGATTTTAGGGGGAATTTTTTAAGATCCTTTTCTGCAAAACACATCAAAGCTTTTTGCAGAACCCCCTCAGTGCCCACAAATGTAAATACTTTGCCACTACATTAACGTAACAGCATTTCTTTAAAACCTCAGTCTCGACTGGAGTTCTCTACACTTCAACATTTTTAAGATTTATTCCACAATTAGTATGTACCTCAGATCTCATCATGTACTTCAGAGAAACAAAGTTTCTCAAGCACACTAAATGCTTGACAGTAGCTTTCTCACGGGTAAAAAGAGAAAAAAAATACCTATAAGACTCTTTTTGTTTAGAACAAAGTTTGCAGCATATATTTCCGCACTGAATCTTATCATTTGGGACAAACGTATTATACCTTTCTACGTTAAATTAAAAAATGCTTTCAACATTATAATTTTAGATTGAAAAGAAAAATGCTCGCAGAGTAAAACATTCTGTTTGCAACCACAGCTAATCAGCCCTGTAGCAGCCAAAGGAAGATTTACCAGTAATTTTCATAAACACTGATATAGACAGAATGAAATTATTATCATCACAGTCTTTATAATTATTATATCACACGATGTGACGTCAAATGTGACACAAAATACCTTGAAAAATATTTCACCTCCAAGTGTTTATGTCAATATATAGGAGAAAAATTCTTTTCCTTGATCTTTTACCACAGGCAAATCTTCCATATATTACATATTGATTTTTTGTATTTAAGAACATCTCAAAGGATGAGAGCATAAATGATTTGTGATCAAAGGTGCTTCCCTTTGATTAAAAAGAATTAGCTAAAAATCCTTTGATTAAAAAAAGAATAAATCACTTAAAAGAAGGAGGCAACCTGCAACAGCATACATAATTCAAGTTATACTACCTATAAGAATATGGGAAAAGTTATCAGATTTGTATCGTAGATGTGGAACTGTTCACCTTGCTGCTTCTGCTTCATTAATTTATTAATTAAATTAATAAATTTAATTATTAGTAAAGTATTAGTAAAATGAGGGGAAAACCTTTCTACAGCATTCAAAAGGCATACACTCTTTCACGTTGGATGTTCAGGTTTTGTCTCACTGCATGAGTGAGTTAAACCTGTCTAAAAGGATGTTTAGTTTTAGTATCACCTGATTTGGGGTAATTGGAGTAAAGTTTAATTTGTCCTACCACTCTAGGAGCCTTTTGTAGCTACAATATTGAACTACTCACTTATCCAGGTTGTACAGACAAACTACTTTTTTTTTTTTACTTCAGCAGAAATGTGGCTTTATCCTCTGAAAAGTAACAAAAAAGGAAGACCACATAACTAATATAATGTAAACTAATTAAACCTTGGAAAGAATAAAAATCAGACAACTTATTTCCAATAGGACCTCCAGAAGAAATGAGTATGATTTCTTGACATGTTCCAGTTTCACCCAGGCAGGACAATTTTTCTTATTGTACTCATACTGGCAGAACTCTGATCTCTCCTGCAGAAAGTGAAGTTTTTTGTTGTTTGGGTGGTTTTTTGTTTGTTTGTTTGTTTTTGTGTGGGGTTTTTTTGTTTTGGTTTGAGGTTTTTTTTGGTCTTTCGTTGTTTCGGTTTTTTCCCACTACAGGGCCTAAATTATCCTCTGCAATGAGTTTTGGAGAAAAGAGGTTCTTAAAAAAGGAAGCATTGGTTTCATGCTCCATGTTATCATATCTGCCTTTTCCTTCTTTCTGTCTTTCAGAGTTTTAAAAGTTCTTCTAAAGAAGTTACAGATCTACTTACCAGATATCGTTGGAATACTGACTGCCTTTGATGTTACGCTTGACATTCAGAGGGGTATACTGAAAACACATCCTCTAGTCAGCTATTCACATTGCTCAAGCAGAAGCTCCTATCACCAGCATCTCCACAGGTCCCACAGCTGTATGGGTAACTGATTTTGTGCTGTCTGCAATGTAACAGATTACCAATTTTTTCCTTTTTTAGAGAAAACTGGCACTGTGATTGAAAAAAACAAAATTGGGCTTTTCCTATGAAATAGTGTTCTGCCTGGCCTCTAGCCAGGAGAAAAATCAAAGAGAAATAGAGTGAAGCAACTAAGCCTTTCCTTAGTAATAGGTTGCACAAGTGCCTCTGAAATTTTTATTTCCACCTAACACCAGAGCAATTTCCAAAACCAATCAAAATGCACTGCCGGGGGTCGGGGCGGGGGGGGGAAGGTATTTTAAAAGCCTGAATTTTTACAGTCTGTGACATTTTGGTCTTTCTTGGATAGTAAACTTGAAACTGTCAATTTCAGTGAGGATTCCAAAAAAGCATTTGCCAGACCTTTCTTTTCTTTGTGGACCATAAAAATGAATTTTGTCCCTGTACCTCTTGTGAAGTGCTTCAGTGCTGAGCTGTTGCCATTAGAAGCAAAGTCTAGACAAAGATAAAATTAGAAGCAAGTGTTGTCCTTTTAGGGAAGCACAAAACAGTATCTAAACTAATCTCATCTCAGCAAAGACTTGTTCTGCCTTGTCTGCATTATTCAGTGATATTATACAGTAGTGGACAGGACCCTCTTTTCTTGAACTGAGGAGCAGTAAGTGCAGCTCCAAAAGCATGTATGATGAAATACGAACACCTATCAACTATCAAAGGGAAAAAAGAAAAAAATCTGACAACTACAGTATTCATCACTAAAATACAAAATCTTTCAACTTCCACAATAATGCAGAAAACATGTCAGATTTAGAGACAATAATTATTAACTGAGTGACTCCTGGGGATAATAAAACACCTGCAATATTACAGCATTTCAGAAACAAGAAGTAATCAGTGCATATCACAACTATATTTTATTTTGAAATGTTTTTTTCCTCACCTTCCAAATAGCCTTGATCCCAATATTTTTCAGGATTAATTTAAAAATGTAGGATTACATTAGTTTTTTCTCCCTGATTTTGGATAATGACTAATTATTTAACACATTCTTAAGGAGGCTGTTCCCATGGTGAAGTTAATTTACAACACAGCTATGAATGTGTTCCTAGGTTTCATTCCAAGTATATCTGTTGCCATGTTGTGATTGCCAGAATATTCTATGCCCACTTTGTCAACTAGATTGAAAAGCCATCAACTACTAGAATATTATCCCCCTTGTATGTGTTATCCTTAACTAAAATTCATTTTCACTTGGATATGCAAATGAATTCAGTTCATTAAATCTTTCACAAGTCAGTTATTCTTATTTTCAACAACTTCTGAATCCCTCCTAATAACTTTCTGTGCTGTTAGTGGGAAAGCAAAAATGTGAGCAGCACTACCCTGTAAAGGCAAAGGCTGTGACTGCCTAATACAGCAAACCTTCTGTATACCCCATACTATATACAGTGATAACTCACATCTAGCTATAGCATGCAGGTGTGTCACTTATTTTTGCTAACCTCAGCTTTGTATGGTTAAGATGAACTTAAGAGGCATATGGGAACAATGTCTATGACTAACAAAGCATTGTAATCATGACAAATGCTCCCAAACTCGACTTCTCGCAATCTGCACAGGTTTCAGACTCCTCCATTGGTCCATACAGTCCACACTGAGAGCACAAGGATTCAGCAGTCTCTTGTCTGGCATGTCTAAGTGGCCTACAGAGTGATGTTCAGCTCATGCACTCTCAGGTGCCAGTATCACCAATGCTGCAGAATCTTTTGCAGGTGGCACTTCAAAGTGTTAAGGTTACCTTTGTATCTCCTGGGGTTTCTCTGAGCTGTGCTAGTTTGTGTTTCCCATTTTGTGCAGACAGACTGTTCTTCATCCCTGCTGAGAGCCAGTTCCAAACCCAAGTCGATCATGACTTGTCACTCCTTCCTTCTCCTGCAGCTAAGCTACTGGGAAGTTGCTTCCTTAAAACAACTCAGAGAGATCCAGCCACTTCACCTTCCCTCTGTCTTGACTGCACCATTATTGCATTATTTGTCTTATGGCCTTCTAAATCAGCAAGTCACTACCTATGTTAATGACATTGGTGACCCATTACTACTTAATAGTTAAATACTAAGTCAGCAATTCAGTTACTACATGTCTTGCCATAGAAAGGCTATAACATATTTATACTGGGATGACAACTGGTTATGAACTCCAGCCCTATGGTCCCCTTTCCCATATCATGGGTCCATGACTCCTACTGCATTTAGGTTTCTTCTTACAATGCCAAACCAGTATGAGGACTCTTACAGTTTGAATGTCTCCACTGTCATTTTCACATGCTCTTACACCTATATTCCCTGGTAACACATTCACCTGCCTCATTCCATCATTGCATCTGGATTTCAAGTTTGCCTGCCATTTATCACTAACCGCTATTTGAAAATGTTTAAAAAACATCCTCTACAGTCTTCTGCCTTCCTAATTTTCATACTCACAAACTGCAGAATTTATATATCCTTCCTTAGGTACTTTTCAAAATATTCTATGTGCAGAAGATGAAAATCAAGTACTTTGGTGTTTGGCAGAGTGAATACTAAAGTAAATATTCTCCAATACTCCAATTATCATCACTTAGGTTTTACTGATCTGTGCTCACTGCAGCAATTTAACCAATGGCACATGCTTTGGGGTTTGCAGATACTTAACCTTTGAAAGTTTCATGATTTGAAAGCGTAGTGCCTTTGGCATCTGTTACCAAAACCAGGAGTACTTGCACTGCATCATTCAGCTACGTGTCACTGTCACACTGCCTCTACACTGGTTTATTCTGACCTACAATGGTCCACAGCCATATAACAAAATTTCTGTCTGTAGAGCTGTCTACATTTTGCACTCTTACAAAAGTCACTTGAGCGACTATAATGTGCTTTGCAGCTAATGCCAGGTCAGCTTTTGCTTCTCTTAGGCAGTCCCAACTGTCTTGATCATGACTTTTCCTAATGATTTCCAAGGTACTCTCAGAGATCCTGCATTTTGTCATTTCAAGTGCCACTATCCTTTCTCCCAATGTAGAGCAGTTGTGTTCTATTATTAAAATTCAATGTAACAGAGAGAAGAATTCATTAAATTTTAGTATCAGAATCACAAGATAATTTACATTTGACTGGACCACTGGAGGCTATCAGGTTCTAGCCCCTGCTCAATTTTATTTAAAGCAAAGGAATTCAACTTAGCTATATTTATTGTCTGATTGCTTAGGATTTGCGTATTGCACACCATAGCTTGAAAACTCTTTGAAGATCTCAAATAGAAACAGATACTTACAATGTATGCTCCCTCCTACTTAT
This sequence comes from Dendrocincla fuliginosa, assembly GCA_035047845.1. Classification (NCBI taxonomy): domain Eukaryota; kingdom Metazoa; phylum Chordata; class Aves; order Passeriformes; family Dendrocolaptidae; genus Dendrocincla; species Dendrocincla fuliginosa. The sequence goes on along the minus strand of JAWWMO010000030.1, from coordinate 6,365,243 downwards.
CTAAATATGTATTTTTCTATCTGTAGGAATAATATCATTGCAGAAGAGGTTCCACAATGTTTCCATAATGTCTAGCTGCACTTCATGCAGGGAGAGTGTCTAGCAATGAAAATCTATGAAAAAATTTAAGCACAGAAAAAAAATGAACCCAGTTCACTTCCAAATGCTCCTGGTATAAGTCTGCTGACTTCCACAGAGTTTATCCTTACTAATGTCACAGAAATGTCAGAAACAACAGACCTACCAAATGTTTGTCCCAGAATTCCCCATATTTACCCATTAGGAAATTTCTGGGAGACTACCATTTCCAGCTCTACAATACCACTACCATGCCTATGCTATTCTTTCCAAGCATTAATGATACCCAATTTTAGCATCCCTTTGTCACCAAAGTAAACATTCATTATTTAAAAAATAATGTTCATATTAAGATCTCGTAAACTGCATTCCTTTCCTCATACACTAGATTTTCATGGTATTTTCCTGTTTCATGTAAAGTTTGTTGTCAGCTAGGATTTCTTTAGATAACCTCCAAAAACCCTATTCATGTTTTATACAACGTGTGCTTTTATGTGCTAGATATTACATTTGGATCAAACATTCAAGAGGTGCATATCTGCAGTGTTTTCCAAGCAACTGCCATGCAGCTTCAATATACTTAGCTGAAGAGATCCAGCCAGACTGTATTCCCAAAACAACTATTGTTTAAGACACAGAAATATAGCAGTAACATAAATTTTAAGTGTTTGAGGTCTATGCTGCTCGGTAACATTGCTCCAAGTTTAAACGTGTAGTTTAACGAGATTCAAAGTGGCCCAAAAGAACAAATGTAACTGTTTAGTTAGCAATATAAGGATTTGAGTATTTCAAACCAATATCCAAATTTAAGGTAATTATTTGCATTACAGTTAAGCTATTTCAGAGATTACATAACAGAATACAAAGTATTTATCCTTTGTCTTTGCTTTTTCTTGTTTTCCTAAAAAAAAACCCAACATATATCCCACTTCTGGTTTGTCCATCCTCATTTGTCAGCCCTTCGGTCTCCCTACCGCGGTTTTTCAACTCACTGAACCACTTCAACCAAATTCGATGAGGTTAAGGTTTCAAATTTAACTTTCCACTTTGTGAACTATAATGACTGAATAGAGAACTGCATCCAATTAGTGCTCTGACAGAAGAGAGCAGGGATAGTTCAAATTTTAGCTGCTCTGCTCATTTCACTCATCAGCTAAAGGGCAACAATCAGATGATCAGTCAACCATGAGTAGCTTCAAAGCTACCACAGCACGTGCTGCTTGTTGTCAGCTGGAAGCACAAAGAAAAGCATTTAGGGGATTAGTGAGAGACCAGACAGATTTTGAGGGAAGTTGCAAGACATAAAATTGTAGGCAACCAGTTATTAAGAATTTCGGAAGGATGTTTATCTAAAATCCAGTTTTAGTATATGTGAGAACAAATCCTACAAAATTTTTTCGCTAACTTAATAGATTTTCTTCCTGTTTCCCCCCATACTTAAAGAAATCTGAGTCACTTGCCATTTTTAAGAAGACTAAAATGCAATGCTTTTCAACTGTCTAACTCATTGGGTTGGACATGCTAGTAAATTCACCACGCAAAATACACAAAATAATAATTATATGCCTACACATGTAACACTCAGTTAACAACAATCATCTTCCTTAAGACTTACCTTTTTATATATTCTAGTTGGGGGATTTTTTCCTTGACTTCTTTTTTTTTAAAAAAAAGTACTATCATTCTGTTTGTGACACCCTTCTGTTCCATGTTACATAATTAAAAGATCATAGATCCTTGCTATTATATTTTATTTTTTACACAATAAAGACAATTTAAAATTCATTGTTACATGACATTGCCCTTGGTTTTTGTTCATTTCAAATGAAAAATGGCCTTTATGATTGTCTTTCCCCTCTCCTTTCCCTTCCTCTCTTGCCTAATAATTCTGGAATTCACTAGCATTTGAAAGAGCCCAAAAACCACACCAAAAAAAAAAAAAAATTCATTTTCCTGTGATATTCAGTTCCTGGGAATAGAGGAGGAAGAAAAACTAGTACTCTCAAGAAAGGATGGTAGGGACAACTCATCAACTGCACAGTTTGACAGAATGCAGATAACCATTCAGAAAGCACAGATATACAGACCAAGAGTACACTGGAGACATAAGCCATATGCCTTTATGTGATGAGAAGGAAAAATCCCATCTCACGGAACTGACTTAACATTCTTCAAAAGAATCTATAAACAGGAATGAATAAGGAAGGGAGATGCAAGTTTCTGCACCACAGCTCTGCAGGGTATTAAGTATCCCTGAGCTAAGACACGAGGTATTTACTGGTGCAATATGTACACCATGATTGAAAACAAAGTAGAAGTAAACAGTTTTGTCAGCAGTGAAGTTTCACAATCTACATTAGTACCCACTCTAATTCTATACCTTGACAAATATGGGGCTGATCATGGCCATCACATTCAGATTCTGGTTCTTCTTCAGACCTGGGTGAACTGGGACTAATAATTACCCTTTTTCCTTGCTTTGTCTGTCCAGTCTAACCCACTGTATCATGCCTGGATTTTTTTAATTTCCAAGAAATTATCTCCTGTCTTATTATCTTCTACAGAACTGAACTAAGTTAACAGGGAAAGCACAGAAAGTGACAACCGATCTCCTGTTATTGAGTGCACTAGCTATAGCTGCCACTTACTTCACATTTGTTCAAAGGATACACGTGTTCTTTGCAGGTTTTCAAGAATAATAACAAAAAAAATAACCTTTCTATCCAGATGGTGATGACAGTAGAACAATTTAGCATCATTTCTTTCTCCTTCTTTAGGAGATTAAGTGATTTTATACAACATTTCTGGAACACACTTAGCTGACAGGTGTTTCTTATAGATGTGTTTTCAGCCAAGTTCATAGAAACACTATACAGGGGTTTTTTACATCTTAAAAGTTTATCAGTAATCTTACTAAAGAGACTGTCATTGGGGAAGGAGTTGCAAATTTATATGTATATTTATATATACACACATACCCAAAGAATAGCCATAGAAAAGCAGCGAGAAATGAAGAGATAATAAACAGGCAAAGTTTCCACACAAATAAATAACAGAGAAATATGACTAATTTCCTGGACATCCCTAGTTGCTTTAGCAGTTCTGCATATCTACACATCTTTCATTCAGCTTAAGAATCACTTAAAACCTTCATCACAATAGTTTTCTAATGATACAGACTTTGACCGTGCATTTTTATTACCTCCTTTAGACATTTTATATACACATAATTCCAATGATTTCATCAGAATTTTGACTGCAACCACACGAATTGCCTATGCCATAGAGATCTGAATTCATCCGGGGTGGGGGGGAAAGCCTCATGATCTGTGCTGCTCCTGCTCTCCACTTGCAGTTTCTCATATTTGAATACAAAGATTATACCTAGTTTAAAAAAACTCATGTAAACATTTTGCAGATAAAACATATATTACCATCTTCAACAATTCACGTAGTGTTGGGAAAGTACAACAAAATACTACTTTTATTCAGTTCATGTAGTTAGACACAAAAATAAAGAAATTCCTGGAAGTTCATCTAGTGTTTTAATGGAATATTCCACAGCACATAGTTCAGGGATATTTTTCCGCAGACACTTCTAACCATGGTAACCACCTAGAAACGTTGACCAAGAGGAACAGTAGAATTCTGCATAGTCCTAATATCATGCAGCTCACTGTAATAAGAGCAATGTCTTTTTCTAGGACAGCTACATATCCTCCTTTTTCTCATTAAGATAGCTCTGAATAGTTGAGGATCCAACCTGGGCTATGAGCATGCTAATAAATACTTGACTCAGCCTTACACACTTCTGGACAAAAAAGCCAGGAATTAAGAGTGCAAATGCTTTAAAGTAGCTATGGCTTAAAAAACCTTCTTATTTTCTTTTCTGTTGTATCTTCTATTTTAATAGGAACACAAGTAGACTTTTTTTCCTGACAAATGTACCATTATTCAGCATCTTCCCTAGTTACCTGCCTTGCTATAAAGAATTACTGAACTAAGCTATGTACATTTTGAACACATAAAGAAGCCAATTGACAAAAGCAAACCACAAATGGGAAGGATGAGGAAAAAGGAGATCATAAATAATGAAATGGATTTCTTTACTTAAGAAGTCATTCTCTCTTCATAATACTCCACTCATAAAAACATGATTTAAAACACTACTGCTGACAATGTCATTGGATAAGGGTAAAAACATTATATCCAAAGCATTCCTTTTACTGTTACTCAGGTTTATGGAGAAATAAAAAGTCTAATAATCTCTTCCATTAACTCTTTTCTCTATCAAATTTTTAAATACTGTTGAAAATGAAAACTATAACTCTAGTGACCAAAGTCACACTGTGCTACATTTAGCAGCTGAAGACAGACATTGTACAAGATTTTGAATACTGTAGAGCACCATAGCAAAAAGAGGAACAAGCTTGCTGCATGCATCGCTTGGTGTAACTGCCTGAAAACAAGAGATCCGTGGTTATCTTAGCAACAGGACAGCGGGCATCAGTAAAAAGGTACAAGATGTTATCCTAAAGGGAATGATCAAAACATCACTGTTGAGGTGTAGTGCAATTCCTTGTGACATCTGTGCTAAAATTACATTATCATGGTACCATATACACTAGATTTGATTTAATACCTTTGAACACATTTCAGATAAATGAGGCTCAAAGTCTCAGACGGACCATTTTGCCTGGTGCTGCCAAGGTCCCTTTCTTTTTGAGGGACCAAAACAACTGGGAGAGTGATTTCCTTCATTAAGATCTGCTCTATTTCCTTAGAAAAGCTAAGTGCCAGTAACAAAAATAGTGGCATATGGCAACAATGTTTTTATCTGTATATTTTTGTTCTTTGCTCTTGGCCTCTTGCTTTCTATTTTATTATCTACACACTCTCAGTGAATAATGATCCATCAGCACTGTTTTAAACTGGTGAAATGACAGTCACCTAAGATTAAATCAGAACAGCTTCTCATTCATTTTTTTTGTTACCTCCTTGTCTTGCTAGCAGTACAGTAAGACAGACATAAAAATGCATATGGAAATCAAAACTTTTCAAAATATTAAACCGTGGGATGGTAGCTGACAAGAGAAATAATGAAATGCTATGCTACCCATGCTGCATTATTGATCATTTTTCAAATGCATGTACCCAGGCATCATTCAAATACTTCTACAGTAAAACAAGTCTTTCTTCACCACAAATCCAGGTGACATTCATGGGACAAGACCACTGTCTCAGAACAGAAGAGAATCACTGACTCCATTCACATAGTGGTGGATGCTTCTTCACTCTGCACTATGACTTGCTGCCTAGTCTCCCAGAGCACAGGGTTGCTGCCTATGCACTAGAAAGAAGCCAATAGCAAAGACTCTCAGATTTAGGAATGCTGCAAATACCATCCGCACTTAAACACTGAACAAAAAAATTCTGTAAAACCAGTCATCTCTCCAGCTTAGCTGTAGCCTAAAACAAGACAATTTCACCACCCATCTTATTTAGATCACAAAAATTCTGTTCAAGTTTGCTGAAACTGTTTGAACTTTCAGAAATCACAAAGTTGTCCATAAACAGTCTTTTTGCAAGAAGATTGTCACACCCCATTAAACAATTTTACTATTTTTAAGTCCATCTCAACAATAGATGTATCAGCTGATCATGAAATTACAGAAGAAAATTTCCATTGTGATACCTACTAAGGACACCGTGCTGGCAGATCATATGAGGAAAGCAGAGTCAACTAGCCAACAGGGAGGAATCTCAAGCAGTACACAGAAAGTGTTAGAATATTACCAACTCCTCTAATCAATATAAATCCAAGAGTTACCTCGGTGCTAACCTTTAAACACACACTTCTGAGACAGACCTGGCACTGAGCACTCTCTGTGCCCTAACCAGTGCAGAAGCTGCAACAGTAGCCACAGTTAGAGGTGATACACAAGCAGCTTTTTGTAGCTCTCCTGTCCACCTATCAGGTGCTAAAATAGAGCAATAAATGTGCATATGGAAAATGCATATGTCACGAAGCCAGGCACAAGAAAAGTACATGCATGAAGAAGAAACACAAAAGATACCAAGGATATTGAAAAACGTAACCTCAGGTTCATATATTTCCAATAAGCCTGTCTGGTAGTGTATTGCATTTCCCTTCTCAGTAATTGGTGTCCTGAAGGCATCTGTTTCACTGCAAAAAATTGCATAAACCACAAAAGATTAAATGTAATTATCATTATTTCCACTCGTGGGGAAAGGCCTTTTCATAAATAATCATGTTGCAGTGTAAAACTGGAGGCTTTATACAGTTGCCCTATCATTCATAATAATGAGTAGTAAAAGCCACAAGCCAAATCTTCACGTGCTCATTAGCTAGAGAATATTAATTAGGACTTTAATCAGAAATGCCACCAAGCATCATGCTTATTGAGGTAATTAAAACACTGGTGATACTGAGGCATACATTGTCTTCCAAATCTGAAAAAGGCATGATGCTGAAAAAATTTCATTATATAAAGCCATATGGTCTTCAAATAAAGTTAGAGGAATTTAATTACACCTCTCAGACCTTCACATTAAAGCCACTTCAATCTACATGATGTCAACCAATGTGGTTGGGGGGGGGGCGGTTCTCACCCTGTTCTCAACTAGATTAACATTGCACAATTTAAGGTGGGACCTTTAACGTGAAACTATTGCGACTAAGACCTCTGCCAATGTGACAGACTCCTCTCTACATGAAATTCAGGAAGATCTTTCCCCTCACCTGGAAGAGGTTAATGAATTGACTCACTGACAAAATGCTGAGTCAGGGCAGCCAACGGCATCAACTTTCATCTCCTACTCATTAAATTTTTAGAAGAAATAATTTCAGATGGAATGGACTTTTCTTGCACTTTATGCTTGAAGGAGCTGTCTGCAAATACCTGAAAGGCTGTTTTTGTCATGTCTCCCCTCAGAAAGCTACGCTTTGTTCTAGCATCCCCATAAACAATATGCAAACCAGCTGACCAGGTGGTATGTTGAGAATACCATTTACCACACTGACAGAATGATACTATTCTTCCATTTCTTCAGCTTCCTTCATCCACTTGCTAACTCTCATCATCTTCTTCAACATAAAGGCTACATAAAACACCTTCTGTTCTATTTCTAATACTGTATAAAATGTAGGCCATGCCTGTAGCTCATGGGTACTGCTCCTAAGCAAATAATGTGCATTAATAATATTAAAGTCATGGCTGAGGTGAAATCTCTTTATGTATCTTAAGAGTATTTCACTGATGTGGGAAGATAAATACCCTCAACTATGTTGAAGAACAAAAAGAAAAAGAACTGTTCTATCATCTGTCATCCAATGGTTCACAAGGACTAGTAACAGTACAGAAACTATACCCAAGAACCCCAACTAAAACATTCCTAGTTTCAGCTTAACCTCAAGGACTGTTTAGGAAGTTAAAAGCTTATCAAGAAAAAGTCTACTTGGAAAGTATTTTTTCACTTTTTTTAAGATGGACTGTTTATTCACCAACCATGTACTTTCTTCAGACTATGTCACTTGTGAAAAGTAGTAAAAAAAAAAAATCTTTTGTAGGCAAATTCTCCATTATACAAACATTCTGACTTCTGTAGAAAAGACAGTTCAACATGATAAAAGGATATCCTAGAAGCCTTTTCAAAGCATTTTAAGTTTCAGCTTTACTTTTCATACTGGATGATTTGTTCAATTTTGCTGAAATGCATACAGAACTTAAAAATGTACTGCTTTTGGCTTGTCTGTTTTTAAGGCATTGACAAAACACTAAACCAATGAATACTGCCAAAAGATGAAAAAAACTGAATCTCCTTCTGGTTGAGAATGTGTGAGATTCTCCATTATGGGACACAACTAAAAGGAACGGTAAACTCTAATTGTCTCCTTCTAAACAGCCCATGAAAATATTTTTCATGTAGTGTAACAAAAACCTTTTAGAATTATTGCACATTTCTGTCCTGGGAATGATTCCCCAAGGGTTAAAATTATATTCTGTGGTTTATTCTAGCAGAGGAAAATATTAGCATACATTTTGTGTCCATACTGCTTCTGGCAACTTCTTTTATTTTCTTTTAAAGGAAAACTTTTTTTGACAACTGCGTACTCTGCAAGCACAGTGGAGGTGAAGTGGCTCTGTCTCTTCTCAGAGAGCAACTCCTGAGAAATTCTGCTCTGTTACATAATTGAATGAAGGTTTCCAAGAAAGATGACAATTTAAATCTATCAATTTCTTTGTATATAAGTTCCAAGCAATGTTCTCTGCAGCTCAACAACTTGGCCACATGTAGGTCCAGGATAAGGAGTGGAACACAGAAGGATCACAAGTAAATGTGAACAGAGAAAGAAGAGACACCAAAGACTAAAGAAAGTTGATCTCCTGTTTGTCATGCGTGTATCTAATGAAGGACATTCTCTTCCCAGTAATCTGAGTTTGGCTGGGAATTCTATAAGGATGCTCAACTTAGAAAAATTCTGGAATAGATCAGAAGTCCCAGTTTTTCCAAGGACTTGGAATCCCTTTGTAGGATTGATTGCTTGTTAAGAACACCTAACCCCTTCACATTTGTTTTGTTCTCTAGTCCTTGTTTGAAGAGAATTCTCTAGGTAAGTTCTCACTCCTCCTTATATGGTCAAAAATATTATCAGCTTTTAGTAGTATGTAATTTCCTCCTTCAAGTGTTAAAACAGTCGGCATTCCAGACAGCATGGGAAACCAATAAACCAAATTGTCAGGCAAGGAAGGTTAAGGAGACCACCACTGAAGAACAGTTAATGTCTCATAAATTCTATTTCCTGCCCTGGATAAGAGTCAACAGGAACTGAACATTCTTGTGACTTCCGAACTAACTTCAGGGTACTGCCCTAGAGCTCACTGGGATCAGTAGTCCCAGCTTTGTCACTGCGCTGCAAACACAGTCAGCAGCAGCTCAGCAAGTCCTCTGATGAGAGAAAGACTATTTAAAAGTTACGAAAACTGCAGTGACAATTACCACAAAGCAACAAATGTAATTTATTTTTTTAAAGAGATTTTTAGATCAAATAATGTTGTTCACTAATGTTACCTTGTTCACTCTGCTATGCTTCACAATTTAGTAAACTAGCACCAATGTCATATCTGAAGTGTATTTCACATGCTGTTAGGAATAATAATGCATATAGAATGCTTCATTTAAACAATCAGATACACCTATTACTAGTCATTTGTTTTGCCTTTTGTTATTGATTACTTTTTATTTTGCTGGCTGAGATAAATTAATGCTGCTGACAACTTTCTTGCAAGATCATCAATTAGAAATTTTCAGTCAAGCAGCACATATTAGATGCTTTTTACTGGAAGAGCACTTTCAGTAAAAGGATTTGATATTTTCTAAGAGTCCACTCAGTATCACAAATTCACAGACACAGAGTTGTGCTAAACTCAGAGATGTTAGAGATGAATATCATAAAGCCATAAGAGAACCAAGTGTTTCAGAGATCATACTGAGCTGAACATTTTCCTCCTTCTCTTGTACTTGTTGATCCCAATTTATATCCCAACATCCTTTACCCTTGATTGCAACCTGTAGTTTTAAGGTTGAAAGTCTATTAAAGCAATTATAAAAAAAAATAAATTTATATAAAATATAAATTAAATATAAAAATATAATAAAAATATAAAAAAATATTACTGATATACAAGGAAAAAAGACCCAATCTGAAGTCTCAAGAAAGAATAACAACAGAAAACTAGAGATTACATTTTGCTACAGGTTGTTCAGAGGCATAGCAAAAGTTCATACCCATTCCTACACAGTCAATTTTGTTCTTTTGACCAAAGCCTCTTACGATAATTTTCTCTATGGCCAACAGCCCAAGAATTTCTCACATGAAGTTCTTATGTCTATTCAAAATAAAAACAATCCTTATGGAATGCAAAAAATCACTTTAAGGAAGCTCAAATTGAAGAATCTAAACAACTTCTCTACAACTCAATCTAATGCAGACTGAACGTAGATAATGACAGACACCACTGAGCAGAAGTATCTCCCAGTACAATTTCTTCAAGCACCGAGAAATCCCCATAGCAGCAAACCAAGCTTTCCGTAATGCATATAAAACCTTCTTTGTCTCTTCCTGTTCTCTGGTTAATTTCACACACCTCCTTCACATTTGTATTATCTCTAGGCTCTTTATCTATTTCCTACTTTCTTGCCTTTCTTCTTACTCCAGTCACCATTACATAATTTTAGAAGAGGTGGATATTAAGACCCCTGTCTCTTGGCTGTGCTCACCTTTTGGAATTTGCATTAATTAGCCTCACAGTAAAAAAAGTTAACTGCAATCAAATTCGTGAAAACCTGAGCTTACAAGTTGAACAGAAAGTGACCTTTCTCTACAGTCCCATAACATGTGAGACTTTTAAAATTTCTATTATATTGAAAACAGACCTTGATTTCAATCACTGCATTGAAGAGAGAGACCATTTTAATGTGACTGAATATTTGATTCATGTTTTGGTCATATGAGAACTGTGTTTGGGAGGCCTGTACTTGCAGTCTACCTCCCGTGGATTAATAACTCCACCACGCAGCCCAAAAGAAAGAGCTCTAAGTCAAAACTTAGCAATAATGGTAAACTTCAGATCCAACACTGAGCTATGTCATGCTACTGCTGGTGGATGACTGAAGTCAGTGTGCCATCTATTCCTCATCAAAATGAGAAGTGAAGTATGCGCTCCTTCTTCGATATATGCATATATGCAAACCTGCAAGTTTTGGAGTCTGGCCAGAAAAATATTCTTTCCACCTCTCCATAAATACTAGATGTATTACTTCAGAAAAATGTTTAGTTCTCTCAATAGTCCATGTCCGAAGTCTATAAAATCTTTCAACTATTAAAAACTTAATAATCTTGTCCCCTACTTCAGTGCTTATTAATTGAATGAACAAGTCTCTGAGCCACAGGGTACATAAGATATCTGATTTCTTTCTGCATTATGCACATGCAGAGGCAGCTGAGAGCTGCAAATTTTCCTATAAGGGGACTCTAATGGGCTACTTAAAAGAGACACAGTTAGGGCTTACTCTTGTAAAATGGAATTTCAGCTCCCTTAAAAAGGGTTCCACGTGTTAAAGTATGCTTCCAAAGTGTTAGAGATATGCTTTAAATCTATGCTAGCAATCTTCCTGCTAGAATGAGAATGTAGAGTGAGATGAAAGTAAATTCCTTTTATACATGGACACATATTTATTTAGTTTTCAAGGTGTTGGAAAAACAGAATAGAGAGCAGTAGAATGTTTTGGGTTTACAGTTCCTTTTTAGTTCAGATCAACTTTAAAAGGTCACAAAGGAATGAAAAGGACAGAGAATAAAAGTAAGCAGAATGAGCAAGATGAATCAGCTGAAAAATCCCTGAACAGATGAGTAAAGCATTTCATTTTGAAAGTGAGTCAAAATAATATATAATTGCCCTATTGATGGAATATTACATTGATGAGAACAATAACAGAGACAACATCAATGCAAATATAACAGTGGTTCATATCCGAAACATCTATTCAATTAGGGCAAAAATCCCATAGTCTCCAAGGGTACTAGAAACTTTTTATCCTTTGATAGACCTCAATACAGCCATCATCTCTGTCATCACTGCAAGCAGATTGTCCTGTTACAAGGACATTTTCTGTTTTGTAGTAAAAACAGCATTAAAAAATCCTACCCATAAACAAATGAAAAAGCACAAAATTAAGATACTATATAATTAAATAGCAAGAATTGGTAGGGAGTCAGATGAAATTTGTCTTGCTTTTTGGTGTATGAGTTCACTAACAGCTTTTTGCTCCTGCTCTTTGTTAGTCTGGGGGCTTTTTTTGGAGGGAGGTTGGGTTTTTTTTTCCCTTTTAACTTAGTTCCACTTTTAACCATATATTAACAAAGCCCAAGTTCAAAAGCTGGTCTTTTTATCCCAAAAAAGGAACTTCTCTATAAAACAGAGTGATTATTATCTCTGGAGAAGTCAGGGATTAGAATCCTATATAATTAATGAAATCCGTACTAAACAGTATGGATTTTTTTTCTTTGCAAGGTGAATTACTTGACACCTCCACATCAGCCTTGGCTACCTATTCACACTTTTGCTTGTCTTGAAAGGACAAGTCTACTTGGCCCATCAGAATGATTCATGGTTTGAACCCAACACCAATCAGGTGTAAGGGTTTAAAAAGTTACCAGACCTCACTGGAATTACTAAAGGCATTAGGACAAACTTTGCTTTCAGTTGCAGTTTAGTGGAAAGGTAATTTTTTAGCCTAAAGAACCCCAACTTCAGTGCACCAATACACAGTATCACCCACTGAGAGAACATGTATCTTCCCTTCACTGCAGTATTACCCATGCTTACCCATGTTGAAAGGGTATAAAATAACCCTTGGTAGGCATAAAATTTTGGGGGTTTGATTTAAAGCAATATCTTAGAAACCATCAGGAGATCATATAATCCATTCATCATAGATAGAGTTTTACATCTTCCCAAAGGCACTGGAGGGCATGCATAATTCACAAGGAATACATTTCAATAAAATGCTCAAAACATTCTGCAAACAACACACAGCAAATAGGACTTTATTTGCTCCTTTTGTGTTACGTTCTCTTCCCCCTTGAAAATACTCTTCTCTCTCTAATTTTGGATGTATATTTCTGGGATGTTAGTGCTGTTCTGCTACCTTCCCTAAGTAAACTGCACGTAAAGAATATCAGAGGATGTTTGCAGCTAGAATCTCAGCAAGAAATAGTTGCAATGAATTCACTGCCAAGAGATTTATGCAATTCTAATCAGAAAATGTCATAATAAAATGTTTACAGTGAAAAATGAAAAACCTTAGGCTTTTCAAGGTAGCAGGATGGACGTTTGCCACTTGGCAGAGCTAAATTTTTATGAAAGTTTAGGAATTATTCTACTGAAAAATGAGTGATGGGCTATAATAGTTTCTGTGTCACTATACCAAACCACACTATGATGGGACTATCCATGTGTTACAGTTAATACAGTATAGAGTTGGAGTTTTTCCTGCCTCAGTAGATGCTGGAGTTTTCAGAGCCAGACACTTCCTAATGCTCATTGGTATGCATCTGATTCCAGATATGTTCGTAGATCAGGAAGACAGAGAGGGCAGAAAATGGAGTTTAAAAAGAAATACACTACATATCTGAAACAAAACCAAAAAAAAGGAAGGCAGGCTACAATTTATTTTAGGCCATCTCCATACAGCATTAGAACTCAGAAGCACAGATATTAAATGTCATTCTACATATCCAACGGGAGTCAAAGCACTTTCAAAGCACAGAGGGTGGCGAATCAAAAGCCTTTTTCTTTAAAAACAAAAAGTCAAAAGAAGGAAAAAAGTAATTTCTGTGCTACTACCTACTCCAGATGCTACCAGAGCAGTAGAAATGGGGCAGGAGGGGGCAGGGGCACTGGCCTGTGCACTCCCAGCCCAGAAGCAAGGGAGTGAGTGCTGCATAATTTAAATGCTGGCAGACATTCTACTTCAGAGTGCACTTTGACTGAGTGGTGAGTCACAAATTCCTCCAGAGCCACTGGCTGCCGTGGCCCTTACTAGCCTCTCTGTTCTGCTGCATCATTAATCCACGGAGCAGCCTGCTGCTTTGTAAGATAAAGGCACACCTTTTTTCTTTTTTTATCTCCTAACTACAGAGCAGCACTACAATATACAGCTTAAGCAAGGCTCCTTAGCAGAAATATATAAAAAGGAAGTTAACAAATACAATTAAAAACCACTTATTTGTACAGAAAACTCCTTTGCTGGTATAAGACATAGTCTCTATATTCAGGTTCCCAAGACAGAAGTAAGAGTTCACGTGATGGATGACAGTCCATAAAACAGTTGCATGGATTGCAGTCTTCCGTCAGATTGCTCCCTTTGAAAAGGCAAGTTGTTGCCAGTAAGTTGTTCCTGTTACTTTGTAATAGCTCACCAGAGCTTCTTTGGGTTGCACCAAATCCAATCGAACTTACACTATTCCATTGCTGTAATTTTCCTTCCATATTTGCAAAGTTATCAGCTGGCAATATTTGTAAGATACTGCAGGAAGGGCTGTTTGAAGCTCTCCCATTCACTTTCCTTGGTTTTAATAAAAATGGCAATCTTGGTGCTAAATTAGAAAACAAACAGTACCTCACCTGGCATACAGATCCTGAGACACAGATGCTTGGGCCATGCTAATACTTCACACTTTTAAAAACAAAAAGCTACACAGAATATTTTCCTTTCCCGGAGGTAACGACTGGATTTGTCACGCCTTCAGCCTGTGAGTTCTCATGCTAATTGTGTTCCAGCTGCTTCAGTGACACCTACTGGTTGCTTCTTAAATGCTCAGATACCTCTGTAAGGAAGTTTAGCTCACAAAGATGTAAGTCTGAAAAATTTAGGCCATGGCATGGTTGCAATTTCAAAGGAAAGTCAGTGTCTTAATTTGAAGAAATATTTTTGTAAACAGGGTTCTCTAATTATACACACACATGATAACACTCTGAATCAACAGCACTGGTACACTTTTGATATTAGTTTTATGACAGTAATTAAAATTAATTAATCCAGATTGTCCTCTAAATACACTCTCTTAGCAAAGCGCATTTGTCCGATCTACCTCCAGCATACAGTGCCTAATGATATCCCTAAACATTAAAAGTCTTAATCTTGTAATTTATTGCTCAAAGCAATTTACACATTAGTCTAATAAACTGCAAGCAGTGAATTAATGTGTCTTCTTCTACGTAGAATAATTAATGCCTATTTAGTAACAATATGATACAGTTAACTAGAGTGGACCCAACTCTGATGTCATGCTGACAACAGGTGTTCACTTTACATTGTGACAGAAGGTCTCAGTCTCAATGGTTTTGTTAGGATATTCAAAATATAGCTTCTGACATGCATCTGATTAGAAATCTTAATAGTGTCTACAGCAGACCAGAAAAACTGAGAACTGTAGTATTTACTATTCCATTATTATTCAATCTATTTATTCAATAAAACCAAGCACTACCTACTAGGTCCACTGCCACTTAAGATTATAAACAAATCACTGAGGCCATAAACATATCCCAATTCTCACATCAATTCAAGTGTTAAAAATAAGAAATAGAGGTACAAATATGATTAAGTCCAGGCTTATGCACAAAATTATGAGGCCACCTTGACTCAGTGGCCAGTAACTACTAGTTTTGATTTGTATTGTTGATACGCTCAAGGTTCCTACTGTGTAGTTCCAAAATAGTCCTCAAGGATTAATGAATACGCAACACTGATAATGAAGAAAATTCATAGCCTTTGATAGATATAAGCCTAAAAGATTGTACTGCAGTATTAAAAATACTTCACAAACAACTGGTAATTCCTGTCCTCAAGACAAAGGTGGCATACACAAATACATGATAGGGAAAAGTGAATCAACAACAATCACAATACAGAAATAAGCAGCTCTTAAATTTCCAAGGTGACTGAAGAGGCAGAGCAGACAATCTGTCCGGCATAAAGTCATTGGATCTTCTCATTAGAAGGGTGCCTATTTATATCCTTTACCTCCCCACAGTACATTGTGATTAGATAAAAGGTATGACTGCATTGACTGACTTGGTAATTAAGAAAAGTGTCACAGACACAGCTCTGTTATCAAGAGCTTAAGCTATCTGAGGTCTTGAACTGGGAATCTGTCGCAATCAGCCAGATTTCAAACGTCCCAATTAGGAATCACTTCTAAGCACTGATATGTCAATCAAGGTTAAAACTGATTAGCCCAGCCCAAAAAAACCCAAAGGGATTTCTGTAGCATCGCTAAACCTACAGGTTCCTGGACTTGGTTTACTCCCACACAATACGAAAAGGTAAGAGGGCTGGTTCACTAACATTTGTTATTGAAGTTATCGCTTACATGCGGTGATCGTGTCCTTGACAACTGGATAAATGGTTAATAATTGATAGTACATAAATAATATCATCATGAATGCAACTGCTGCTTCTTCAGTAAAAATATTTTACATCGGTAAATGAGATTTTCCTCTCAGTTTTACCAACAGAAATTTGCAAAAAAACTATATGAAGAAAGATCTAAGCCAACTTGATATCCATCTCCTCCTACTGTGCAGCTGTTTTATAAGTGACTTGATTACTGTAGTGTTCAGCACTTCTCATTTCTAAGTGGTTCTGATAGTTCAATCCAGGAAAATATAACAAGTTATATTAAACATGGATGGAGAGCAAGGAGCAACCTCTTCAGGTTAATTGCTTATGTGAGACAGAATCATCTATAACCTCTTCCAATTTAACAGCTTCACAAAAGAGAAGGGCTATGGTCACAAATCTGTAATGTTCCTTCTCCCCTGATCAGGACTCTAAGCCTGATAAACGTTTTGGTCTATTGCTTCGTTTTGCAAGAATCACCCTGCCAAGTGCATGAAACATTGGACAGCATGATGAAAGATACTGGAAAATAGGCCTTCGCAGCACTGGGATTTTTATCATGTACTGATTAGATCACGATTAGATTTACCATGTTACTTCCGGAAATAACTCAAGAGTGCTATACATGTTATATTTTTTCAACCACAAACACTTAAGAAATGCAGAAGGCTATTAGCTTCATTGCAACCCCTTAAACTGCTGTGAAATGAACTCTAAATATGCTATAAAGTGATTTCAACAATTTATAAACATCCCCTGATTGGCCCTGAGTAAGACATAAATGTTACAGGAAACGGTTGTTGCAGAAGAGATACTCATTTTGGGGACAAGTGATCCTTTAGTGGTTTGCGTTGAAAACTAAATAATGTAAGTTGGCTCCTTTGGTGTTCATTTCCACTTAATTTCTACAGTCTCCAGAATTTGCAATTCACTTTACAGTTGCAGAAGGCAGGGGTATTTTACTTTTATTCCCCATGTCCTTTCCCCAAGCTCTAACAGTATCTTTCAGCCATCTTCTGAGCAGCACCCTTCTCAAGTATTCCTACAAGCACTGTTTTCTTCTGAGGTCCTCAAATGAAACTATTCCCGCATTTGAACATCACATAATAACCAAAAGAACAACAACTACCCCTTTTAAAAGGTAAAATATCACAAAATGTGATCAATATGTTGAACTTGCCAATGTAATACAAAAGCTTCCTTGAAGTATCTCCTTACAGACAGAATGAAAGTTCTGAGCACTGCAGTGTCTGTATTGCAAGTAGCTTATGAAGAAAACACTCCCTAGAAGTGTTGAAGACCAGGCTGGACAGAGCTTGGAAGAACCTGATCTAGTAGGAGGTGGCCCTGCCCATGTCAGGGAGATGGAAGTGACTGATCTTTAAAGTCCTTTATAATCCACGCCATTCCATAACATGATACTCCATAACAGAAAACACACATGAAGAATGAAGACAATCTACTTTTTCTTAACAAGTGCATACATCATGGCCAAGCAAAGTAGGAATTTTTATTCCTCATTTTTTGATACTATTAGCTTTTTTGCCTTTAAAACACATAACTATGTAAAAGCATAGTTTTGTGGTAGTCTGGATATGAAAGGAATTATTTACATAGACTCAGAGAGATTTTTCCAGCACCATTTTCAAAAGCCATTTGTTAGAGCCCTGGCTGACTGCCTTGACCTACTGTTCCCAGTTCAAACCACTCACTTATCCCTCAGTGTAACAAGCCACTGATCAATACACAGTATCTTCTCTGCATGAAAGTTTTTTCCCCCATCAGTAAGCAATCTTACCCCTTCTTTCTCAGAGCACACCAAAGCCAATCAATTCAGTGCCTACTTCATCTGTTTGCATTTTATAAAGTGCTGCAGTCTGACGTTTCAGAGAAGGCAGGACTTCTGTACCACAAGCTGTTATCCAGAGATTGCATACTGCCATCAAAAAGCCAGAATGTAAATTACTTGCCTGGATCTACATCTTACATCCACTTGGGGCTATGGCTGCATGGGAGATTAATCACACAAGACTATAAACCGCTCTACATTTTTAAAGCATTAGACATGGGAAGATGCAACTTTGGATTCAACTGCAGTGTATTTTATATTTGTCTATGCACAAATGCCACATTATCCATGAGAGTAAAGGAGAGCTGTTGTGCATGACAGTGTGCAAGCTCCTTTTCCAGTCAAACCTGAATTACTTTTATTTACAATTCTGAAGATTTTTTTCAGGTATTCTGAGTAGGTTTATTTTGCTTGGACTTAAAGTGTTGGTTTTGGAGTCACAATATTTCTCATCTTTCACCACCTCTTATCCTCTCTAATCATCTCTGTAATATTACAAGATTTCTCAGTGAAAGGTCTCACTGATCCCTCAAACAATGACACAACATGAACAGAGGAATGCTATCATCTGTCTGCTCAACACAAATTAAAATAAAAATTTGAAAGGAAAAGATCTCTTAAGTTTTGTGTGAATAGTATTTGGTACAGAAATCTGTGTTCTGATTTTGTCTCACGCCCCAGTTCAGAAGCCTCTTGATTTCAACTTCTTTTCTACATTTACTGTATTCCAAGACACTTCTAGGGTTGACAGTTTTTTTTTTTTTTTAATGAACACCTAGGACAGACATTTAATACCCCAGGCTATGATGACTGAGCTATGCAAAGTTTAGCAGCAGGTGAAACACAAGTAAGAGAATTAAGAACAAAAAGTGCACGCTGTAAACTCTGCCCAAGGTTTATGAACCTCAGACTGGTTTTGTACATTAAATTTCCTTCACACATTTTTGTGTATGTGCAAAACATCACCAGGTCCTTTCTTTTGAATTATTCTGGTTTAGACTAAGGAATATTACAGTGGTCCAGAACAATCACTGCAGCTATTCATTGCTTTAGCTATGATTTCTCTTCTGATACTCAGTTCCATTCATCACTTTCCAAAGATGAGCATCCTAAGATTTCCCAAGTGTAGCTAGTAAAGGCACATTTAGGAGTCACTGTACTGCAATTGAATAAATCATTTTAACCCCTGTAAGTTACAAACCATAATGTTATTTTCACCTTTTGCTGTTGTTGGTTTTGCTTATTTTTAATCACATTAATAACAATGGGCAATATTAACTTCTTCCTTTTGAAAGCTCCAAATTACTTTTCAGGCATTAATATGATGGCTTTAACCATGGAAATACAAGGAGGAATTCTGGGGTTTTAACGTTGTGGTATGGATTTTGCAACAAGTAGGTGACAAAATATAGTGCACAAAAATATGAGTGCAGAAAGGTAGTAGCCCATTACTCAGGGCAGACAGAAAGTAATAACCGATACTTGTACACAAAGGCAGGAAAGAAAACTTCAGTTATTCAGTAAAATAAAAAAGACAAGTCTTTCAGCAACAGGTACAAGCCTTATGACACCTGCTAGTTGTATGATTATTTAGATTAAGTCAGTATTTTAACAGTACATTTCAGAAGTCATGACATCAATAACAACTATGCTGACAATATTCCACATCTTCATTAGTATTGGCTAATGTTCCCAGCTTAGTAATTCCTCAGCTAGTGCAAGACAACACCCCAAAATTCTGCTTTCATATTTGTTTTTATGTTAGAAGTGCTAAATTGAAAAACCTTTTTATATTCATATGTGTGGTGGTTTGACCCGGGATAAACACCTGGTGTCCAGCAAAACTCCTTCAAGGCCTTCCCCCCACCCCTTTCGCCTTCCAGAGGGAAGGGGAAAAAAAAAACCAGCTAGGAATTTATGGCTAGAGATAACGACCAAAAGAGGAGCTTTGATTAATACCTCGGGCAAAGCAGAACTTAGAATAATGCTTAAATTTATTACTAACAAACTAAAAACAAGAAATAAAAACAGGTTAGAAACACTTTTCCACCGCCACCTCTCAGTCTTTCCATGCCCCCTCCTTCCCCTGATGGTGCGGGGGACAGGGGAAGGGAAGGTTTACAGTCAGTTGTTGTTGGGTCAACCATTCCCAGATGTAAGTCCAAAACTTAAGCAACCCAGTTCTGTCTCAGAGGGTTTTCCTGTGGGCTGCAAAGGAGACAGTTCGCTTCACCACAGTCGTCACCACGGTCACAGGGGAGTCACAACTCTGAGTCCTTCCCCTGCGCTCCGTGG
>JAWWMO010000030.1:6325305-6337704 GCA_035047845.1 Dendrocincla fuliginosa | reverse complement strand
CAGGAAGTTTTCCTCGGAGCTGGCCCTCACTGACTCTGCTCTATAGGATGGAGGGGAACTTCCAGAGGCTTCCAACAAAAGCCAATCTTCCTCTTATAAAAAACAAAACCTAACCAGATAAACCCACAACAATAGGATAACAAGATTTAATCAAATGCTGCTATAATTTGCCATGTGAATTCTGTTCCAGAGTAATTTACTGTTACCTCTCATGAGAAGTTCCTCTATAATATAAGATAGATTATAAAGTTATGATATTTACCTCTTACTGATGACACTATGAAGCCTAATGAACCAGTATTTCTAACAGTCCTTTATTACTAAATAATAGCAACAAATACGCTACGATTTTAAGGAGAGTGTGAATGTTTCCATAGCAAGTGCAATTGTTCTTTGAGACACAAGATGGACAGGTTTGTGATGATCTATCAGAGCCCTCACAGTCCTGTCCTTTCTGTGACCTCACATAAATGGCGGAGTTTCCTGAGCCTCAACTCCCTACCTGCATAACAGGAACAAAAACATACTCAATATAGTTTGTGAAGGGAAACATCTGAATGTTGGTTGAAAATCTCTATCAATCAATGTAGGCAAGGAGAAATATTTTAGGAGATTTCAGTTATATGAGAAAACTTTAATTCCTGAAAGAAAAAAAAATGTGATACAAAATTAATCCTTAAAAATAAGTTTTGATTTACTAGTTCAATGTTGCCTCAACAAAATGATTCAGAACCTCTCTGTTTCTAAGATATAATTGTGAAAGCAAAAAGCAGGAGATGCAGAGAAAGGTCCCATCCAAGACTGGCTGAGGAAAGCAAAAATGATTGTTTTGTAGGAACACTTCACTAATTAAGTTCTATTAAAGTAACATGGGGCCTTCAGTCAGGCCCAGAAGGGCATATGGACAATAATTACATTACTCTCTTTGGCAGTAAAAGACATCACTGAGCCTTTCCAGCCGATCTGACCCCCTAATTATGTATGGAGGTTTTCTTAGTGCAGTTTGACATTCTGTGTTTTTCAAGTCTACTGGGAATTAAAAATGACCTTGCACAGCTTGCTTTTAAAGCTTCTCTGTCCAGAGAACTGTCTCTATAGGCTTTCTGAGAAATGTTCAACAAGTATCTCTTGACTTTTCTCCAAACCTTGCTCCCACCTTGGAGGAACACCTCCAAAAGCTATTTCACTGTCCAAAATTATATCCTACACGTAACCCCTCATTTGTTGTGGTTCTTATGAACATAGTTCAGCAGGTCTGCCTTCTCATTGCTGCCCATTCTACCTCAGTTTACCTGACACTTCTCACAGTATCTCCACCATCATCACTTTCATATAAGCGAGTACACCAGAGTACTATGTACCACAAACTTACTAATTTTCATTTAGTTCATTTTAATATTACAGTTGTGGTTTTTATCAACTCCACCAGAAGAAAGCAGAAAAGTAAGTGCAGGGAAGATGTATCCTTTAACATGGATTATAAGTCTCCTGGGACATAGAGCAAATTTGCACTCTCTGAAACATCTGAATCTGGATCTTTGACTTGATATTATAATACAATTTAAAAGTAATTAGATACTAAATATTGAAGCAGCACCATCTAGCTGTCCAAAAATTAAAGCAGAGACTGTGGATATATAGTAATCACTAGTTCTCCATGGTTTGGAATATAGACACATGTTTCTTATGGAGAAACACATTTTCATGGTTTTGGATGGGGAACACATTATGGGTGCAGTACATTATTTAACAGAGCCATTAAAATAAACAGGGAGCGGAAAGTCCGCAGCCTTGCTTTGCATTGTCTGTAACCAGCACTGTCCAGATTGGTTGACCTTCACCTACCTTCTCTCTAAACACCACACTTCCAATTGTCTCCTGGAAGGGATCTTATGACAGAGTCTGTGATTAGCATCTACATTGTCTCAGGAACTAATACACAAACACATATCTTTGATTATCAATAATCAAAGCACACACTTTGCCACACCTTGTGGAAAACACCACAGTGTATCAGTCACATCTTGTTAGAACATAAACAATGAAACCTGGTTAGTATATAAACGTACACCTCTAACCACTATCATTAGTTAACAATAATTTCTAACATCTATCAATATATCTGTCTCAAAATACCATATACTGTAAGAGACTTTACTAATGTTCAAAGTTACCATACTTGGAAGACATTAGCACAGCAGAAAGCACAGACTTCATTTACAAGGGTGAGTGGATTTTTAGAGAAGATTATATCAAATTTGTTTGTCAAAGTGTAATAGACCAACCCAGAAATAAATGACCTCAATAAACATACCTACAGCTAAGAAAATGAAGGATCCTGCAGTGTTTTGTGACTTTGCTCTTTGCGGCATTGCAGTCATGAGACAGTGAGTTCTGTCCTCTTTCCAGACCAAAAAAGATTTAAAAAAGGGGTTGCTAGTCAGAATAAGATGAGCATTTCAACTATATGCTGCATTGAGCAGCCTTATTCAAGGTGACATTTGGTTTCACTTGTGTATTATTTTTTTTAAAAAATGCATCACTTTTTCAAATGAGATTTACAGAAATCATTTGAAAATTACTGTGTCATAAGGATACAGCACAAATAATGCATTTAAAACACCTTTAACCCTCTGAAAACAAATGAACACAAAAAAGCTTGTTCTCTTCAGGCTCTGCTTTACTTTGTAATTATTTTAAAATGACTGTTTCTTAAGCTTACCTGGTTACATATTCATTTGTTCCAACAGAAGTTTTCTTCTACAAGTGGTCCGTAACATGATAACAAAAGAAAAAGAATAGCTAGTATCTCACTGTGACCTTGAAACCTGGAAAGTGGAATACATTTGAATAACTTAACTATGCAGAGTTACCATTACATGTCCTGCATCTTGAAAATGCTGATGTAAAAACTTATCACATTTTCGGTGAGTAAGTCATGTCTACTTCCACATAACAGTTCACTGACTGCTGTTGCGCTGGTCTTTCCAAATAGAACATACTATGCCAGAAATGTAAATACATGCACATAATATGCATATAGCTCATGCATACAGTGTCATACTAATATGCATATCTTTCTATATCCAAAAGCAAAAATTTCATTTCCATTATTCATTCCAAATTACTGAATTATAGTAATACACTTGTCCTGATCTATTATTTTCAAACTCAAAGAACTTTAAAAGTCCTTGAAAACAAATGTCAGCTAAAGCTGCCATGAAGTTTCTGCTCACTGCAGAAAGAAACAGCTACTCCAAGAAAAATAATTGAGCATTTCTTTATAAAGAGAATCTAAGAAGTACACTTTTTTATATTAAACAGTCCATTGTACTGGATCATTCATAGTGATGTACTGTCTGCAAATTCCACCACAACAACAACCACATCTTCCAGTGAAGGTTCCAGAACTCCTGGGGAAATGTGCCAGCTCACCACAGCCCAGCTTGGCTGTGGGAACCGAGGGGATTCCTCAGCAGCAGCCCATGCATCACAGCACTTGGCTCTGCCTCTGAGCTGCCAACAAAAGTTAGGCAGCCCACGCTCACAGACCTTGGTTCAACCAACAGGCTTTTGCCTCAGAGGAAAAGTGTCTTTGCATTTCACAGGTTCTAGCAAGGCTTTTCTCGAATACAGAGTGAACAGTATCGAAAATCTAAGTCACCTCTTTTTCCCGAAAATTTAGATGTAGTCAACATACACTTCAAAATAAATTAGTGGTTGGCAAGTAAGAGTCTTGTTAACTTCGCACCCTGCAGGCAATTGCTGTCTGCTGTTAATTCCTTACAGCAGCATCTGCTGCCTTCAGGTTTTTTTAAAAGACTTACAGCCATGTAGTTTTTCCACACCAGCCCCAGAGGTCCCCCAAATGACAGCTTATGCCCCAGAACATCTCTCCTGATCACCTTCACATTCCTAAAGAACCTAATACCCAAACTGTTTGCAGCTCTAATCTTTCATGCTGAGCCACACAGAATCATAGAGAAGCCCAGGCTGGAAGGGACTTCTGGGAGTCATCTTGTCCAGCTCCCTACTCAAACCAGGTCCAATGACATCTGACTGTCCAGGCATATTCTAATTATCTCCCAGCATCTGAAATTGAAATTGGCTTTTTTCTTTTCCTTCTTTTATGATTTAGACTTGTATAAGAGGCTGGACTGAACAGTAAATAATAACATAACACGAACAATACAGACAAACAGCTTCCTGGGAATATAAACAGATCCTGGTAGCACCTTGCTTGTGGGTTTTCTTCCTTGCCTACTTCAAGCGCAGTTACACAAAAATAAATTATTTTGTTGATCACCATTATCAGACGTTGCTGAAGGACAATTTTTTCTAGTAGTTAGGAGAAGAGTACAGCAGAGTGCAATGAGCTGACACCACAGACAAAAAGTTGACAAAACTTTCTTTTAAGTTGCATGTAGAGCAAAGGCAATCAGTTTGAAAAACCAAGAAACAACAGAATGATAGCTGCACTGCATATTTCTCATGCATAATTAATATTACAACCAAATTTTCACATCAGTATAATGCCTCCCCATGTAAAAGTCCTCTTCCTACCTGAGGAGAGAGTATATGTTCGCTGTCAGTTCTGAAAGTGGGATAAATTCTTGAGCAAGCTGCAGTGTGAGCACTGACGCATTAACACATCATACGTACAGAAGGTACAAAAGGGTACATATCATGGGGCGCATGGGAACTTATGGCATTGCAGATAATTAATAGCTTCCAATGCAAAATAAAACATTCTATTATCTGTCCCTAAAGTGACGCAAAACTGATGTATCCTCCAAAGTGATAGTGTTTTGGGAACATTCTTAGCTTCTGAATCTCTCTCTTTTTGACATCATCATTTGTTTTTCTAACTTGTCACAAATTGAAGTACATGCCTTTTAAAACAAAAAAAAAAATCCAGTCATTTTTCATAGCATTTCATTTCTCATGTTATGAGTTCATACAAAAACTTTTTATAGATACAGTCTTAAAATTGCACAATGTTTAATTACCAGTTCATAGACAGGTACAGTACCTTTCTCAAATGTCAAAAACTGAAAAATTGCAAGTAGCAGAAATTACCCTAATGCTTTCTAGAAGATCACTCTTGGACCCTAAATAATTCCCCTTTCCCTCACTCCCCCATCAATTGAATGCTAGTTCAAGGAGAGAAGTATCAGTTTAATAATTTCAGTTTTCAAAGACGACCTACCAATCAGACAGTGACTTCAGTATGTCCACTGAAAAAGCTTCCAAATATAACACCAACCAATAAAAAGAATGTCAAAATTACCTCATATACAGCATTTTGTGAGCCAGATGTTCAACGCTTCATCCCACATAGCCAACCAGCCAATGACCAGGGTAACATGACTTAGTCTGGAGGCCAGATCAGATTCAACGACCGAAGCATTTCACACTGATCCCGTAGACTAAATTTTCTACTGATCTATGCCAATTTTTATCTAATTAAGGATGAATCATTCTGCTTTCAACAGCATACACTTACTCAAGATATTACAGTTGGCACATACAGGCACACCTTTGTACCACTGGAAATGATTTGAACATATTAATTAACACAGAATATAATTTTATCCCCCCCAAAAAATCAAATCCCAGTAAAGTGACACAACCTTATTGACCTCAACAGTAGTTTGCTGGGACTACAGCCAATGGAAAGAGACTCCAAGAAATCTCTTGAGCTTGGCCAAATCGAAATGTCTTAGTTCAAACATAGACAAACTCAAAACAACAAAAAAAAAAAAAACAAACAAAATCAACCAAACAACAAAGAAAACTCCCAAGAAACCAAACCAAGGGGGAAAAGAAAGGCAAAAAAACCCCCACCCCACACCAAAAAAACCCCCGCAAACCTAAACTGTCAGGCCTGTTTTGTTCCTGCTGGCACAAATGTATGACCAGCGTTTCCAGAGGTGGTTTTCCTTATCCTCAGAGGTCCTCCAGAACATCACAGCCATCTTGGTGCTTTCAATACAAGGACTTGGAAGCATAATGTAAGGCGCAACATCCAAGTTCAGTCACTGCAATGCATCTTTAATTTACTTGTCCCTATCCAGCTGTTGACGGGGATGTGACTCTTCCTCTGAAAATTATCTTGTTTACTTATAAACAGGAATGTTGTCTGAGTACAATACAAGATAAAACTTCATGACTTCTTGGCAGTGGGCTGCAAAGAAATTTTACAAGGCAAAATGTGCAGTAAAACTGTTTTTGAATAGCCTCCTTTTTCCTACCCTGGGATTTCCCAGCACTGTGAGGCACATCGCAGTGACTGGGTGAAGCAACTACATTAAAAGTCTCCATGCTGGGAGCAGTCATAACAATTCTAATGGAAAACATATCTATTCCAGCTTGAGCAAAAATACACAAATTTTGCCACTATATTCCACACTTCACCTCACAGACTATCTCAAAAAAGGAAAATCCATTAAACAAACGAGGTCCCTGAAAAACACCGCTTTTTAAAAAATTCAGTACCACAGTGATCTGTCTTTTCCTCAAAAAAAGAAACCAAATAAATCAAAACCATCTGGTGCCTCTGGTCTTACACTGGAAAATTGATAGGTTTTCACTTCTGTGGAATATTTAATAGGAAGGTAAATTGTCCTTCCCACTCATTTACTTAGGCACTCAGCCAGTTCCAGACTATCAGGCGCACAGCTTGCACAGATTATGAATTTACAAATAAATGCCATCTCCTTTCATTCTATGTAAATACAGATTTATCGCTTTTATGTGTTGGTTGCAGGCCTTCAAGCTACTGTCAGTTTTAATTTATAAAAGGCAAAGAAACATGATCTCTAAGTTCATTTGTCTGTGTCCCTGACTACCAATCACTCTGGTGGACACCTCCACAGGGTTTACCTTTGCCCATCATACAGAAAATCTGCGCATAGAGTCTCACAATGACACTTGAAAATACTGTTCCTTTTTAACAGTCATATAAGCAAGCAAATAGTACTTAAAGCCGTTGATTGATAGAAGCTCTCATTTCAAGCTGAAACAGTGCACTGTAAGAACTTGACATAATACCGCTTCTTAGCAATTTCAGTAGAAGATAGCCTTTGTTGCCAAAATTCAAGACTTCTGACATGAAAAAAAAAAGCAAAGCAAATGCTATTCTAAGGTGCAGAACACAAAATTAACTGTCAAAATGGGATGAAAATGCAGCAATCTGTGGCATAACACAACAAAAACACTTGAATGTGTGATCCTTCCAGAATCACGCATTCATTTGCAGGTAGGTAGGAAATAAGGTGGGGGTAATCATATACCCAACATTCAATGCAGTGAATCACAAGGAAGCAATTTAGTTATCCTCATGCACTGAAGAGCAATTGGTTAGTCTATTGACTTACTAAGAAAAATAATTACAATTTAATTGAACATTTCTATGTATTTTCTATTCACAAGTAACACTTCACATGTATTTAAAGATTTTTTTCTTTTTTCAGCTCATAAATCCTGATCTAAACAGATTAACGTCTTTCATTTCTTTAAATGCCAATATATTGAGAATAATAATATGGCTCTGTAATTACTCAGTTAAATAAAACAGAGTATTTGGCTAAATAGGCTCATGCCTTGCAGCTATACCAGGACAAATATTATCCCCTTAATGGCTGTTGATTAACATAATGGAAGCATGATACTAAATTGAAACAATGTCCTGGGTTCCAGTAGGTCATGCTAAAACAGCTAGTGAGGTTATGGCTTGGTTCCTTTGCATTATGATCCCAGCTTAGCTGATGTAATCAACAAAATACATTAACATATGTATTCCTCTGTGATAAAGATCCATAACTTTTAAGCATGTTTTCAGTAGATGGAATCAGAAGCCCCACTTCCCTTGCCCGCATTACTTAGGCAATCACACTGCTCAGGTATGCATTATTTTTAGACCAGTGATGTCTAAGGAGCCAACGGACGCAAGACCTGTAGGAGAACACCTGACCCCATTAACATCACAACTGAAACAAACCTTTATGCAGCTACTGCCTCAATCTACAAAATCCCACATTCACTTCCCTCCTTCAGTCTGTGCCCTGAAGACCACTGCAAACACGCAGATTATACCACTTCCTCCCCTTCTCAAAATCACACAGACTTCTCAGGGATGCTGTAACTGCAGATTGTGATCCCAGGTAACCCTGCAGCGAACTTGCCTGCTCAAAATTTGTGATCATTCTGATTGTTGGTATTCCTGCCAACAGGTGCCAAAAAGCCCCAGCTCAAGGACAGGTGGCCCTTCTTAGCGACGCATTACTTTGTTTCCTATACCATTCTATAACACCCTGTAGAAGCTGAAGAACTACAGTTGTTGCTAAGCATGACAACCCTCTAGATACTGAAAATGTATGGTCTCCTTGACATCGCTAAAAGGAATCAGTTGAGTTTGTACCTAATTTTCAATCCCTGCTTTTACCACAGGTCATTCATTACCCACGCATTTTGAAGCATCACTCATCATACAAACTTTCAAAGAAATCAAGGAACTAATCAAAACAGATTAGTGTTGTTTAAAATTGCTCTACATTTTAAATTAAGCAACCATTACAGTGTAGTTTTTAAAGCTGGTTAAAACTGCGAAAAGAAATTAAACAAGACACAGCCACCTGAATTTAATGACTCTCATTTCAGAAAGTTCTTTTCTAGGCATGTGTGTGTTACCTTCCCCCTCACAGCCCCTGGATAATTACCAACATTCTTTCGTTGGACCTGTCATTAAAAAATGGTTTTAAAAAAGCTATGAGAACAATTTTCGTGCAGCCAGAAGAGCTTGGCCCCAGTTTGTACAGTGGGTCACAGTACTGACCGCTTCATTCTGGCAGGCTGGATCACATGGCTGGGAGCCACAGGGCCAAATGGGTTTCACTCCGGACTTGTTTTTGCCTTTTTTTTTTTTTTTCTTTTCACTTGCCAAGATAGTGAATCATAACCCAGATTATAAATGGCATACATTTAGATCATATGATTTAATTGCTTTAATCTCAGGTTTCATCTGATATTTAATGGCCTCCCCCTGCCTTCCTTTCTGAAATGAAACGAAGTCTGTTTCTTTATGGCAATTACCACTTCAGCACAGACACTGCAAAGCACACTAGAAGCAGCGTGACTGCTTCATGGCATAACTGAAATTGAACTCCTGAAGGGAAAATCTAATAGAATAACAAAATCTGTCAGCAAGCCAAACTGCAGTGTCCATGACTGCTGAAGTATATCTTCATTCTACAATTACTTAAGACAACTAATTGAAACAACGACATAAGCCAGCTCTCAGTGGACTACTCGCAAGTAAAATTACTTACGATTGCACAACTGAAAACTAAATTACAGTATGGCTTTCAACTATTTTTCATTTACATGTTGTTACAGTCGGGTCAGCACGGAGAACTGCAACGTGGTTCTTTAAACGGTACCTCGATTAAGGTACACAAACACTGCATTCTAGGATTCAAACAGGCAATTTGGTTTGTTTTAACAAAGGGGGAAAGCGGAGAGGGAGAGACTACGTAAAAAGCACAGGAAAGGTTCTCACTGGCAGTGCGAAGCTGCTTGCAGGCTGCAGACTTAAGGCAGGCAGGACGGCTCCCCGGGGGCGGCAGGCGGAGGGGTCAGGCGAGGACAGGGACTGGAGGCAGGAGCGGCGAGGAGCGTAACCAGGACGCAGGACACGAGACTGGACTGGACGCGAGATAACGCTGGGCATTGCCTTACATAGCCTCGTTCCCGGGCAAACTTTCCCGGCCTGGGTTGGTTGCTCTGGCGGTATTTGCCATACTGGGTGAGCTGGGGTTCCCTGCCAAGCAGAGAAAGGTTTCGCGCAGTTCCCCGTGTCAGTCACTCAGCAGGCAGTCTCTCCAGACGCCTACAAGTAGCCGAAAACGTCGCCTGGGTCGGTGCACGTGGTTTTTGCAGAGAGCTGTGCTCTGCTCGGCGTGGTGCAAAGAGTTTTGTGCAAGCGAAGCTTCCCGCCGCATTTGCGGTGCCACTGGACCTCGGGGATCTTCAAGGAACGTCGGTCGCGTCTGCAGGCAGCTCAGCTTGTTGCAAGGAGCTGAGCTCCGTGCAGTCTGGCCGCTGTGAAGTCAGGCAGTTGAAAGCAAACTGGCTTAGTGGCCCATTAGCACCTAATCGGTTTATCGCGTCGGATCGATAGAGAAGCAAACTAGCTAATTAGAAGCTGACTAATAATCTCATTAGAGCCAAATTAGTCTATTACACGTGTCTGTTATGTGAAATTTTTTATTGTGTCTTAAAGCAGCAAAGTACTGTTTACACAGGCTTTTAAAAATATTTGTGCATATGAGTGTGTGTGTATAAATTCTTCACATTCTTCATATATTCATTTACAGCTCCATCCTCTGCCGTTCTACAATAAAGACAGTTTTATGTATTTGATATGGGTTAGTTTTCTTAGCTGTAGTTGGTTTGAGCATGCCTTTTAGACACCATAGAAATATGAATTTTTCATCCTGAATAATTGGCTCTTCTGCTTGTTTGTCTTTAACCCTTTATTTTTGATTTATCTGGAATCAAGCAAGGCGGGGCCAGAGAGGGGGAGGGGGGAGAAATTTGTAACTGTAGCAGGCTAAAAATCTCAACTTTGCATTCAAGATGCAGCTGTGCTTTAAGAGAGATGACCCTGAACTCCTTAGGCACAGCTTGTCTTGAACAACACCGAGCACTTCACACCATGAATCCAAAGCTAATCAGGCCACTCTTCTGTTTCGTGTGTACGTGGCGCATCCCACAGACCACTAAAAGGGTGGTTCCTCTCAGGCTGGTGAAACACTTCATGAGACCTACAGAAGTCAGCAACTACCAGAATAACTGTCTCCCTTTAGGTTATCTATCACAGGATACTCTATAGCAGAGTGAACAAAAGCTACTTCCTTCTTCAAGGTCAATATTTCTCTCATGAAGAGCAGTGACATAAGCCCAAGACTTACACGTGCTCATAGGCAACACAGCAAAAGACGTTTCCATTCACATATCCCAGATCTACTAATATCTTCTGTTAACCAAAACTGCACTTTAACAAGTTAAAAAAAAAATCAGGAAAACTGGAAACCACTCGAGTTAAATGTTAATCAAGGGCCACAAGTTCACAGATTTCTTATATTTAAAAGAGTCTAGATGGATCTGAAAAACACAACAAGGTCTGTTATCCTCTTTCAGGCTTTTCACTTTCTTGTTCAATACGCTAAACTTCATATTTTCCCATGTAGTTCCCATTTTCCTTATGGGGAAAATTTCAAAGAAGTATAACCAGCAAAGCTGCAGGTCAAAGAGATGAAACAGATGTCCTCTTGTGGTACTTTACAGAGATCCTCTAGTTCATGCTCCTAGAATATTTGAAAGGGACATATTTCTACTTGAGCAGTTGATGCCCATAGAAAATAAAAACACTGAAAATGTTATTTCAGGTTCTGCCGCGATTCTCAGAAGTCAGGTTAAGCAGCAGTTAGTCTCCTACAGAA
The DNA here is from genome assembly GCA_035047845.1 of Dendrocincla fuliginosa. Classification (NCBI taxonomy): domain Eukaryota; kingdom Metazoa; phylum Chordata; class Aves; order Passeriformes; family Dendrocolaptidae; genus Dendrocincla; species Dendrocincla fuliginosa. The sequence continues at coordinate 6,326,200 of JAWWMO010000030.1, read as the reverse complement.
CAGCTTATTTCCATATGTATATACTGAGATGCTCTTTCCCTGAGATGTAGAAAGAAAGCTAATGAATTTTCCTGTGTACCCCAGAGTCAGAACAAGCACATCTTTGATGACACACAGCTCAACATACTTCAAACATGATACGAAAAGTGAAAAAATTGTATAAGAAACACCTGTGCAATCTCCAGAATAAGCATTGAAGAAATAATAAACTGGACTTTGACTTGGAAAAAAATGGACTTCTGAACAATAGGGGGCTTAATTGGAGGAAACATTTAATTTCCTAAAAAAAGCAAGGAATTTGTGATAGATGCCTAAGCAAGACCTTGACAGCTGAGTCAGAAAGGGCTTCACTATGGATGTTTTACATCTTGTCAGATTTGTATTTTACATAATTAAGCCCTGCACCTGCAACAATCTTACAATCATTGCAGTGATTATTCCAGCTGTATTTATATTTTGTGTAAAGTTGATTTGAACTTCCCATTTATTCTTTACATTCCAGCCTTGACAGAAATTGACTTTGTGGAATATGGCTTGGATTGGATTTCAAGCTCTATGTTAAAATTAAAATTACTAACAACCATATTCAGAGAAAGGTGAATTTGAAAAAGAGACATGCTAAGAACTGGCCTTGGAAATCCACATCATGAAAAGATGACTACAAAGAAAAACGGGGTGCAAGAGAAAGAGGAAAGTAGAGTCTGGGCAATTTTAAAGTCTATATCAGGAACAATTTTCACATTTATAAAATGCCCCACAGAAAGAAATCCAAGTTGGAACTCTTAGTCTACTCTACTATATTAGAAAAATCATTTTAAACTATGCATATCTGTTCTTTACTAAGGTGCCCAATTGTAAAAAAAAAAAAAAAAAAAAAAAAATTCTAATAGCAACC
>JAWWMO010000030.1:6294837-6317032 GCA_035047845.1 Dendrocincla fuliginosa | reverse complement strand
GGAGAAAATGCATTCAAGCTTCAAAAAGAATATTAAAAAATCCTACTGAGAGCAAAAACATTTAAAACTAGAAAAATAGCTTCTACTGAAAGCAGCCCATAAAACACAGGATGTAAGATTCCCCCCCCCGCCCCTGAGGTAAACATAATGAGCTAGAAGAGCAGTTTCGTGGTTAAGGAGAAAGACATTTCTGGTTCAGGGCTCAGCTATGTCACAGGCACAATACCTTGATTAAAATTATAGGCTCGTAGTGCAAGAAAATTTTTACCAGACACATGGATCTGGACTATATAAGGAAAACTGTGAAATTCAGATACTTCATGTTTTAAAAAATGCAGCTCTTAATTGTTTTATTTCAGAAATTTCAATTTTATTTTGCAGAAAAAAGACTTCAGAAAAAAAAAATTAAAAAAACAACCTAAAACAATTTCATACAAGTTCATATATTCTTTTCCAGATTTTCTAGTTCCTTCCTTGAAATCAAATTAAGTTATCCTCTTTATTTTCCCTACTGTGGTTGTACTTATGACACAACTCTGATTTTTATAAGAAGTTACACAAATTTGTATTTGACTTTCCTTTTGCAACTAAGGTATATTAGATACCTTTAGTGAGACTAATCATGTAATTTCTGAAACAGAAGAAAAGCAGAAAGTTAAATAAGATGAGATATATAAAGCTTATGCGAGGTGTCTGTAAAGGCTGTCAGAAAAGTTGCAACCCACAACCCTGATGCTGAAAGCCCTTGAACTTTTATGCATTTTTCAGCCTTTCAGAGATCAGCTTCTGTGCTTATGCCAAAATTCAGTTGGGCAAAGGATAAAAAGAAAATGCATTTGAGTAGATAAGAGCCCAGGCAGTTATTGAGTGAGAGTGTCCTAGAAAAGGGAAAGCCAGCAGTAAAGTCCCTAACTTCTGAAAAAAATCAAATTCTGTATTCCTCCGTCCATTTTAGGTTTTAGGAGTCCATATGCCAAGTCCTACTCTAGATTCTTAACATATTTAACTATTAAGAGGCCTAACAGAATAAGAATATAATGACTTGGAATAACTATTTCAGTCATAGAAACAATCCTCCTGAACTGATCATATTTTGCTTTCATGCCTTGAATTCCCTAAAGTTACTATTCATTATCAATCTCCTCTGACAAAACAAGATCTCTTCCTGACCTGGAAGATGTTCATCACTGATTACTGGTCTGAAACTACTGCCAGGAACACAATTTTTCACTGAGCTCTTCTGACAGATGAAATCTGTTCAGAGAACGTGACCACGGTCTCTACCAGCCCATTACTACTAAAACCACATTTAGTTTGACTGATCTGGGTGGGGAAGGCCACATGGATGGACATAAGACTAAAAATCTAAACAATCCATTATACTGATTAAGTTCTATTTTATTTGCAGAATACAAACTTCAGCCTTTCCTCATTTCAAGAATGTTCTACTCACTTCGTAGAGTTTAACTTACATAATTAATTAGCTTCAGCTATGAGAAAGAGCTATGCAAAACACTTGAAAAAGGGATAACCAAAAAAAAGCTGGTTACACAGTTTTCAGGACTTCAAAGCAAGAATGTTTTCTTGCAGCTGCACAGCAGGGATTGCCTGAGGTGAGATATCTTTACTTGTGCAGCAGAGACTCATCCAAAGTATTAATAAAAGGGCTGACTTGCAAAAATCGGGGGAAAAAAAAGGGTGGATTTTAGTCTAAAAATTAATTCTGGCCAATAAGAGAAGCATGAAGACTAAAATGTTGAGCTTGAAAGGTGAAAGCCTTTAAGGTAAGGGCATTACTAAAAATCGGTGACCTGAAAGAAAACGTGACAACAGCCAGCTTTCTTTTCTGGGTTAAGCAGTAAAGTACAGAGTTTTGAGAATGATCTCCATCCCTTTGCACTTCATATAGTACACGTACAACAGCACTACAAGGTGTTAGATGCCTTTTCAATGAATCCTCAAGAAATGCAGCTGACGGCAACACAACTGACAGCAGAGAACAGCCTATCATTATTTCATAGTACTTTCAAGTATGTCAAAAGTGTATGTTCAATAAAATCACAGCTCCTAGAAACTTGCAATGAACAAATTTTTAAGTGTCCTTCTCAAATATTCTACATTAATGTAAGACAACAGGGAAAAAACTCAAAATCTTTCCAAGTTTTACCTGAGCATTTTTTGAACAAAGGAATAATGACCTGCACATAACTAGCCAGTTATCTCCACACTAATGAAATGCAGATAATTTACTCACCTTTCTGTAAAGCGGTGAATAAAAATATCATGAGTGTTAGTGAAGCACCTTTAAAGAACATCACATGCTCCTGTGAAGCTGGGAGCTGGTATTTACTAGATGGCTAATCTCTTAGTAGATAGTAAAATGACATGAAGGCCCCTCTGTGTCTGCTATGAAGCAAGTAAAGTCTAAAATATTACTTGTCATACCTTTGTAAAAAAAATAAATCCAGTATCTCTTAGGGCTTTAGGTATTATTGCACCATCTGAAGCTCCAAGAAGCGATGGGAAATAAAATGCTTCATAGTGGAATAGAAAAAAAAACCCAAAAAACACCCCAGTAATAAGAATTATTTAAGAACATGTTGGCATACCAAATATGACAATATTACCAGAAGATCTGGGTCTAAGCAAATTCAGTCTGGAAATTACTCTTAAGTCCAAGCTACAAGCAGAATGAGGTTAGAGAAATATCGTCTATCAAGAACAGTGAGCAAAGAACCTGGAATTTAAAAGGTAAATAGTAAACTACTATTTTGCAGCTGTATTTCTCACAACTTGAAACTAGTTAGTTGTTCATTTCTATTATACGTCTATTGCAAAACCATATACCACTTAGACGATTACAGTGTTATTTTTATTATAAACTGTCAAAGAAATCTTCAATTTTCCTTCCAGTAACATAGAGCACTGCATTAAATAAATCCAATTAGAGTACCTTGAAGCAAGTGTGAATATTTTACAGTGTTATTTAATAATTGATCTTAAATATCCCCGCAGGGGAAAAATAATTTTTATTTTCTGGAATTTTTTTTCCACTTTTCTGGAACTTCAGCATCACAATTTTGTGTCAAAAAATAAGGCGTTCTAAAACCTTAATGCAAGCCTGTAGACACATTCTTTCACCCAACATAACTTCAGCACATTGCATATTAATGGTAGTAAGTGCATTTCTGTGTATTTCCACAAAAGCCCATAAAAGACAAGACTGCCTTTTCCACCGCATTGCCAGATGTAGCCCGAGAAAATGAGATGATATAACCCTCTTCCTCTTACTCTCTTGCTTTCCTTTTCTTACTCAGTGTTTTTGTCCCTTCTTTTCCTCAGTGAGGAATCTGGGAGACCGAAAAAGAATTCTTGCTCCACATAAACAATTTTAAGTTACACTTCAATACCAAAGCTGAATTTAATCTTTGCTTCAATGATGTCTGGAGTTTCAACTTTGTTATAAAAAGTACAAACGTTTTTCTTTAAAGTCTTGAAATATCTGCATAAGCAATGAAAACACACTGAACTTCCCAGATAGACTCCAGAAAGTGTGAGAAAACAAAATTGATACTTGAAATATGTTTGCATTGCAAACCCAAGGTGAATAACTGATCTGAACTATTTATGCGAGTCTCAAAGAGAGCTGTGTTTCAGTGAAACAACTGACTGTAGCAACCTGAACAGGTCACATTCATTCCCAATAACATGTCAATGCTTGGTGCCTGAAGTCCATCTGGTGAGTGCAGTGCATGCGGCAAGCTCGGCTCGCCCTGGAGACCCAGTACAGCACACCACTGCTGCATCGTTTGTAAGACATGACAGTTCACACCTGTGCAGTTTAACATCAAATCAGTCCGTAACAAAAATATTTCTATTCATTTGACAAGGGAAAACCACTAGTATTCCTAAAACAAAATATTTAATTTCTCCAAAGGAAAATAGCTTGAGAAACAGGAACTGTCCTAGTGATTTTTCTGTCCAGGCAATCTGACACAAAGTTCTTAGCAATTTCCTAAGAATGAAGGAAGAGGAAGGTTGTTTTCTTTAGTTCCCAGACAGCAGATAGCCAGTCCTAGGTACAGAGACCAGACAGAGAATTTGGCTCCAAAATCACTTAAGTAGTCATCTAAAGAAACAGGAAGACCTCTCAAAATTGTGCTTCCAGCCTTTGGGAAACTATAGAAGGGATTATCTAACAGATTATCAAGATGACAGGATATTTGCATATTTTAAATCTGCAGTTTGTCATCAAGATGGTTTTCCAAATACAAGAAATGTAAATTTTTTACACATGAAGCCACCAGCTCTTTCTGCAGGTTTTGCAAATACTTTTCTCTACACAAGTGTTTCAAAACCTACAACAAAATTTACTTCTGAAATCGTAACACCTAGTTAGAAGATAACACAGTCTCACTGTTTACATTTGCTACGTTTTCACTCAACGTCAACAAATATGGCAAAATTTTCTTATTTCTCTACATGGCTGTGTAGCAGGAAGCTGAGTCACAATGCCGCGATGGGACCTGGCTCGTTCCACTCCCCCTTCTTAGTTCTGCAGGTTACAGCAGTGGTAATTGCTTATTAAATAATTCTAATTGAAACCAGGCAGGTTGATCCTAGATTCCCTCAAGTTAACTCTGATTAGTGGCTTTACACAGACCATGTATCTTTGTTGAAATGATCAAAAGAGAAAATCCATTTAAGCAGCAGTAAAGTACATTCTCCACTCAGAGGTATAAAAGTCACTTACATTTCACTTAAATCCTACAGCAACACAGGTGAGGGGTGCGACACGCTGGCACAAAGCCTGACTCAGTGCTGTGCTCCTTCTCTCTTTAATGTGCTTTGGGTTGAAAACGTCAGGGCTAAGTGTCCCAAATATATAACTTCATTTTCAAAACCACAATAATCATTTTCTGATGCATTGCCCAGTTATCATTTTCTCATTATATGAAAGATGGTCATGAACAGATTCAACTCAGTGTGATGTTACAATATAAACTAGTATCTGTAGGAGTTCCATACGTATTTTTTGCCCACTTGCAACTGAATGTTCTCTGAAGTATTCACTTGGTAGCCTTTTCAGATTACTGTTCCCTCCACACCTTCCTTTCCGAGCACGTTAACTGTGAGTCATAAAGCTAAATGTGTGAGAAAACAAAATAAGTGCATGTTGAAACAGACACAGGAACAATTCAGTCTCTGCTTTTGCTTCTTCTTGATGCCCAAAGTAATAGTCATTGTCCCTCTTCCCTGATTATAAGCTTTTATCCAATCCATCAGAAAGTTTTTTTCTTAGCCTCCTCTTACCTTCTTTTCTTTTAGTAATTTGAAAATATTACCACTACTAATATGTTATTACTAAGTGAAATTAATTATGGAAAAATCAATAGAAATATTTTAAAAGAGGATGTAAATCTTAAACATTCATATAGTTTCTTCCATAGTTTCCTCAGTGATCTTCTTGTAATGTGTATTAAAAACAGAACAAGTTTATTTTAATCAACTGGAATTAAAAAAAAAAAAGACATCTAACGAGTTTAAAGTTAAACAATCTTCATACGTGGCGTATCTCGAAATAATTGACATTAAGTAAAGAAGAGGGGGGAAAAGGGGAGAAGTATAAAAGCCCACAATGGGAAAAGCCTTGCTATAAGAACACACAATAGGTTTCTTGAGTCTTAGAGATGCAAATATGCACCATGTGAGGAATCTCAGCCCACTGCATTGATGGAAATACCTTCATTTCTTGAGCATAGGTCTTGGAACTATTCATTTCAAAGACAACAGCACCTTCCCACCTTTGTAAGCACAAGAGCCACCTCCAACAACTGGATAATAGCAGCTTGACATTGACAACCAAATTTAATTTCTTTAATTAAATTTACACAATAGAAAAGAAATGCAAATGTTGGGTCTCAGTCACACTTAGTAAGATATAGGAGATCAAATCTTCCCATAAAGTGAAAGTAAAGCTGCATCTTCTGGCCACACGGGAATATTCCATTGCCAGCAAGGTGCAAGGTTGGCAGAACAGCCAAATGAAGAAAAAAAAAATTAATGAGAACTTGCAAGCAAATCAACCAGCAGTGCCATAGGTTCAGAATATTCAGCTACTTCAATAAATTCTTCTTGAGGGAGTAATCCATTGGATAAGAAACAAAATATTCATTGGAAATCAGCTTCATTTTTCTTTGCACAGGGACAGAAACTATAAAGGGGAGAGAGTTTTCTACTCGAGAAGACTATGCAGAGGCAAAATGACCGACATGCAAGCCTCAGTATCAGGTCAGTTCTCAAAGCAGAGCATAATTCAGAGAAAATATTTGGCTCCCTATAGTTTTCTGTTTTCTTTGTTTCTGCTGAATCAGCTCACCTGCTTTCCATGTGTATAACAGATTCTAATAAGGGGCATATTTTTATTAAGAAATGACATCTGTACTTATCCTATACAAGAGCTCATAAATTCCAATAAATACATTAAGCATTCCTCATTGAACTAAACATCCTAAAGAACTAACCCACACATTTCCAACATTGTTTTGGATTAAATAACAGCTGCCCAAGTCCTCCATCTCCCAAAATGTATATAGCTGTTAATTTTTTCCTCCACTTGTACAGAGGGCTTGAACATCTTAGTAAAAATTCCACTGTAATATTCAGATCAGATTTGTGGAGAAAGTCTAGTTCTCAGAATACAGCAATATGTACATGTATGTATTAATAAAAAAAAAAAAAGTGTGCAAAATATTCTGTCTTCCTTTCTTCTCCTTTCAGTATTAGGGTTCTCCCACCCTCCTGGGCCCCATACACACAGAGAGAAAAGTATATCCCAAACAGCCTATACCCTCAATTTCAGAAAAAGTGGTGTTGGAGAGTGATTTAATTACCGTGAAGATGGTTGGTCCCATTAGGGTGACCCAAAGTACATATGGAATTTGCATTGTCAACACAGATAAGGAATTTCATCAACTCTCATCAGTTATGATTTCACCTTTGACTAAAATTGCCTTCTAGTCTTATCACGACCAAACATTCTATTCTACGGGGGGCCTAAACCATTCATGCAAATTTAATTTATGGCAATTTAAACTGTGTCAGAAAGTTAATAATGTTGGAATAATGCATGTGTCTCTCAGCAAGTTTAGTCAGTGCCCATTAACATGCCTGTTATTTTGCCTTGTTGTTATTCATGTGTTCTAATGTGAAACTACATTTACATTGAGTGGAAACAAACTTACCCAATTCATCAGACCTCAAAATAAATACCTGACTTGCCTAAACAAATTCCTCTTTTTTAGATGTGAAAAAATTCTATTTTTCCTTTTTGAAAGTACAAATCAATACTTCCACCAAAATAAGAAGGCAGCAATAGGCATCTAAGCTCTTTCACGTACATAAACAGTGTTGAGGAATCTCATTGTCCTCATCTACTGCTATAAATCAAGAAACAAAAACAATGGAAGAATTTTACCTCAGTATAAGCATTGCCTTATTGTGGTGTCAAATTGGTGTAAGTGACAATGAGTTTAGGCCATAAATTACACACACTTGCAAATTCTTTTGTTTGAACAAGGGATATTAATAAAACAAGTTTTGACCCCTTAGTTTGTAGAATGAAGTCACTTTATTATATTTGAAAATGCAATCTTCAGTACCAGCGGATGAAATGCTCCTTTCTAGTGTACAGACAGGTGGGAGGAAGCATCTACCTTCACGAAAACATGAAATATTAGTGAAAAAAAAAATAAATTAGGCAAGATAGACAATAAGATGAGATCATATGAAGCAGTGGAGATCTTCTAGTTTATTTTGACAATTCCCCTGGAATGGAACAACTTTTTGGTTGTCAAGCTGCTGATCTCTCTCATGTTTCCTCACTGTAACCTTAACATTTTGCACCTAAGGATACAGATCATAAATGTTTAATTTACTGCATTCTATGTGGATTTTGCCTGCTTCCCATCGATAAATGTCTAGCGCATATAAAGCAGATCTCATCTGAAATCATAGCCGTCTGCCATTCATTCCAGACAACAGGCAATACAAGCCCAACCATTAGACAAGTTTATAGTCTCCTATACACAGCAAATGTTTTGGGATACACAGGGTTCACTGAACATATCACAAGCTACTGGCAAAGCAAAGATAAAAGCATTTTTCCATTTCAATTCAGTTGCATATTTGCTTGTAATCTACCTTTTTTTAAAAAAATAAAGAGATCTTTACTTAGAAGCCTAGATTGCCCAGCAGTTGTGCTAGACATTTACCATTCTAATAAAGGAAACAAAAAAAATCTAAAATGAACAGTTAAAAGGCTGATTTTGTTGAACTGATTGTATTTTTCTTAAGAGAAATAAGTTATAAAAGTTCCCACATAGATCTAAGGATTACAGATATTTGCAAGTGTACTTTGATTCCATCTGCTCCCCAAAAAATCCCCCAAAACAACAAAGATCAAGCAATTATTTATTTCTGCACACTGTGGTTTTGAAATACAGTACATTATAAAAATAAAAGTATTAGAATAAATAATTGCTTACAATGGAGAAGAAAATGTTCCTAAAAGTATTTTAACAGTGGGAAGGAAAAGAGCATTTCAGTACACAATTGTATTTTTAAAGAGTGTCTTGCAACACACAATGCCAGAAGCGGTGGATTAACCTAATTTCTGTGGGCACAAGGCTAGAATCTATTGCTGAGTGCAGCTGTCAGAGCCACCTGCATATCTTTGGCTCCAGTCAAGTCTCAGAAGTAAGCCAAAGGGTGATTTCAGGATGCTGCAGTGTCCATTTTAATTTGTTTGTATAAAACCAAGATGAAAATATTACCAGTACAAACTGGGAAGTTTGGAAGCTGCTAACCACATCCACCTAGAAGTTTTAATTAGACAAAGCTGGTATAATTTGTGCTTGTCGTATTTTTCCAACATATACGATGTAAGTTCAACTCTTGTTTTTCCATGTTTGCCTAAAATGGCCTTCCCCACATGATTTAGAGTGTTTGGTATAGCTAGTGAGCTTCTATTGCCAAGATTCAATCGCAAGCAAAGACAATTGTGTGGGAAAAATCTGAGCCTCACGAGTAAAGGAAAAAATAAGGTAGGGACTTCCAGTTACTAGTAAGCAAACTTCAAACAGTTCAAATTGGTGCTGTGAAGTTCAGTTGCTTATCTGGACTCTTCCAGAAATCCTCAAATGTGAACTTGGAACAGTAATTAGGCTGATATTTCTCTGATGTTTATCTGTTCCAACTCGCTATTCTTCTTCAATGTTCACTAAGTCTGAGATAAAACTCTCTCAGTTTGCCTGTGGACTACCCAGACGCTATCCAGATAATACAAGAAACACAAGTTACTGTTAAAAGTTTTCTTTAGAGCACTTGTCCATGTAAAGATACATTCATTCAGAAGGTCCCAAAGACTTCTGTTTTCACTGTTTTACCCACTGACAAAACTATATAGTAGCCACCAGGCTGACTGGATGTGTCCCACAAAACCTTGCTGAGCAGACAGGACCTGTTCCTGGGAACGTGCCTTTGGGCATTTCCAGGCACATACAGAATAAAATTTTCTATTTTGTGAATCAAGAGTTCATGAAACCTGAGAAAAGCAAAATTTAGCAGGTTCATAAAGATAACCTAATAACATACTAGCATAACCTTCTGATATGAGGAACTCCAAAGGTAGTCAGAAGAATAAATAAATATCTTCTAGTTTGCTTCAAGTTTTTCAGATAAAGTGAAAATGCTGGAAAAACTATCCAAGATGACAACTAAATTTTTAGCTACATAGAAGTAATAGAATGGCTCAGAAGATAACAGTAGAAATACTTCCATTAGTTGTTTTTAAAACCCCACATTACTGAAGAAATTGAGACTCTTTTAATGAATCTGTCTGGCCTATTTAAAAGTTATGCTGAACCCTCCTCCTTTTTTCTTTGCCTTGTGGAGTTGTATGTACATCAGGACACAGTTCAAGGTGCTTAGACAGTAACGCTAAATGATTTTGCATCTATAATATACCAATTTTACTATGACAGCACCCCATTCAGATGAGATAAGCTATTGAAAAGCCACTTTGTGCAGGAACACTCTGTGTAACAGACTTGAATACAGGTTTGTGATCAGGCTTGTCTTGCAGACCCTGTGCCAGCTCCAGGTACCAGCAGTACTCAGCGAGAGCTGATAACCAACAGAACAGCTGCTCTGAGTAGAGATCAAAGTGAATGCTCTTTTTAAAAATTATTTAGGCACTTCCCACTAAGAAAATTACTTTCTTCCTCAGTTTAGCTGAAGAACATTCACATCATCCATTCTGCCTGCTCTGTTTTGCGAGTGAGCTTTCAACAGACAATGGCATTTAAAACCCACACAACCTATTTCTATAAAGACAATCTGATTTTAGTATTACACACCCCTATAACTCAGGGTGATCAGGCCAAAGGTGATCTTCTTTATCTTCATGAGAGAACCACAAAAGTGAAAGGGACATGCAGAGAGCTTATCCCAACTTTAGGTCAAAAAACCCCCAAAAAACAAAAAACCAAAAACCTATGCTTTGACTTAGTGCCCATGTAGCATCTGTGTCATTACTACTGATGTAATATCACACAGCAGGGTATTCCCACTGACATCTTTGCAAGATTTCTGCCTAAAGAACTAAGAAATTAGGACTTTAGTAATGCCACAGTCACACAAGCATCCCAGTCATCAGTTCATTTGGGTATCACAGTTTTTCTACTTTAAACACTTATACAAAATTAAACTCTTGCTGAGTAGAGAACCTAAGAGCCCATTTATTTTCTGGTTATTTTTCCATTTGATTTCTGTGGTCAGTGACAGATTCTCAGCATGCAAAAAGAAACCTTCAGGGCAACCAACCTCTCTGTGCTTGCTCTGGAGGTATTTTCATAGCCAGGTGGCAAATATGTAAAGCTTTATGAAACTAGAGTGAAAAACATTGCAGTCATTTACTGCAAAACTAATCAGAAGAAACCGCTCCATACATGCCACCCAAAATCATCAAGTCAGGGCCATTGGATTACTACCTCAAATTCCACACCTTTCATGCCTCCTGGAAGTTTTGGCACCCTCACTTGAGACTGGGGAGAATTCCAAACAAGATCAGGTATATCAACAGGAAGGAAGCAGTGGTACCTACAAATTTCTATCCACTTTTAACTGAGATAGTTGTCACATTTAATTCTTATGCAAGTCACTCAACTTACAGCGCTAATTTACAATTTGATCAAAATACTATATTATTTTGGAGTTGCAACATTCTCTCTTATTATCTTTATATAAATACTGTATGTGTTAAAGAAATAATTCCCACAGCACTTAAAATGACAATAATTCTCCTAGACCACTGCAAGACAGATGATTATGAACATACTTCTCCCTCCCTGATCCCAAATACAGCTCACATAACTTTTTTCTTAGAGTTCCTTCAAAGTCTGCAATTTCAAAGGCATTTATGGGAATAAAATTCTGCAGCATGTCCTGAAGCTCCTCAAACAGACTTCTACATGACTGCACATACATTAGAGAAAGATTTTACTTGAATTTTTAAAGAATAATAGAAACTCCAATATAAGCTAAGAGATCCGGGAGGTTATGACCATAATTTGGACACCAAAGAATATTCCTGCTCTTAGCAAACTGAATTGATTTATACATTTTGTCACTGTTTAATAGATCAATGGCTTCATGTCTAACTAACCTTAATTACAGCTACATTAAAATAAAATTATCTAGGGAAGCTTCACTATGGTTGCTGTAGCACTGAAAACGTGCAAACTTAATGAAAGTATTGCACTGTCCTTCTGTATCTCTACTGTCCACGCTCTTGATTTTTTTGAATGCAACAAAAATACTGTAATGTGGATATTATGTACAGCTTTTTTCCTTACTGTTTTTCATATGCCAGTGTCACCATACATGCTCAAATATCCACACATCCCCCCAGTACAGTGTCACTCATACATTCATTTTGCATCACAAAGCAGTTTCTTGAGAAGAAGGTCTGTAATCTACACCTAGTCCACGCATACGGCTCTTGATGATGTTGCCAGTGGGGGACCAGCATAAGAAATACAGGGACTGTAAAGTGCTGCAAGCTGTGAGACACTTGGACCCAAGTCGATATAAATGTGCGTCAATGCATGAGCTGAATGATTCCTATCCCCAAAAGCACATTGCTTTAAATGAACAAGCACAAGGCCAAGTATAAACCATTTGTCAGTCCTAACCTCAGTTTTGACCAGAGCTAATCAGGAATTTTCTGGTAGAAAATTAGATGAAACTCAAATACCTTATAACTTATGTTTTGATTGGGGAAATAAGAGGGAAGAAAAAAACCCATGCAAAGTGTTTTCACTCCCCATGTTTTCACTGAATTTCTTTAATTTGATGTAAATGATACTCAGAGAGAACTGCAGAGAGAGATATTTTATCTCAAAATAGTTGTAAATCTTATTTAAACTATGGAAGGAAGTGGAAACAATAAAAGGATTACTTTTCTTCCCTGCTCCAAAAATCTTGGGACTTCCAAGCAAAAATGCTGATTGATATTTTTCAAAATACTTTTTTTTTCTTCTAAGAAAATTTTTCTTTCTGTTAAGAAATATACTGAACAATATTTCCTATACTTTATCAAGTGCCTAATTAGGTGGGAAAAGAACCCTAGAAGAAAAAAAGATGAAATCTTGAGCTTTCATCAGACTTATTACAAAATTAGCAGACCTAAAGTAAATTAAAAACACTAATCATCTTCACCTACATCGCTTTGGACATAACAGAAGTGTTGATAATTTTCAGCAATTAGCAATGCTTTTCCCCGTTTTTTGCCAATGCTTCCCAAAAGATACAGGATTTCACATTTTATTTCCCCCCAAATATCCCACTTCAGTTCAGATGTTTCGTGACTTCTTTTTGCTGGCTGCATGCAATAAGTAAGATGGACTATGCATATGGGAGATAACACTCTAGTCTTTGGAGATAAGATATAAGATACATTGTTTTCTTTCTTCTTTAAACTGACAGACAGCAACAAATTGAACCTTTAACTATCTACTATTAAAGAAGTCTATTAGTTGTTATTTTTGACAAATTCTTAAAGAAAATAGGAATAAGATTTAGCTACAAGGAGTTCAAATTTCATCGAGTCATTAAAGCGTGAAAAGACCTCCAAGATCAAGTCCAACCTTTGACCAAAATGATGATCCACTCTACATGCATTTCTGTTTATTAAAAGCCTTAACGTGCCTTCCAGCACCTTATGATAAACACAGGATAACTGACAGAAGGTGCAACAACCCACTGCAGAGCACTAGAGGAAAGGCATTGCCAGGGTCAAAGAACTTGGGATGGCAAAACTTTTGGCAAGTTCTCCAAATGGCCCAATCTCAAAATGCCACGAGAGAAAGATAAAAAGCATTCACAATTATATTCAAATGGAAAAGAAATGCAGCCTGTTAACCTCAAAACATACTTTCAGGTGAATTTAGAACTTGAGCCCAAAAACTTGCCCCAAGTCACACAGAGCACATGGGGTAAAAGTTCTTTAAGTCCTATAAAAATCCTTGCCTCAAGCCTAACCTCCTTTCCTTTGGTCTCCTGTTTTTTCCATCCTTTAGTCACTGAGAAATGACCTGAACTTCAATTCAAACTTTCAAATTCTTAAGGCAAGAAAGCATAAAGCTTTCAGTTAAGGCCACATTCAGATGGTTATACCTGACTTAAAGCCTAATTAATCGAACTGGCCAAAACCTAAGGAGAGAAAGCAGAACAAGAAGGTACAGTCACTATATACAGTTTCATAGAGCCATCTAAAAAAAGTGGACATACAGTATCTAAGTGGAGAAGAAAGAATATAGCATCTGAGGTTTTCTTTGCCAGGCAAAATTAGAATCAGCTTCTAAAACAAAGCCTCCTACAAAGTTTCTTAGTTCTTTCTAACACATGAACAGATGCGTAATTTGAACCCATCTTTCTTGTTGCCATAAGAACACACAGCAATACAGGAGAACGGAAACAGGGTAATATGACTTACAGAATTCTGCAGGAGTTCCTTGTAAAGAAAAGTATAGAAGAATTTTGCGTTGCAAAGACTGTTGAAAAGCTGATAAATGAGTATTACCTCCCAGAAAACAATGAACAATTTTACAAGACAAAAAGTGATGACACAATGAGGATAAGCCAATAAGGCAAAACCAAACAACCCTACTAGATTGTTATGCTAGCACGTGTTAATCGCTTTCATCAAAGTGATCAATCCAAACCACACATTCCAGAAAATTCAGCTAGCTTGAATTCAGGCTAAATAGAAGACGCCCACCAATAGAAGATTCCTATTTAGGGACTGGAAAGTTCTTACATAGGAGTAGTTGAAGCATTTAGAAACTATGAAAAAAAAAAAAGGAAATTCTTTCAGAAGTTCAGCAGTAGGAGTATCATCTGTATAGATAATTCATAAAGTAAATCACCTTAGTAAATTGTTTATTGATAACCAGCTACAGCTAAAGCAATTTTCTACATCTTGAGCCGCTACGCTCAAGTGTTATCACCAAGAATCGGAAAACATTTTTAAAAATATCCCACATCCATTTATAAAGAAAACATTTATATATAATTATGTGAAGCTATGATTTAAGCACAAATATATTGAGTAACATTAACTGGAAATAAAATATAGGTCCACTGTATTTTTTCATAGCAGCTCAAGTTTTAAAGATGCTTCAAACAAAAGCAAGATGGCTTGTGTGCACACTCCCTTCCAGCTTCCTCAGCAGGCTCACTGACTACCCCAGCAACTGACAGTTTCGCTTTCTGATCTCTAACACACCAGTCTGAAGCCCATTTGCCCTTTTAAGCTCGAGCTGCTTTGTATCCCTCAAGAAAAACTTATTTTTCCAATAGTGAGGGAAGTTATATTCACCTTTACTCCACCGGAGGATGAGTAGAGCAAAACAACAAATCAGTTTCTGTCACTCACAGCTTTGGATCTATTTAAAAGAAAAAGAGCTGAGTGCAGATTCCGGTCTCCCCAGGCCAGTAAGGTTTGCAGGTACATCTTTTCATCAATCCAAATCTTGACTCCTTCGTTTCCTCTAGTTTTGGTGGTTTCATTTACAGGTGACTGGCACTGAGCAAAAATAAAACCTGCATCTGAAAGCAGCAGCCTGTGCTACAGCAAAATAATGCGTACCCCAACCTTCAGCCTACCAAAAGGAAGAGAAAGTACCAGTGCTATTACAGCATTCGGACACAGAAACCATAAAAGCAAATGCCATAGCATCTCTCCAATGAGGCAAAGCACAGCTAGAAAAGAGAATAAAGACCTTGATTTGACAAGTTTTTAGATTTCAAGTGTAAAAAGTGTTCAGTGTATGCAAGACAACCTATGACTCGTGTGTTTCCACCAGTAGTTTACAGCTGCCTTTCTTGAGAAAAGGAATTCCATTTTTTTATATTTTATACTGCCTGTGATCTATCACAAGATACTCATGCACAGATCCAACAAAAGACTTACAAATCCCAACCAAGGGCAACTAAACTCATTGATATTGTATTATCCTCACATGCCTGAGACTGTCCCAAACTAAACAGTTTTCACTGAGGTGTAGTTAGGATTTAGATGAAAGGTTCAATGCCGAGCCCTATCAGAAGGTCAACCACATAAAGAAACTTGTAGAAAACAAGGCAATGATTACCCCTTGGATTCCCCTCTAAGACACTACAGAATTCACGGTCACTGAAATACAATTACTAAATCTGGAGGTGATGCCCATCCTTTCTAAACAGCTACAAGGTCTGATCAGTCAACTGGCATGTGGAACTCAAAGTAGCCCCCTCCTTTATCTGAAAATTTCAGGCTCCTATTTCTTGAATAGACAGCATCGCAGTGAACTACAGCAGTTAATTAGTTTCAAGCAGTTCTTAGAACTGAAATTTTAATTTCCAGTGCATGGACAGTTGTCTGAAATTTGGTTAGTTTGTTGCTTTTCATTTGATCTGGGCTGGATCTTTCCTTTAGCTTGAATTTAGTGTAGTTCCTTGCCTTACTTACTGAGAAAGAATACCATTTCAATGCTGGGCATAGATGCATTTGGACTACAAATGCAGAGGGGCTCTGTAATTTCCAAGTCTAAAAGAGGTGACGATACTTCCCTCTCAGAGATCTGTGTGAAAACTGTTCCACTTGTGGTTTGCAAGACATTCCAGCACCAGAATGACAGGGGCACTACTAGTCCGCACACTAAGATGCACATTTTTCTGTGCTTATTCAGAAACAAGGCGAAATTCTGTTTTCATCATTCAGAGACACGAACTGATAGAATAAAGTAAAGAAGTCATCTATATGCTCTGATGAAAGCATTCTTACACAGGTTATCTTTTAAAAAGACACAGAAGTATTTAATAAAGAAAAACCTCCAAGAATTTAGTAAAGAACAGCTATTAAGAAAACACTCAGTTAAGAACTGTTTCAGCTTTAAGTTGCTTAGCATAGTGCAAACTGCCTGCTGTGGCCCATGAAGTAAAGCCTGACTTCCCTTCTCAGGCATTTCTTTTTTCTCTTCATTTCCTTTGGAGAGAAAATCAAATCTATACAGAGCGATTGCAGAGGTCTTCAAGAAAAACATGTTTTTTCAATACGTTTGTTTGGACTTGCTTGTTGAGCCCTCCTCTAGAACACAGTTTATTCTAGAAGCAGAAGTTCTGTTGTGGAAGAAGAAAAAGATTACGAATGTCAAGCTTCACTAACACTTTAAAGAAAAATTACCTAATCGGGCTTGTTAGATCTTTTTCCCTTCAATTGAGTTCTGCATTGGGATAATTCATTGCACAGCTTCTGAAAAAGCTTTTAGTCAGCAGCACTTCTATCTGCCTTAGGGTAAGAAAAGCCTCCTGCCTTTATCTCCTGTGGAGCTTTAAAAGCATGTCTGATTTCTCTTCCTGTGAAGAGCTGCCATCTAACTTTCACTAAAGGCTACATTAGGATTAGATCTGAATCTACGGCTAGTCAAGGAAAAAAAACAACACAGGAATGAGTGGTGTCAGCCTGAGGGAAATTCTAAACAATAAAAATACTGCACCGTGCAGGTTTCTGTCCTTCTTTCTAGCACACCAACCTCTCTTGCTCCAAGTTCACTACACTGCAGATCTTTGCTATTGCATCAATTCTTTCTGTACTCTCATTCAAGGGGTTATCTGTAAGTTTAGAAGAAAGTAACTGCAGGTTATCACTTGTGTTTCTTTAATGCATGAGAGCAAAGTATAAGGTATATTGCCATAACAGTCTACTCAAGAAAACTGCTCTGCTCTCCCTCTCTCAATAGAAGTGACATTTGTTTGACTTGGCAACGAGCAGCTCAGGGATCTGAACGGCTAAAAACTAATCACTAGTGAGAAAATCCAAAGATCAGTTAAAGCAGATCACCTTTGGGTCATATGCACACCAAACTCAAAAAGAACATTTGCCAGGGAAAAGTGGACCTGCAACCACACAAAATTAAAACTGGTTTAAGTCACTGCAAATTTACACTAGATTTACTAAAGATTAATACTGCAAGTGATCAGATGATTAGATGCCGATTTCATTCCAAAACTGCATCCCTAGTGTATCATAAAATGAAGTCAGGCCCATGCTTAGACTCTTCCGGTTTTGAAATTCTTTAAGTGAAATATTGATATGAGAAGCAGGGCTGATGATATTTTACTGCATAATTTACATGAGACAGGACTGCTGTCCTTCATCTGAGCTCTGAATTCACTAATTTTCCTGCAGCCACATAAATCGCATTCCCTGTACTGAACTGAATGGCATTACTGTTCTACAGTTTCTAGTCACAGGTTTCTCTCCCCAATTTCCCCAGTGTATTTGAGTGTTCTGCTGAAATTCACAGCGTGAAGCAAACATGTATCTTGCAGAGCATGAATTTAAGAGAAAGATTTTGGGGGACTTGAGGGGTCGCATCCACTCCTTCTCCCCCAATGTGATTGGGAAAAAAAGATAAGAATGGATATGAAGTTTTAGATTCAGGGAAGTCTTGAATCCAATCAAATCTGCTAAGATTTTAAGCTTAGTGTAACCCCCTTATACATAAAGAAAAAAAAGGAAATTACTTCTATCACTTCAGTTGTTCATAAAGACCAGTAAAGTCTATTGCATTGCAAAGTAACATAGGCGGGAAATGACTTGCGCATACAGTGTTAAAGTATCAGTTATCTCTTGCTTTTCTTAAAAATTGGTCACCAAAACTTTTTCTTTTCTCGACTTCATCTAGAAAATGGTTAGTTTCCAAAGTGTACTCTAGATTTTGGACCCTTACCATTTTAGGTCCTTCTGATAAAGGCTGGAAGATGAATAATCATAAAACCCAGGAACTAGGATGGCTCGCTTCTTACTTGGCCGTCCTCCCATGAAAAAAACCTGTGTTTGGCAGGGCTGTTAAAGAAAGTTGTTTGTACTGTGACAAACTGGTTTTCAAACTTAGTAAGAAAGTTAAGACACCTTTAGTGATCCCACTCAAGCCCTGAAAACCTGGAGAGAGCATCACTGCTGCAGCGTTGCTGCCTTGGGCTCACTCAGCAGTGCAGCTCCAGTTGCGGCACAGGCGCTGACATGCTTTCTCACCGGCTAATTTCTACACTAAATCCTGGGATTAAGGAGTTGTAATGAAATTCTGAGGGCTGCAAATCTTAAAAACTGAAGAAAAGAAGAGAAAAAAATAAATTTTCTCTTCAGCTGATGCCATCCCCTGTCTCTTCCCCTTAACCCACACATTCCCAGTTGAAGTTTGGAAGGGTTGGGATTTGCTTCTCCGAGACAGTACAAGATTGCCACCTGCAGGGCTCGGGAGCCAGAAAGACAGCACTCAGCAGCATGAAACTGAAAAAAATAAAGCATGAAACAGGTTGTATTTTCCAAATTAATTTGCTCCATTTTTCCCCACCTTCTCAATACGTTGACTCAGAATATTAATCAACAGTTCTCAAGTAGAGCAAAAAGTTTAAGGGCTCTGTGCCACAGCACAGAGAGATAAAGCATGATAAAATTCTACATATTTATGCCCCAGCTCTTATAATTTTCTTCTTGCTCCTGGAGATTGTGATATGCTTTTGTCTTTTAATTTTTGTTATAGTTTGTCTTTCCCTGTTCATATTTTGGTAATAAAGCAGAAACTAAGAACATGTCCAGCAGGACACTCATACACAGCGGACAAGATAATCATAAAATTGACTTGCTCCACACTGACTTTCAGAAGGAAAAGAGTTTTTTATGACTACTTTTATCTTGAACTGACACTGAAATTATTTTTACAAAATCTATCAGCATGCCTGCTTCTGCAGACAAGAGCCTATATCCCAGTGCACCCACAGTGAATACCAGTTCCACATAATACTATCGAAAAGTGGAAAAGACAGCAGAGATTTGCTTCGTATATGCTGTGGTGGTTTGACCCTGGATAAACACCTGGTGTCCAGCAAAACTGTTTCAAGGCCTTTCTTCCCCTCCCTTTTTGCCTTCCAGAGAGAAGGAAAAAAAAACAGCTAGGAATTTACGGCTAGAGATAACAACCAAAAGAGGAGCTTTGATTAATACCAAGGGCAGAGCAGAACATAGAATAATGCTTAAATTCATTACTAACAAACTAAGAACTAAAAATAAGAAATAAAAACAAGTTAGAAATACTTTTCCACCACCACTCCTTGGTCTGTCCATGCCCCCTCCTTCCCCTGATGGTGTAGGGGACAGGGAATGGAAGGTTTACAGCCAGTTGTTGCATCAGCCATTCGCAGATATAAGTCCAAAACTTCAGCAGCAGTTCTTCCAAATGTGCTGTTTCAGGGGCTTTCCTGTGGGCTGCAAAGGGACAGCTCACTTCACCACAGTCATCGCCACGGTCACAGGGGAATCACAACTCTGAGTCCTTCCCCTGCGTTCCATGGGGTGCCCCCCATGAGAGAGATCCTTTGCTCTCTCATGGGTCATTCCATGGGGTGCAGTCTCTCATGAAAAGGTGGCTGTACCTGCTCCCTTCATGGATCTCAGCCGCAAATCTTTGCAGGACCTCCACTCCATCATGGGAGCCTCCCATGAGGCAACAGCTTCTTTCATGCATCCCCCTGCTCCTCCAAGGGGATCTTTGCTCCCTGATGGATCCCATGGGCTTCGAGAGGACAACTCATAAGCACCATGGTCATCACCACGTATTCAGGGAATAATAGCTTTAAGTCCTCTCCCTGACGCGTGGGGTCCCTCCCCCTGGTTATCCCTCCTGCACTGACCTTGATGTCTGCGCTGTGATGTTGTTAATCCATGGCTGCCCATTTCCAACAGCGCAACAACTTCTTAAATATGATTTCACGCAGGGGCATAACGTAATGGTTCAAAGGCAGGAAGTTTTCATCGGAGCTGGCCCTCATTGGCTCTGCTCTATAGGATGGAGGGAGACTTCCAGAGGCTTCCAACAGAACCCAATCTTCCTCTTATGAGAAAAAAACCTTTTTAAGATAAGAATCTTTATATCGTTACACTTTTTTCTGTAAGACACTGTGGAAGAAGTTGGCATAGCAATGACTAACATGCAACTTAGTAGGAGGCATGTAGGAATCAAAATGGTCAATTCTACATACCTCATGTACAGGGAATAGTTACATGCTGAACACTTTTCTGCCTCAAGGACTAGGGTTTCCTGGGTGTCCCTATGGGTCCATGGGTGTCAGGGATCCCTTGGGATTCTCTGGAGGTTCTGGGAGTCTCTGCGAGCTCCTGAGGGTCCCTGTGGGTCTCTGTAGTTCCCTGATTGTCCTCTGAGTGCTGGAAGCACCTATAGTTTCGGGGGTCCCTTTGGGTCCCCTGGCGTGTTAGGAGTCCCTGGGGGTCTGCCGGTGTCCATGAGGGTCCCTGGGGAATCCGTGGAGGTGCTGGGAGTCCCTGTAGTTCTCATGGGGTCCCAGGGGGTCCCCTAGGAGATGGGTGTCCTTGTAGTTCCCTCGGGGCCTATGGGGGTTGTTGGATGGTCCCTGGGGGTCCCTGGCAGGCCCTGCAGATCTTTGAGAGTCCCTGTAGGTCCCTGGGTGTCCCTTGGGGGTCCCTTGGGATGCTGGGAGTCCCTGTGGTTCCCTGGATAGTCCCTCGGGGCCCATTGGGAATCCCGGTAGTTCCCTGTGGGGGCTATGTGAGTCCCCAGGGGTCTTTGGAGTGTCGGCGGTCCCTGTAGGTCTTTGGGGGCCCCTTTAGTTCCCTGGAGGTCTCTTGGGGTCCCTTTGTGTCCCTGGAGGTGTTGGGAATCCTTGGGGATTCCTGGGGGTCCTTGTGGGTCTGTGGGTGTCCCATGAGGGTCCCTGGGGGTGCTGGGAGCCCCCATAGATATCTGGGACGTTCCTCGGGATCCCTTTGGTTTGAAGAAAGAACAACAGTAAGGGGAACCAAATAGCAGGGATCCAGGAATTTGTCTGTTTTGAATGCATCAAAGTTTTCTTGTCACCTGTTGTTTGGTACAGTGTTCCCAGTGGATGGTTTTTGGAAACAGGTTTGGGGAAAATTCAGGGTTGGTTGTGTGTGACCAAATGTCCCCTCTGTGCGTGTCTCCTGCTGCGTGAATTGCACCGGTGGGGCCATGGCTGTGCCACAATACTCAGACCTGAGGGGTGGGCTGGGGGTGCTTAACAGCTCCCCATCAGAATGGCGGGGTTGGGGTGCCCATCCATAATATTACACCGTGGGTCAGGAGCTTTTTGTGGTTTTGCTGTTGGAAGATGGAATAGGGTCTCTGCCTGTTAAGTTCAAGGACAGCCAAGAGCCGAGAGGGACCCTGAGCAGGTCTGGTGGCACAAAAGCAGTTTTAAAGAAGTCTTAAGCATTAGAGAAACATCCAGGAAAAATGGTTCCTTTTGTTGCAAGGAGGCAGTTTACAGAGAGAGGGGCGTTGCTGTGCTTGCTAACAGAGGTACTCAACTCAGGCTTCAGAGGGTGAGGAAATCTTGGCTATGCATAGGCTTGAGAACAGGTGTGTAGGTAGCTGTGTGTGACAGCTGCACATATCCATAAAAAGGAGGGCAGCTTAGGGCTGGGGGCTTAGGGCGAACTTAGGGGTGGGGGTTTAGGAGGGGGGGCTTAGGGACGGGGGCTTGGGGAGGTTTAGTGGGGGGCTTAGGAATGGGGTCTTAAAGGGGGATTAGGGGT
>JAWWMO010000030.1:6283620-6294737 GCA_035047845.1 Dendrocincla fuliginosa | reverse complement strand
GGATCACCCGGGGCTGTGGGATCACCCGGGGGCTGTGGGGGGATCACCCGGGGGCTGTGGGGGGATCAGCCGGGCAGGGGGGGGGATCACCCGGGGCTGGGGGGATCACCCGGGGCTGGGGGGGGATCACCCGGGGCTGGGGGGGGATCACCCGGGGCTGGGGGGTCACCTGAGGATCACCTGGGGGTGGAGGAATCACCCGGGGGTCGCCCGGGGCTGGGGCATCGCCCCGCGTGTGCCCGGGCGGCCGCACCTCGGCTTTAGAGGCTGCTGCGGCTCGGTGGGCGCCCCCCGCCCGGCTGCTCGGTGCATTCGCTCTGGTTTGCTGGCACAGATGATCGGCACCCTGGTGAGCACCGAGGCCGAGGGGCTGCTGTCGCAGCTGTCGGCGCTGCTGGAGCAGGAGCTGCGGGCCCAGCCCAAACCCGCCGGGCTCCGGCTGGTCGAGGCTGCTCACGACAATGGGCTCCGAATGACGGCGCGGCTGCGGGACTTCGAAGTGAAGGATCTTCTCAGCCTGACCCAGTTCTTTGGCTTCCACACAGAGACGTTTTCACTGGCAGTGAATTTCTTGGATAGATTCTTATCAAAAATGAAGGTAAGGCTTTTTAAAATGTAAGCTCACAGTCATTAGCTCCTGCTTGTTGCACCCTTGTTCCCGTGCGAAGTTAGAACATATTGGGTTTAGATGGCTAAAGGTTTAACTCCCTCTGCAGATTCTGATTGCCCCAGGGCTAAAAAATGTCGTTGCCTATTTAGATTTTAGTATTGTTAAGAAAGCTGTTCTCTCTGGAGAAGACAAGGAAGAGGGCGTCATTTTCAACTTGAGGATTCCCATAGGCTGGGAAATGCAGGACCTGTTGGTGTGTTAGACCAAGACAGACTGTCTTGCATAGATACAAGAACAACTTAAATTACTTCTGATTTGACCGCCTTTTCAACCTACCCATAAGCCTCGTGTATCTCAAGATGCTGTTCAACACTCCGAGTCTGGTGACACATTAGTTAGCAAGCCATTGTCCCGTGCAGATGTGACATGCTGGCCTGGATTGTTTTTAATTGTCTAACAAGACAGGATTACCACTGTAGTATTTGGACAAGAACAAAAGCTTGTTTTCCTTGTGTGTTAAAACAAAACTGAGAAAGCTAGATGGAATGGATGGGAAAATGATGATTTGAAAGACTTCAGAATCCAAAATAAACAGCCTGCAATGTCTGTGGAACAAAATAAGTCAATTTATGTATATATACATATATATGTGTGTGTATATATATTTTAAGAGTTAGAAAACTCTGATTCTTTTTTAGTATCAGCCAGTATGTACAACACTTTAGGTCCTAAAAGCTTCTGATTAGGCTATTATAGAACCTCATTAAAAAAACAGTTCTACCTCAATCAAAATATATTATTCTGCAATCTTGCTTTTTAGATGAATGAGGTGGAACTTGCAATGTGTAACCATCTTCTCCTTTGGTTAAATAAAGATAAGAATGTAAGATAAAAGACTTAGATCTCAATCTCCAAAAGACAGAACAGCCCTCCTGCCCTACGTATTTTTCCTAAAATACATTGGTGCCTACAGTTTGGGTCTTATATGTTGTAGTGGCTGATCAAAGGCCTTCCTCTCTGACAGGAGCAATTTACCTTTCTTTAGGTGCAGCCTAAACACTTGGGCTGTGTTGGACTCAGCTGCTTCTACTTGGCTGTGAAGGCATCAGAAGAAGAAAGAAATGTGCCCTTGGCCACTGACTTAATTCGAATAAGCCAGTACAGGTTCACTGTTTCTGATATGATGAGAATGGAGAAAATCATACTGGAGAAGCTGTGTTGGAAAGTGAAAGCTACAACAGCCTTCCAGTTTCTACAGCTGTATCACTCACTCATTCATGAGAATTTAAGCTGTGAAAGGTAAAATAGTTGATATCAATTTTGATCTAACTGCATGTAATAATCAGAAAGCTTATGTAGAAAAATAAGCAGGGAAATGGCTCAAATAATTGGCTGTTCTATACTTTAAGAATCCCACAAACTTTCCCCCTTATTGGTAAATATCATAAGTGTGAGTATCTGTGGTTTAATACTATTTTAATTTGAAATATTGTTTGCATAAATTGATGTAGAGAGTATTGCTCTCTGAGCCCAAAACCAAACTTGCTCAGTAATGATGGTATAATGCATCTCTGCTTATGCTGCACTACAGTATTGCCTCATTGCAAAATCTGGCTTAAAAAAGACTCCTTTTGCTAGTAAGCACTAAAATTCCCTGTTGTTAAGCCTATTTTGACAATGCAACTCTCCCTATTGTAACATGAGATTTATTTTTGGTAGGACTGCCAAAACTGAACACCTGTTTGACTGTAACTCTAGAACTTCTGGGACATATGAGGCCTTTGTTTAGATAAGGAATATTGTTGCTGCTTCTCTGGGTTCCCAGGGTGGTGCTGCCGTGATCAAGTTTGCATTCTTCCACATTCACTTATCTGTTCATATTCTAGGAGAAAGTACCTTAATTTTGAGAGACTTGAGACTCAGCTTAAGGCCTGTCACTGCAGAATCATGTTTTCTAAAGCCAAGGTAAATATCTTGAAGGTTCAAAGACAATGGAACTTCTGAAACTTAACAAAGCAATGTTCAAAACCACTTTCTCTCTCTTCAGCCTTCTGTCTTGGCACTGTCTATTATGGCACTAGAGATAGAAGAACAAAAGCTGCTGGAGCTGACAGAGGCATTGGAATTTCTGCAGTTGCATTCCAAGGTATGTATACACAAAGTTTCAGGGGGGGACAGAAGAAGAATGCATGCAAGGGTCTACACAGTGGGGGAGGGACAGGTGTATTGGCATACTGGTTTATTTTGGTGCTTTGTTGTGGTGTTCTGTTGGGGTTTTTTCCATTTTGGCCTGGGATATTTGGCTGCCTATCTTAGGTGAAAAAACTGGAAGTACATCTATGAAATAAGGATTTAACTGGTTATTAATGTACGATATTTTGTCTTGTTATTTAGATAAACAACAGAGATTTGATTTTCTGGAAGGAACTGGTGTTAAAGTGCCTTACAGAATATTCCTCAAGCAAGTGTTCCAAACCAAATGTCCAGAAGCTGAAGTGGATTGTGTCTGGACGTACAGCACGGCAGCTTAAACACAGCTACTACAGAATAACACACCTTCCTACCATCCCAGAGACCAGCTCCTAACAGGTAACTCCTTGCAAAAACGACTTCTGATAATGTAGAAGTAATTAGCTTTTAAGTGCCTCGAAGTTTCTTATTCCACATAGGTTACCTCATGGAAAATATGTAACATGAACAGAGCAGGCCTGTCTTAGAGGCAGGTCTGTTCTCATGGTCATGTTGAGCCACTGCTGTACCTGAAGAAATGATGACCTAATATATGAATGCTGGAGAACTGACCCTCTGGTGTGCTGTGTTTTGTTTGGCTCTTGGTGAAAGCCCTTCAGTTGATTGGTTTGTTTCTTTTTTTGTCTTTTGGGTTTTTTTTACAGGAGTACAATAAAATGAGGAGGAAAACCATCCTGTGACCTTGTCAACAGGCGCATGAATACTTGAGAAACAAAGTTTGAACCATGATCTTAATAATGAAGAACTCAGCTCATGGAAAGAATATGTAACATTTCAGACTAAAGATCCTTCCAGCAAATATGTTCTTTTCATGACGATTACAACAGAATGTGCTGTCACTTTTCAGTCTTATTTGGTAGACTGTTTACTATTCAGTGAAACACCACAATACCAGTATAAGGAATTTTAACACCTTATAGTTTGTAGAGCAGCTCGTGTAATCTAACTTTGATTTACTGCAGGTGCTGAATCCTATATTTAATTTTAAAAAT
Source organism: Dendrocincla fuliginosa (assembly GCA_035047845.1). NCBI lineage: Eukaryota > Metazoa > Chordata > Aves > Passeriformes > Dendrocolaptidae > Dendrocincla > Dendrocincla fuliginosa. The sequence continues at coordinate 6,290,885 of JAWWMO010000030.1, read as the reverse complement.
CTGGTTCACTTTCCAAGGATTACGTGATACTAGAAAGATATGATGTGCAGTAATGCAGTGCTGCAGTGTGTTAATCAAACAGAAGACTAATCCCACTGACTGCTGCTGACAATAGCAAATCCCTGTCAGCCCACCTGATGTGCTGTATGGGCAGTGTCATGTGCCCACAAGGCCCACTGGCCTTCTACCATAGACACATTAAAAATCAGCCTATGTGACAGCCACTGAACATGCTGAGTAGCTAGAGCAGGAGAAACTTTAATGCATTTCCTTATAAAAGGTAGTCACTAACACAGCATCAGTAACTGCAGTATTTTGTGAGAGCTGTAGTTTAGTGAGATTACAAATATGAATTATTTCATAGAGTGTAAAAACTTTGTGATACCTAATGAAGGCCAGTGGAAGGTACTGGGTGACATGCCCTAGGTCTGACATTAGTTTTGCTATACTAGAGGTAAATGCTGATGCCAAACAGGCACATTGTTACAGGCACAGTAGGAGCAGGGCTAATTCCCCATCTTGTGTGTAGGAGCAATCTAGTTGAGAAACACTGAAGATTGCTTCAACTCTAATCTCTTTAATGGTAACCTTTGTAAAATACAACTTTTTTCTACAGAGCAGATCAGTACTTTAGGCATATCATGCTTCTAGTGCTAACAAGGAAGTGAGTAATAAAGAATGTATTATTGTATGTTAGATGAATAGAAGTGCTGGGGCAATGTTGCTAATGTCCTCTTGAATTCTGCATCACTGTGGGACTGGGGATGTTAGCAATAGGCTCTGAAAATTGGTGGCCATATGGATCAATGTAGTGGAGAAGGAGAGATCAGAGTGTGGCTTACGTGGTTAACAGCTGAGGGGAAACCATTCTTTGCATGTCTCAACCCAGTTAAACGTTTCACAGGAGACTCCAGACCAAAGCTCTGTAATGGACAAATCAGGTCTCATGAGCTTGTGGCAGTGACTGCACCACAGACCATGTAACTGGGTATTGCACCTGCCAGTGCTCCCCAGGCATTGTGCTGGCCTGTGCACAGCAGGAAGGGATTGGACAAAGGTGTGCTCAGCATACTGCGAGAGGATGCAACTCTCACTGTCCTGTCTCACTATTAAGACATGTACCTTTCAATTAAACATTGAAATGTGCTTAACTGAATAGCGTTTTTATTGTTTGTTATAAAACATCTTAGTAGAAAGCTCATAAAGTGACTTACACCTGAACAGTACCTGGAGGAAAATTCCGAGGCAGGAGGTAAGACATTATGGAAAAGTTTTTTCAAATTCTTTTTTAAGAGGATGAGGCTACATGGGAAAGGCTGCACAACCACAGGAGAAACTCAAGGTGATTGATTTAAATTATTGCAACTTGGCCCACAATTACTCTAAATCCTTTGAGATGTGAATGTGTCAAGATTGAAAAGACTGACTTAAGTAGCTTAGACTACTTAGACAAATTTGACTTCAACTCTTCCAATATTTATCTGATAGTAAATACCATTCCAAGTGGTTGGAATGCTTCTCAGCTGCATCCTTAACAGTAATTAATTAAAAATTCCTGATTGGCACATGCAAAAGGTTATATAAAGCAATAGCTGAGTTTACAATGTGGCTAATAAATTTAAAACTAGATACAAAAATGTACAGCTTTTAGATACACTGTCAACCATTTGCATTCTATGTTGGAAATGAATAGAGGCAGGATACCAGTGCCTACTTAGGGACTTCTTATTCCTTTGATAAGTCTTTATATTCTCTTGCTTTCAAAATCTGGAATATTTATATGGGGAGACTATATTACATTAACACATAAAATTGTTTATATTCAGATTTTCACCTGACCTTTCAGTTTTCTAGTATTGCTTACCCAGTAGCAAGTATTAATCATTAGTGCTATAGTGGACAGCACAATGCAGTGTATCTTGCCTCACATAAGGTTTTACAGTTGTTGATTTAAATCACTTTTTTAGAATGACATTTACAAGTTCTCAGAGGGCTGCTACAAAGGGAAAGTGTAATTGTAGCCATCCTAATCTCCTTCTCATTACAATAGAAAATATTAACTACCTTATAACAGCTGTTTTACAATAGTGAATCACAGAATGGGTAAGGCTGGATGGGACTACAGGTGGGGTCATCTGTTCCTAGCTCCCTGCTCAAGCAGGGTCATCCCAGAGCATATGGCATGGGATTGTGTCCAGATGGCTCTGGAATATCTCCAGTGAGACTCCACACCTTCTCTGGGCAGCCTGTCCAGTGCTCAGTCACTGCACAGCAAAGAAGTCCTTCCTCATGTTCAGGTGGAACTTTTTGTGCATCAGTTTCTGCCTGTTGCCTCTTGTCCCATTGCTGGGCACCCCAAGCAGAGCCTGGTCCATCCTCCCTGCAGACACTGACAGACAGACATTGTTCAGGCCCTCTCTGTCATCTCTTCTCAAGGCTGAACAGCCCCAGCTCCCTCAGCCTTTCCTCGTAACAGATGCTCCAGTCCCTTCACCACCTCTGCAGCCTCTGCTGGACCTGCTCCAGGAGCTCCACGTGTTTCCTGACGAGCCTAGAACTGGACACAGCACACCAAATGTGCCTCACTAGGGCTGGGTAGAGGGGCAGGATCCCCTCCCTGAGCTGCTGGCCATTCTCTTCCCAAGGCACTCCAGGATCCCACTGACCTTCTCAGCCCCCAGAACACACTGCTGGCTCATGGACAGCTGGTTGTCCACCAGGACCTCCAGGTCCTTCTCTGCAGAGCTGCTCTCCAGCCTGTGCTGGTGCTTGGGGTTGTTCCTCCTCAGGTGTAGATAAGCAAGAATAAGATGCATAAAAACAAGCGGTAGATTTACAACTGACTAGTTTACTGTGGTGTTTCTAACAAGAAAAAAACCACCCAAACCAAACATTCTGCTTAAAGATGGTAGTTTTTTATATACATCTCTCTCTACAGTTTGTCCCTTAGTATGATAAGGTTATTGCAGCTTATAAATCAGCTGGTAACACTTTATCTTCATTCTCCTGGAAGAGACCTTTCTCTTCATCGAAGTAATTACTTCTGACAACAAGCCATTGAAGAGATCACTGAAGTCTTCACCAGTTACATGATTCCAGTCCTTAAGTGTAACGTGTAATTCCTCTAAAGGAACATGAATAAAAAATTTACTTTTCAAGACTAGAAAAGTCTGGTCCTCCTTTGCTGTAGTTTCCAGAAATTTCTGCCCCACTGAAGTCAAATCCAGGGTTCTGATGGAGGTAAAAGAAAAGAAGTTCAATAAATAGATTATTTGTAATAAGAATGCTTAAAAAACTCCCACAACCCAAAAAAAGAAAAAGCCTAAAATGCTTTTGGTAATATTCTGCCTTTGTAACAAAGACATAAAACAATCAACTTGTCATCCATTTGTCATGGCACTGAAATTCTTGGAAAATGCATCAACAAACTGAACAGTCATAGTTTGGTTGCTCACTGCTGAAGCGACTTTGTAATGCTGCTCTTAGTTGGGCAAGCAGTCACATCATGAAGAAAAGAAATATTAAGGAAAATTTAAGAAAGATATCTGGCTTTTGGTGTCCTTTGAAGCTGCTATTTCAAAATTTAAGTGCCTGTCTTGCTGGATAACAAAAGTTTCATAAAAATTACGTTCTCTGCTGCAGGACATAAGTACTAAGCTGTAATTCTACATCTCTGCAGACATCCATGAGAATAGCTGTATGCTAAGGTATAGCAAAACAGTTCAAGGATGGTGAAGGAACATATTTTCCAGCTAATTATTCTGCACCATCTTATGATATAAACAAACATATCCAGTAGACTTTGATGTTAGAAGTTTATTGTAAATATTTATTGTAAATATGGCTATGTCATAATTCTAGATAATAATAGAAATTGTGTGTAACCTCACAAGTGAAAAGTTGTTAGGATTATGCAAATAGTAAAACAATAGCACCAACAAACTTTTCACAAACCTTGCAGAGAGAATAACCCCTTGAAAGGATACTGATACAGTCTTATAAGCATTTTATATATATTGAACTAAGGCATATGTTTCCATGGCACTGGGCAGCAGAACCATTTTGCTCAGTTTTCCTGCTGTAACCTCTGTGTGCAAACACAAAAGAGAAGGAATAATTATGCTCCTTTAACTTGCCTCTCTTTGGAATCGCTCCAGTGTAAGTTTCCTTTGCATCTGGTCCTGTACCCAAGGGTCAGCAGCATATTCATTTTCCAACAGAGATGTCCAACAATTTCCAGCATCTCTATTTGTCTTCATTAGAACAATTCGTATCAGCTGCCTGTCTTCTGTTGAATGAAAACACAGAGAACAACATTTAAACCCAGTCCTATGTGCCAGTCTTTCTGCTGTTTTGGTGAATCACCATTAACAGGCACAGGAGGTGTGAAGTAATTTAAATTCTCAATGCCAACTGGGTTGTTGATAAATAAATAAATAAACATTAACAAGAAACAAAAAGGCTGAAGCAAAGATAGCCTGTCCTGTCATCTCTCCCCTGTAAAATGCTGAAGCTGTTTTAAGGGATTAAAACACAGTTCATAAGTACTTCTACTGCAAACATAAACTAACCTCTTGGAGAGGCTCACGACAGAAAAGATTGAATTATTAATACAGACACCTCTGCTAAGGCATGAAGGATTTGAGGTCAGGCTTCACAGAGAATTATTACTGACAAAAGTCAGAACTAAGTTTTAGTGACATATGAAGAGATAATTCATTTATTTAGACACAGCATGTATGCCCACAGACAATATAGGAAGCACATTTCAAAGTTAACATGTAGGTTGTTTAGCTCTACTCAAGTGAATAAATTAAGCATTGTAAGTGTATTTTGAAGATTATTCACATACTGAAAAATACATGCGTTACTTCACAATGTTTGTTAACACTTCTAGTTTCCATGCTTAAGTTAGTAAATTACTAAACTATATTTAGAAAAAATACTGAATGGAAAACAAAATCCTTCACAGGAAAACATTAAGTGAGAGGCACAGTCCACAGATATGATTGCCAACCCCCCAAATACTCTGACTACTTTACAGTATTTATGATACAACAATCAGATATGCTTTTTTTGCTCATTAGGTACCTTAGTGGGATTTTTAAATTTCTTTTTGATTCTCCAGGACTGCAGATTTTGTCACTCATTCAAAAAATACAGTGCATAAGAGAAGGAGGAAAAACCAGCAAAAGTAATTATGGAGAGGCACAGACCACACAACTGTACCATATTATTTACCTTTAAATGGTGGTTTGCAAAAAACTTCTCACTATATGGAAGTGTTTGTAATCCATTGACTATGGCCTTCCAGGACATGGCATTTTCCCATTAACCTTTATCTCTAGGGCTTTTATAGTACCTCAGTTCCTTAGTCCAGGAAAAATGACTGCCTTTTTTACAAAGCTATGTGCAGGGAAGAAAGTAATGTTTTCCATTAAAAAAGGGAGGAGGTGTAAACTCTTCTGCAGTGTATATTGAGAAGTTTTAAAATGTCACTTCAGATGGAAGTTATTACCTAATGTCCATGTTCCTTCATCAGTTACTGTAGAGTCAAAAAGTTTACCCTGCAAAAGACAGGTACAATATTACAAAGCAGGAAACAGCACCCAATTCATATTGAGTTGTGAAGTTTTACTCACAACTTACCATCCTGTTTTCTGCTGAAAATGAATAGGATGAGCTGGCCCTCCACGTATAGACTTGCATGTAGGCCATCAAAGAATTAGTCTGTTGTGCAATTTTTTTTTAAATAAATTATCTAATACCCTTCAGTATGTGGATTCATTGTGTTTCTCAGTGGGTAATGCCATTTTTAGTAATCTTGCCATGAAAATGTCAGTGTTTGTGCCAAGAGTAACACACAGACCTGGTGCTGGGCACATACAGTATGAATTGTTCATTACCAGTGTGAAGGTAAAGCCACCTTTGGTTTGTTTTTTTTTGGAATTCTGGAGCAATCAGGACTGAACCACTGCCCACATCCCTTCCAAGAATGGGAATCCATGTGAATTTGTTATCTTTATTTCTCACAGAATCATAGAACCATTTGGGTTGGAAGGGACCTTAAAGACCCTCCCTTTCCCACCCCCTGCCACGGGCAGGGACACCTTCCACTAGCTCAGGCTGCTCCAAGCCCCATCCAATCTGGCCTTGGACACTTCCAGGGATGGGGCAGCCACAGCTTCTCTGGGCAACCTCTGCCAGGGCCTGCCCACCCTCACAGGGAAGGATTTTTCCCTAATATCCAATCTAATCCTGCCTTCTATCAGTTGGAATGCATTCCCCCTTCACCTGCCATAACATGGCCCTGTAACACATCCCTGTCTTGGGGACTCCCTTCAGCTGCTGGAGCACAGGTACCACCTGTAAAACCTCATGCAGCTGGACAAAACTATTTCTAATAACTTTATAACTGACTTATAACTGACCATAGTTTACTGTGGTGTTTCTAACAAGAAGAAAACCAGCCGAACCAGACATTCTGCTTAAAGATGGTAGTTTTTTATGTACATCTTTCTCTACGGTTTGTCCCTTAGTATGATAAGGTTATTGCAGCTTATAAATCAGCTGGTGACACTTTATCTTCATTCTCCTAGAAGAGACTTTTCTCTTCACTGAGGTAATTACTCCTGACAACAAGCCATTGAAGAGATCACTGAAGTCTTCACCACTTACATGATTCCTTTTAGTGTACCAAACCCTGGCTCTCCAAGGAAGGAAAGAGAAGCACCGCAGGGCAGAGGCGTGCAAACCTCCCCGTGAGAGGATGGGAGGACACCCCAGAGGAGGCTCAGGCTGGCCTTTACGAGGAGCTCCTTCCTTCCCAGAAGGGATGCTCCGGCACTGGAAGGGGCCGCCCGGGGGGGTGATGGAGTCACCGAGCCTGGGGGTGTGCAGGGAACACCTGGTCGTGGATGCCGCGCCCCTGCGAGCCCCCCGCCCGCCCCGTCCCGTCCCGGCGGTACCTGCAGCAGCTCCTGCCCCCGCACGGCCAGGGCGATGTCGCGGCTGCCCAGGCTGCACCGCACGTCCTTGGCGCGGGTGCCCGGCGGGACGCGCACCTCGATGAACACCTCCTCCAGCGTCTGGTACCAGCGGCCCCACGGCGTCCCGCAGGGCACCACGCCGCTGCGCTCCTCGAACGGAGCCGACATGTGGCACGGCGGCTCCGCTCGGCCCCGCTCACACCCAGGAGAGGCCCACTCCCGCACCGCACCGCCCCGCACGGCGCCCCGCACCACACTGCGCTCCGGCCCGGCCCG
>JAWWMO010000030.1:6267101-6283520 GCA_035047845.1 Dendrocincla fuliginosa | reverse complement strand
GATCTGGCGCTGATTGGCCGGAGGGGCGAGGCCGTTGATCGGCGCCGCAGTTTGAAGGGCGCGGGCAGCGCCCCCCCCTCCCCTCACACACAGCCATGGCGTCCCTGAGCACCGCCCGCAGCGCGGCCGCGCCGCACCGCCAGCACCGCCGGGGCAGCGCCGGTACGGGGGGGACGGGGACAACGGGGACGGGGTCCTGACTTTGTGGAATAATAGCTCCGCAGCCGGGTGGGTCTGGAGAGGTGCGGTGTGTTCGGGTGCACGGGGGGTGGCTCCACCAAAGACGTGCGCACCCGCAAAACCTTGGGCGGTGGTTTTATGCACTGTACGTGTTGCGTGTTCATAACCCCCCTATCCATATTTACACTGTTCCCGGTAAAAGGCAGATTTATTATAATCAGTTCTTGGAAGTTATTTCCATGCCCCCTCCCTTCGCTCCTCTTTTCTTGCGCCTCCGTGTTGCTCTCCGGTGGTCGTGGGGATGAAGGCCGTGGGTCTCCCGCCCTTTGCCTGTTACACCTCTGGCCCGAAACTTGCTTAGGCCAGGTTCCTTATAGGATCTTATCTCTTCTTGTAGCCATTTATGGCCTCAACTATGCAGCCTGTCATTGTAACTTCAGCAAAAGTTCTTCCTATTTATTAACACTTTCAGTGTTAGTTCCCTTACACTTTCATTGTTAGTTCCTTAATTATTAGTAACTTATCGCTATTCAGTGTTAGTACCTTATTAATACCTTATATCAGACCCCCCCCATGAGCTTATAAAACCTTAAGTAACTTAGCTATTTGAAGGAAAAGTTATTAGGAGGAAAAGGCATTCACTAATATTTAAGTAGTATCTTCTAAACTGGCAAATGATGGTTAAAAAAACTAGTGACGTTTGCTCTCTAATTTTTAACACTTCAGGCTGACTTTTTCACCAATTGGCATTAAGATCCTTTAACCATTTGGATTTTTTCTTTAGGGAGGTTTATGTGTGCTGCTGTCACTAATAAAATGCCTTGCAATGTTTGTATATGTAATTCAGTTTGTCATTCTAGTAGCAGTGTGATAAACAAACCCTCTCCCCCATCATGTGACTGTATGTTTTCTCTGGGGGGAGGATGAGAACTCAAGCTCCAGTTTTTTGTGGTTTTTTTTTCTTTTTTTTTAAGTGGATTTAACTTAAATGTGTTACCAGACTCAGCGCGTTGAAGTTGCAAACCCTATCAATGACCTTCATAGTTCTTTGCCTCTCTGAAAATCTCATTTCTAGCATGTACCCCCCTGCAAGGATCCCGTGATGTTAAACCATCAGGTGAAATGAGACGTTTGCTGTCCTCTGAAGCATGCCAAGGGACTGGGAGACACAAGAGTGAGTAGTCATGAAAACTGTACAGAACACAGTGGTATGGTACCTTTGAATGCTGCAATTGTTAGTGCTTGTGTGCTGTTACTGCTCTGCTGTTTAGCAATTGGTCTTTGCTGCAGAGACACACTGCCTGCTTTCCAGCTCAAGGGAACAGCAGCTGTAAAAACACTTCTAGCTGAATCTTCTTAAATCAGCTTAATATGTGAGCTCTGCTAATTAGGGGGGCCTCTGGAGGTCAAATAGATGATTTTACTACTTGGTTTTAGTGATATTTTCATGGGGTTTTCATATCTAAAGCATCCTGTAGTTGAAAACTGACACCATGGATCTGGACCTGGGGAGGGGGGGAAGCTTGGCAGAAGCTGAATTCTCAAATCTGGCTGTCATCTGGTAGTCTCTCTCTAAACTTTGTCAAGTGCCCAGATGGTTAATATTGAACTGCCTGATTGCAGTAAGAAAGCAGCTGGTGTTGGGTTTGAAGTGGGTAGCCCAATAACCAGCTGGTGTGCTGTCTTTTGTACACAGTCAATTAACCTTGTCTAGTTTGGTTAAATTTCCCTCTGTGCACCATTTTTTTCTGCAGGTGAGACAAATCTGAGCAGTGAGAAGAGTGCACCCACCCCTGTAACTAAAAGGAGACTCACATCCCTTGGATCAACAGTAAGACTCTTCTGTGGTGTCTGTAGCACTGTTAAATCCCAGCTAAACCTCTGACTGGTTAAACCACGTAGACTTTTCATGCAATTAGTGTTAACCTACCCAAGTGAACCATGGTTGTGCTTGTGTTCTGTAGTAACCAAGCAGGGAAAATGAAATTGCAGCATCATGTGATGGTTCCTTGGGACTACAGAGCAGCTTATTTTTGGTGTTCCAATATTTGGCTTTCTTTTGCTCTTGGTCACTGTGGAATTCTGGTGTGGCTGCTTCTTTTTAAGAAGATTGAGTTTCTGTTCCTGCTTTCGTGGGGTGGACAGGGCAGAGTAGAAAGAAGCAAGAGAGGATGGTACTGCATGAACAGGTTCTCGTTGCCATGTGCAAGGATATGAAGATGAATAGCTTAACAAGTTGAAAAATGATAACCCTGAATTACAAATTTAGTTCACTACTGCTGATGGTTTAGGATGAAATTCTGCAAATAAAGCAGTGATTTAAAGGTTAAAGTGTTTTTGATGAAGTTTATGGAGTGCTTATGTCTCCAACTTTCTTAATCTCCTTCCTGTTGCAATTGTTTTAGCTGTCCCTTCAGAATATTGCTGTGAGAAAGTACAGTGATAAACCCCATCCTAACTTGATATTTGTATGCCCTGTGTGTGGGAGAGAAAGGTTTGCTTTTTATTTTGTGTGTATCTTTATAATCTGTATGAAGGCACCCAGTCTCATACTCAACTGTGTCATTCAACTGGTGTGCAACTAGAGATCAATTTAACTATTTCTAACACATCTGTTTTCCAAAGCCAGGTAATGGGATTGTGAAGACTAAAAGGGATCTTATGCTTATGAGGGAGAAAAAGAAACAGAAGGCACTAGAGAAGGAGGTATGAATATGTTATGGGAGTGCATTCCTGTCATATTTCCCACTAACCATAATCAAAAATACAAGCTGGCATTCAAGCAGTTTGCAAACAGCTCTGTGCAGAGCAGAGATTATTGGATGTTTTGGCATGTACAAAGCATTGGGTTTGCTAATGGAATTGCATTAATTCTGCTCATTGCAAGCAGCTGTACTGTCAGTCTTCTCAAAAAGAGAATCGAGTCCTGTGTCTGGTACACCAGAAAAGTTCTGTTTTATTTTACAACTGTTAGCTGAGATTTTTGCTTAATGATTGTCATAATTTTAAAGTTTAAGAGTATCAGTACACTTCTGTGTACTAATTGAGCCTTGTGCCTCAGATGTCACACTGTGTTCTTGTCTGTCACAGCCAAAGAGGAGAGTTGGCTTCTGTTGCAAATTAAAGCTAAGACTATTCTAACTTTAACATGTTCTGTGATTGTAAGTGTATGGTGTGTAATAACAGAGAATTGTGGTGATTCTCTTACCTCCTTCCTGTGAATGACAGAGTTTGATACGTATTCTGAATGCAGTTCAATACAGTTTGGATACTTAGGCCTGGTGTTTTCTTGGAGACACTAAACTAATGATGTTATTTAAGAGAAATGATACTAGTAAATAAAGAAAATAACTCTTTTATTTTAGATTCGTGCTTTAGTGAGAGAGCGTGGAGAGCAGGATAAAAAACTTCAGGCTCTGGATGAGGATTTTGTTAAGACTGAAGCCAAGTTGAGTGCTGCAGTTCAGGAGAAAACATCTCTTTCAGCAAATGTTGCATGCCTGAAAAAACAGCTTCTGGAACTGAAAAGAAGCAATGAACTACTAAAGTCAAAGGTATCCAGACAAATAAGTGCATATTTGCTTTGCCTTTGCTGTTACTGAGCTCCCTGTGCAAGAGGAAGCTTTAGGTGCTGATCAGCACCTGTTTTGGTATTCCCTGTGCCCCTTCATTGGCACAGGGATAGAGCATGTCTGGTTTGGAATCTTGCGCGCTTCTCTCTAATCCAGAGTGGGAGGGGAACACTTTGAAAGGATTTTGTGAAGAGCAATTCATATTGGAGGAGTTACACTGAGTGATTTTACATTCTTCTCTATCAAGCTGTCTGAAGATGGTGTGCCAAAGAAAATGAGCAGCCTGTGCATGGAGTTAATGAAGCTCAGAAACATGAGGGATGCTAAGGAAAAGGTAGGACTGTTTGTGCTGCACAGCACAGCAATTCTGAGCTGTTCAGGAAGAAAGAATGAAGGGCTTAGCTCAGAACTGCAGATCATGTGTTGTTTCTGTCCTCAACTTGGTAGTTTGCTCTACCCTCTGTAGAGTGAAAATAGGGAATGAAAGATCAATCGATGAACGTTCTTGATTTTGCAGATCTGCAGAGTAAATGTGAGTTTAAGTAGGGAAGCACAGAAATACCTCTGGTATTTCTAGTATTGGTATTTATGGTATTCTTAATGTCAGTCTGGTCAGGCTATGAATCTCTTTGAAAACCAGTGATCATAAGTATATTTGAAGCTCTTACATGTTTGTATTTTTCTGGTGGTGATTGTTCCAATAAATGGCTGATATCTTTACAGAGAGATACTTGGAATCACATTTAACATAATATTAGGCACTATCATTAAACTGTAGTGATGAATTGGTTTCAGTTTACCCCTGTCTCTTGCACAATGGATTTGGCATTTTTTACTAAATCTCATTTTAATGTTATTATGTGGTTGTTTTTTGTTTTTTTTTTTGTTTTTTTAAGAGCGTACTTGCAAAGCAGGAAAACATGGAAATGAAGCTGCAGGAAGTGCAAAGGAATCTAGAACATTCAAAAGGAAAAGTAGCACAGTTGGAAGAAAAACTGTAAGTAGTAGAAAGGGAATTGACTTGGTTGACATGATATTTATGTAGCTGTGCTACATGCTCATCCCTTATAGTAAAGCAAAATGGAGGCTGTCTCCCTATTGAGAAGGAACAGACATTGTCAGTGTTGGTTACCTGGAATAAATGTGATGTAATGAAGTTCTAAGAACTTCTGTGTTCTTATAAAACAGCCATACAAAACATTGTTCCTGTAGTGTATTTAAGCTTCTTCCAAAAGAGAGACATCATCTCAGCCCTTAGTCTTCCAGCGTGGTATGGGTGGGGTTGTCTTGGGTATGGAGTGGGGTGGTAAGACATTTCTCTTGAGAAAAGAATTGTTGTTCATCTTGGAGCAAGATGTTCATGTAAATGGGATACTTCTGATTCTTTAGACTACAAAGTTAGGAGTAAGCAAGAATGAAAAAGCATTAGAACAGGAGCTGAAATCCTAATTCAGCAGCCAGGCATTTCACACAGATTCCCTGGACATGTGCACATTCTCCAGAGAGGGGCACCAAAGAGCCATTGTGGTGCCTTCACAGTTGCTTCCTGGTAGGCACGTTGTCTGAAGAAAGGCAACTGCTGAGTGGCTTGGCTTCAGCAGCTTTATGTAAATAGAAACTGAGTTCTAAATCAGCACTTTCTGTCTTTTGCTGCGCAGAAACACTTAGTGTTTCAGAAACACAATTAGTGCACTAATGTGTGGGCTGTTGCTGAGGATGGTGACCTAGGAGGGATGAACTTATAACGTATATTTATGCCAGTTTTGCATGATTGGCATTGCAACACTAACTTGAATATTAAAATACACAAAGCTCATTATGCAGGTAGTGCAGGTCACAAAGGGAGGGAATGATAATTTGCTACAATAGGCACATTATGTTTATGCGTTGTGATGTTTGTGGCATACTGCTTGTGACAGAACAGGGTTCAGCTCAGCATCTTCACTAAAAATGAGAAGACCATATGTAATAAGTATGAAAAGAGGGTAGAATCAGCACTCAGAGCAAATACCAGTTTGTCAGCCAAACTGGATTATGGAAAGTTATTAGGTAGCTCTGAATTTGCTTAAATGTATCCATCATAAAAACTTCCTGATTTTTAGGTCTGCTACTGCGAGAGAGAAAGTTGAAGAAAAGTCTGACACTGAAAAACTTCTGGAATACATCACAGAGCTCAGGTAACAACAAATTGTTCTCAGGTTGGCTGGGATAAGTTAAAATATGGTAAAACTAAGCCTCATGACTGGTGAAGTCGAACCTTGACAACAGTTACAGAGGAGGGAAATGAGGTGTTTTTCCACCCAGTGGAAAGGGGTTGTAAAATGCGATTTTAATTACCTTTCTAAATGCCTTTGTGCTTTTCTGGGCTAAGCAATAATGTGGAAGAGTTTTGTATCAATGTGAAGCAGTCTTACAGTGCAAAAACTTGTGTCTGGAAAACTAGGTGAAGGCAGTTTTCCTGTTGGAAACCAACAGTCCTAAGTGTTTTTCCTTTGTGATGAAGTGTAAGTTTATTAATAAAATTTAGTAGTAACAACTGCCTAAATCTTCTGCTACAGTAGTGTTGCAGAAACTGCTGAGAAATACAAACTGGATATTGCCCAGATGGAGGAGACACTGATTAAGAAAGACCAACATATTGAGATCCTGAGGGATACTCTCAAAACAAAGGAGGAAGAATCATGTAAACTGGTGAAGGAACTTAATGAAAGGTGTCAGTTGCTTCAACAAGAAAAAGGTAATTGTTAGTACTTGTACACTGTTCTGTATGTGGGATCACTGGCGTGTCTTAAAGCATCTCAAATAGGTTTGTTCTAAAATGTCAGTTTAGACTGGTTTGTTCCAAGTTAAAAGTTGAGTTTCTGCACTCAAGCTGAAAGCAGCTGGGCATGTTTTTAACAACAGGGAAATTACCTCACATTTAGCATCTGTTAAGTCTGATTTGGTGTTTCCATGGAGAGTTAGTCCAGTAGAACTAACTTTAAAGCTAGAATGGAAGTACTATTAAGAATAGATACAATAGCTGCTGTAGTTCTTTGAAAATGGAGAATTTGTGTTATACTGACAATTTCTCTATGCAGAGAAAGAGTTGTCTGAGACCAGTGGAAAATTCCTGAGTATGAATGCTGAAATAGAAGACCTGAAAAAAAAAATTGTTTTGGAGCAACAAGAACACCAAAAACTGCTCCAGAAACATGAGGAGGTTGTGTCTCAGCTGCAGCAAGAGAAGGTAAATATAGACTATAAATCAGTGTAAAAATAAACTGCCAAGGACTGGCACTAAAGGTTCTGGTTTAGGTTATGCATGGGGTGGCTGTATTAATAATGGTCTCATCAATGGAATGTGCAAGTGGGTGCTGGCCAGCAGAAACTGTGTGGTCCAATGGCTGTAAGAATCATTGCTGGTATGATGGGTGTTCTGGTTCTTCCTGTAGATTTGATCTTACTCCTGTCATATGAAGTTTAAACACTGCAAAGTAGCCTTTACTGTCTAGAAAAGTACTGGTAGTTTCAAAGTCTCTGATATCCTGTCGTGCAGGAGTCATCTGCATCAACACAGCAGAAGTTACTGGAGTTGCAGGATGAGGTAACAAGTGAGAGACTTCTTCTTGAAGAAGAGCTGAATAGTACCATGAATGAGCTGAATAAATTACATGCAAAGGAGAAGAAAGCTGAAAAGTTGGTGAAACAATTGGAACAAGAAATCAAATCTCAAGGTCTTGAACTTGCACAGATGGAAGGAAAGTTGAAAAGGTTTGTGAAAAACTTTCTGTTTTTAAAACTTTGAAAGGAAAAATGTTAAATTAGTAGTATAAACAAAACTTCTGAGCCCAGTTCAGATTTGAGAGACCTGGACAGGTCTGAAGTTATTTCTTACTGTTTGTTGATTATTGGTAGGGGTTAGATCTCATCACTGTAATAATAACTTGAATCAGTTTGACATTGTCTTAATTTAATACTATTAGCTTGTTGAGATTTGCTTGAAAGGTTGGTATTGTAGTGCTGTGACCTTGCTGTGCATAGTAAGGTACATGTGTGTTATATTGGGTGTTTCTGCCCTAGAGGGGCAGTGACTAGAAAAGATTTTCAAGCCAGTTGTTTCTTCCTTTCACGTATTAGAAATTTACTGTTAGGTGTTCGGTCTATTCTATAGCTGTCTTGTAAAATATGAGGAGGGGCAAATGCTTAGTTGTATCTTCTGTGAAGATTGTGCTTTAGTACATGGGAAGTTACTGGCTTGTCACAACAAGCCTTCTGTAACTGATAACAGCATTTGGTAATGTGTTCAGACATACTTCTCTCCAATGTGGAATGCTGAATTTTTATTTCAGGAAGAATGCTGAGTTGGAGCAAATCAACGAAACTCATAGGAGTGCTGTGTTGCAAATCCAAGAAGCACACAGGGATGCACTGCAGAAACTTGGGGAGACTGTTGCTGACTTTGAAAGGTATTTAAGTTTCATTAAGGTACAGGACAGGGATTATCTCTATGATGATAAAATACACTGTTCATTCATGTGCCTTGGTACTTCACACTCTATATGAGTGTTGGCATTAGAGGATTTTGTGATGGAGTATTTGATGACTTGAAGAATTTATTCCTTAAGTACTAGGCAAGTGTACCAACATACTCAGTATCTAGTTCAGGAAACAGGATGTTTCTTCTTCCAAAATGCAACCAGTT
This sequence comes from Dendrocincla fuliginosa, assembly GCA_035047845.1. Classification (NCBI taxonomy): domain Eukaryota; kingdom Metazoa; phylum Chordata; class Aves; order Passeriformes; family Dendrocolaptidae; genus Dendrocincla; species Dendrocincla fuliginosa. The sequence continues at coordinate 6,275,084 of JAWWMO010000030.1, read as the reverse complement.
GGAGTAGTTAAGTGCTCTTGAATCACAATGAGAGTTGTAACTAGTGATGATATTCTCCTTGCACTGAAACCTCTTGCAAAAAGACCTTGTTTAGGCTCAAAACTTGCACTGAATTCAAGATTAGCTTCCTACAGTTCTTGTGAATCTTTTATCTCAAATCATGTAGATTGTGGAAATATGTAAAAAGTGATGCTGTTACTGTTAGGTCTGCATGGCACCTGTGAAGGATCCAGTGGGATATTTGCCAATGCAAATGGCAGACAGGGGGTGTTTAAAATAAGCTTCAGACACAGCAGGTTTTTTGTGTTTTAAAATAATTACAAAAAGATGAAAATATCTGTATCACAGGACTTGTCATAGTGTTAGTGCTTATGGCTTTATGGAATTGTGTTGTGGCTTGTTTTTTACCTTTGGATTTATCAGTTCCAGAACACTGCCATACCTTTAGATTATAAAATCTTTGGTAGTTGTCAGCATGAGCTTGTATTGTTCTTGTGTACATGTCAATCTGGATTTTGCCTGAAGTAATAAGACTTTTCTTATTTGCATTGTAATACCAGCTACAAGAAGACAACAGCTGAAGAAATATGCAGTCTTAAACTGGAGAATACCTCTCTGCAAGAAGAAGTTGCCAACCTAAAAAAAGTAGGCCAAGAGAATCTGCAGTTGCTTCAGGAAGCAGAATACACTAAAAACAAAGCAAAAGAAGAATGTGCAAGGTACTACACAGACAGTCTTCCTTAAGCTAAATAATGCAACCTCAAGCTTGCCTTTCTAACTAGAACTTAATGTGGTGCTCTACCAGGTAAGATCAGCATTTTGGTGTAAGCTGAAGTTTCTTGATTTTCCCAGTGCAAAAGGCTGAATATATTGACAGACAAAATTTATTAAGCTTATATGCATTAGGAAACCTTTCCCTACATGTGGAACATAGAGGAAAAGGAAAATACTTGACTGAAATATGTGGGACTGTTGTAATTTTCAGCAATAGCAGTTACAGTGACTGTTGCACAAATAAGGTCCACAGGGGAGAAAAACACTTAATGCAGAGCTCACCCTTTGCTGCTCTACTCTGAACAGTGTGTCACCTCAAATTCTGCTCACAAGCAAAGGCCAACTAACCATCCCTGAATTGTCACACCAGTGATGTAAACCAAGGTCCTCTCTGCCTAATATGAGGCACCACAGTGCAACTGGTGAGAATTAACACCCAAGAAGTTGTGTTAGGCTACTAGCTGAGGACAAGCTTCTCTGACTGTCTAACAGCAGTTTAGTGGTCCATGTTCTCTGTGCTGGTTAAGGTGCTGCCCTTTTTCCTCCCCACCTGGTTATCATTGCCTCCAGTTTCCATTATAGCTGGCAAAAGAAAAACTCAAGAGTTATTTCCTTGTTGATTTGCTGATTTGGCAGGGAAGGGATTCTTAGTCTCCACCTAGTTGGTGGAACAAACGGCTGAGGCTGAAGAGGGGAGGCAGTGCTTCTAAGTTGGAGGGTTTTTGAGATCTTAAGCACATCCACACCAAAACAGTTTGATTAGTTTCTGCTTGAGCAGATCTCTGCATGTAAAGTCTAACTACTAAACTATCTCTGCTTAAAGCTGCTGGCATTGAACAGCCATATATGAGAAACATGACCTTTCCTTGCTTCAAAAACAGTGCTTGCTTCCTCATAGAAGTTAAACATTGTACATCTTAAACTTGATTGCTTTCTGTGGCATTGTTCTCTCTGTGCCACTGTTTGTGCAAACCTTTATTTCAGTTCTTCTACTAGCAGCTTTTCAGTCGTGGTTACTTGTGTTTTCAGATTTGGAGTAGTGTAAAAAAAAGAAATTTAAGAGTTCTTTAAGAAATGGTGATATTTTCCTCAGGATGCTTTTAGAAGTCCAAACGAAGCTTGCACTAAAGGAAGCAGAAATAGAGAGAACAAAAGAATCTTGCCTTACACAAATTACTCAACTTCAGGAAAAAATGGAAGAGCAAACTGATGATCTGAAAAGGAAACTTGAAGCAGAAAGATCAAGGTAAATTACTCAAACTAAACCTGCATGTTATGGGACATCCAAGTTATATTGGGAAGAAGTGCTGAGTGCTAACAATGAACATAATGAAACTTCTTGCTTTTTAGGAAAGCTGTAAATGAAGATGTGACCTGTAGCTTAAAAAAAGAGATAAAGACCTGGCGTAATCTGTATGAAGATTTGCATAACAAAACTAAGCCATTTCAGGTGTGTAGTGAAGTTGGTGTTTGTTACTATCTGTTGACTTGAGACTTTTGCAGTTGGCTCAACTTCTACTCTTGACAAGTGAATGTGCTACTTCCTGTTGTAAGTCATTTATCCTGCAGCACTTTCCTAAGTTACTATCCATTGAACGATCTAGTCCCCTTCCCAAACCAATCTTTCTGCGTAGATCTCAGTTCAGTAAAAAGCTATGTTTAGTTTAAAGATTTCTAAGCGATTCAATTTGTTTCAGGAACAACTAGATGCATTTGAAGCAGAGAAGAATGCACTCCTACAAGAGCACGGTGCAGCCTGGGAAGAACTGAATAAACTCAGTGATGCTTATGCCAAACTACTTGGCCACCAGAACCAGAAACAAAAAATCAAACATGTTATGAAGCTGAAGGAAGAGAATGCCTACCTGAAGCAGGTTTGTGAAATGAAAAATTAGAAATCTGCATATTATTAGTGGGCTTGATGCCTTTGTTTATTGCTAGAAATATTTATAGACTAATCCTGCAAGCTACTTACTTTCTATGGTTCTTAAATTCCCTGCACGAACCAGATTAAAACAAACCACCAGCCTCCAGAAATGCCAAGAGAACCTGTTTTATTTTTCACTGAATGTATGACATACAGAGGGATCAGCAGTGCACATAACTACTCCTACTCTTAGTTTAGTTGGCTTTTCTTACCTCTTTTGGAGGTTCTAAACTTAGTAAACTAGCTGCTGAAAGGAGCAGCTGGTTCAGACTAATATACTGCTTAGTGGTGTTGCACCCTGTTTGGGTTGGGTTTTTAATGCCACCAGTAATTGTGTATGAATGTTTAACACCAGGTAAAATGTCTCCTTAAGTAAATGGTTAAGATATAAGAAGAGGTTCTTCTCCTGTTCTTAATCTAAATTCCAAGTGTCATATTTTCTCTAGGATGCCTCCAAACTGCGTGCACTGTTAGCCAAAGAAAAGCAAACCAACAGACACCTTCAGGAGCAACTGTGTGCAGTACAGGGCATTAAGCACTTTGATCCTTCCAAAGCTTTCCAGTATGATAGCAAGGAGAATATTCCTCCAAAAACCCCTCTTAAAGAAGGTAAGTTTAGATATTGATGTAGCCATGTCTTTGTACCTCTTAAACTTAACCAAAGAAAGTACAAGGGCTTGCCTAATATCTGCTGTGTTTAGGGAAGGAAGGAGAATGGCATCTCTTGTGCTTCGCAGCAGATTTTGGAGGCTGCATCAATGGGGGACACTCCCAGTGTGCTATTGTGCTTTCCAGGCCAGATCATTCCTGGCCTGAGCAGGTGCTATGCTGGGTCAGACAACAGGGCTGTTTTCCTTCTATCACCCAGCTCACATGGTACAGCTGATGAGGTGACAGGCAGTGTCCCCTGCACAGGTGGTGGGGTGCAAGTGACTCAGCCAGAGCTTTGTGCCCTGGTTCTTCAGCTGCCACCTGACAGGACCTCAGACCACTGTAGGTGTTGAGGAAAGATCCCAAAGGCCTGCAGGTAAATATGGAGTGGAGGAAAAGATGGAGAGAGCATAGGGGTGCACTAAGGGAAGCAGGGTGGGAGACAGTCAGTGTGGAAACCAGACCTTTGTTAGAGAGTCTGTTCCAGGGTGTGAAATCATGGTTTGCCTGTTAGTTGGAGTGTAGAGCCTTTAGCCCCCCAACAGACAAGTAATTACTTAATGTGGTGGGAGCAATAGGAAAAACCACAAACTTAGTAACATTTTTCCATTGCAGGTAATAAAAACAAGACTTAATGCCTTCTAGGTATTAAGAAAAAAATAAAGCACCAATACATTTGTACGCTACAGAAGACTGCAACAGACTGCTTCTCAAGGTGAACTTGGATGCTATATAATACAAATCAGTTGAAGCACTAGAGAAATGATCTAAAATTATCCATTCTTAGAAAGAAAAATTGTGCTTGGTTGTGCTTTTGCTGAGAAGCCACAGGTGACTGTGTTCCTGCTGACATCACTGCACTTGTGAACTGCTAGAAGTGTTCACTGTTCCACTTTTTTGATATGCTGCATCTGCTTAGTTTGTTATGGACAAAGCAGCTTAAGTTGGGAAAAGGTGAGTAAGCACTGGCAAATAAGATTGCAAATCAAATCCGATTTCATGAAAGCTTCTGGGGGTTTTTGCATCTATCTCATGTATACAATTTTGTATTAAATTATCTTTGTTGTTTATGGCTGCTCCAATACCAATGGCAGCAGTACTTTTCCCTCTGTGGCCTACACAGTATAGAACCAATGCAGGAAATGGGACTGTACACTTATTTGGATATTCTCAATGGGATCTATATTCAGGAGAAACTAATTTAAATCCTGGAGTAGGTACTGCAGCTGTCGAGATCTTCAGAAGAGGATTTTCAGGTCAAAGTCAAATTGATTGCATGTCCCTAAATGTCTGCATACTGTGGCTAAGATTAGTGTCTTAAGTGCAATGTCTGTTGGGAATGCTGTGCTCACTGGACTCTTAAACTGCCATAAAGTCTTTGTGGCCAGCTGTTGGAATTGATCAGTGCTACAGGGGTGGGGAATAACAACAGGACTTGTCTCAGTTGGGTGGGAGGATACTCACTGTACACATATGCATTGTACAGACTTGAATTTTGTCAGGGGGAAAGGTTCTGTTTAACTGCATCTAAAATTAAGCATGTTTTAGGACAATAAAATTTTTAAACTAAAAAATTTGTCTATTTCTTTCACAAGCCAAGGATAAAAGCCAAAATTAAATTACAGTGTGACTCAATGTTCTTTGTTCTAGTTTTGTCTTTGTAACAAAGCCCAGTGTCAGTCTTGCCTCAAAAACTACATATTCTCTAGTTTCAGGGAAATTATTTAGCTGAACTGTACAATACATATGACCTGCAATTCTCCTATCCTGTCATTTCCTGTGAATTTCTCTTAATACAGAAGTAAATACTGAACTAATTGAAAGGTGGAACTCTGTGTTCTTGTTGTTATATCTGGTGATAACCTGCACAGAGGTGCTGCAGAGGCAGTTCCCAAAGCTTAGCATGGAGGGTATATTGCCATTGACACTGTCAGCTTATAGAGACTGATAATTCCTAGGAAATGATAGACAAAAAATGCACATGAGGTCCAAGGAAAGAAATTGCTGGATGTTGTTTGGTAATGTGATCTTTGTGTATTTGCTGGATTACTTGATCTTCTGAAGACTGTGAAGGAAAGGGTGGAAATAAAGGGGAAATCGAGTCCTTTATGTCAACTTCAACCAAGGAGGTTTTGCCAGTTTCGTGCACATATGAAGTAAAGTATTCAAAACTGAAACCTTGACATTGGTAGCTCAACTGACTTAAGTATTCACTGCACGAATTCATTACTTTCATTTTGTGGTACATTGTTTTATTTTAATTGAAAAGTCCATAATTTAACAAGAAGTTATTTCTCTGCTTGTTCATCTCACTGTATTGTAGGAAGATCTGGCTGGACTGTGCTTGGTTGAAATGTAAAAGGAAGAGCTGTTACAATTCTCAACCTGCCTGACCTAATTAGAGCCCTCCTCCTGTTTCCTATAAAAGGAAAACTGTGTAAGACTCAGTGCCAGTGCTTTGAATGAATTTTCTACACACAATGGCTGTGTCTGCTCATGCTGCCTCTTATGAAGTAAAAGTTTAAGCTCATACTGAGCTGCTTAAATGGTACCACTGGGACCAGACCAAAAGCTTTACAGGATTCTGAGCCACACGTGATGTAGGGCTTGGATTAGTGTTTGGGTTTCAAAGGTCAGCAGAGCCATTGGTGCTTTCAGTCCATGTGCTCTGTGCAGGTGCAGCACACAAAGGAACCAATCCACAGCTGAACTGCAATAATTTCCTAGGCTGGTGATTCCCTCTGTAGGTTGAGGCAATGCCTGAAATGCTGGTGGGAATGGAGCAGGTAAGGCTCTGGATATTTGAATTAATGGGTTGCTGCAACATTTTGATTACAGAATCTAAGGAAAGAGAAACGGGAGAGACCTAATTACACTTTAGTCTCTTTGAATTACAGTGTGAAGTGTTCATTTAATGAGTGGTCCATTTAGATGAGTGACTGATATGGACTACAAAATCACTTTTGTTTAGCTGTTCCATGACATCATAGTGTTTCACAAAGTGAATGTAATGATAATAAAGAAATTGAAAGTATAAGTAGAACACTACTGAATTCCAGGTAAATATTTGAGGAAAAAATAGATTATATTATGTAATGAAGATAACAAATTATATGTAGCTTTTGTAACTTACACTGGTGACAAAAATGTAAAGCTCTTTTATAGGCTGATTTATGGTTCTAGCTTGAGACTTCAACTGTTAATGCTTTCCCTATTCACCTTTTGCTCTAAGTCTAGAAGGCAAAATTTTCATGTCTGTGTCATGGTTTTTGTTAAGATCCACAGTCTGTGTTGGGAGGAAGTGGTGTGGCATTAGATGTGCTGGGAGTGTTACCTCAGGGTGCTGAGCAGTTTGGTATTTCTTTGTAGATTTTTCTTCTGGTTTTGAAGTTATAAATTACTGATTTTAAAAATAGGATTCTAAGGTTAACAAAAGAGTTAAATGTCTGGAGTGTGATACAAGGCAAAAAAAGGCATCTGCAGTCCAAGAAGGCAGAAACTGCCTGAAGTAATTACATAAATATATATAATATATCTACGTATCCTTTTCAGTCCTGTAAACATTAGTTGTTTGTCATAAGTAAAGTTCATTAGCATTATGATTCTATTAAATTTTGGTAGATTTTTGATTTCTCTTCAACTGTGTGTTAGCTCCCATAGTATCAGCTGGTTTTCCTCCTTGGCTACTACCAATTAAATACTGTTCTAATCAAGTGAATTTGAAATAAATTCATCAGGGCAGATGTGTGAATGGGGCTAGAGTGAGTCTTGGCCACTAATTCTTATGCATCTACTTAACTTCAGTCCTGTTGTTAAAAAAAATGCCAGGCATGATCTCTGTTGGTGGGTCAGAAAGGGCACAGTAACACTTTGTATACAGATTCTTGTTACTTTCAAACCTTGCATTAAAGAAAAGCAAATCTGTAATCCTGTAAGCATGAAATTATACATCTAGGATGTGTGCCAGCAGCAGGGATTGCTTTTTCCAAGGCACCATCCCTTTCTCTGCGGGATTTACCAGTTGGTTTTAGATCAAGCTCTGCATCAAGACAAATTGAAAATGCTTATTATTTCCTGCCATTCTAAAAGGAGAAATGAAGTAACATCTAGTGAATGGGACAGAGCTATATTAAGGGTTGTGTTCTAGCAGTCAAATGAAGTATCAAATAGAATATTTTAGTCTAATTATGAAGTTCCACCTTGCTTTGTACAAATGAAAGATCACAATGGAAAGATCAGTGTCAACAGGCAAAGTTGGTAACGCTAAAGGTCAGGCAGGTGATTACTGCACTCACTTTGATTACTGCTCGAAGCACCATAAACATGAACAAGAAGGAGCACTCAGGGACTCCTGTTTCCCCCCTCTGCCCTGAGGACACCAACCTCAGCGCGGGGCACCCGGGCTGCTTTCCTAAGAACTCAGCGCTGTCCCCACCGTGCTTTTAGGTTTTACGGCGAGCGGGGTGGGGCTGCCCCTGCCGTGCCCCGGCTGGAGCCGTGCCCTGGGCCGTGTATTTTAACAAAAAAAACAGCGATTTTGGATGCCCGTGACGGAATCAGCGCCAGCCCTGCGCGTCCCCCCACCCCTTGCGCGCGCGTCCCCGCGTGTGCGCGCATCCCCGGCCCCGCCC
>JAWWMO010000030.1:6248402-6266872 GCA_035047845.1 Dendrocincla fuliginosa | reverse complement strand
GGGAGCGCCGCAGGGAGGGTCTCTGCCCCGCGGGGTGGCACCGGGAGCGCCGCAGGGAGGGTCTCTGCCCCGCGGGGAGCCCGTCCCGCACGGGGGTCCCGCGGGAGGCTCGTCCGGGACCCCTCAGGGCTGGGCGGGCCTCGGGCACCCCCTCCGGGTGGGGCCCGGTGTCAGCCGGGGCTTTGGGAAGCCCGAGGGTTTGCCTGGAGCTCCCCGGGGCTGTCAGGGCCCAGCTCTCGGCCCCGCGAACCTTTCGGCAGTGACTTGTTTGTATTATGTTGCAAATGGGTGTTACACCCAGAGCTTCCGGTCTTTGGGGGTCGTTCCTTAGGGCTGGTGTTTTGAGTTCATGCTTTTTTAAATGTAAGCTTCAAAATTACGCATCACGTTTTGCTCTGTTTGTAAATTGCACTCTTACTTTGTGTTTTTGTTAGTGTCTGCAAAGTAATCTGTCGTCTCGTAAGTGTTGTTTTTTAATCTTACAGTGTTGTCTCTTAGGTGAATGAGACTGCTAAACACAATTCTAATATGTTAATTCTTAGTTAACATGGATATCAGGTAAAATAAAATTAAATTGGATGCTTCATTATGAAGCTCAAAATTGTACTTGTCAGTAGTGTTACTCAGAATGGTTTGTGAAGACAAGTTTTTGCATGCTTGGTGATTGGAACGTGATTGTGGCTTAGCTGAGAAACACATGTGAAGGGTTTGTGGGCACAAGGCTCATCTGAACAGGGCCTGCATTTACATCTACCAAACTTACAGGCAGAAGGGTAATATTTACATTCTGTGCCTTTTATTCTTTACACAAGCTAACTATATAAAATTGTTTCGAAATTAAAGTGTCCTTTCTAGCTCTTTTGTCTGTGTGTGTACAACTGTAAGGCAGCAACAGCATCTTGTGCACATTTGGGAGAGCATCTGCAAGGAGCAAACAGCAGTGGTGGGAACGTGGAACTTCAGAGGGCCTTTGGGCTCAGCAGTTCTGCAGTTCTGAGACAGAAATGCTGCTGCAGTTGGGTGATGTCCTGTGGAGGAGCTTATAGGGAAAGAGTTCATCTCTGCAGGTTTTGTGTCACCAGAATGTGTAACTTCTATCCAGGTGAAATAGGTTCAGACTCATAGTTGGTTTGTGTTGGATCGTGGGAAACATCTACCATTTATCTTACTTTTTCAGAAACAAGTGATTCAAATCAATCAGTCTTGCAGACAAGAGCAACAGGATGCAAGCTGTGCTTGGTGAAAGCTGTGTTTGTGTCTAGTTCAAGCTGTGCTGCTGATGTAACATCCTCTTTATCCTGTGTAGGATAAACAAACTTAGATGAATGATGCCTAAAAATGTCAGATTTTACCAATGACACTTGGTTCTGTGTTGGTCACTTTCAACTTTAATAAAGGTACTTATTAAAGGTGACATTTTTAAAGAACCTTTTGCCTCGGCCTTCTGCAGCAAGTCTTGGCTATTTGTTGGGGCAGCTCTGGCTGTAGAAGCACTGATCAAATGTCCTGTGACACTGTGCAGACTTTGCTAAGAGGAAAAGTACAGCAGAAAACAGTACTTGCATGTTCTTGCTTATGCTGCTCAGGGAAGCATGGGTAGCCTTAAAAATTGTAAATAAACTTGTGTTCTGAGGTAAAATTTAAGGATAAGGGTAACTTTTTGAAATATCACTTGCAGTAGCTTGTCATTTTCAGATAACTCTTCAGATATTTAGTAATTTTATCCAGTGCTGATGGGAATAAGTCATTCTTCAGCTGGAGATTTAGACTTGAGACAAATGCATGCACTGTGCTGGGAACTTGAAGCAATTGTTATGGGATAGGCTGTTCCCGTCAGGCACAGAGCTCTGCATGTACCCTTATGGAACAAAAGCTTTGTAATTTCAAGGGCGAGAGAGAGCAATTTGGAAGGAATTGCTGTTACTTGCTGTGCTGCAGTCAAAAGTAGCAGTCTGGTACGATGCTCAGAAATTTCTGGGCTACTGGGATTGCTTGGCAGAGGCATTCTGTGATGTGCAAAATTATAGTCAGTTATCACAAATTGTCATTTTGTGTAAAGTGGTCAGGAAATCCAAGGTTTGTGGGTTCTGCACACCCAAAGTCCTTTCTGTACTGGCATGGTAGGCATATGCTTTCATTTTTGTATTTAGCAGGCTCTTGTTTGTGGTAGATGCAGAGGCAAAGCATGAAAGGAAAATAAAGATTGACAGACAGACATGACTCTTCTGTTTGTTGTCTTTAAAACTTGATGTTCTAGTGAGAGGTGGAATGAAGTTTGTGTGCGCTGATGTACAAAGATGTCCCAGTACCAAAATGGGGGGGCAGCTGAAGTACAGCTTTAGTCTGTTGTATAGTTTGAGAGTTGAAATGGTCAAATCACTTTCAGGTGCGTTTTGTAAAACTGATGAGACGTCTGTGTCTTGGTTTTACTTATTATTAGACTATTCTGCTGAATAATAATTAGTTATTGTTCTATTTAGTAATAAAATTCAAGTCTTTAATTCTTACAGTAAGTTGTATTGCTACAGTCTCTAACATGCACAGTCTATCCAAAATTATTTGTTGTACCATTTGGACCCTAAATGTTACATCTTTTGGGTCCATTTTCTTAAGACGTTATTTCCCTCCTTTCAGATTGCACAGAGCTATCGGTTTTTGAATGAGCTTAAAATTCTGTCCTCACTTGTGGTTTGGTTTGTTGTCGAAGTAAATGAATTTCCTGCTAAAGTTGTGTTTTCATTGTCTTTAAGTATATGTTTAAATAGGCGATTGGCTACAGTATTGGTGCTCCCAGATGTTTGTGTTCCCTGAGACACTCCAAAAAACTCAGGAAAAGCTTGTCTAATACAGTAGCTCTGACTGTAGCCTCACATGGTTTTAAAGGAAAAAACAGTAGAAAATTACAGTAGAAACAAAACTTTTCCTGTTGTCATTTCCCTAGGAAGATGTTGACATTCCCAGTAGGCGAGTTTTGATCACGGGTGCCACAGGACTTCTTGGCAGAGCTGTGTTTAAAGAATTCCGTGGAAATAACTGGAATGCAGTTGGCTGCGGATACAGGAGAGCTCAGCCCAGATTCGAACAGGTTAATCTTCTGGACTCTATTGCAGTTCATGACATTATCCACGATTTTCAGGTGAGTTTCTGGAGTAGGAAGTGAATGGATAGGATACTTTATATGTCTAGTAGTCAGTGGACAGTGCTGCTGAGTTCTGGGGCTGCAGTGGGGAGGATACTTTGGCAGAGCTCTGACAAATGTGTGTGTTCTGCCCCACCCCAAGTGTAGGTTTGCTCTCTAGGGACAGACAGCTCTGGCCTTTGCTGTTCTCATCTCGACAGGCTGCAGGCACATGGCAGCACACTGGCACTGCCAGGGGAAAGGAAAAGATGAATGTGAGTTACTGACATGGTAATGTGTCAATACCCAGTTCTGGTAAAGTGGAGGAATACCTGAGTACAACAGCAGTAACTATGTCCAGCTGCAGTACAGTAAGAAGTTAATTTTTTTCAGTCTACCTGGAAAGGTGTGTATATATATATATATATATATAAAACCTGCAATACATTATAAAGGGTGCCATTCTATAAAAGGGCTTTAAATATCTCCTTAATAGTCTGCATACGTTAAATAAGTCCTGAGTAAATGACTCATTTAAAACTGTTTAGTACCCTTGTGTGTGTGTGAGAGAGATACATGTTGTATTAATATATTTTATTATACAGAGTTAAAAAGACAAAACAAATAAGTTCAATCTCACTGTAAAATTGAAGCTACTGAAAATCACACTGCAAAACTAATGGTAAATTTTTTTGGTATCTTGAAGCAGCAAGGTTGTATTGTACTCCCTAAGGAAAATATGCTTTTCAGAATGCCATGATTAAAAGTAACACTACTGCTTTGGTTACTTCTCACTTTTGCCTGAAGGGTGTCATCGCTAGAGTTAGAGTGCAACTGCAGTCTCTTGACCATGCTGGTTGTTTAAAAGTAGTCTTTCATTTCCAGCCTCATGTCATAGTGCACTGTGCTGCTGAGAGAAGGCCAGATGTAGTAGAAAGTCAACCAGATGCTGCTTCTCAGCTCAATGTGGCTGCTTCAGCAAACTTGGCAAAAGAGGCAGGTAAGGAGACCATCTCATGGATTGGGCTTCTTTTTAAAATAGTGCATTTATTTAAACAGGAACGTCAATACAAATAAGTTACTCTAAGTGCTGAATGTCACTTTTGCCATCAGTGTGCCATCCATCCATTTTCTGTAAGGGTGTTGTGCACAGATATGTGAAGGATCTGTGACCAAAGCAGCAAGACTGAGCGGGGAGAGAAGATAAGATCCTTGGGAGATTTGTTTAAAGGTTTATTGGGATTTCAAACAAGGCATGAATTAAAATAAACTGTGTATAAACATTTTCTTCCCAGCTGGAGTTGGAGCGTTCCTGATCTACATCAGTACAGACTATGTATTTGATGGAACAAGCCCTCCTTATAAAGAGACTGATGCACCAAATCCCCTGAATTTATATGGTAAAACCAAACTGGAGGGTGAAAAGGCAGTCCTGGAAAACAATGAAGGTAAGAATACACTCAGCCATTTTTAATAGAGGCTTTCTATTTTTACTCAGTTGTATATTAGATGAATAGACTCCTAAATCAGTGGTGAAGGTGCAAAACCATGGAAACAGGATTCAGAGAAGAATGTGATTAGGAGTCAGTCCTTACTCATGAACAATTGCTCTTGCTTATAGGTTGGCTAAAGCTTTATTTCTTACCTGTTCCCATCATCACCTGTGTTACTTGTCTCTGCTGAATCTACTGTTCCTAAGGCAAGACAAAAGCTGTATAGCTGCTCATACTTGGGGGATGTGTTGCAAGTGTTCTCAATGTGTGTTTACTTAAAGGGAAAGCCAGACCTTCCATTCAATAATAGTGCAGATCAAATCAACATGTTCTCTTGTTGTTACTCTGTGGATTTTGCTCTCATTACAGAACCCAGCAGACCACCCATTTGTTTTTACCCACCTAGCTTACCACACACATCAGATTCCTTAAGGGTTAATAATACATTTCTAGTTTTAAGCAACTGTTTTTTTTATTTATTGTTTAAATCTTTTGTTAATGAAGAATTGGCATTCAAAATATGCAAACATAATTTTAAAACTGTACTTAATCAGGGAAAAAAGCTTTTTCTTTTTCATTTAAGACTTCTTTCTTTTATACAAGAGTGGTTTGGCTGTTTCTAGTTAGTGTGCTGTCAGTTTCCAGTCACAGATATGAGGAAAGAAGCACTTGTATTTTGTCAAAGAATTTGAAGAAAATAATCTCAGTGCACTTGCAGAAGAGGCTTCTGATATGTCAGTATGATACAGTTGTGATTCTGTGCTGCCCAAACAGAGAGAATTGAGCAATAGATAAATTAGTGTGATGGTCTTCCTGTAAGTATATATAAACTATATATGATAGGGTTGGCATTACTGGTAAGAAACAGGCTTTCTGAAAAATAAGAAAAGTGCTGTTTAAGTAGAAATGAATTCAAATGATAAGTCATTCACTCTGTCTCTTGATTAAATATCATCTCTGAATTTGACTGTGATGCTGTTTGCTCCCTCTTCTAGATTGGTAATGAAGATAAGACTTCACCAAATTCAAGTACGTGTGGGTATCTTGATAGACCCTTCCCCCAACTCAGCATTCACTTTGGTTTCAGCCTTTTTGAGCAGGATCTGTCAGGCAGCAGTGGGTTGCAGCAGTGGTGTTACTAGTGGAAAGAGTTTTGAGGTAGTGCTGATAAAGGTGCTTGAAAATACCAGTTCTCCTCTTTCATCCAAATATAAATATTTTACATGTATTTGTCTTTCAACCCCTAATTTGTCGACAGAATTCAATCTGTCCAATCTGTATTTGGGTAAGGAACTGCCCTGTCCCTTTCTATTGTACAGTGCAAGAATCTCCAATAATGATAGGGTGTTTTCACACTTTTTAAAAAGCTACTTCAGTTGGGAGATGATACAAGTTCTATTTAGTTCTCATGCTTGTAAAGGTGCAAAGTTCCAGTAGGTCTTCAGAGCAGTTGGTCATGAGGTTACTGCTCTTCTGTCCCAGATAGATGAGAACAAAAGAGAGGCAGTTGTCTTCTCAAACAATGAATACTTCTAAAGCTATTCAAAAAAATTGTTTCAACTAGCATTTAAAAAGAGGAAGAACATATTTGCTGAGTGACCAAAGAACTGTCTCTAGAGCAGCAGGAAATCAGTGTCATGTTTGGTTTTGTGTTTGTTTTTCTTGTCTGTGTACTTATTCTGGTTTGCATTTCTGTGTTAGCTTTTTCTGTTTGTCTCTCTGATAGCCACAGCTTTTCCTCCAAATCTTTTAAGAATAGCAATGATTTGGTGACTTCAGCTTCTAATTTTCAGGACTGGGTTTTTTTTTTCTTCTTCTCTTTCAGCAAAAATATCTGTATTACTTTTAATGAATTTGTCGTAGCTGTCTTGGAATTCCCCTCGGAGCCTTTTTGAGCCTTCATGACTGAAATAGGCTAGTGTGATATATTCCATCATGAAGTATCCTTCTTTTTGCACTTGTCTGCTGTTAATTTCTCAAGTCACTGTCTTGAAATCTACTATTGTTTACTCCTGTATTCTGTGAAGCTATTCCTTGTTTGTAAAGCTTTTTATTCATTCCAAGGTTTATGTCTCTTTTCTGGTAAATTGTATCCTCCTTGATGCAGGAGGCTGCTGCATGCTGGGTTAAAGATCTTTGTCTGTAATTGATGCCTGAATGTGATGACTTGTGATTGGCAGGAATTTTTCTTCCTCTTAGCCAGGGAGGGTGGGCAATGCTGGAGTAATTCCATACTGCAGTCAGGTTTTTTAATTTTTAATTAAATTTCTAATCCAAACAGGTCCTTTTGGGTTGTTAATGAAAGCTTGTTAACTTTCTGGAAATCAGTGGCATAAATGGAAATAAATTTATGCAATCGTAGTGTTTATAAACTGTTTTGATATAAATTAAAATTATATTCTGAGAGCAAACATACTAATTGCCTTTTATTTGTGATTTGTAGATGCTTACTGTCATCAACATATTTCTTAACACTTCCAAACTGCTTCTCAGGTTATGCTGCAGCATTAACCTATCATACCTGTCTGTAACAATGCTAATACTTTTAAAATATTATTTCTTTTAGGAGCTGCAATACTTAGGATTCCTGTCTTGTATGGAGAGGTAGAAAGACTGGAGGAAAGTGCTGTGACTGTTATGTTTGATAAAGTGCAGTTCAGTAATAAATCTGCCAACATGGACCACTGGCAACAGAGATTTCCTACCAATGTCAAGGATGTAGCAGCTGTTTGCAGACAACTAGCAGAGAAGAGAATGCTGGTAAGAATGTCAAGAAATGAGCCTCTGCAAGGTGAAAACAGTTTGAGGGCTCAGCTTTATTTCTGAGCAACTGAGAACTGCACATAACGTGCATTATTCTTTGCATTTCTGAAACATTGGGATGGAGGAAAGAACTGGCTGTAATACTGCAGTATCTTGACATGACTGTGGGGAAATTGTGGTCTTTGAAACAAAAATGAATGAAGTGATGGGACAAAACTTGAACATTGTATTCTGTCTTCTGGATATAAAGGAGAGAAGTTTAACTTAAATGCTTAACTTATTCTAATATGCCTTTTTCAATTTGTTTTCAATCTGTTTTCAATTTGTTCAATTTGTAAAAAAACCCTGTGGTGGCTGAGTGTAATTCTCAAAGATGCACTTGATTATTCAATTAAGAACACTAAAGTGGCAAAATAAAGCCACTGGACTGAAATACTTTATTGTGTTCATTCACCATAGCACCTTCAGATACCATCTTTGCAAGGTAACAGAACCAACCAACCACCAACCACCTTTATTTTTTCATACGTGTTTCATGGAAAACATGGACCAAGTGCATATGGTGGACATAGTGCAGGCTGTTTGATTGGACTCCTACAGGGTTTAAACATTCACAATGTGTGTGGTGCCTTCTGTCTTTGTTTTTGAGTAAGTGAATACCAGTTCACTAGCAACAGTTGAGTTGCTCCTCCCCATCTCTTTTACCTTGTTTGGTTCATGAGCTGCTCCTTTGTCTCCTGTTCATTCTACAGAATACAGGCTGTTTGTGAAAAGTCAGCTCATATACATGTAACACCAGTTTCCAGTCTCAGTTCTGGGTGCTGTCTGAAAACACAGAGTTTCCAGAACACTGGTGAAGTGCTGTAAGGTGTCTTTCAGGATGGGGTCTTGCTGGGTGATTATTCTGCACAGCTCTTGCCCAGGAATTAGTCTGAGGGCCAGCTGACTGCTGCTTTTCATCTGTGTTTCCTGTTTCTTCTGTAGGACCCATCAGTGAAAGGAACATTTCACTGGTCTGGCAATGAGCAGATGACTAAGTATGAGATGGCCTGTGCAATTGCAGATGCTTTCAACCTTCCCAGCAGCCACTTGAGACCAGTAAGTGCTGTGTTGTTCCATGTGTAGAAAGATGGATGTGCTTGGTCATTCTGGGTAGTAGGTCTCCCACTGGCTGTACCAGTGAGCTTCCTCTTCAGGAGGGCTGTGCCTGTCCAGCACAGCAGCTGTATTTGTTTTGAGGGGGCTGTTTGGGATCCAGCTCAGGAAAACAACAGCTGTGTTGACCTGCTGAATTAGGAATATTACCCAGTCAGTTGCCAGATTCACAATCTGCAATGTAATGGTTTTTCTGCAGCACAATTCCCCTTAGTCATGAGTAAATCCATATTTTTGTTGTATCTTTGACCTTAAAAGCTTACAGATTGACAGAACATTAACTTTAAGGTGGGAATCTGTAAAAACTCTGCAATGTACACATTTATTTCTGGCTGCATATGTATTTAAGTAGTTCAAATAATTTTTGCTTTGTTTAAAATGCCTGTCCTGCAGTTTTATTGACACTTAAAAGTAAGATCACTCTTAAAGACATATTGATAACATTCTGAGAATATAACATGTAAGTAAGATGTTATTTATGCAAAAATAAATTCCAAGGGTTTGGAATTGGTAAATGCTGAAACTGAAGTGTGGCTTTGAAGATGGCAAGAAAATAATGGAGAACACTTAGTCTGAATTTTTTCTGCCCAAATCTACTCTTATATTGATCAAGCCATGGTTCCAATAACATTCTGGAGCATTTCTTACCTTGTGATTGTAATCATAAGTGAAAATAGGAACAAAATGTAGAAAAGCACAAATGGTAGCAGTAACTGAGTGAGGAAAAATTTAACTTAAGGTACTTCACACCGTCCTGCCTGACATCTGTTGAAGTGAAATTAACCATAAAACAAGGAATTGAATAAAAAATCCCAAACCAGAAAAACCCCAGAAAATAGAGGAGGAGAGGAGGGGAACATATTATATAGAAAACTATGAGGGAAAAGTTCTGATGTGCTTATGTAAGTATTTTTCTGTCACTTCTGATTACTTGTTGGTGTGTTGGGTTTTTCAATCTTCTGTTTCTGTTTTAGATTACTGATAGTCCAGTTGTGGGTGCTCTTCGTCCGAGGAATGCTCAGCTGGACTGCTCCAAGCTGGAGATGCTGGGGATAGGTCAGAGAACACCCTTTCGAGCTGGGATCAAAGAATCACTTTGGCCTTTCCTTGTTGACAAGAGATGGAGGCAGACAGTCTTCCATTAGTTTGTAACTTTTTTAGTAAAAGTATGCTATGTGGCACTTTTTTAAAAGAAAAAATAGTTTTGTATGAGTGTTCTTAAATTGTGACATTTATGAGCTTTCATTTAATCGGGTGAACAAATGGTCTTGCACTAGTGAAACTGTTAGCCTATGAAAAGTTCAGTGACAAAAACTGAGCCTATTTGATGTCATGCATCTTTTTCTCCATTTGTACCAGTCTAACTTAATATCTGTTCCTGGCAGATTGAGATTCTTAGTATTCAGTACCATGTGTTGCTAAGAATCACTTCACTTGCTGACTTACTTTTGGCTGAAATATGTTGTTGATGCTTAAGGTCTGTGTCGTTGTATATACCATTTGTCTTCATTAAAAGACATGTTCAGTTACTTAATCACCAAAAATCTGAGTTTTTTGTTTTTAACTTCTGAAGGTGGTGTTCTTAGGGAGTTAAGCTAAAGTAGGAGTAGTTAAATACTTGTTTTGCTTGAGCTTTGATCAGAATGTTTTTTCAAAAACTGAAACCTTATTTTTGCAATTATCAAGTGTACTTTTTATGCTTGAAATATTTTCAGAATGTTCTGTAACTTGAATGCCTGCAGCTTTGTATTTGTACAGTAAGTTGTATGCATTTGTTTTAATGGTGACTTGTAAAAAGCTAGAAGAGGGTGGGGAGGGTGGGGAATCAAGAGTTTTGACCTGGGTTTTTTTGGGGGGTAGAGGATTGGAGTTGGAGGATTCCTTTTTTCTCTCTCATTTTGTTTTCCTTTTTTTTTTTTTTCTTTTTTGTGACTGGGTGGGTGGTTGTTTTTTTGTATAAAAGCATAAAATATCTTCATCTTTCTCTTTTTGAGGGACAGTATTTGGGCTTGGTTAAACTGATGGGAGGAAAATATTTATTAGCTGATACATGAGAGATGTAGAGGAAAGGTGTTTAAGAATTTGTAGCACTGCAGCTTCTTTTGCACAGACTGTCAGACCTTGCACTGATGCAGCTTGCTCTGGAACAGCAAAGTGCATGTGCTGAAGGTTTGCAGCGTAAGAATGTAACCACAGGAGTCTAGTATAAGTCTATAATCTGCTTAAGTCTAGTCTTTAAAGCTGGACTCAATAGCCAGGTAAGGTGGAGGAAGAACACGGTTTGTAAAGGTTTGCTTCCTTCTGAGGTTGTAGAATCCACAATATAAATGTTCTGCTATTGGCAGCAGGTTATTAGTAAAGGTAGTAAAAGGTGCACTTGGGTGATCATTTATTTTTCTGAGGCTTAAATGAAGCAGTAGGGAAAGATGTTCAGGTTTAATTGGAAAAAAAAAAAGAAGGGGTTGGAGAGGAGATACAAAAATAGACCAACCAAAGGTCTGTTAAAAGTCAGCTTTATGTTCAGTCATTTCATCTCAACTGGCATATGATAAACATCCATAATCCCAATTTGTTTTTAGTCTGAAGTCCTGTTATACACATGGTAATTTATCTCCAAAATGACAATAAATGTATATTGCCGGCATGAGAAACAGTAGTTGGTTCTTTCTTTGCTATCAGTATGACAAATTTTTGCAATTCTGTAAGTCTGTGTGCCCTTTCAGTGTTGGTTTTCCCCCCTCTAATTCAGTAACTACAGTTAGATTTGATTGGATCAGTTTCTCTATCAATGTGTCACTGTCTTTGGGATGTGATAAATGCACACACCAAAGGTACAGAAGGTTTTAAAAATAGGAGCCTGAAACATCCTGGGCTGGATCAGGAAGATTCTGACACCCCTCCTTGAAGGGAGCAGTTTGATCAGGAAGATAAAAGAATGATTTCTCTCCCAAACGTAAAGCCCATAATTGGGATAAGTTAGGCACGAGGAGGGAATTGCAATTTTTGAACTTTTTTTTCATACTGAGCAAGTAAGTAAGTCTCAGTCTTAGTCCTCTACTGAACTGTGACAGTGCACAGTTTTGACAACTCAAAATTTATTTTGAAGCTCAAGAAAAGATCAACCTAAAAGGTTTTGGAGTAATTCACACTGACTGTAACCACATTAAATGGGTAGCTCTTTTCATTCATCAACTTAAGAGTATGGCTCAGAAGTAAAACCTAGATTGAAAGTTCATTATGTTATTCCTTTTACCAGGCATTTTGGAGTAATTCTACCTGAATTCTGACAAAAGTGATGATGAACTTCAAACTCTCACAATTAAATATGTGGGAAGTCCCAACCTGAGATATTCCATCCCTTTGTACAAATGTGTGGATTCTGCTCAGATAAATAGAAACTATTCCAGTATGTTAATGATAAAATTTGGCAATTATATTTATTTAGCAATATATTTTCCATTTTGCTCCATATGTAGACTATATAAAATAAATACCAAACTCCATTTGGATATAATTTCTTTCTTTTGCAGCCATAAGCTGAAGGCTGTGACATTTGGAAGATGAAAGCCAAGTATGTTCTTGACGGTCAGGTCTGTTTGCTACGTAGTGTTCCTGCCAAGAAAAGTTGTCCTTTATGCTTAAAAGGTGAAAATCATAGCAAGTTACAAAATCAGTAACAGCATCATCTTAAATGTAAATGCTTAAATTAAAGTATGGAAACAAGGGTTCCTCTTAACCTTTTTTTTTTTGGTACCAAATAATGAAAAAGGAATCATTATTTCAAGGAATCATTATTTACAAAGGAAATGAGAAATTGGTCGACTCTGTCAGTTCTGTGAAGAAAAGTCCAGTTATAACTTGTCAGAGGGGATCCATATCCTCAGCATCCCCCTTGGAGACTGCAATCTCAAGGCACTTTACTATTAGAGGGACAGCTGAAATAATTCACTCACCTTTGCCTGACATCATCCACCTGTAACACCACCACACACACATAAGCATTTATCTCAACTCATTGCATTTGAGGCTGTGCTGCTGCAGAGGTGAAGGTGGGCATCTGAATTAGGACAAGTTGGCCAAAACCAATTTTTCAGTAATTAATATAATGATAAATAAGTCTGTTCAGGAGGGTTCCTCCATGCCTCTGCAGTGTCTGTTTGGAGGGACTGCAAATCTGTGCAGGAGGCTCAGGAAGCTCCCTGATTGTGGAGAGTGTGCTGCAGTAGATGAACCAACTCCTGCTCCAGAGCACCTTCAGGAGGTCCCTGCAGGAGCATCCTGGTGACCTGTGCCTGTGTGGCACCTGGCAGAGCAGGTAACTTCATTTCGGATTATATCAGTGATTTCTGCCCTAATTTACATGAGGTTGTTTTACACTAGCTCATTAATGATATAAATTACCCAAATTTTTCACCATTCTGTTCCCACATGCTCTGTAATTAAATCAAATCTGGATGCTCTTTTTAAGTGGCACACTTTTATTTAAGCTATTGGCTTGATGATTGACTTTATAGCCAGTCACTCACATATGAAATTGCTTGTATATCTGGGGATTACAGTATAGCAGGAACTTAGATTAAATGTATAATATGAGAGAAATACATAGACTTTTGCAATACACACTGGGTTTGTTGAGATTTTGAGTTCAGAGATAAATTGAATGGTAAGATTAGCACTGTCTTGAGAGTCCCTGAGTTGCAGCTTTGAGCTCAGGGAACTTGTGGCTCAGCAGTGTTGTTTGTTTACTTTATAACTCTTACTTGCCTGAATTTGTATTTAATTAAAACCTTAGAGAAGTGAGGCTTCTGTCTGAAATGGCTCCTTTATAACCTGAGAAAGGGCTCTTGAGAAGGATTGGCTGTTCTGTGACAGCAGCTTCCAAAATAATGACTGCTGTTTAATGTCATAGGGCACTTGCCAGCATGAAAAAATATCATTAATAGGGATGGGAAAAGAAAAAGTGTGTAGCCAGCAGGGATTAGGAATTACATTAAGAAAACTATTACAGAAAAGATTTCTGTCTGTGCTTAATGTTCCACTGATTTCAGTAGGGTTCCTTACCATTCTTACAGTTAAGTACAGGTATAAAACTTCGCAGCCTCAATGCTTGGGAGTACCTTGATGAGAGGTGAATAAGGATATAGATTATTGCCTTACATGTATTTTTAAGTTTTGATAGTACTCTGTTGGGGTTACTGTCATATAAGTATCAAAGAGTGCAGCAGTTAAGTTCCAAATCTTTTCACTGCAGTCTAGGAACTGGTAGTGGTGGCAGTGAGTGCAACCACAGGGGATGGACTTGTTCAGATCCCCAAAGCCACTGCTCTTAACCCAGCCCCAATAACAATGCTGTGCAAGTAAGAATCCGAGCAGATAGGGCTTACACAGCATTTTGGGGGATTCTTGTCCTGGTAAAAGGCAGAACAGCTTGTAGATTTTACTTTAAAGAAATCTGGGAAAGCTAACTGCTCTCAGTTACTGGTAGCCAAGCAGGGAAATTAGAGAAACACTGAATGGGGAAAGGTTCTCTGGGACCAACAAACATGGTTCTGCTGTTTGAGCCAAGGGAACAGCCTGCATGGTCAGCAGTTGTGGGAACAGGTTCTTAGTCCTCCAGCTTGGTCTTCTGCCAGAAGACAGAAAAAACATTTTTGGCCAGTATGTCCAGGAAAAGCTTCTTTGGAACCTTTGGGACTGATGCAATTTTAACCCCTTCTTGTACATAAAAACATTTTCTGACTTGCTTCTATCTTCTTCCTCCCTCTGCCAGTATTACAGCACACAAACCTTTTTAGTCATCAGTAGGGATTTGAATTGCTTGGAGTTTCTGATCTTCCTTTTGTAGACAAACACTATGTTTGCCTTATATGTTGGATGCACAGCTTGTTGTGCTTATTGCCACTGTCTGTGTGGGAAGTTTCCAAAACAACCTGATACTTTACAATTTCAAATACCAGATTTTGTTCTTACCATTTGATTCAGCTGGTTTATTTTTAACTTGACAAACAAATGGTCTAATTTTCAGAATTACTGATCATCGTGTAATAGTGAGTGACTTGCAAATTCTGAGTCATTAGAATATAAGAAAATCGGGAGAGGAGTTTATGATGAATGGGCAAATAAGGTATGGAAAAAAGGCTTAACAGGAGTCAAGGTTAAAGAATCCATAAAAAGAAGGTTGGATTTGCATACCAGTCCCAGCCACTTAGTTCACTTGACTCAGGAGACCTAAAGAGGTAGCACAAATATCCCATATAATTTCAATTAGTTCAACAACAACCCTGAAGAACTCATCTCCGGGGCAAACACCTAGGACAAATACTGGAAGGACAATGCCAACTGCACCATTTCTACTGTGAAGAAAATTGTGTCCTTTTCTTTAACAGCTGGAAGAAACAAATGGGATGAATCTACGACCTGGGGGAGGTGATGGAATGCATGCTCAGCAGGTCTGCAGATGGCACCAAATTGTGAGGGAGCAGTTGTTGCGCTCAAGGGCAAGACTGCCATTCAGAGAGATCTAAACAGGGGAACAGACAACTGGCAGGAGTCTAAGTGAATTTATTTGGCCTGCTATTCATGAGAAAGGCTGGAAGGTCAAATTCTGGAAACTGGAGTGAGATGTTGAAAGGTTTTATGATTATGCTAGAGCAGACAGGTAATTAGAAGTATTAAAAGCTGACAAGGCACAAGGTCAAGATGAATTATATATTTCAGTATTCTAACAGGAGTGGAAAGAGAAATATTTTGAGCAGCAGATGCTTTGCAGCAGTGGAGATTCAAAAGATGGGTGTAGGTCTGAAACACTGAAAATTAACCAACATGCCCTGGTATATAAAGAGGCTTTATTTTGCCCAAGTTCAGTTTCCAAATGAAGACAACAGGAAGGGAAGAGTTTGTGAATAGGAGAAGAGTCCAAATGAAAGCAAAACACGTTCCTCTGTGTGATGGTCTGTATATTTTCTCAAATTAGTTAATCTACAGTGTAAATCAACAGTCTTGGAATGGCAGAAACAGTCAATACAGGCATATATAGCCCAGCAGGCGACAGCAGCAGGTATTTTTCCTCCCCTCCCAGGTGTGTGAATATCAAAGAGGCATTTATGAAGAGCTTTGGATTTCCTCCCTGAGGACCTACATCAACATGCTTCCTGGCCTGTGGGGAGCTGTGCTTCCTCTGATTACCTAAGGAAAAAGAAACACGAACCAAGTCTCTCCATGACTGTTTCAACTCTTTAGTGCATATTTAGCTCCAACAAAAATGCAACTGTGTACACTGACGACAGTGATGCACAAAGGCAGCAGACACTAGAAGTAAAAAAAAAGAAACATAAAGAGACACAGTGAAAGTACAAGATAACCAGTATCCATAAACAAAAGTCCTTGATATGGAAACAAGTTAAACACATTAGTGTAAATGATGATATACTTAACTCAGTAACTAAAATATTAATGTGTAATATTCATCTTTTCATGCAAACAGGATGTAAAGAGCAAGAGCATAAGGGCAAACCTCCGTCACACACACTAAGTCACTGACCACTTTGCAGCAAACAGTGCATGTCTCAACATCCCCACAACCTTCCCAAGAGTACTGTTCATTTCAAGATGACTTTTAAAAGAACAAAAAGCATGTTATATATCCAGTCCATGTGAACTTGATGCCTATACCTTGAACCTTTACTTGTACTTGTGATATCCCGTCTCTTCATTATCTACTACGCAATTAAGGGGGGAGCTTTTCACAATGTCCTCCTCCCCTCCTGCTGAGAACTGCTTAGTTTGTTCTATCCGGAGAAAAGTACAGCTTCTTCAGCTTCTAGAATCCTGATCCGTCCAACTGTGACACGGGGACATTCCTGGTAAGGGCCTGCATATTCACAGATCTAGAGGCTTTGTCTCTGGAGGTTAATATTAAACTAATGCAGAGGAAAGGAAGAGAGTGACTTGGAAACAACACCAGACAAAAGGAGAGGAACTATGAAGTGTCCCCACGACTTCTGCACATCAAACCCTATTATTGTAGACAATAATAGAAACCCAGGACAGGAAGTTCTCTGCTTTCTATCTGCTTTTCATTAGGTTCCTCAACCAAGCCAGATCCATGGACAATTAAACAACATGAGGAGTTCCGTGTTTGTAAATTCCTTTGTGGCAAAGAGCTCTGTGCTGCAGATACACAATGTCCTAGATGCTCTACACAACATATTTTGATTAAAGAAAATAAAGCTGTCATGTTGATAAGTACATCTTATCTGTGTCTCTCACAGGACAGAGAGAAGGACTCTTATTTCCTCCTCTTTTTGGGGCAGTAAAGGTGGAGTTAAATGGAAGTTCAGCAAAATATTACCCTCTGTATTCAATATTTATTTTTATTTTAGTTACAGATCTCAGGTTATGATTGGTCTCTTTTTTTTTGTTTTTTATGAGGACTTCAAGTAGGAAGAGATAGAACAGAAAGCTGAGTATGGCAGTGTAACTATGAGGGGCAATAAAGGAAAGAGAACAAATACTGAACAGATATGAAAAATGCAGGGTAATGTATTTAACAGTGGAATGAAAGACTCAGAGATGCAATTCAGCCCACCAGGGTATGCTGCAGATGGATGTCAGGGCCCTGAAGGGGCCACTGGCCCTGCAGTCCCTTTTCCCTGGCCCTGGGGCTGGGTTTGGTCTGACTGTGGTGACTGCCCCTCTCCCTGTCAGCAGTGCCCGGAGCATGAGGAGCTCAGCCTGCCTGCTTCCCCACGGGCAGCCCCTCCTGCTTCTCCCTGGTGGGGAAGTGTTGAGAAAGGCACTTTCAACTTGGCTCTTTGAAATTGTCAGGCCTATAGGAAAGAAAAAAAATCTCTAGGCTGCGTGAGATTAGAGAAACACAACTTAAAAAGCTTCTTTTCTTGAGTCTTAGTGGTGGCCATTTTGACTTCTTCTTTATAAAGTATGTACTTTACTGACAATTTATTAAAGGACAAAGCACAGCATTAGGCACCAGTGAGCATCTAATAGAAGCAGAGTGACTAGAAGAAGACTGAGAACACTGCAGGCTTGTAAATCTGATCTCAGCGGCAGAAAATACATGGAGAGCAATTATGCACAGAGAACATTTAGATATATGTAATTGCTTAAGGGGAGTCAGCACGGATCCTGGAAAAGAAGATTAGGCAAGATAAATGTGCCTGGCAGCCCTGAGTAGGCAGGACAGCTAGAGTGGATATCATTTATCTGGATTATGGGGAGGGAGGGGAAAATTTCTTACTTCTACACAAACCAAAGGATGACTCATTTTCTAAGTCCATAAACATAGCTCGAGAAAACAAAGCTGGTGGACTGGATTGTGGCAGGTAGAGACAACAGGCATAAATATCATGTAACACTTATATTACAAAAATTCCCCATCTGATTTTCAGAGATTGTTTAGTGAATCCCCGAGGCTTTGTGTTTCTCTCTATTGCATGCAAAAAAGCCCCACTGACTTTAGCACTGTCCTAATATAACCTGAGCCCTGGCAGCAGTTCCTGTAGCAGAGGATTGAGCCCCTACTCACCTGAGAATATCCAGTCACAGAAGTGAGGAATAGAGGAAGGGCTCCCACCTGGAATCAAGGACCTGGTAGTAACTAAGTCAGGGAACTTACGTGAGGGAACGTTTAAGGTGACGTGTGGCATTAACTCAGGGATGGAAACTATTGGATTCAGGACAACTCTCTGGGCCTCCAACTTAATTTCCACCTCCAGCAGCCATTCTTATGATTTCACTTTTATTCTACATGAAATATTTCAGAACTTAGCTCAGAGCAGAGCAGGGACATTTTAATCTTAGAGCATGTGGCTGGGCTGGAAAACTCTCCACACATTGGACCCCAGAGTGTTTTTCATATCTCCAGCTGCAGTTGTTGTAGGTGCCCATCCAAGGCGCATTCTGCTCTTCTATTTATGGTCTTA
>JAWWMO010000030.1:6197130-6245820 GCA_035047845.1 Dendrocincla fuliginosa | reverse complement strand
TGTTTTTTTCTGCAGGGAGGGTAAAATCGCTGGAGGCGATAGGATAATTTTTTGGGGGTGTATGTGGAAATGTGTCTGCTTGTTCCTTTTGTGCTGGGAAATAATGAAAATAGCCCAAAGTCGGAAAATTGGTGTGTCTTTGAGTGTGTTGTTGTGCTGTATTTTTCTCAACTGGTTAAAAAGAAATGAACACAATTGGTTTGGGATTTTTCTTGTCAAACATACTGAGATCTTGGGGTGGAAAACACTCGCAGGATTTAGCTTTGTTTATCTAGCTAGAGTATAAACAATCTCATTTTCATAATGTGAGACATTTTTCTGTTTTAAATGGAGTGTTCATCTGCTTCATTTGGAGGTGTCAGTTCCTCGTACATGAGGACAGAAGTGCAATAATAAAGCAGTCAGGAACAAAATGCCAAAGCCTTTTCATTCTGCTTCTTGACACCCTGGAAATCCTAGTGTTTAATTTTCACTTACTACAGCAGATTGCATAAGTATTGAAAAGAAATGCACCTAATCCTGAAATGCACTTTTGACCCCTTGTCTTTGACCCTGGCACCCATGTTGGCAGTGGAAATAAAATTCTGGCAGTTTTGCTTGGTTCAGTAAAGGCAAGTTTGCAGAGACAGACAGGAAATCCATTCCTGCTCTGTAGATTTATCACAAAAATGCCTAAAGCAAACAACAAAGTAAGTTTGCTTTACTGGAAACAAACTCACACCTTTGCTCTTTCAAAGCTCCTGTTTACAAGTAAAAGCCACGGCTCAGACTGTCTTTCTTCTTAAACTACCAATCTATAGGTGCTGCCTGAAGGCACTTGCAAAGAAAAAAATCAGGAGATATCCTGCTGCTATCATGGTCTAACAGAAGTGCTTGATGTTCTGAATAGAGGAGGGCTGTGTTTGAGTAGTCTGAGAGCCTGGAGAGCTGAGGCTGAAACGGTGGCACATGTTGCTGTCACCAGCAAAATGATTGCACTGCCCAGGAAAAGTCCAATTGAAGTTATCCTGACCAGTACAAATCTTTCTGGAGCAAAATGCATTCCCAATAAACATATTAATGGGTTATATCATAAAAAGATTTCAAAGAGGTCAGTTGAAATGACTCTTGATGTTATCTTCCTCAGAGGCTCTGCCTACACTTGGAATAGAGTTGTGTTTGAACACAGTGTTGAGGCACAGTTTGTGCTCAGCTCTTGCTGTTCCATTACGACAATGATTTGGCAGCCTGGCAAGAGCTTGGATGAGATGTTAGAAGCTCTGTTTTCTTCTTGGAGGAGGAGGGGAGGGTTGAATTTTGTTAGATTTAAACAGTGTTATGTGGCACAGGTAGTTTGAATGTCTTTTTATTTATTTTTTTTTTAATTCATATGGCTGGTTCTATGCTAGACATTCTTCTGTGTTACGGGTCATGAATGACACAAAATTCATCTTAAATTGCTTTTAAGATTGTTGTGAGCACTGCCTTCCTCCTCAGAGTAAACCTAATCTGTACTTGCAAGGGAAAGAATTAAAACTATCAAGACTATCAAACAGACTTGCAATAAGAGGGTGTTATAAACACATGCCAAGAAATTGCTACTGTCACATGGTGGTTGTGAAAGTTAATGATCAGAGAGAAGGTGATGAAGAAGTAAAGGTGTAGATTTGTTATGCTGGTTGGAAAGTGAATGTGATAAGTTTGTAGTACAACTAGGAAGAAACCTCAAGTATTTTGATGCCCAATTTCATGTTCTGTTTGCTGGCAATGATTGTTTTGTACTCAGGCCCTCTAAGGAAGAGGGACATGGAGGTGACTTGTTAAGGCTGCAGATAACTTGTCAGTTTTCCACTGGGCACCGTTGTTGGTACAATCTCTGGTAGGAAACTGTTTTAAATATAGAAAGATATTTTCAAAAGAAATAAAAATTCCTCATTTTCCTTTCTGTCTAGGAAAATGCTGTTCACGCTTTTCTCAAACCACTTCCTTCTTCCAGAAAATGTACTTACACTTAAAAAAAGAACTGACCACGGTGTGGTCAGGGCTCCCAAAAAGAAGAAAAGCTCCAAAGTTTTTATCCATGGAAGCTGCTGGTGGCTGCTGCTTTCTATGTGTTGCCTCTTGGTGGCTGGTTCTGCATCATCACTCACTTGTGTGTGTGTTACATCCTCAGTTATGACATGGAACTACTTCTTTGCATTGAAAGATCACCTACAAATATAATGGAAATGAGAGAGTATTGTTACGATGCCTCATCTAAACATTTGCTCAGGAACAGGTGCTTTATCTTTAAAATCCTCTTGATGGCACTGGAGCCTTAGATATACATACTCAGAAGGCCTTTTTTTTTGGGTACCAAATCCTATTATCTCTAGGTTAGCTCATCTGTATTCAAAAGATCAATGTTGCATTATTACAAAGATCCTTTCAAGTGTAAAAAGGATGGCACTTCATTACAGAAAGTAAAAGAAACTAATCAAACTTTCTTGGTGAAATCATTGACTTTTTAAAGTAAAGGGCAAATTTAAGAATTTGAAAGTCCGAAATGTAAGTCTTGCAGTCAAGGCTCTGTGCTGCTCTGACTTAAGTCTTCTGTAACGCATTTTGGGATTTTCATATAATCTGGGGAAGAAAGTGGTGTGATGGAACTCTCCTGATGGCTCCCGATTAAGCCAAGTTGCCATTTGCCCTCCTGAAATCTGATGTTCTCTATAGCTCAGAGAAGTGTCCAGTGTGCAAAAGGGTCTTTATATGAGAGAACAGATGAGATAATCTCTTCCTTGAGCACAGCTAGCTTGTGCCTTAGCACTGTGCACATGTTCAGTAAACCCGAAATCATAGTGGGCTTGACTGGAATCCTTGTCGAGGTTGTCATGTAGGGTTGTGCAACTTGTCATAATAAATAATCAGCTATTTCCTCCCCTTTTTTAAATTGCTTTGTTGCATTTGTGAAAGGGCAGCACACAGGTGCACAGTTTCCTGGTTTATTTCTGGCAGCCATCTCTCCTATCCCATGCCTCTCCCTTGTAGCTTCCCGAATGTTTAGTTACAGAAATGGTTACTAGCACTTTACATTGCCTGAGGTTAAACACAGGACTGAACCCAGACCACTGAACTTCCACTCCTCAGTGAATTGGTGCTGATTAGCAGCTCATCTGTGAACGTGTCACTGTGAATATTGGTAATTTTTATTTTTTGTTCCTTTTTGCTTGTTTCCCTCGTCTCATTTAGGTGACTTGTGTAGCTCACCAGTGCTGGTAGACCTGGCCACAGAAAGTGCTGCTCAGAGATCCCTTTTGGTGACTGAGTGCTCAGTTCATTTTCATGAATAAATCTCCAGCATCTGATCATCCACAGAAATGAATGTAAACGGGTTATGAATGCAGCCAAATCAAAATTCAGCTTTAGTTTGCATGCATATTCATGAATATTTCTTGTCACCACTTCCTTTCTCACTGACAATTGGCACAAGTGAAACTGAGCTGCCAAAGTTCGCTGTGACACCAGACCTTGCAGGCATTTGAACCTGAGCAGTGTAGCCAAGTTGTGCCAGTCTTCACTTCAACTTGAAGGAAGCTGGGTTGAATTTAGGATGCAATTGTCTCAATCAAGTAATTTGGAAAAGAAATTATGCCTTAAAAATCTGAGTCAAGAAAGAAAAATCACTCAATTGCTCAATGATCTACTGAATTGAATTTAGATGGGATTGAAAATTGGGTTAAACTGGGTTGAAGCAGACCAGTTTTATTGACTTTCAGCTCCCTCATTGTTATTAATAGTGTCATGGTACCCTCTCCACCCTTCATGGGGTTTTTCTTTTTCCCCCTCTGAGTTTCAGGTTCTCAAAAATAACTTGTGATGCACGTACTAGGGGAGAGCTCAAGTGAATTGTTGTAAAATGAGAATATCAAAATTAATTTTATGACGTATTTAGGAAGAATTTTCAGGAAGATGTGGCTGTAAGACCTAGTCTTGGGTGCTAAAGTGTAAAATAATTCTTCCAGTTTGTTCTTATCTATTATTTAGTGTTGAAATTAGTTGTGGTTACTGTGTCCAAGATGTGTTGTGTTTAAATCTGAGCATGCATTTTCTCAAAATAGGTGTGTGGAATCCCATTCTTGACTCTGGTGATATGTGAAAGCAGCATGCTGTAATTAGACTTCACCTGGTCTTATGCCAGGGCTTCTTTCTCTGTTTATGAGCTGGTTTGTGAGTGTTGTGGGCTGCCTTCTGACATTGGAACACAAGTGAATTCTCTTTGACTGTTTTGTGATTTGTTTGTTTGTTTTTTTTCATTTGTTGCTGAGAAATCTGCAAATACTCCTCGCATGCAAAGGAAGCTGAGACTTGTCTGTATGAGGAGAGAATAACTCCCTCTATCGCATTGACTTCTATAACTGTGGTTAGTTCCAGTTGAATTTCCCAAAAGTAGCTTCTATAAAAGAAGTAAATATTCCTTTCCAGCCAATTTAGTTTAGAGGTAACTATGTAAAAGGGTTCTCCAGGTGATTGGATTAAGATGAAATGAAAAGCCAAGGTAGGTCATAGTAAGAAAAAACATATTTGACACTAAACTGGCATTCAATGACTGTTGACTTGCTCTACATACAAGGTGTACCTGTCACTCAAAACACTAAAATGCTCAAATTGGTGTTCTGCACATTTAGCTCACCCTAAATGAAGGGTAAAGACCAAACTCCCGCCTGCCTCCTGGAATACTAAGTGACCCTTCTTCAAGCCTATGTATCTGTAGAATGCTTTTCCCTATAGGAGTGTCTTTCCTTATGTGTTCTGATGGGTTTACTTTGGGGTTTCCTTATATTTCCTGAAGCAGCTGGTACTGGCTGCTGTCAGAGTGGAGATGCTGGATTAGCACTGGATGGTTGTGGGGTTTGGTTTTTTTTTTTTCCTTCTGGAAATATGTACTACAAGGGTTGTTGCAAGTATAGCAGAGAGTAGAAATATGTCTTGGACTTTATTAACTATGCCATCAGAGGAGACTTGCAAGAAAACATACAGCTGTAGTTAGTGATTATTAGGTTCTTTCTGGGCAATAATGGAAGGAGAGTAACTGCTCTCTTTCATGTAGCAGTGATTGCATCTACAGCTCAAAACAGAATTTTTAAATTATGTGTCAGATGCACTTTTTTCCCTCCTTTTTTATTGGTTTTGGTGGGTGTTTACAAGTGTCCTTGGCACTGCTGCCCCAGAGCAGAAAGTGCCAAAGAGAAAAAAGGGAAATATCCGATTTTTTTTCTCCCATGGCTTCTGTTTGCTGTTTCTGTCACACATAGTGCAGCCTTAGAGGATGCAGGACTGAAGTCCTCTGCCATTTTACTGTGACTTATGAAGGCTGAGTTAGAGTACACAAAGCTATTGAGCCAGATTGCAAGTATTTTTATAGAGCTGTTTTCTTTATATTTCAGCATTTCAGTTAGCTCACCAACTGTTTTGACTGATTGATCATCTTCAGGTGTTGATTTCAAGGGGAACACTGTGCTTTATGTGAAGAAAGACACAAATAAATGTGGATTTTATCTGTAGCCTGATTTCCCTCCCTTTTTTAAGGTTCAAAATAGTCTTACTGTTCTTCTGCAAAAGTAGCAAGAATTTGGGGGAGGGGGGGATTTTTTTTCAGTACAAATATATGCTGTTGTTATCCATTGTTTGTGGAACATGACCTTATTTTGAAGTCTATTTAAAATACTTTTCTGTGGGTTTAGACCTCTTCTTCTGACTTATGTAAATGATTTGTACAAAACCTAGTGAAGAGCAAGGCAGACATAACTAGCCAAGTGGATTATTCCATTTCATAGTAAATTAAGCAATGATTCTGGACTATTCATATTTTAATATAAGAAAATCAATCCACTACCTAATTCTTTTACTCATTAAGACTTATTGTAAGCAGCTCAAAATTTGTCCTGGAACTGCATGAGTCCTCTTCTGTGGCTTGACTCTGCTGGTGCCATATCCCATGTGGGTTAGACCAGCTAACTTCTGCCAGTGGCACATGGAACTGGGGCACTCTGTTGTCAGAGGATTTGGTTTGACAAGAGCAGGATGTTTGTGTATCTCAAAGCATTAATGCTTTAATATTAGCTTTGCTGTTGGGAAGCACTGTATTTCAATAATATCGTTCAAAAGGTTCACTCCAGGGGTTCAAAAGGCACTCCTTGGAATGTTTGTGGTGTTATGAAAACTCTGTGCCTGATGGGTTTGAAAAACATTAGGAGCATATGTATAGTTCATTTATATCAGATCTTCATTTTGTTCAGCCATGCCCTTTCCTTGGAGCATTAGCCATGTGTCAGGGACCAGCTATCTTAGCATGCAAAGCCAGCACAGGCCAAATCCCTAATAGCCCAATTTTCTACTTTGCATGCATTGGTGAGGGGGTTTAGACTACAGTCCCAAAATAGCTTTAATTCCGATAAGGAGCTGTGTCTCACTAAAGTTAATATTCTTTGCTGTGATTTTTGACTCATGTGGCCCTGAGTATGTCTGGGTTTCCTGTTAATCCTTACAAAAAACCACCAAAACATGAGATGCACCCGCATGGTCTATTAAGGCTGTCTTCCCATCACTTTATCTCATTAACTGCTTGATCACTGTCAAAGAAAAAAGCAAAAAAATCTTCCATTAGCTCTCAGCTTCAAAAGACTCAGATCTTCAGATCAAACAGTCCTTCAATAGCTGTATAAAAGTCTTTAAAGCCAAGAGGTTAACTTCAAAGAACACCTCTTGTGTGTTCTGAACCCAGTTGACAGGTAAACAGTAATTTATGACCAAAGATATGCATTAATGAAATGCCTTTAGACCACAGACAATCTCTTGCTCTTTCCCTTTTCATTCTAGTGGGAGGTTCCTACGCTGACAGCCATTCAAGTGGATGGTTTAATTAGCAATGGAGCAATCAGGGATGTCCCAGGCTTCTTACTGAGTCTAACCCCATGACTTAGTACAATGCTGGCAATTTGGGAGGTCTTAAAGAAATGCAGATTTTATATTTGGCTGTTAGACTTGTTTTTTTTCTTAAGGGAGACAATAGTATTAACAGCCAAAATTTCATGTGGCTGATTGCATATCTGGTAAGCTACTTTGGCAGTTTGGTCGTGCCCCATTTGCTGCCATTGCCTGTCATCTGTGGTTTAACCAGCTCTTCAATCCCCTCTGAAGGAGTTTCCAAGCTGTGATAGGAAAGGCAGGCTTAGCAGAGCTTGGGGTGGGACAGCCTGCTCAGTGTCACACCTACATGCATGAAAGGGGGGACAGGAGGTGTGAGGGGGCACTTTTTTAAATTCAAGAATAGAACTTGATGTGAAGAAAACAGCAGGAAACAAATCAAGCAAGTTGTAAGAAACACTGTTTGGTGCTCAGCTGGGTAGTTTGCATCAGGATTTAGCTTCCATCATGCAATTATCATTATCCAGTCATTATGATAATAAAATGGGCTACCAAAATAGCATCTTGTCAATTAAGATATCACTAGGTTGTCTTTCATACGAGAGGTAAAAATACCTTTCTTTATGGTACCTAAAGTATTCAGTAGAACATAATCTTCTGGGAGTCCAGACCTAAGGAAAGAAAAATAGTAAATGCCATAACAGGTCATTGCTTCTGACATTTGTGATTGTGTGATCCTGAATGGAAACCTCTGAAGACAGATACACTCTGTCCTATCATCCCCTCTGGAGCTGGGGGAGAAGAATAGTGGTTTTAGTGAGGAGGGAATATTAATACCACTGTTTTAGAGCTCTTCCATTTGAAGTTTCTGCAAACATTTATTCTGTTGCACAAGTAATTTTCTCACCACTTTATTATAAATATAAAATATAACATAAAACATTATGTTTACTATATTACATTATTTATTATTATTTTAATTCTTTGGAATTTGCCTTTTATCAATCCATAAGTTTCCTCACCTTTCCTCTCCCTGTTCTCTCCCCCATTGCACCAGTGAGGGGCTATGTGGGGCTGACTTGCCAGCTGAGGTTAAATCACATTTCTATCCCCAGCTTATCAGAACCAGGATGCTGGAACAGTCTAAGACAGTTCTGTTCAAGAAAACCATAGGCAATTTCACACATAGGAATACTTTTGAGTTGAGGATCATGGAAAAAACATACCAAAATCTTTCTTTCTTTTGTTCTCCTTAGTCTTTTAGACCCATAATATTTTAGATACACTGCTTGAAATGGGTTACTTCTACTCGGTCTAGTAAGTCAAGCATCCTGGTGTGTGGAATGAAGATTTCCATGTGTGTGGCTGCCTGTGGTTCTACACAAGGATGCTGTAGCCTCAGGTCCTCCCCTACAGCTGCATGCTGAAGTAGAGGCTCTTAACTGGCTTTATAACTAACTAAGTAAATGGTTAAACCCCCTTCTAATATAAACTGAATCCAAATGACTCTTAGCTGAGCAATACATCAGGGTTTTGCCTTCTTCAGATTGGCCCCTGGAGTTACATAGTCCAAACCATGTAAAATAAAGTTCCTGGTGTGTGGCATGTGGTAGCAGAACAAACAACTGGTTTTCTTCTCTTCATAATACTGTTTTTGCATTGAGTTGAACTTGACAGCATGTGAAATGTCAGTGAATAGGTTATAATCCAGTGTGCACATTTCCTGTTCTTCCAAGGGCTGGGCTTTGCCAACTCGAAGTATTTCAACCACTCAGTCTGGAAAAAAAGCCCCAGACAAATCTGGAATAACAAACAAACCAAAGGCACAATTTAGATGACTCATCTGAACAGTTTTTCATAGAAATGAGACCATGAATTATTATTTTTAGTAGTTTGTATGTATGGTATAATGTGGTTTTAGGTTTGTTCTGGGTTTTTTTTGTTTGTTTAATTGGTTGTTTTTTTGTGTTGGTTGAGGTTTTTTGTTCTTTCCCTGAATGGTACTGGGACTTAAGAATTTTCACCTGTGTGCTATCTGAAGAGTCACTGGTTCTCATTGCTTTCAGAGGTATTTACAAATTAACTTTCTTTTGAAAAATAATTTAAAAAATTAGACTATCTGCTTAGATTTCTAGAATTCCTACTAGTGTGAAAAAAAAATTCCTGACTTCAAAGATTTCCAGATCAATTATCTGTCCTTGCAGGTGGACATTTCATTATTTGTAGCCCATGTATTGTATGGGGAAAAGAATAAAGCTCTTATGGCATTCTGTTACTCTTGAAGAAACACCTCTGGCTCTTGAGGAGTTGTTGTCAGACTATGGGTGGAAAGTAAAATCTTAATATTGTAATGATAACAAACTTGCCTGTCTGAGTTTGTTCTGCCCCTGCAAACCCATCAGTTCCCAGTGGTGTTGTAGCAGTTTCAAGGCTATTAGGCTCTTTGCAAAGGAGACTGGAGGGGCTTGAGCTGAAAACTGGATGTCCTAAATAGTGCTCTAACCTTTGTGTTTCTACACCCTCGCTACCAGCAGAACTGCAGGTGTGTTTCTCAGCTGTTGGACTTCCCACTATGGATACCTTTTTGTTATTAAAAAGTCCAGTGGGAAGTCAGACTGTGCCCCTCAGTGCAGATGCCACGGGGTGCCCTCTCTGTGCACTGGGTCCCATGAACTGTTTCTCTCCCCATCCCCTTTGTAACTGGCAATGGGTGTGTTTGTGTCCTTGAAGGACAAGCCAAATCCTTACCAAGAGTTTGGTGATGTAAGAGTGTTATTTACACCTGATGTCTAAGAGGCAGAGGGCAGGGAAATGACACTGACATTGCCACCTTCTTGATCTGTGGGCCATTAAGGCTCCAGATTGGTTTTAGTTAGCAATGTTATACAATGCAAATGATGACACTGCTGCACGAGGGAGGTGTGGGAGACTGATAAGGTGTCTGAAGTGATTAATTGGTGTTCTAGTGACAATTCTAATTTTATGAGACATTGGACTGCTGTGCATGTTTCCTTGTCTGATGGAAAAAAAATACAGACATGTCCTCCTCCCTCTCCCTTTCACTTAATTATGGTCTATAACAACTAATCCCTTTCTGTAGCCTGAGAGCAAGGCTCTCAGTGCAAGTTTTGTTACTCTTTCACTCATATGCTTTCTGAGACTTCAGGTCAAGGCATGAAGGCCACAAACTCAGAGTTGTGTGCTCAGAAAAATCACAAGAACCTTGATGCAGGCATCTGGAAATGCTGATCAAGTTCTTTCAAGGTGGGTGTCAGTGTTAAGACCAGGTAAAATTGCCTGTCCTGCTGCACTTCTCCTGCACAAGAAAAGCGCCTTTAACTCAGACCCAACACTGGATCCAGACCGTGTGGTCAGCAGACAACTCAAGGTGCTGCTGTTCAGATGCTCCAGTGGCCTCTGCTCCTCTGGGAGTCACCCACCCATCTGGGCTGAGGAAGGCTTACACCGTCTTTGCCTATGCTGCATCTATCTTTTGGGTTACTGGAGAACTTTTGGTTTCTCTTCCTGTCTGCTGCCTTTTCCCAGCACTTGAACCCCAAAACCTTTTAGAGTGTACTTCTGTCATCTCGTGGTGATTGATCAGCTGGCAGTTCTGTGCTGCTGTTCAGTGCAGGTACAATGGCACTGTAGGACAGTGTTGTTCAAAGGAAAGGCTAGATCATGTCAGTAAACATGAGGGGAACTTAGAGAAGTTAATAATACCCCCCAGAAGAGATGAATGTTAAGGAAAAGCCTGGGCTAAGCATTAATAGGGCAGACAGTAAATTGCAAAAGCAGAGTACTCAAAGGCAGTTGAGAGCACAGTGAATCAACAGATGGATCAGTGAAAGTTATTTAGAGGTTAATTCAACAAATGGATTTGTATGGAAGCTTGATAATATTTTCTCATTTTCATGAGGAGTTTTGCCTGAATAAGCAGGATTGATTGAGCCTGCAGATGTTGCATTACTATTAAAATTTTTATTTGCACTATGTGAACTGGATGTTCAGACCCCCCAGGCAACTTGGAAAATGTCACCCCTACCCACATGACAAATACCACCCATATTAACCTGTTGCAGGACTTTGTTTGCCTTGTTCCTGGACTGCCTAAAGAGGCTGTTCTTGCCTTCCAAAGTAAGTGTCCTGATCTCTTCATTCAGGCTGAGAAACATCTGTATTTGTGCACAAATTCACAGATGGAATATGGCCAGATATCCTTTGTGTGTAAATGCCCAAGAAGTAGGTTAAGTCAATCAAGTTTAGTAATGACCAAGCCACACGAACAATACCCAGTTATAGGAAGGAGTCTATTCCTGCTGGACCAAATTTATGATATACTTATGTAAATTTAAATGTCACAAGAACATCACTGAAATGAGACAGTACAAAGAAGGTAGTCTGAAAAGGTTCAGTATTTGGACTGAGCTTGGGAAAATAGCCAGTCTGAAACAACATCCAGAGTTTGTTGAGCATACCTGTGTTTTGTGGCATGAAAAAGCTGAGGGGTGTCCTGTTGTTGCCTAAGCTGGCCTTTCAAGAGCTGAGAGCTTGACATTTCAGGTTTTTGGCTGTGTGTGAGCATGTCTTCCTGGATGTCTTTGGAAAGATGAGTACAGTTTTGCACGTCTGTAACAGAGAAAAGAAAAACATAGGGCACAGCTTGAGAACCACCTGTGAGCAACAGGCTCTTTTATTTTGAGCTCGTTTTGTTTTGTGATGGCTTGGCATGTATTGATTACATGGGTAGATTTTCAAGATGATGAGCTAAAGAGATTGAGCAGCACAAGCAGTGAGAAGAAAACAGTTTGATGAAGAATGCTATTTTTATTTTCAGTTTAGATGCTAATTACGTTGTGCCAGACTCTACCTGTTCACTGTTTCATTGCTCTATTGTCATTTTAGGTATAAACAAATGTGAATTTAGCATCCTAAAAGTACTTTTCTTTATTTTTTCTTTATTTTTTTTAATGTTTCACTTTCTTACTTTGCTGTTATTTTCGATTTAAACTCTACTGCACATCTTTCACAGTTTATAATTGTGAAGCTTTATTTATACTAATTTATACTAATTTATTTATACTAATTAGCTTAATGATGTGGAATAGAAGTGGTAGGATAGTCAAACCCTCTTAGGCTGGGGCAGGGGGCGTGTGTGTAATTTACAGGAATATTTAATACTGCAGTATCATGCAAGCATGTGATTGATGGAAAAATAGTGGGGAGTTTTTTCACTTCATTTTCTCATGTAACTGAAAATCTAATAGGTTATGAGAACAGCAGCACTAAAATAAGTTAATAGGATAATTTCCAAAATATAGAGCATGTCTTCACAGGGGCATAGTGAACTTCAGGAAAGACAGGGACCAAAGTGAAGATTGCTGCCCATCTTTGGTTAATTCAGTTTAGTACTATGTGTTAAAACTTGTTTATATTTTTTATTCTTCCCCCTTATTGATTATTTTGTTATTTTTTAAATTAATTAAATACCTAAAACAAATCAAACTGTCATAGGATGTACTTAAAAAGGTTGTGAAATGTAATAAAGGTAAGTATAGTACTCTCCACTCTGATCTGGACATTTAGGCTTGCTCTTTAACTAGCTTGATGTCTGGTGTCAAGAACCACAATTAATAACTTGAATTTTATCTCTCCTAGCATCTTTCTTCCATAGTTAAAGTCTGTGTCTCATGGGGTGGGGACTGCAGTCTTTGTGGCTCCGTTTGCTTAAGTGGGGATGGAATGATTTCTTGCTTATATGGAACTGATTGAAGTAAAATGAGCACAAGTTGGAGGAAGCCAAGGGGAAAAACACATGAAGTGCTGTGTGTTACACCCAGTATGAGAGGGAAAGGGGTTACAATAACTTCTTCTGCCAGGAGAACTTTAAAATCCACATCTCTGAGAGAATGTCCTGGATTGACCAAGTGTGTGCATTTGGGGAATGACTTTCATTCTTTGCTGTTGACTTGGATCAACTTTTCATAAGTTACTGAGGTCATCAGCCCAGGTACCTCTTTTTATTGTCAGGAGATAGTAATGTTTTTATGCACTCTCCAATATTTTGTATACAATGCGTCAGCACTTATGGGAGTGACTTAGAAGATGCACCTGAAAACACACTTGAGTTGGGGGAGTGGAGAAAACTCTCCAGTTCCCTTTGCCGCATTGAGAATAGAGCAGAAGTGAAATTGTCTCTCACTTCTCAGATTTTTTTTTTTTCCTTTCTCTAGATTGTGTCATTTAAGAGAATATTCCTCAAATTATTTTAGTGCACTAAAGAATACATCGGATTGAGAAGTATTTTTTCATTTTATGGTGAAGACTTGTCGTTTCTGTGGGGGTTTTACCAGAATGAAAGTCATTCCCTTGCAGTGGAGCAACCAGGCCCCTTGTATCCCAAGGAAACATCCTTAGTCTGTGCCCAGGCACTCACAGGAGCCACAGCTAGCCTGTGCAGGAGGCAGAGGTTCTTGCTGAGTCCCTCAAAGCCATGTCAGTGCAGCAGTTTCCCTGTGTACCTGCACTCTGGGAGTATGTGTGTGGCAAACCACCACGTTTCATTAGTTTTATCTTTCTCTAGTAGTGGAGAAACATCTAAAAACTGCAGAGAGGTGGAGTGAAAGGGGTCATACCGTGACAGGCACAGTCTTACAGTGCTGTTTGTCCATTCCTGGGGACCTTCAGCAAAAAGATGAAGCACTGGAGTGAGTTGATTTTCTGCCTCATGCAGCATGATAGTTTGGTGATTTCCACCACCACCTTCCTCTGACCTGACTTACACTAAGTGCTCTGTTTGTGCCAGGGGGTTTCTGCCAGCCTTCTAGGAAGGAGGAATGAGTATAATAAAACTAAAACAGAGGCTGGGGCCATTCTGCAAGGAGAGTCTGAAAGCCAGAGCAGTGCTTTGAAGAAAATGTTGGTAAATCTGAATAATGTGAGTCCTGCAAAGGAGAACTAATTTAGTACAAGTTAGATGGTGGAATTAGAATTTAAGAGAGCTGCAGTACTGTGTGTGGGGGCATTTGAAGTGCCCTGCAATCTCAACCACCACAGGTGCTCCAGCAAAGCCCTGTGCTGTGGGTATGGCCCATGCTCAGAGACTCTTTCCCCAGGTAGCTGTGCTGCATTGCAGACTACCCAAGCCAGAGAAGAGTGCTCTTCTCTCAGCTTAGTTGTTTTTTCTCCACTAGTCTTGCCACAGTGGAGATTTTAATGAGGTGACAGAAATTGTTGAGATCCTGATTTGAAATGGGAAAGGGGCAATGCCAAATCTTGCTGGTCTTAAAAGGAGCCTGAGTCACTTTTCATGAAACTACTTTTAGTAGTTCAGTGTAGTCCTGTAGTTCTGCTTGCCTTGCTTCAGCTTGGTGCCATGAAGACGGACCTAAAAATAATGCAGAGAATGACTGCAGGCAGAGTACTGCTTATACTGCAGCTCTGCAAGTGGTATTAGTGTCTGCAGCAGGAGTTCTACTGCTTTTTACAGCTACAACTAGATGCAGACAAGACCACATTGAGTTGCCTCCCTTCTTGTCTGTGTCATGATTTTTTTTTTTCCTCTCTTGTATACTTAAAATTCCTTAAGTTAACTTAGAAGTCTTGTATTTTGTTTTAAAAGTTAATTTAAGCATTACATGAAGTTAAGCCTCTATGGGAGCCCATCCCTCACTCGGCAGCACAGGGACCACATAGGCGTAAGCACCTCCCCAAAATCCCTTTCTTGCTGATTGCTGCAGCACTCTATAATCAAGTGCTCAACTATTGTGAGCATACTTCAGCTTGCTGTAATTGCCCTTTGTTTCACTCAAGAGACTGGTAATTATTCTTGTGGGCCATGCCTTTTGCTTTAGCAGCTTTGATTGAAACCAGTCATTTATTGTGGGAAAGTGCAAGGCTTTCTGCAGTGTTTACAGATAAGCTTTCTGTGTGACAGTCACTTAGTCTACCCAGCCATCCATATATTCAAGATATTGCACATCTTCCCTTTCTATGTTCAGACAAATCAACTGCTGATTTCAGTTTGATTGCACTTTGGTTTATAGAGATCATCCTATGAGTCTACTCCTTGAACTTCTGCTTGGAGCAAGACTGCCTTTTGCTGGGTCTGTGCTAGTTGGGTTTTTTTTTGGTTTTTGGCTATTGGAAAGTACTGATGTAAAACTCATTAATAAAGTGAAATAAATACTTTTACGAATACTTGATTATTAATCCTTTTTTCTTAGTACTGCAGAAAATTATATACCACTGCTTCATGAAGCCTTTAAAGGTTGATGGCTTGGAGCCTACTGCTGCTTGCTTTATCACTTACTCACAAACTACTACCTAGCATTCACTTACAGCAATGTAAATAATTTGCTTATTGCCAAGTTTTCCTGGTAACTAAATATTTGAAGTCTGAGTGCACTGTAGTGTTTATGAAAGAAACCAGAAAATCTTAGAAGATGAAAACTGGGGTGTAATTCTTCTGAACACTCATAGGGTGACATGGTTGTCAGGGATTTAACTGAGTTGTTTCTGGGGTGGGCATCTGGATAACAGAGGGTGCTTGGGTGATTTTATGGCAGAAGAAATTGAAGTGGGTGTGTTTGACATGACATATTTAAAATTGGATTAGAAGTAACCATTGATAACCTAAATCTCACTATAACCTAGAAGCAAAAGAATCTGCAGTTTGAATTCAGTGGCTAGAGATCTTTTGGAACTCTTGGTTATTTTGGTGAGCTTTGTGCAGGACATTACCTGCTGTCACTCCCCCTGTTATCTGCTCTCAATTACACTCAAGTATTAGCAGCAAACCCACCTGGAACAGTGGCAGTCTCTAACTATTCTAACTCTCTGTGAAGTCTCTAACTATTCATACAGTAGGAGTAAAGAATCTGCTCAGCTTACTGGAGCTGCTGAATGGTTGCAAACAACACAAAGAGAGGAAATAGTTACAGTGTTCAAGTGGGACGCTTTTGAAAGTGCTGGTGAAAGCAGACTGGTCAACAGTGATGAGAAACGTGCCAGAAATACAGGACCAGGCAGGAGATGGGGGCTTTGCCATCTTGCCAACAACTGTCTGCTTGAATTATTACCCTTTGTACCCTCACCATAAATATTGTTACTTGGACAGTACAGTTGTTATTGTCAGTAGTAGAACAACCTTTTAGTTACCATCATGTTGCCTACCTGTGTTTTGGTTAACTACTGCATTGTGTAAGAACCCAATATTTGTGTTCCTACTCTTTGGTTGCCATTGTTATTGACGGGAATTGGCAATGACATAACATGTCTTTGTTTAAAAAAATTACACCAAACCCAGGCCCTGAAACCTGTTCTCACCCCCTCAAAAGCCAGCCCTTCCTCTAGTAAGGACTTGGCATATCGAACTATTGGTTTGATAGAATTTTGCATAATCTATCCCAACATCAAGTTCTAAATTGTACAGCAACATTTAAAGAGTCAATCAACCAGCAAACCCCACTGATTTATCTTAGACTATCAGGGTTGTCTTTGTTAAAGCTGATGGGTTTGTGTTCTTGTGTGCACTGACCTTATATGGAGTGAAATTTGGATTAGTAGCATAATTCTGCATCACAGAGTAGGACTGGAGCAGAACTGGGGGGAGAAAGGTGTTTGGAACAAAAAAACCCATATGTAGTCTATATATATTTAGATGAACAGAGAATCCCAGCTCCATATGTGGAAATTAAGGGTGTTCAAATGAGCAGCATCTGGTCTTGAGAAAAAAATGAAGTAAAATGGATCAGAGGCATGGTGAACCTTGAATTATTTAAGCTCCTCCAGTGGTAGTTCTCTGTAATTGCTTTCCCTTTCTGCAAATGTTTCACAGCTGTGACGCTTCCAAGTGAAGAGCTAAAGTGCTGGCTATTGGACAAAAATTAGGGCGAATTTCTGCTTGTCTTGCTCTTGTAAAATCTCATCAGGCCTGCCCTCCCCATCTCGGGCTCTCTGCAGTCAATTACACCTGTGCCAGGGGTTGCAAATTGCTACTGTTCATGAGCTGATTGAGTTGGATCTCAAGTTATGCCCAGTCTACAAGACCACAAAAAGCAGCACGGAGTGCGGAATCAGGCCCGCTTTTCTTACAGCCACATGACTTTTACTTGACAGCAAAAACCCATTGGAAAATATATGAAAACAGAAAGGACTTTGGGCAGGCATCTACAAGAGCTGAACCCCAAAAATGACTGAGAGAAATGAGGACAGCAGCAGGTCACTTGGCTGCCCCTGGACACCTCTGGGGTGCAGTGCAGGTCAGTCTGTTGGGAGTTGCTTGGTCAGCTCTGCAGGGGCTGAGCTCCTTCACTTACAGGATTGGACACAACCAAGCACCTTCCACGTGTCCATGGAGTGTTAATTACAGGAAATCTTAGTTTTTGTTTTGTTCATCCTCACTAATTGGTCT
This sequence comes from Dendrocincla fuliginosa, assembly GCA_035047845.1. Lineage (NCBI taxonomy): Eukaryota > Metazoa > Chordata > Aves > Passeriformes > Dendrocolaptidae > Dendrocincla > Dendrocincla fuliginosa. The sequence goes on along the minus strand of JAWWMO010000030.1, from coordinate 6,228,521 downwards.
TGAGTAATGTCAGCAGTGCATTCCTTCTGCACTGTTCAAGGGGGATTTTTTTTTTTTTCAGGAAGCATTCAACAGCCTAACAATGCAGATAACAAAAAAGCAGTTACTTTTATTCTGATTGTATGGGGACAGCCACCATTTTGAGAAATAAAAGCTAATTTGGAGTCTTAATAAGATGAGGAGAAATGTATTATTTCTGATTTGTCTTATGCCTCTCTGTGTTTTTAAGCATTAGTGTACAATTCATCTAAGCATGGGAAAATTCCAGGATTAGTACTTCCTTCTCCTTTGCAAAACACACCCTGGGGCCAACATTTCAAACCAGTCTGACCTTGAGCAGCATCCAGTGTCATCTGTGGGGTGATAGCAGTGCTTATAACAGTTGCATCAGATTGGTGTGGAGTTTGCAAAGGAGATTATTCATACAGAGAGAGGTTCCAAATGTCGTGAGAGGGTGGAAAAGTGCATCCCTTACAGGAAGTAAAAGGGAAGGAAGAGATTGGCTCCATTTTGTGTTATCCCTGGACTCAAAAACACATAATTGTGTCTGCTTTTGAGACAAGCACATTGTATTTGCACGAGGATTTTTTTAATTTTACTCCTTCAGCTAATAGAGATTTATATTTTTCTGAGGGGATGACTGTAGAGGATGTGTGTCACTAGGGGACTGGTTACACTTCAACAGTAAGCAGCATGGATTTTGTTGGAATGACTCAAATGTGTATGTAAATATATGTAAAACTGTGCTGATCAAAGCAGGATCTGCCTCAAAGTGTAGCGACATAAAGATTGGCTTTGCATAACTCATTTACTACCACTATACAGATAATGTGCCATTTGGTTGCATGTTCCCTGTGCTTTTTTTATTTGTCCTCAGAATTTTTTAATTTTCTTTAACTTTTTTGGAAGATGAATAGGTGCTGTTGTGCATGAGTTGGAATGTTTTATAGCACTTGTCCCTTCATTTTTTGAAATACTGGTTTTGCTCTGATGCCAAGTTAGACTGAATAAGTTGTAGCAAAATCCAACCTAAACTGTACTGAGAGTTTAAACTACTATTGAATTGTTTAAAGAGCTTTAAAACAGTTCTGGTGTTGTCTTTTGGGGTTTTTTTCTTGGAAGTGCACCTCACTGGTGCAACAAATAAAATTTAATTATTTGTTATTTATCACCTTTGCCCTATGGTAGAATGAGCTAAAAAGCTTTACATAATCAAGTAATCTGGAATTTAACCAACTTGTTTATTTAAAGAGTGTATTTTTTAGATAAATCCATAGTCTACTTTGTAAATTCTTTTTAGAGCTTTCTATTGACTTTGATTAGCCAGCTAATTTGTTCTAAATCAATAAGTGTGATTCTGATAGCTCGTTTTGAACCCTTAGCATAGAAGGCTGAAGCAAAGAAGGGATTAGTGAAGTGTTTTGCTGACATTCCACTCTATTTTAAGTGAATGCAAGCTTTCTAATAAATATTTAATGGATAGTTGTTTGTGGTTTAATAGAATTAGATAATTCTATTAGAATCCTGTTTGGAGACTTACATGTACCATGCATCACTGCCGTGGACACGGTTAATAATTTAGGCTAAGTGACTAGTAATTAGAAACACAGTTAGATTAAGCAGGGATGTTTTTCTCAGTCATCCAGGGATTTAAGTGGGTATGTGTTTCTTATGTAACTCCAGCTCAACTCTTAGGTTCTCTCTTGCACAGAGGAGCTCATTTGGTGAGTTTGGGACAAGCCTTAAATGTGATAACAAAGCATGAGGCCCGTGGGGTTTATTTAATATCTTATCCTCTGAGTTAATGAGTTGGAAAATAGTTCACTGTTTATCTACAGTAGATTGAGCAGATGTTGCCAATTCAATTTTATGGAACATAATCTCTGAGAGATTGTCTTCTGCCCATTACTTTTTCATGGGTTGAATCTCTGCTGTCTTTGGCTTCAAGAGAACATTTCCCACACTGGTCATGGAGTTGACAAAAATTAGTGCAGCAGAACTTGGCAAAGCTGGTTAGAATGGGGAGGCTTAGCAAAGATTGTATGAGAATACCCAGGTTGTGGTGTTGTAAACCGAATGGCAAGGGAAAACATAAGCATTGAAGAAAGCACGGTGGAAACATAAAATTAAATACTAAATACTGCCACTTACATGAGCTTTGGTTTCCAGGTGAAGCTTTAGAAGGGGTGATACAGTTTGCATAGAAATCTCTATGGACACCTAGTTTAGGGTTAGTCCAAACAGCTGTGAACAGCTGCAGGAGGGTACTGGTTATTGTCTAGACCTAATCTCACTGGATCTCAGTTTGTGTGGTTTGACAAGAAAGATGTTTTCTCACCAACTGCAGCAATCTCAGAATGTGGGGACAATTTGAGCGCCCAGCTGAATGAAGGGAGCAAGCTTTGCATCTCAGCTACCTCTCCATCAGCTGCAATGAGGAGGCTGTTACTCATCTCTTGCACTGCCCCAGAGTGAGCTCTGGGTCTCTGCTCTAGTAATTCACACGGTAGTTCCACCCCCTTGGTGCATCTCAAGGGTTTCTCCCTACCTCTGTTAATCCTGCTCTGCAGTAATGCTGCCTAGAACTGCAGCTGGGTACTGCTCTAGAGGCTGCCAAGCTCAGCACTGGACCTCGGGGGCTTTGAAGGTGGTTTCATTCCTTGACAAGGACAGAGTCATTCCTGGGGAATTCTTATCATCTGTGGAGTTAAATCTGCTGCAGCTGAGACCTGAATCTGCTTTTCACTTCTAGAGTATGTATATGTGTGTAAGTGAATCTTCCTAAAGCCCTCTGGCTTTGAGGCATCGCTGTCAATGCTGCATTCCCTTGGTACAGTGAGCTTAACAGGCACTGCATTGGCACAAAAGATAGGATTAAAACTCTTCTTCTGGGATGTTCTTTCTTAAGCTTCTCTTAGAATTTTTCCAGTCCTTGCATGGACAAAAGCACAGCATCACCCTGGTTCCTGTGCTCACGTTGAGTTTGCTTTGTGTCAGTTGTATTTCTTAGGAGGTAGTGATATATGTTGTGTTCTCTGGAGAAGAGTTCCATTACTGTGAGCTGTTAGTTCCACTCAATATTCACTCCTTGGAAACAATGGTTTGATGGGCTGGGACACGGGTTGTTATATTAAGCAAGAAAATAACTTGAACTGCTCCTGTAATTACTTCACATGCAGTCAGCCTCAGAATTTTGGGCAAGCTCGCCTTCATTTCTACATATATAATGTTAGGGTGCTTAGCATTTCTGTAACGTGGCTTTACACCTTCAGATTGTTTTCTAGTTATTAACTAATTAATCTCATAACACCCCTGTAAGGTATATCTGTTTGTTTCTGCTTGGGTGACTGTGTGGAGGATAATAAAATGTGGCTGGAATACTAATAAACTCTAGATCAGTATACTGCATTTGTAGTTGGTGGATGGTTTGGGCGATTTGTTTTGGGTTAACCCTGGCTGGCAGCCACTTGTTTGCTTTCACCCAGCAGGATGGAGGAGCGAATTAGAAGGGTAAAAGGGAGAGAACTTGTGGGTTGAGAATAAAGGCAGTTTAGGGGATAAAACAGAACTGAGCAAACTATGGAGCAAAATAAGGAATTAATTGATTACTTGCCAAAGGCAGGCAGGTATTGGGCCATGGTCAGGGAGGCATGAAGAGTGAGGTGTAAAAGACAAACACTGAACTGAATGTCATGCCCCTTCCTGCTTCTTTCCTTTAGCTTTTATTGCTGAGCATGGTGCCATGTGGTCTGGAATACCCCTGTGGTCAGCTTGGCCCCTCCCAGGTTCTTGTGCTCCCCCACCCCACTCACTGGTGGGGCAATGAGGGTCGTGGAGGAGGCTTTGAGGCTGAGTGAGCCCTGCTCAACAAGGGCTAAAATATCCTCGTGTACGCTCTGTTTACAGCTCAAATCCAAAACACAGCACATGGGAGCTACTATGAAGGAAATTACTCTATCCCAACCAAACCCAGCCCAGGATTTGTATTCAGTGAGATGGTTTTTTTCCCATCAGCATCTTTGCTTCTGTTGTGGAATATTGACTTGTCTGTCCCTAAAGGCTGAACACAAATGTGCTTTTACACAAGTGGGTAGTCCTGCAGGAGTCAGATGGTCACAGCTGTGCAAGGAAATATTCTTCAAAAATACCAACTCTCACAGAATCTTCCTCTTCAAAGGAAAACAAACCAATTAAAACAAACCAACCCCACCTGCCCGAACAACAGACCCAGACTTCGAATGCAGAAATCATTTTATTTTGTGAGTGGGTAAACTTCCTCTGTGTGTTTCTCAGAAATCTTATCCTGGTGTTTCCCTGACCTCACTCCTACAAGATACCAGTGGTTTTCTGGCTTTATGTCCAGTTTGGGTGTCTTCAAACTCTGTTTCTTTGCCACCTCTATTTTTGTACAGTGCCATGTGCAGTAAAAGGATAATTTCAGATAGGCTTTTGTGAGGTTGTTATAAGCACTTGACTGAAACAAGCGCGTGTGGGTTTTTCTTGTTTGGCTTTTTAGCATTTGTATGAAGTAGCACCGTTTTTCCTCCTGTCATTGAATTAAATCTTTAAGGCACTCGGTGGAACTGCCAAGAATTGTGTATTAACCATGGAGGACAGAGAGAGGAGAGCAAGAATAAGTATTGACTTTCATGAGGTGCACTGGCAGCTGTGCTGATTATTGAAGAATATCTGTTTTGGCAGATGAGTTGCAAGTAGAGTTGCCAAGGAATAGTTTGAGTAGCTACAAGCATCATTAGACATTGTTCTCTCAAATGTTTTGGCGAAGTCACTGACTAACTGTGAATTTGGGTCAAGGACCTCAGTGGGTATGGTAGCCTCATTTATCATCTGCCAAGGCTGAGATAATAGTCATCAGTCCATTTGACTAGCTGAGAAGTGAACAACTTATTTTGGTTTAGTAATGATTTGAGAGGCTCATCAATAAAATCACCAATACTCCTCAGTGCTGTAATCTGCCCATGTCTCAGTGGCCAGTGTGGTTTCTTGGCAGCAAAGAGAAAGGAAGGTGAAGGGACAACCTGGTTATGTTTCCTCTCATTTTCTTTGCATGGAGACATCTTGGAGTCTCAGGACAAATTCAGCAAGGTCATCTAAGATGGAATTCCCTTCTCCTGCAAAGCAGTCCTATCTTGTTGCGTTGAAATAGTTGAAACCAATATAAGGCACACGTGTTCTTTGGTTTTATGCAGAAATTGCTCCTAGAATACCGGTATTGCTTGAGAGAGTCCTCCTTATTTTGTTTGATTATGAACAAAATACCTTCCTTGGAAATATTCCCAGTTCTTATTGGCGCAGGGAAGGATTTATCTGACCAGGTCAGCAGAACAGTGTTTTGCTAATACAGCTGTGGCACTTTCAAACCAGGTCGTGTCTGGCCATCTTGGAGGGCAGGCAGAGCAAATCTGCATTTCTTTGCGTGGAATTTGTCACTGTAGCCTGCCTGCATCCATGTGGAGCTGTAACTGCAGGCAGAGAAACACTTGGGCTGATTTGAGCTAATTGAGTTGATCAAGTGTTGACGATTAGTTCAATTTGCATGGAGTCCCACTTGTCTTGTCTTCACTTGGAACAGCAGCAGTGCAATGAATTACCTCATCAGAGCTCTTGTCACAGACAGACAGCAGAGGGATGTGTTGCTTCTGTGGTGGGAGGCTCACTGGCAGCCTTGTGGTTACTTTCAAAATCTAACTGGCCCCTGAAAGTTTTTGGTTTGTTTGTTTGATGTTTGGTTTTTTGGTTCTTTTTTATTTTGTTTGGTTTGGTTTTGGTTTTTTTTTTTTGGTGCTCATTGCAGAGGATTTTCTCTTCTGTAGGTTACTAGTGCCCCAGATGTAGAATTGAAGTAGTGGTAGCTGAATAGCTACTGTAAACTATTGTCTGTTTGGCAGGTGTTTAGATTGCAATCTCTGTTAATTTTATATTTTCATCTGTGTTGAACACACACCCAGCCTTCAACCACTGGCTCATGGTTGCCTCACTGAGGCTGCTGTGTTTCCATATCTGTCTTCAGACATACAGAACTCTTGTCCAAGGTTCATCTTCCTGACATAGTTCCAGGTACCCAGTGGGATATCTGAAAGGAATGCTGCCAGGGTGTTTTCCTGTACCAAGGGAAGGGCTTTGGGCTGCCTTAGAGTAAGCAAGTGCTCACTGCAACCTCTTCTCCCTTGGCTAACTTGATATTAAAAGGGTTTGGGATGCAGACACACGTACTCTCAGAAGACTTTATTTTTATCTGTGTCTTTTTCATGTGGGTTATTGCTGTTGATGTCAAAGCAGGATTTATTACAATATTTGGAACTTGCGAGTTGTCTTGCAGTCAGCACCAGAGGAAAAAGGATTTTTTTCCCAGAGCACCTTTGAATTCCCTTCCTTAAGGATTCTAACATTTTAGCAGTGGAAGAGTTTCACATCATCATTTTTGAATACAACCTAATATTTGGTCTATATAAAACTAAAGTGATATTTTTTTTTAGTTTATAGCTATAAATGGAACAGATCTCAAAACAGTTTATAAAGATTCAATACAATTACTTGCTAAGTTGGTGGTTTTGTGCACAAGGCTCCACTTTGCAATCTGTACTCAAGATGGAAAACACTTTGTTGCCTTGATCTGTATTTTACCACTTAGTGGAATTTCTGGCTGGAACAGAGCTTGTGCATACACGGGACTGAATGTTGCCTTTATGCAGATCAGCCTCTTTCCTGGTATGAGCTGAAATTTTCAAGGATGAGCTCTAAAACTCAGCTTTAAACAGTGAGCTGAAGTTTAAAATTTGGACTGGAAAAATTTTTTTCAGAAAAAGCTATTTTGTTGGAAAGGCAAAGCCAATTGTCAAGTGGCCCGTTTCACATATTTCTTTCTGAAAAAGAAGAAAAAAGGAAAGAGCTTTCACTCCCTTGTCTCCAAAGGCTTCTGCTGAAAGTAAAAATATTTTGAAGTCTCATGAGAACTGACATTTTGTTGTTTCACCTCTCCCTTCTGCTAACTGGTTCTGCCATGCTGCAAAATATTTAAATGCCTTGTGCATTGTGGGAGAAATAGGCTGTACAATTTAATTTTTCAGCTAAAATATTTTGGTTATTCCAGTTACCCACCTCCGAAAAAGATGCAATCACCCAGAATGTTAATTCTCCTTTGTCTATTGCTGCTCTTTCTCTTCTCACACAGTTCTACTTCCTAATACCCTGCACACAGGATCCTGCACCAACCACTTAATATGCAATAGAACATGAACAGTCAGGTGCTGCCAGTGTCAGGCTGGAAGTGCAATAAATGTGCTGACAACTTAGGAAAGAACTAAGATTCGTTGAAGGAAGTTAAGAATGTTTTCCTGTGGATTGGGTTGATCTTGGTCCTTGTGCCTGCAGGAGGAGGTGACCCACCCAGAGCCTCTCAAGCACGTGTGAGGTATGGCTGTCACATCTGTTCAGGACTCACTGAAGAAGCCTTTGAAATCCTTGCCCAAACCCTGTGAGAGCTGTGTGTCTCTGGGGGCCCTTTGTGGGAAATGCTGTGTTGCCTTCCTGTGGTGCATTGACAGCACTCCAGAGAGCCCCAGGCACAGAGCCTTGACCCACAAAAGATAACAAGTATTATTTTTTGTTTATTTGTTATGAACAGTTTATTGTGACATAATCACAAAATATTCCACTTAAATGTGGTCTTTTGTCAAAAGTTTCTTGGTAAGGTGGAACAAACTCATTCCTACCCAAGGCTCCAGCAGTGTGGGATGTGTCTGATGTGGTGGGAGCGTTGCCTTGCATTATCCCTGTGCCAGTCAATACTCTATTATTGCATGTTAAGTGGTTTGCTGCAGTATCCTGTGTGCAGGGTATTAGGAGGGATCTTATCTAATTTCCGAAGCAATAATGGTATAAACAGTATGCATTTTTTATTATTAAAAAACAAACTGTTGCCTCCACTGAGTTAATGTTTCTTTTATATACAGTAAGCACCCAGGAGACTGAGTCATAAATCACAGCACGATTAAATGGAAGGTGAAAAGTTTGGGAAAAGCAGAATTTATTATAAACCCAGAGTATTTGCCTCTCCCTGCGAATATATTTTAACTTGCTTAATAGGAAGTGTTCTTTAATGATTTTAGTCAATTGGAAAGAAGTCCAAACCAAAACCCTACCAACTTAAAACAAATAAGGACACTGAAATGGAGTGATAGGAAAATAAAATGTGTATTTTTATATTGGGAATTTTCTGTTCCTTTGAATGTTGCATCAATTTCTAATTAGATGGTCCATGAAAGTACTGTTTTGAGAGGTTCCTGATACTACAGAGTAGAATCTTTGTTTATGGGAGTAGTGTGTATTTCTTTGAAATTCCTATTTGGAGGGGTGTTTTATCACCCCTTCCCAACATAAGGACATACAAATGAAAGAAATTATGTTCCTGAGGTTTGTTTGTTGATTCAGCTGAAGTGTGTGGTTTGTTTTGTACAACTGCTGTTTTACATCATCAGAATCACAGGATGTGAGTTCAAATATTCATGTCAACACAGATATTTTTTGGGTTTGCTGCTGTGGGCCAGGTAAGGGACTCTTAAGTTTCACCTTCACTGAGGTTAAAGGTTTTGGGTTTTCCCCCCTGCCCCTCTCTCCTCCTGTCCCGCCCAAGTTCATTCAATGCTGCTGTTAAAGTGGGGACACACTTGGAATCTTTTGCAGGTCTTTTTTGTTACAAAACACAGTTAAATTTTGGGTGAATCTGAGCTAAATCATGGATTTGTAGTGAAAAAACCATACTAGTGTTTGCAGTGTGTAAATAATACATACTGGTAACTTGAAGGTAAAATAACAACACCTGGTTTTGAAGTGCAGTTTTTGGAACTAAGTAATTATCATGTGGAAAATGCCTTTAGTGAGCTGCTGTAAATCACACCTTCACTTTTCAGAGCAGTAATTTGTCTTGAAAGGATGTGTGAGTCTGCAAGACAAGTGATGGTAAGCTGCTGAGCTTTATGGGACTTTGTTCTTCTTGGTTTACAAGAGGGATGAGTGGTTATATCCAGCCTTTATGCTTTAATAGTAAAAGCAAATAGAAAAAAGGCTCTATATATATGGGAATAAAGGGCTTTTTGGCATCTCAAAGAAATGCCAGTAATGGCTGCAGAAATGTCATAAACCAAACAAAACAAAGGATGACCTTAGCTCAAGATATCTTTAGTTGGCATTCTTTTTGTGGAAGAATACAGGGAAGCTGCTATTAAAAGAAGAACTTTTATCATATCTACCTTTATGGTAAAAGGTAGTCCATTGAAAACCTGCACTCATTTTCTAATGAGTTCCTTGAGGCTGATCCTAAAGCTACTGCAGATGAAAATGTGTCATCTGGAAAGGTTTCCAGGGAAGGGCAGGGCAGGGCAGGGCTGCTGTCTGTGTGCAGCATCAGAATGTGCAAAGGCTCCTCCTTCTGTTGGAGGCTTCTGGGGCTCCAGGTGCATTACTGGGGGATGCAGGACTGCAGTAATGTGTGTTGCTGTTTTAATTATCTCTTTCCAATGCAGCCCCTTCATCTTAAACCAAACAAAAGCCCCAAACTAAACTGAACACACCACCTCAGAAATTCTGCAAAACTATGGGTCAATGTTTTGTTTTAAAGCCAACCCAAAGGTTTTAAAAAGCCTTTCCAAGGGCAGTCCTGTGTTCTATAGAAAGGAAGGAGCCATAGCCAGATGTGCAGATCAGCTGAGGTGTTTTTTGTTACTGTGGCCCACGGGAGGGTGTATAATCTTTGTGTTGTTCAGTTAATCACTGTACAAGATGCCTTTATGCTTGCCCAGCTTGCAGGCACAGAAGAGGAGAAGAACAGGGGCTTCAAGGCAACAGGGCTGGGATTCTGAAGGTGGGAGCCAGCAGGAGAGTCATGTGCTGAAAGGACAGCGCTCACTCGAGTGCACAATATGTTAACTACAGCTGGATTTAGCATAATCATCCCTGACTAATATGAAGAGAGGGGAGAGGGTTTAAGTGCTGAATAAATAAATGACTTAATTTCATGTTATCAGAGAGGAACAGATGGTCAGTTTAGTGTGTTTTCTGACTGCTTATGCTTGCAGGAGATCCACACTGGTTCCTGAACAGTAATTCATGCATGGGTACACTGAACAACTTTTTACTCTTGTCTTTGAGGTGTGCGTTGCCAATACCCATTTTAGGCAACTGAAGGGTCTCAATGTCATCAGGAACTAACATTTTATAACACTTCCACCTTTTCTTTTATAATAACTGTATATTTATTGTAGTGCTAGTTATACCTAGAGGTGATGGATGACTGCATGTGCTGTCATATGGATATTGTAGGGTATAACCTTTTTCCATATCTGTGGCCAAATCATAATTGGCTATCCAGGTTTCAGTTGAGGAAAATGGATTTTTGCCCTTTGGACTTGTCCTGCAATCTTCTGCCAGCTTCGAAGAAATGCTTTCCTTGACACTTATCTCAGATCCAGAGTTCAGTGGCTGCAGGACTTGTTACCTGGCCTGTGCTGCTGCTGTTGCAGCTCTTCATATAGCATGGGTTGAAATCCTGGAGTGTTCCTGCTGGAGAGTGAGATTAGGGTGTAATTCTACAAGTGGCTTTTTTGCCTTGTATAGCTTTCCTGTACTCTGAACTTGGTGAGGTAGAATTGGGTGCAGGTGGGGTTTTTGTCACGCTTTTTGCTCTTCTCATCCCAGTTTTTTTCCTTTCATGAGGAATTGCATGTGGAAACTAAAGCCAGCTGAAACATTGCTACACTTCATGACCCTGGCCTAAATGAAGGGAAGAGGAACAAACCAGAGCATACCTTTTGTGTTCTTGGATTTATTCAGAGAAAATAAACAGCAAAAGGGAAAGACTGTCTGAAACAACACTAAAAGAAAACAAGTTTGTCACTGTTTTCTCAAGTAGTGATAAATACTCCTCTATTACCTATTGTTTCTTAAAGGTAGCACATTTAGTAGTTCTCTCTCCCTGTGTGTGCACATCAAATTAAATCCAATAATAAATTCTTAAGACTTAACAATGAGTCATGTTCAAACTCTGAACTTTAAATCAGGTTCCACTCTTATTATGTGATTAATTTCTACTTTTTTTTCTGATTACCCTTTATTTCTCTTCCTAATCCTTGTCAAAACAAAGATGATACCCTCTTTTTGTATTTTTTTTTGGTGCACTGTACAGGAATGAGAGCAAATGCCTTGTGGTCAGCAACTTGTCAGCATCCTTAATTTCCACATTCCTGCACTGTGACTTTGCAATCATGGCACTGAAGGTCGGGTCCTGGCATTCAGGGCTGCTGTTTTCTGTGTGCTTATGACAGTCAGAGGAGATTGCTGTTTTGTGGCGTGCCTGGTGTTTGGAGGAAAGAGCAGGAGCAATAGAGTCTCAATTTCCATCTTGTAATTGGATTAATGATTAGTTTACATGACAGGGCAGGCTCTTCATTGAATTAACTTAAAATGGGATTACATCAATGAATAGCAGGAAGGGAAAGGCTGTGTTAGCTACTATTTGCCACAAATGCCACTTCAGACTTCTCATTCAGTGTCTGTATTCCTTATGGAAGTTCAGACAATTATTGTCTACAATTAAGTGGAGTTTGTTGAAAGTTTTTGTTGTAAGATGTAACAGACTTGTGGTTTGTATTCAAATGGAAGAAGAGGGGGGATGCTGTGGGGGTGTTTGTTTGCTCCCCCCAAACTTTAGTATAACTGGCAGCTTTGACTCTTACTAGCAAACACTGAAACAGGAAACAAAACCCCAAAACACACAAGCTGCAACTTTGAGTCACACAATAATTTTGAAAGATGAAAGACAGATGAGTTGCCTGTTTTGATGGGAATGTGTTGGGAGGAACCACACTGAATAACAGCTAATGCTCCAGTGAACCCACAAGGACCTGAAGTGACTGAACATGTCAGTGGAAGATGTCACTCCCGTGAAAAGGATGGTCCTCTGTGGGATTTACATCTCTGCTTGCCCTGGCAAGGAGCTTTCATGGAGGTAGAAGAGTTGCAGATGCCCAAAATACAGTTATAAAGCATTTGGAGCACTCTGAACTCTTTAGGAGTCTCCAAAACTTTATTTTAACGAAATTCAGTTTTGCCTGAAAAATCTGCATGCAATTTGAATGAAATGGAATATGTTTCAGGGCTCAAGCAGCGTGTCTTCCATCTGAGGTAAAAATGGAGATGAATTTCAATTAGATATACCCATTATAATCTGTCTCCACCTGTAGTTTTCATCAAAATTGTTAGCAAGTGCACTATAATGTATGATGGGACTTGCTCACTAGCAGCAGAGTGCCCATTATCTTAGTTTAAAAGGAAGTGTGTGTGTGTGTGGGTTCTCCCAGTGAAGGACTTAATTGTGACAGGTAATTTGTATGGAATTTGAAAGTAGATCTGTGCATTTTATGTATGTAATACATATAATGGTTTTTTCTTTTCATCATCGTGGTGGCACAGATTACTAATTAAGTTGATAATGATGATGTTTGAAGAGATGTATTACTATGTTGGCAGAGTAGCCAGCAGTTCCCTTAAAATGCCTGTTTCATAGTGTTTTGTCCTGAACTTGATTTTTATGTACCTTTTTTATGCCCCAGCCCACGAGGTGAATCTGAGATTCACTCAGCATTAACTCAGGTTTATGGCCCACCCCTGATGTGTGACAGGAGTGTCCCCCTGCCAGCCCCTGGAGCTCTTCCACCTCACTGTAGCTGTTGCAGTGCAGGGGTGTTGTGATGCCCTGACATGGAGCCTCCCTGCTGCCTCTTAATACACACCATTTCTGCAGCTGGAGCAGATCTCCTCCACACAAGGGACAAAACAGAGTAAATGTCTGCCTTTTCTCACTGACTTATACAAAGAAGTTCTGAAGATGTGGCATGCATAGTGTGTTTTTCTCAAACAAGCAGTAAGTCAGACTTGTGTTTCAGGTAATACCAATTTCAAAAACATGTTAAAATTACTTGGTGTCTTGGGCTTATAAGATGGCAGTTTTGTTCATTTTTTTGGTGACAGTAGCACAATGTTTAAAAACTTTCATTAATACCTGGAGTGCTCACATGTGTGCATCTCCTTTTCCTGAGAGCAATTTTAGGGGAACAAGTCAGCAAGTATTGGCAACAGAATGTAAACTGAGGTTTTGTAGTGACTCAAACACTGAGAGCTCTCTTTAGCTATTAATCACCTGCCAGGAAGTGTGAGGGAGAGCTGGGCATGTGCTGGGTTCTTGTTGGGTGCCAGCATTCCAGCATGGTAGTGGGGGGGGGGGGGGTTGGTTTAGTTTATGTCATGATTTTAAACATTAGGTAGGAATAGTTCCAACATGTCCTAAAGGTCTTACTTTGCCTCATGTTCACAGAATGGATGGAAACTGTTCTGTCTGAGGGAAATACAAAGCTCTTAAAAACAAGGTGCAAAGAGTAGATTCATATGAATAATGATAAGCATTAATATCTAATGATAACTTTGAGCTGGCACATCATCTGTTTCCCGAGCTGCTGCAGTGTTCTTAGTGGGAGTCTCCAGCTGCTGATGCAGAGGGAATAGTGGACAAAGGCTGGGCAGTTTGTTCCCTTTTCCAAATCTGCCACTGGCCATGCCCATGTTACTCCTGAGAATTCAGAAAGACCCCGAGCGAGGGAACAAACCACCCTCAGTAAATGAACAGTCTTCAGTCTCTGTTGTAATAAATATCATTCTTAAGTGTTTTTAGCAGCTGAGGAGTAACATCAGTTGCCAATTATAAGCCTATGTAATTTTTAATTAAAAAAAGGAAGTACTGGAATTAAGTATACTGCTATTGAAATGTTGGTAGAAAGATTTTGGTTTACTTTGTTCTCTTTTATTTTGTTGCTGATAACAGAAAAGCATATGGTGCAGAGCAGAAGGTCAGACAATAAAACCCACAAACAGAAATGTTTTTTTTTTTCCTTTTCCCCGTCATTATTGAAAAATAAAAGCTGAATGGAAGTAATTTCTGACTGAAAAATGATTGTGAACTTTGATTAACTGTAAGTTCTGAAGTGAAACAGATTTTTATAAAAACAAATTTCTTTATCTACGTCTTCCTCAGCTATATTTCAGTCCCCTGTTACTACTCAGTGTGTTGCATGCAGAAAGAAAAACCAAGATTTAAGTTTTATTTCTCCTTAAGTTGTTCAAAAAAGGCTATTCCTTGGTGCCTTCTGTCCTGTGTACCAAACACAGGTCTATTTAGAAATTCATTATGGGTCCTGGCTCTATATTGCCTATTCAGGTCCCTCAGTTGTTTTCAAATCCTTTAACCTGAGCTATTCTGAAGAGTTTATTTTGGCTCGTGGCTGGCCTGAAGTAAGGAGTTTATTTAAACTGGCCACCTCCAGCAGTTAATGCAGCATCTCTGAAACTGCCAGAGAGCCTAAATTAGGTTGTCAGAGTCAACATACCGATCTAGTGAGCCTATTAAAATCTTAATAACTTTTAAAATTGGACTCTGGGTAACAAAACATTGTCCCTGTGCATTAGATTTTCAGTAGATAAATCCATTAAACTACGTCTTATCACCTGCCTTCTCTCTCTCTTAGAGGCTGCCCCAAGAGGAGTTTTTAGAAATCCAGTGAGTATTTTTAATCCTGGAATATCATAAATCAGTTATCATTGGCCTGCATTCAGCTCATCCAAAGGAATTCTGCTGTGTTATGAAAATTTTCTGCTTTTCTCCAGGACTTACTGATGGTGGTTGGAGGAAGGTAGTTTGTTTTAATGAGGCAAAAGCAGTGGGGAAAATAGCTCTGGTGCTTGTTTGTTGCCTATTATTTCTTAGCCTGTAGAGTCTGTCCTGATCTTTGTAAAGCAGCTGTCAATTACATTTAAAATCAGACTTCTGTTGTCTCGGCTTCAGTTCTAGGCACAAGAACATATTTTGGGTCCTCTAAAGTTAGATTACTTTCTTCTCCTCCCTCCTTGTCTCCCCTCAGAGAAGTGACACATAACTGACAGGTGGCAATATCTATAATGCATTGCCACAAATTGGAATTTCCTCCTTCACTGTACTCGGAATTGGAAGGGAAATTCTGCTGCTGCCCTGATTCTCCCGTATCACTTAGGTTCTCCTTCATTAAGAGATGTGAGTGGGAGGTCAAAATTGAACTTGTTAATGTGGACAAAGTTGCAGCCTTAATTATGGAGGAAATTGTAGATTACTCATAATAATCAACTAAAGTTTGATTTTTAAGTTTGACTGGCAGAAAAACATCCGTCACTGTTATTATGTATGAGACCAAATCAGTTTGGAGACAAGTAGCAAGTGGTTAGACAGAACTAGGAAAAATAGATGGACTTCTATGAGGAACTCCTTATAATTCTTTTCTTTCAAGAAGGATAATTAGTAGCCTTTTCGATACTTCAGCTAGTTGTATTGCTCTCTGAAAGCAAATTAGATAAAACCAAGCATGGTCATATATGACAGCAGTAAGTGAAATGAACCCCTTTGCTTTGCTGTCCTTGATTCTTTGCATTGTGTATCTCTGTGTGAAGTGGTCAATAGCAAAAACTCTAGTTTGTTTGGTTTTGGTTTCTTTTACACAGCAATCAGCTTAAGGAAATGCAAAAGGCAGGTTTTGTATAGCACATGTAACACAGTTGTATAACTTCTGGTAGTAAACAATATCTTGGAAAGCAGTTTGCAGTTCTTCTGTGGTGATGTCAGAATGTGTGCTCTAAACTTGGCAGAGAACCATAAAATGGGGATTGAGGAAGGTAGAGAAAGATATGGCAACACAAACCTGCCCCATCTGACAGAGTCATCCTCAAAGGCTGGGAAGTCAATATTGCAGCTGCAGCTGGAAATGCTGCTGAACTCACCAGGCAGTTCTCAGATTTTTCTGCCTTGGTGCAAAAGGGTGAACTTGGCTTGAGGTCTCTTGAGCAAACACAAGTTTTATCTACTAAGCAATCCAAATGTCAGCACTTTATCATTAAAGCCAAAGAAATCTGTATCAGAGGGTATTAATGACACTATTTTGTTATTTAGACAAAACATTCCATTAGAAGCTCGAGAGAAAGAGCAAGAGATAAAGACGAATTAGCTCTGCTAACTGGAGTCTGGGGTAGCTTATCTATGGCTTTTCTCCTTATATAGCTAAATATTCCTTCTGTAATTTAGATTTCATCAGACAAAGAAGATCTGATTTCAGATAATTCATCTTTTAAAAAAAGCAGTTGGTACTTTAGTCTGCTATTCATCCATATCCACTTATCCCAGGATAAACACTCATTCATGAAAGAATTCAAAATAAAGCACAACATGCAACTTCTCATTTACAATAAATTGGTAGGTAGTGTGTTTTATTCTCAAACATTTGCCTACCAGTGTCCATATCTCCAAGGAGATGAGTGCTATTGTAAAATATTATATGAGTTTCCTCTCCTCCTCGGAAGCATAGCTGTCCTTGTAATTTATAAAAGCAGTGCATACTAACCTCAGTGAACACTGGGACATTTTTCCTGTGAGTTTCCCCCTCATTGTTCATAACGATGGGAATAAAACAACGAGGGCAGCTGTATCTTTGCAGACAGCACAGTCCTATTACCTTGTTCCTTTCAGAGCTCTCATAATAAAGGGCAATTAACGGGAACTCCTTAGACGGGGGCCCTGTTGTGCTGGTACAAATACACTACATGAAGCTTGTAATTCACTCCTAAATCTTTTCTAGTCTAAGCATAAAACTCTTGTCAGCAGTGAAATTGGACAATGACGTTGGTGGAGACGGGGTAGTGATGAAGGAATGGCTCTCAGCACACCTGCACAGTCCCCATTGTCCAGCTTTTAAAGCTTTGGAGTCTGGAGAGGGGATGATCTTGGGTCTGGAACAGAGCGAAGGTGGTGCCACCTCAGATGCAACTAATTTAAGCATGAGAGAAGGAAATGAGGTATGAGTGATCTCACAAAAGTAAACTGTGCAATGCTTTGAGAAATGCAGGCTGTAAATATTGCACAGCTCTTGGGGGGGAGGGAAAAAGCATGAACCCCCCCTAAAGCAAACAAATAAAACCCTTACCGGAGGATCTCCAAGCAGCTTGCAAATATGCATTAATTACCTCTCAGTGGGAAATGATACAAAGATCATTTCTCTTGTTTTGGATTTTGAAATCAGTTGCTGTTAATGTGCAGATCAACATTCCTACCATCTGTTAAAAGTAGGAACGAAAAGTTGAGCTTATGGACAAAGCATTAATTTGCAGTTGGAATGTTCATATATGGAATGTAACCCCCTGACCTTGAATTTAAATTATTTTTTTTAAAAACACAAGACACTAAGACATGTAGTGGTTTTGTGTAGTAAAAATCTTGATAACTCAGATTTTCTATCATCTGCCTTTTGAAGTAAAGATTGAGCACTGATGCCTGGAAGTGAAAAAACTCTGATTATGCCATTAATGCAATCGTGTTCCTGCCAACCTGTGCTCCTCAGAGGGGTCAGCAGCTTCAGGGACCTTCCTGGCTGTTTGAACCTCTGCTGTTCCTCAAGTTACTGAAGTGAAGTCTCCCCCCAGCTGCAGTCCTGGGCTGTCATCTTTACAGCTGGGGAATTACAAACCTGCCCCTGGTTACTGTGATGCATTGTGTGCAACAAAGACCTGCTTTAACAAGGCTCCACTTGGCAGTTCCTCGCTTCTCCACAACTTGTTTTTCTGTAGACATTGAAATAATTTGTAAACTAAGTAACTGAAGCAGTCTGGTTTTTTTTTCATTATACATACCCCCGGTCATACTTTTGTAAAGGAGCTGATCATGATAGTAATCACATTATTTTTTATTTGGTTGGTTTTTTCAGATTTGTGAGGATATTCAGTCAGGTTTAGGTGTAGTTGCTGTTCCTGTGACAATGACTTTTCTCTCCTCAGCATAGTGGTTATACCAGGCAAAAGGTGAGATTGCCTTTCACTACTTGAAAAACTGAGCCAAAGTAGCCAACAAATGTTTAACATCCAATACTTTGTTCCATGTGAATGAGCACTTTTGTCACTTGCCTGGGTAAATAATGGCTCCTATCAGGTGTTAGCCAGTACAAATGCATGATGAAAACAATCTCATTTTCTGTAGAAATAATGCACCGGTGCCCTTGAAATAGCTGTAGGGGTTTTTTTATTGAGAATAACAGCATGGGAATGGGAGGTGGGGTGGTGTCTGTGTTTTATTAGTTTTTTATTTTTTTGGGTTTCTTTTTAACTGTTATTCACAGAAATACTGATCTGTCTTCCTCTTCTGTTCCTCCAGGTTTGATTAGAAATCTTGGGTATTGTGGGGAGAAGAAATGGGATGAAGTGTGTGGTTATGATGACTAAGCAGAGGGGAATGTGCTTTTCCTGATGCAGTCAGTATTCTTGGCATGGGGTGTTTTGTATTTTCTTTCGGTGTTTGTTTGGGTTTTTTTTGTTTGTTGCTGCCTTTTTGAGTCCCTATGAGAAGCGAGAACTTGAAAAATGTTTTAGGAGTGGGAGTGGTGGTGCATGTCACAAATGCTAGAAAGGAGGCAAATAAATACAAAGCTGCTCCTTTTAGAACGTAGTAAGATATGTAATGGCTCCAGTGTGGAGGATTAGGTAGCTTTGATTGTGAAAATTCAAATGGCTGGATAAGGATTAATTGTGGCTGTATCTGATTATGAAAATTAGGATACCTTTGTTCTCTTCCAGCTCATTACTCACATTTATATGCTTTTGGTCAGCTTAGTAATTCTGAACCTTATTCACATAAAAGTACACTGTGGGAAGTTCTGTGTGTCTGGATTAAGGAGGATTTTTAAAAAACCTGGATTCCCCAGTAAAAGTGAGTGGCCAAACCATTTTATTTTAACTCATAGCATGTCAAGTGTATCTCCTTGTGTGATTGGAGTCTTATATATATATTTTCACCAGCTCACCACTTGGTGCCACTCTAGCTTTGTGAACTGCAGTCTCACCAAAAGAACAGATTTTTCTTCCTTTAGGTTTGCCAAGTGCTGTCTGAAATACAACCCTCTGAGCACCCATTTTTGAGCTATGCTGGTCTGAGGCAGAGTAGATGGTGGCTGATGGACAGCTTCCTGCTATGGCTCAGAATGGGAAGGAGATGGTGGTATCTCTGATAGGGATTTTAAACTGAATTTGTGCCTGTGAAAGCACAGCAGGTTTTTGTTGTCCGATGCCTCTGTAAGTCCAAACCTGGAACTGGACTAAACAATTTTAGTGACTGCTCTGAGGCTGTTCTTTTCCTGAAGAGGAAGAGAGACAGCCATTGAATGATTTTGCAGGTATTTGCATAAAAATTACAGACAACTATAGCATGTGTGTTACTTACTCCATTTATTTAAGTATTTCTTGTGTAGCACATCTGTCTGCTGAGGCTGTAGGATCTTGTGCTGACAGGTGTCATGCAGCATGTGTCATTCCTCGACAGGCAACCCCATCATCGTTGTTTTGTTTCCCAAAACGTGCAATTAAACCAACGGAGATACAGCCCTTTTCAAAGGGTAGTGAGCAGTTTGAAGCTGTGTTGACAAGGAGATTGTATCCTCTCACTACAAAGTTCTGCAAGTGATGGTGGCAAAACCCCTGGTGATTTCTTGCAAGGTAGATGTTTTTATTTGTGTGTTGAAGGCAGGATAGCAGCATCTGAAAGGATGAGGAGCCAAACTGTGGGACAGTTGATGCTGAGAGAGAGCAATGGCTGGACAAAGGTGTTGTGCAAGTTGGCTGGGTACAGGCTGGCAGTTGTTGTTACTCTGGGATAGTTCACACAAGAAGCTGTAAGGCTTTTAAGACTCTAGAGAAACTGTAAACCAAGCAGGAGTGTCCAAAGTTCAGCTTGCATGGTGAGCCAAAGAGAAGAATGAAGTATTGCACATGGTTGGTGCTCGGGGAGTTGCAACTGGATGCCAGATGGATAAACATCATCTCCTGTGGCTTATGCTCTTATTATATTTTGGAGTCCCCAGATCCTTTTGCCAACTCCTGACCTTGCAGCACCACAGTCCTGATCTAAGGTCTTAGCATGCCTGATTGTTGCTCTGTCAGATGTTGGTGTTCATCTGACATGACTCCTTCCACCTCTTGGGTTTACATTAATCTGCTCTTAAAAACACAAAAAGCAAGAAGGCTGAAGCTGCCTAACAAGGACAGTTTCACACCTGCAGTTTTCTCAGACAAAGCCTCTGTCTTGAACCTAAAGCTGGTATAATTTTGTCAGATTTTGGGGTAGCTGACACCGTTTTGTGCTTCCTTTGAATTTCTCCTAGAGGGAATTTGAGTATGTCAGCACTACCATGTCCTCTGTTTTTTCAGAGGTTCTTGTTCTCCTTCTGTGTGTATCCAAGTTATTTTCAAAGAAGCTGAACTAAACTTCAATATGCCCAAACTTTAATGTATTGAAGAACAGTTAGTATTGTTTAGAAGGTTGTTTCCCTTCCCATGTCCTTTAGTTAAAAGGAATGGAAATAAATGGTGTTTTTTAAAAAGAAAGCTTCATTTATTTCTTTACATTTTCAAGGCTTTAAGTGTTTTCCTTTTCCCTTACTGGATCTTTAAAAGGTGATAAAGACTTCTAAGGGTGGACGTTGGCATGATATTAAGGAGGCAGAGATCTTTGTTGTGAAATCCCCAGTCTGGTCTCAGTGTTTCATATGGTGTAGTTACAGAGTCATGTTGATGTGTCCTGCTTTTTTGGGGCCTTTTTTTGCATGAGAATGAATCTACCGGTCCTTTGGAATGAAATGACATGTAATGGATAAAATGTACTATAAATATACTAAATGTACTATAAATAAAACTATATATACTGTTTTCCTTCAAAAATATCTTTTTTTTCTATATGTTTCAGAAATAACCTACAACAGACTTACAAGGAAAATGTGTATCTTGTATACTGCATCTAAACTAACTTGAAGAGATGGGTTGAGTACCAGAAGTAATTTCTTTAGTATATCAGTGCAGAAGTATTTATGAGCTAATTTATCTTTCACTACCATCTTGCTACAGCTTGACTGCTTTCCTGCACGAGCCGGTTTGCTTTAAACTCATGTGGAATTCTTTGCACTAAATTCCAGTTAGATGTATAGCTGTAGCAGAAAATCTGTTCCTTCCCTTCTCTTTGCTCTTCCCTGTGACTTCAAGCCCAAAGTGCAATCGTGAAGGAGGTTGTGCCTAGGTAGGTGTATGTGAAGATGAGTTTTCAAGCAAGATGAGCAGAAGGCTCAGGTTCTGAATTACCTTAATTTATCAGTGTAACTCTGTTGCCTTTATCCACTTGTATGTATGCACAGTGCTCTGGGAAACACTTGCTGTAAATTAGACTGTGATAGTATTTTTCAAGCAACTTGTGAAATGGCAATGCTGACAATTGCAAACTTTCAGGGGGAAGAATGAAAAATTTGATGTGTAGATATATAAAGCAGCATGTGCTTTTGATGATGAAAGACAGAGTTCCAAAGGAGCTCATGAAGTCTGTCTGACGTTTTAAGGCTGTGGTGATGAGACACATGAAACAGTAGATCTCAACAATTGAAAAATGACCTTAAAATGTTCTTGCAGGTGTAAACAAGAAGGCAGAAACATACTGTTTGAAAAACCTTCTACTACTAAATAGTTATAATAACTTGTCAGCGAAGGTGAATTTGAGGAAATGTGCGGAGATGCAAAAGAAAACTGAGTGATGATCTGTGAAAAAGTAGATTAACACCTAAATACTCAGTTGTTTGGCTTATTAGAAAGTTGTATAATCACAAAGAGTGCCAGCTGTTGATATTCCTGGGAACTTTGTTTTGGCAGGCGCTGTGAGATCAACAAGCACTTGAAATGAACGTCATTGGACGGTGTGGTCTGAGGTGAACTTGAGCTAATAATGTTGAGGTGGCTGTTTTGGGCTGTTGCTGTCTGAAGGAACTATTGGAGCACTGCTTTCTTCATGGGAGAAACCTTAAGCTGAGCTGGCTGCCCTGGCAGGCTCCCTCTGCTCCAGCAGCTTTGCTAGCCATGGTCAGATCTGTGTTCTGAACTGCTGCAGCACCACTTGGTGACAATACAAGTGCTTTGGAGCAGGCTGGGGGGAAGGCATAAAGCTCCAGGACGTGCCATGCGCGATCTTCCTGCACTCACGTGTTCTTGGAGTGTCTCTCTCTGGTGTTGCAGCACTTATGGGCAGGCTCTTAAACAAATAGACAAGTATTTGGTTTCAGTGTAATAAAGGCATTAATGTTTGCCCACCATGAAAAATGTATTAGTAATCAGTTGACTTACTGATTAATGGGAAATGGGTTAGTTTGAATGTTGAAATGTGATGCTGCCATGTTGACTATGAGTATCTCACCACAAAGGTCAGGAAGGGATGTTATTACAGTACCATACATGGAATACTTCATCAGAATTTAACTGAGTATGTTCTATGGGAAGAAAATTGATTTGATAAATGGAAACTAATCAGCCAACGTTCCATTTGTACCGTGTGCTTTCTCAAGCAATGTTGCCTGTTGCTGTCTTAGTGTTGACAAAGAATTGTTGGACCAATACACATTTTCCTGGACTGGCTGAGTGCTTAGGAGGTTACAGTGGGTATTAACAAGGAACTGTGATTGCAGTTCTAAACTGAGATTCATTCTGTTTAGCCCAAGTGCTTAAGGATATGTGTGGACTTGAGGAGGACTGAAACTGTGTTTCTGCACCAGGAAGTAATTATGTAGGGCTACATGGAAAGATCTGTTTGGTAATATGACTTTAAAGCATATTAAACTTGTCCAAAGGGAAAGTTAAATCCAGTACACGTGGACTCGGAGCCGTTGGGAGAGAGGTATTTTGATTTCTAATAAAGAAGATGAAACAAAGCAGTAAGCAGTAATAAATAGTGTGAGTTATTAGTTTCATAGGCCAGAGCTGCAGAAAAGCTGTAGGGTGAATAGAGACAGGAACAGCCAGTGAAGGAGGAGACTGGAATGTGAACTGTAGTGTGTGAGCACAGTCAACCCCTCAGTTGTAATCAAGAAACTTGTAGCCTTCACTGAATTGCACCTTGAGTAGGTAATGAGTGTAACCAACTGTGCAGTCCAAGAACTGTGTGAGGAGCAGACAGAAAGCCAGGGACGATCTAATGGGGATTATTGTGCAAGGGCTTGAGGGAAGTTTTCCTTACCCCTTCAGGTTCTCTGTGGTGTTTGCTGCTCTATTTGGCTTCCAGGGTTCAGCTGGGTGGGGATTCCAGTGCAAGGGGTTGGATCTCAAACAGCACGAAGTCGATGGAGATGTGCTTCCACAGGGACTAATTTTCACTGCAAACCCCAAAGTGTTTCTTAGCAGATGCCCATCGCTGTCCTCATGTAAATTTAGGAAAGGTTTTGTTGTGGTTTGTTTTCTTTGGATATACTGTGACCTCCTGGTTCTGGTAAAGCGGAGTGAGAATTCATCTTTAAATTTTTCTATTCACCCAGGTTTTTGTATTTTATTTGAGGAGGTTTCTGGGGCAGTCCTGTGAACTGATCAGGTAGCTGCTGCCTTTCTCTAAGTCTGTTGTTAAAAGGACATTTTTTGCCAGTCTAAACAAGCAGAAATTTTTAGATTGTTTTGGAAACCAATTCCACAGTTTTCAAGCTTGCTCTGGAACCTCATGCTGTAATGCTGAACTTGCTGAGCAGGCTCCCTGTGAACATAGCTGAGTAGAAATCTCATTTAGCTCTGCCACCGATTACCTCAGATTGACCAGGCTTTGTCTACAGACTTGCACTATGTTTCTTTAAGTGGTTGTAATTAGGCTTATAGGAAGTAAATAATCACTAGCAAATTAGTAGACAAAGCAGGGTATTAAACCAGAACTTTAATACAACAGCTCAATAGTTTTTACCTATTGTTTAGTCCTGCCTGCAGGAATAGGAGGAGCATGTATCAGTGAGAGGCAAGTTCCAGTCAAGTACCGTATTATAGTTCACTTTGAGGACAAAATTCTCTGTATTTTTGTCCTTCTTTTATGTCTTTGATGTGAAAGACATGCAGTAGGTAAGCTATTTATTACTCTGTTTATTGATTTGCTCTGCTCTCTTTATTGTAAGCCTCACCACCCTTAGTCTGTCACTGTTGAGTAACATAAAGCAGTGTTTTGGATCTTACAACATCTGTAGTCTTTGGGTTGAGATCTGTTACAGTCAGCAGCAATTTTTTTGTTGTTTACTTCCTCTTGAAGATGTTTTTAAATAGCACGCAGATACTTAGAGCACGCAGATACTTAGGCAAGGATTTATCCTATGCAACATAAGTAGCACTGCAGATGTTTTGTAGGAGAAAATGGGTAGAAGCAGCCCTGGGTAGGTTTGCTGCTCTGCCAATGCTCCACAGCCTAGGCTATTCAGCTGGAATATTTTTGAACTCGTAGGGGCAAAAGATAGTTCAGGAGTGGGAGACTGATACAAATTCCTGTTCCCTGTCAAGCT
This sequence comes from Dendrocincla fuliginosa, assembly GCA_035047845.1. Lineage (NCBI taxonomy): Eukaryota > Metazoa > Chordata > Aves > Passeriformes > Dendrocolaptidae > Dendrocincla > Dendrocincla fuliginosa. Next base: position 6,204,066 of record JAWWMO010000030.1, on the reverse strand, counting down.
TGTGATATTCCCTTTCTCTGAAGAAAGTCATAATGGTGGACATTTGGCAAAATTTCCAGGTGGGGCATTGCTGGTCTCTCCAGAGAACTCTTCTTGTAACAAAAATGCACTCATCTGCTGGACTGGGAGAGTCAAGGGGGGAGAATGGGACCAGAGGGCTGGAGCAACTGGTTCTGCATTTTGCAATAGAAATACACTGGTACATTATTTAAGCAATCTGTAATAACTTCAGCAAATGTTAAGAATTCCAGTTGCAAAGTGTGTCTCCAATAAAAGTTGTAGATATGAGGGTATGGGGGTTGAATCCTGTGGTAAGTGGTGAATGTTCAACCTTTGAGAAAATAAAAATAGAGAAAATGAGCTTGTCTTTCTTTTTAGTTGTTAGTTTAAGGGTTGTGTTGGTTTCCTTTGAGTTTCTTTCAAAACATCAGAAATTAAATATTCTGAGTTGGAGGGATGTGCTCGAATATCAAGTGGAGTATTTCATGTTGGACAGGAGAGATATTCTGAGAAGGGATTGTCCCCTTGAAAATGGAATTGACACTTTTTGTGTGATTTGTCTGTTTCAGCTTTTAAAACCCACAATCCCTAATTGTAAGTGTTCTTAAAGAAGTTGCTACATAGCAGGTAAATAAACAAAACCCCCATGGTTCTTGTCTGATTTCCATGCTGATTGCTTAGACAGCATTCTGCTGGGCAGAAGATATTGCCTCAGGTCCCTGGCACGCACCCCTTTTGCTGGCTCGAGCAGCTTAGTGCAGTTAATCATAATAGCTGTATTTGTCTTTTGCAGGTTAAAGTTTACTCTCTGATATCAGGATGTTCTTAAGGCAATACTTGAGGTTTCTTTCCATTAGAATCCAACTGCGTGTAGTTTTTTAAGCACCTTTAAGCAGACCTAAGCTGAACATTGATATTCAAACCCCACAGGAACTTTAGCCAAAAGAAAAAAAAAGCTGAGGGTAATGATTTGGTAATCAATCAATCAACAGTCATTGTGTAAGGGCTGAGTCATTTGCTCTGGCATCTGTGGGACTGCTGTGAACAATAAAGTAATAGGGGAAGAACAAATGGAGAGGTTAAATCCAGAGTAGCACCCCCAAGGAAACATCTCCATCTCTGGATGTTTGGTAGCAGGGACTTGCCAGGAATTATCTTTATCATAGTGACCACGTGTAATCCAGCAAGGGGTAACTGCAGCAGTTAGAGGAAGTGTCAGAAATTTGCTTTGTTCTAGTGAGGCTTGTTCCTTCTAGAACAGAGGTGTTCTTGCAGAGGAAAACGGGGTTAGGTTCATCTACCCCGTCTTAGATGTGGAACAAGGCCACGTGTACGAAGTGAGCTCTCCTTGTAAGGTTCAGAATTGTGCACAACCATAGAAGGATATGCCAGTGCCATTGGTCACCGAAAAGTACAGACAAGAGTTGCAATTGCTGCCCTCAGAGTGGGTGCAGAACCTGCTTTAAATTCTTGCCCTGCTATCTATACTGCAGTGGACTGTACAGTCAAAATCAATGCTTCTTGTGCAAGCCTCCCTTAGATATACATCTCAGGAATTGATTTTTCCCCACCACATCTCAGCTCTTTGCTTGGGTAAAAGCACAGAAGGCAAACTTTTTTGTGAGTTACAGATGCAGTTCTAGAACTAAACACAAATTTCTCTTAACTGCATCTGAACTATTTTGGCTCCTAGAAACAGCATTTTCAAGGTGGTAAAGGAAAAGCTTTACTATCATGATTAATTTTCCAAAAAAGGAATAATAAAGCTCAAATGAGTGGTGGGAGGGAGAGCTAGAAATGCATTTCTGAAATATCTTGACCCAAGTGCACAGTTATGCTCTCAGTTGTTTCAAAGTTATAAATCATTTTTATGGGTATAAATCACTGTTTCTCTTGATCTTAATGCCTGCTGAATAGGAAGAAAATTTTCTTAAGCCAAATAGCTGCTGCTTTCTTTTAGGATTTATGTGTTTTGAAAACACTTTTTGAGCTACTTAAGGGGACTTTTCTGTATTTGAGGGCCTTATGTCAATGAAGAAATGGGTGCAGAAGATTTCTAACTTTAATGTAGTTCTTAAACATTTTCCAGGAAGCTGGACCTGATGTGATTAATCCTGGGGCATTGAAAGAATTGGCTGTGTAGGGAAGAAAGTGGTATCTGGGGAAAAGCAAATATAGTACTTCAGGAGGGAAAGGATGAGCTGGGTAATTAAAGACCAGTCTGTTTGGCTTAAAAATAGCAAGAAATAATTGGACAGACATCTTATAAGCCCCTGCCTGTTAGCGAGATCAGTTACCAAGTAAACAGATTTCTCAAGGGCAAATCATGACAAACCCATTTAATTTGTTTGTACAGCAACATTACAGGTCAGGTGGGGAGGAGAGAAGCATTAAATATGGGATACCTTGACTCAAGTTTCTTGCACTGTGTTCATGTATGTGGTTTTCACTTGAGTAAGATGAGGAAGAGTGGTCTACTGAGGAAGAGTCTACTGCCTGGTAGATATTTGGACAATTATACATATTCTATGTCAGAGCACAGTAATATATCAAGGAGGGCTCATGGATATTCTGTCTCATATTAATCAGTGTTTTTATAATGACTTGGAGAGTAGAATACAGAGTGTTTTTTGAATCTCTCAGCCCTGTCAGAGTGAGAACAAAAACAAGATATGGGGAAACAGGTACAGAACTCAACGATCTTTGGGATAAGACCACTTCAGTGAGAGTCCAGTTCAGCAGAATGAATTAACTGCATAAATACACAGGGGAATATTTGGCTAAATGGTGCTCCTGTGTCAAGGGATTTAGGATTTATAGAGAATCACAACGAATAGATAAGGGTTGAGACTATCAGTGGTTGATCTATGTTGGAAGGAGAATTTCCTTTGTAGAACTGAAGGAAGAAGTTTTCTGTTGCATTTAAATATCCTCATATACTTTCTGGCTTGAGAGATGACTGGGTTTGATTCATCCAGGTTGAATCATAAAATTGTGCAGTAAATATTATCAGTTTCCTCCTGCTCTTTCTTCTCCCTCAAAGCCAGCTCCAGAAAGCTAAATGTACACATGTCTGGTTAATGTTGTAAGCCAGCAAAGGTTAAGTTGAAAAAACAGCTTATGAGAACTGTAATGAGTGAAGGGAGAGAATAACAATTTCTTCCTATTTCTGGTTACAAAAATTCTTTTCCTTTAGAAACTGAACAGCCATCACTGGATTCAATCAAAAAGCAAGGCTTGTGTACTTAATTTTCAGAAGTGCTTGTACTTATTGTTAGTAGGAAAACTTGGGATTTACTTCAGCTTCTACATACAGACATGTTTTTCTCCACTTGGTTGCAATAAACAAAAAGGGAAATAGGGAGACAAATGCACATTTTTGTAAGAAAACAGAATGGCAAGATTTAAAGTTGTCCTGGTGTATCCTTAGTAAGACTGCAATGACACTCTCACAGTCAGAAGGTTTAAATTAGTGTTACCTGCCTTCCAGTTCAGTCTCTGTCTTGACACTCTTCTCTCGTAGAGGGAAAAGATTTGTGAGGTAATGTGGATTGGGAAAGATCTATGTGGTTAAAGCTAACCTTTCCTTTGCTCTTCAGCTCTCCATCACCTTCACTTCTGTTTCAGCCAGTTACATCCCTTGTGTCTCACTGCATTGGGACAACACTTGTGGCAGGACAAGTGATTGAGAGAGACAGGAATGGGAACAAGACGTATGGAAAAGGGTCAGAATTACCTCTTCCAGTGACACTGCTGGCTCAGGCTGTCCTGAAGTGTATCTGAAACTCAGCTTTCAGTTAAATGTCCAGACTGTCAACTTCTGATGGTTTTGGCTCAGCTCCTCAGACTCTTGGCCTGCCTTTCTGCAGTCCCCACATGTTTTTCAACAGTACCTGTAACTTGCAGAAGTAATAATTTATTTTTTTTTTTCCTTCTGCTAAAAGGTTAGTTAACTGAAGAACTAAGTTAGTCATGAAATGTATTTGGAAAAACTATCTACAGGGAAGGGTGTTTTCTGTAGAAATTGTTGGTTTCTTTTGATGGAGTTTGCTTCTTAAGCACAGGAGAAATGTATGGTGATGCAACCTGAAGGGGGAAAATCCCATACTGCTGTGGGCACAGCAGGCAACAGGTAAAATCAAATGCAGGAGATGTGAGTGGACTGTCATGCATTCAGTGTTTCGTCTTCTATTTCTGGCCAGCCTCTCTTCTGTTCCAGTGGTGACTGTTTCAGAGAGTTTTTCTTTCCTAGACCTGTCTTAAATATGCTTAGAGAAAATAATTTTGTCACCTGGAATGTCTTCCTTTGGTATTTGTTTTTGTTTGTTTTAATCCTATAATAGGCTTCTCTGTTGTTAGAAGCTTTTTAGGCTCTATGGAAGATAAGAAGGTAACAGTATGGGCACAAACATCCTCAGAGTAACAAGGTGGGGAAGCGGGTGAAGTGGCCTGAGTGTTAACTTTTCCCTTTCATGGACTTTTAGCATAAGCAGATTGGACAGCTGGGAGATTGGTGTCAGGATGGTACACTGGGATTTGAAAGAAATGCATGTTCCAGTGTTTGATGAAACAGTGGCCCTTTCAGCCTTGTATTGTCTGTAGGATAATAGCTCTTACCACTCAGAGATTAGTCAGAAAAATTTATTCTGCATTTCTGCTGTCCCCCAAAGTTTAGGTCAAACTAATTAGGATAAAATGCTCATTTCTTGTTATTTAAATCCTCAGTTTAACTATCTCATCTTTTGACAAATAGGTATAATTAGTTCTCTTGTATAATTTATTAACTTCCCTATTAAGTTGTGTACAGATTAGTGAGGCACCAGGCATGCTGGCAAAAAAGGCTTCCAATTAGAAGGTGATAGATGGGTTTGTTGTATTTGATAAACAGGCTTTGTCATATTTTCAAATGAAACTGGAAGGAGCTGTATTTGTTTAAATCCTGTTGTACCACGAGCCTGACTGGTATTGAACTACATTCTGTCTTGTGCATTGCCAAGATGGCTTTACAACAAAAGGAGATGATTTCAAGATATTAATAAAATATTATAATTTTTTATACAAAAAAAGAATTTCGAGATTTCCTAAGAAGGGCATAAAGAAGAGTTAGAACAGAAGCCAAAAGTGGAAATTTGATCCTTGCCTTGTACAGTTTGCTGACAGGAGAACTGGTGTCTAACTATGCACTTGAAAAATGCCCCAGAAAGTGTTCTCTGAGGGCACAGCCAGGCACCAGCCTGTGGCAGGACTTCTGCTGAGACAACCTCCGATGCTTTGGTTGTGTTGGGCGAGGGGGGCGTGGAGGTGCATGTTGGACCAGACCTACAGTGTTTGCAGCAGGGCAAGTGCCATGAGACCAGTGCCATCCCCAGTGAAAACCTCCAAGCAGAGGGTGTGGCTCCTGAAATTTCCATGAAGAAGAATTTAGTGAATACTCAAGGGATGTCCATAGGGCAGGAAATACCTCAGGGTATGTCCAGAGGCAGGGGTGTGCCTGTGGTCAAATAGATGGAAATGGAGAGTAAATCAGCATGAGTGTGACAGGGTTAAAAGCAGGGCTCTTGATCCTGGGCCCTGCCCATGGTGCCTTTGGAGTACTTTTTTCTCTGTAGACCTTTACACACAAAGTAATATTGTAGAGTGTAATGATAAAATGGGATTCACATGAATATATACTATTATTAAATAATCTACTTAAAAATTTGTGTTTATAACTGTCAATATTGTGTATCATCACAGAAACAGAAAAAATTCTAGTGTTGCCATTCCTCACCATCAGCAAATGCCTGTGCTGCTGCTGGTTCTTAAATCTGCTATTTCCTTCCAAATTGATGTTAGCTGGTTCAAAGACTCCATTCAGTTAAGCACTGTAAATCCAAATAATTTCCATTAAAAGAATGCATTTTGGCTTCAGAAATTGAGCCTAGTGCCCACAGAAGTATCAGTGCTTGTGTTGAACTTGCTTATTCTGCCCCTTTTTGAACATGTTTTTTATTTTTCAAGTGAGATCTTTATCTGCTTTGCTGCTCTCAAATGAGCACCTCTAACACCCTGTCACAAACATCACAATCCAAAAAGGTTAGAGAAGTTATTCGGTTTTAATTTCCAGTGCTGCAGTTTCCTCTAAAGTTGTTTTAGTTTATTTTGTAGGGGTTTTGGTGGTTGTTTTGTGTTTGTTTGCTTGTTTCTGAGAGAAGGCACAGCTGTTGGGTCAGACTTTCCTCCTTTTTTTTATCTATTAAAACCTGCCATGATTTTCAATCTCTTTTTTTTTCCTTATTTTGTCCTGCTACTGACATATTGCACAGGAGTCACAGGAGTGAATCTGGCTTCCTGAGGTAATTTATCTTGGTGCTATTTCCCTTGACTCCCTAACTTTGTCACTCTCCTTCAAGAGGTTTATTTACTTTGGAGGTGTTTATACAGGAGGCAAGTTTTTTTCACTTCCATTCGTATCCATCAGATCATTTTTTGTTGAGCTTACAGGAAGAGTTTTTCCTTTGACCCTGAGGATGAAGGGTTACTGTTTCAGCCAGTATTTCTGGTATACCTTCTTCCCTTAGGAATTTTCTAAAGGAATGAGCTTACAGTATGAGTGCCAACATTAAAAATCCAACCTGGAAGGACTGCTTGAAAGTAAAAGACCCTTGGCTGCTGTTTCTCCTTCTCTCTCCCTTTCTTCAAAAGGAGAGGTAATAAAAGTTCTGTCTGTTTGACTACCTGCAGAAAGCTAAAACACCTGCCTGATCTGAGGTGAAAAGTACTGGAGTCACTAATGAGCTGGGCGTGGAAGTGACTTGAGGTGATGTGGGTTGGGATGTCTTAGATCACCAGTGCTTTTTCTCCTTGCTGGCACTTCAGAAAAGCATCAAATTCTGCCTGTAGAACTTGTCAAACTTCTTAGAGAGTAAACCCATAATAATTAGATCTTAATTTTCC
>JAWWMO010000030.1:6174939-6187669 GCA_035047845.1 Dendrocincla fuliginosa | reverse complement strand
TTATGGTAGAGCAATTTTAATAGAAAAATCACTTGGAAACCCCCTGAACAGGAAATTTAAGAGTAGATCTAACACAAAACAAAGGCACTGTATTGGAGCTGTATTAGTAGACCAGTTTTCTGAATCTGTTATTTGAAAACAGTATAAGCGAGACTTTGAAGACTGTTTATCCAAATGTGAGTATTGATATCATCTGTAGTGTGAGGGTGTTGGAGGTGAGGAAAAGGGAAGAGAGACAGGGGAGTGAGAGTCAGACCCTGTTCCTACGGTAATAGGTAATCCTGGTGTCGGAACAACGTGATTGCTCCCAGCCCAGGACCTTAAAACTTGACGAGCTGTCAATGAAACTGCCTTGCAAGTTGCACACAAATCGGAAGACAAGCCAATGACTCTAGTGATCATTTCTTTCCCTCCTCCAAGTTGCCTGTGTTTTGGGGACAAGATACTTCTGCTACTCTGTCATTCTGCTCCTGCCACTGTAGTTGCACAGGAAGAACTCTACTACTTGTGATTCATGCCCTATTTTACATAAAACTGAAAGCAAAAATGGGTAATTCCCTTTCTTCCAAACTGATTGTGTCATTACAGCTTTGGTGAGAGAGGTGGTCTCAGCTGAACTTAAGGGAAACCATCTGGCTGGCAATTAAAGCTGGACAAATTACTGCATGTTACCAATAGCACAATAATGTACCATAAATAATAGCAGTGGTCAGGCTGGGTAAGGGAAGCTGCAGAGCTCCTTCAACCTTTCTGCCAGTCCTCTATGCCAATAAACTTGTACTTGTTCAGCCCAAACCTACTAACATTCTCATGAGTAACACATTCCCAACTTTGGTTTTGATTGCTCATCTAAGAACAGGCCTTCCAGATTAACACCTTGGAAAAAGAAATACCTAGAAAGTCAAAGAAGAGGGAGGTCCCAAAAGCCATTCTCTATTGATGGGGCTGCTTTCTGGTTACACTCATACAGCTGAGGAGAGGATCTTGTACCATCTCTGCCTCTGTTGTAGCTGGAATTAGAAACCCAGTATTTCTTTTTTTCTTAAGAGAAACTTTAATACAGAAGTTTCAATTGAGACTTTATATGAAAAGGCAGTTAGAAAATCTTTCACAAAAAATAACTGCATTTTCCCCTTGATGCCAGGGAAGCAGGTTCAGAAACCTACCATGAAATTGAAATTTCTCCAAGTACCCCTTAAATCTTTGCTGCAATTACTGTAATTCACAATAATAGATTCAGGACTATTTTTAAAAGCTTTTGAAGGTTGCAAGTAGCATCCATAAATTGTGGGTTGTGGGCAAGCTATGAAACCATAGGTTTCTAAGGCTTTTATTTAAATGAGAGAATGAGAGCAAGAGATGTAATAAAAGTAGTTATGAAAAAACATGAAAGTTTGTGTAGTGCTGAACAGTAACTAAAGAAAGGCTTGAAATGTCTGTGCCTTTGTAAAAGTTGTCTTCAGGTTGGACAAGATTTTGCAGAGTCAGGAATGAACCTCTTTTAATGCAATAGTTGTGGGGTTTTTTTAAAGAGACTGGTTAAAATGATAACTCAGTGGGGAAGAAACTGAAATAGTTTGAGAGAATATGCAGAGAGGGATAAAGAGCCAGAGGAACCTGTTTAGGCTGCTCTATGTTGGTACAGACTTTAGTATTAGAGTGAGGTAAGTGAAGGATCATGGGGTGGGAGGAAGGCTGGGGAGTCATATTGGCAAGAAATGAGGGAATGAAGGGAAATGGCCACCAAAGGAACGTATTAGCACTGATGTTATTCACAAAGGGCCCAGCAATTGTAAAATGGTAAATAACAGCAGAAACTGCTCATTAAAGAGCTATATTTTTGCTTGAAAAGCAGAGCTTGCAACAATATTGAAGAAGTTCTTAATATGTTTAACAACCTGTGCATTTCTATAATAGACTTGTGCAATGAAATTGTATTCTATTACATATTGTATTGAGACTGGAAAGCAGACTGGGCTGGGTGAAATGTTATGCAAAAGCCCATGCAGGAAATAGAAAAATTAGGAATACAATATGAACCCCCTAATACCAGCATGTTTTCTGGTTGCATTTGAAATTCCATATTAAAAGCTGGGAGAGAATAGTAGTTGGTGTACGGTACTGTGGTACTGTCTGCAGTTTTACTTGAAATAGTTCTGTGCCACATGACTACTTATTAGCAGGTAACAGTAGGATGTAGGGGTCAGCATGTGGCCTGCCAAGAAGTATTTGAAGGACCTATGCAGCCTTCAACAAGGGCAACCCACAGAACAAAGAAAAGAAATGCTGTCACGACAGCAGGTTTGTGAGAGCAGCATCTCTCTATCCACTGGGGCTGATGCATTGTGTTAGGGTTTGCCTTGACAAGATGTTGCAGTCACATAGCAAGGTATGAAAGGATGTGACACAGCTCAGTTGTTAATGAAGCAGCTCCTCAGTGAACGCTGCAACTCATCATATGTCTCTTCTGACACGGCATGAAAGAAGGAGCTTTATTTGAGAAGGAAAAAGTGCCAATGAGAAATGAAAGAGAAAGAAGCTCTTGAGTGAAATGCATATCCCTCCCTGTTGCTCGTTTTGCCGCTGCAATGTATTGCCGCTAATTAGGGGCCTCATTTAAAGCAGCCCCCCCACCTCCCCAGATGTTCTGCTGGGCGGGCGATTGCTCCCAGGCTCCGAGGTGAATGAATTTCTCATCAGCGGTTTGGCATCCCAGGCAGTGATGTAGATCTTCTGACAAGAAAATCAATTCCATTGCTAAGTTTCACAATTTGATTACTTTATAAAAAGTCTCTAGAGCAGCTCTCTGTGTGTTTATATAGACTTGTGAGCTGCAAGCTTAGTCCCACATGCTTCACAGTTCTAAACAATTTGTAGTAATTATTTTGATTAGATGTGTACTGAAGTGCTATTTCAATAATGAGCAAGGCGATGTGCAAATTATAGATGAGAATATGCACAAAAGCTTTAAAGATAAATAAAATAAGGCTAAATTCAGCTCTGAAGTTATTGGATGAAGCTTCTTGAAGCTTATGTTAGGGTTTTGAGTTCAAATCCCTTGTCAGCTTGGATGTCTTTGCAATGAGATTAGTTTTGCAGATGAGATCTCCTTGCATTTCTCTCTTGTTTCTATTTTGAGTGATCAAGTATTAAAAATACTATGCATGCCTAAAAAATGGTAAATTGGGTTACTGTTAGTGATGGGCCCATTATAGCAAAAAAAGCTGTAGGCATTTAAGCTCATTAAAAAGAAAATATTGACTGTATCTCAGGCAAGTCAGCCAGCCATCTGGACCTGTTAGACTGTTTAATGTTGTGCTCAGTGTAAAAGTACGGTTAAAGAACAGAAATTGGCCAGCTACTTCAGAGCTTTGTGTCAGTAGGAACATCTTTTCTGGGCTGTACATCAGATCCTGTGCAAAGGCATCATTTGTTATCAAGAGCAAGAATGTATTTTTGTTGAGTGTGAGTGCAGAATTGAGGAGTTCAGCAGAAGGGAGGCATTCTGAATCTGTGCCTTGGGAAATGTTCAACCCTCTGAAATCCTCAGAGAGTTTAACTTGCAGGAACACCAGTGGAGTGGGCTGCTGTGAGCATGACAGCATGGCCAGCCCTGGTGAACCCTGTTACCTTGTCAAGTTGTTACAGTGCCTGCACTGAGACCTGTGGAAGAGTTAAGGGGGACAAAAAGCACAGGACAGGTTTCCAGTGTGTGGGTGTTTTGGCATCTGTCCCTTAGTACACACTTTTCAGCCTTGAGGCTCGCCAGTGAGGGATCAGGAGGGGGTTCACGCCAGCTCTGGATCGTTTCAGATTTGCTGTCAACACTGAAGGTAAGATGACTTTGTTACAACCTTAGGGTCAGGGGGCCATGGTCATGGATGGTCATAATCCTCTTTGCTTTGAACAGCTCAGGATTTCACAGTCCCTGCACTAAGTGTTTCCATTTCATGTTGAGCAGATATTGAATGATATCCAGTAACTGTAATTGCAACAGGACCTAAACACACCTTGTGTTTGCCTCCTCAGTTCTCCTAGCAAAGTGCTTTGCTCTTCTTTCTCTCTGACTGATTTGATCAATAGGAGCCCAAAAAGGTTTTTGAATGTCATTCTTGGAGATACTCAAAACTTACCTGGGTAAAACCCTAAGGAAACCAAAGTAACTGGGCCTGTTTTGAGCAGGTGAATGGGTTAGACCTCCAAACTTTCCTTCCTATCTGAACTGTATCATCCTTGTGTGACAAGAAGAATGAAGAGCACTTGTCTGCAAGAAAATCAGTTTATTTTGAACAGATGGCAAAAGACAAATATATATAAGTTAATAGTTTGAATATAGCTTTTCTTTTTAACTTCTTTCTTGGAACCCCTAAACAATCTGCTCTCTCACGAGAAGTACAGATCTTACCTTCATGAAAAGAATCCACAAAACGGTTTTAAATAATGTCTCATTCATGTATTGAAAAATGTCAGTGGAAATGGCAGGAGTTGAGGGGAGGAGAATATTCCTTTTGAAGGCCTACTTTGCTTGAGAAATGGCTTTTAATGAATGCTTTTTGTCCAATTCTATTTATTTCCCAGCAAAGACATGAAATTCACACTACCACAAATGCAAGCCTTGAAAGTAGGGTGAGAAGTTAGAGTGTGCAATGTGGGCTCGATACTGAATTGAGGGTGGAAAGGATTTTCAAAAACCCGTGGGGGAGCATTAGTTCTTATTTTAGGTGACAACAGTGTGGATAATTAAGGTCCTATTTTCTCAGCACTGTGGGAGAGTGTGGATGTTACAATGCCTGCACATTTTCTGTCTCCTTTGCTGGAAGGTTGCACTCAACGTTTATTTTATGTGTAAGAGAATGAGCCTAGTTTGAATTTATGACAAGTTCTTTCCTCATAATAGTCTGGCATAAGGCATAATTTTAGCATTCTCTGCAGAAAATTCTATGTGTATAAAATTCTACGTGTAGAGCTTCTATTTTACTCTTTTTCCCCACTGCTTTGTAAGAAAGAGAGCGATCATTGTTCTTTGTACAGAAGAAGTTCCAATACCTTTAATTTTTCAAGGTGACATCGGTGGCAATGCTAAGTGATTTGGAAGGGAATTGGAGTGATGCAGATTGACTGTCATAGAACAGATTCTTGAACCACTTCCTAAAGATTCTTTCTTGATGCTTTCCCAGAGTGTGGGGAGTTTTAAACTTATTTATATTTATCTTTAATTTTTGCTGCCATTTCAGGTGGGCCCAAACTTGCCTTTGGTAATTACCTGTGAAGGAGGTAAAGGCATCTTTGCCATCTTTCTCCTGTGCGGGCAAAGAATGAGTCTGTTGGTCATTGTTAGATAATGACAACTATTTTCACTGAGTGTCTTTAGGATGCAACTACCTTCCTTCAGAAGGAGCTAAATTCTGTTTAGGCCAGTGCTGGGGAGGGGTCTGCATTGATGCTCTCTAGCTGTGCATGCTCTTTATGTTGAGAGCAGCACTTCATTCTCTCTATATATAATTTTACAGTAGCCCCTTACCATGTGGCACATTGCTTTTGGCAATGAAATATATTAAAACTGGGGTTTGGTGCCAAAAAATAATCCAAAAAACCACCAAAACTTTCGTGCTTTCATGGCAACATGAGCATTACCATGAGAGATCTGGGAAGGGGGGTCCACTGGGTCTGGAAAAGTATCTTTTAGCCGTGCAGTATTGTATAAAAGCCAAGAAGAGAAATACACAAAAGGAGTTTCATCCAGTTTAGAAAAAAAAAAATTGGCGAAAATACGCATTCAAAATGCTTAGCTCTAATAAGGTTAGCATTTTCCAATGTTTTTTCTTTCTGTTGGTGCTTTTCCAAATAGCTTAACTCCTAAAATACCAGTCTCAGCTCTAGATAACCAATGGTTTGCCACCTTCATGCTGGGCAGTGGCAGTGTCGCCCTAAAGTCTCGTGGGAGAAATGGGACCATCCAGGCACCAAGATGCAGACATGGAGGAGTATAAAGCAAATAGAATGGTTTATTTTTTCCTCTTCCAGCTAAGAGGCCTGTTCACTTTTCTTCCATTTCTCCACAGTTCTGATGGGCAAGGCAAGAGTTAATGAGCTTGGCAGGTGCTGCAGGGTTTGGGATGGACGGGCCTTGCAGCATTATGTGCCTGTAAAGCATGTTGTACATCCACTAACAAGCCTGCCATTCATTTTTTCAATAAATCCTGCTCAGAGGTATTAGGGTCTGTGAACTGACAATTGATTTACTGCCTGGAAAATTATTCTTTATTGATTTATATTACACAGAGGCAACCGCAAATCTATAGCAGCCTTAATCAGAGAGAAAATGCTCAAGTTAGTGTCATTCTTACTTAGTCAGGCAATTACAAGCAGGAGAATTGGTTTAGTACCTCTAGGTGACATCTACGTATTATTCAATTATGAATCTCAGTAATCCATGAATTACAATACATAAAAGCATGTGAGATCTGGTTAATTAATTTTTTGTAATATGAACAGTGCCCTTTGTGCAAAAAGGTGTTTTAAATGTCAACCTAGCATTTAATGTGAAATTTGGCACTAGAAACCAAGTTTGATTTTTTAATGAAGATTCTTAGTACCTTTACTCTGTCTAGTATTTTTCTGATATTTAGTATGAACTGGACAAAATCAGGAATCTGAGACTATTTACAGGATTTGTATATTTGATATTTTTAAAATCAGGAGATTTTTTTTTTTGAGTCTGAGCTTATTGTGGATGGTGTGTGACAGGATAGAACTATCCATAGACACGGAGACAGTGCTCTAGGCTGGATGTTCTTGAACTGTCTTGATAACAGGCTGAATTCAAAGAGCAGACGCTCAGAGCTCTTTGTGGGCTGGTTTTTGCAGCCTTAGATTCCATTAACTCTAGGCTGTTTCAGATCTAGCTGGTTTGTACGTGGCTATCATTGCAAACCTTTCAGATCTGCGAGCTGAAAGCTGGGGGGTGCTGGACAGATCAATGTGCAGGATTTGTAGGAGGAGATGGGGCCAGTAATGAGGAACTGGGAACTAACAGCTGGATGGAAAACCATCTACAGGGTGGGGGTAAGATCTCTGGACCTTGACTGTAAAGCTTTGGGACATCTCTGCGATATGGAATTTAGCCTTGTAAAAATATGTGAAAATAAATGTGCCTTACTCTGTTAGTAAAATAGAGATCAATATTTGTGGGCTTTGAGATATGGGTTATTCCAAGGGTATGTTCCTTCTTAGGAAAGCAAATGTGGGGATTAGAAAAGGAAAACAGACTGTTGTATCATGTAAGGCTTCAGCTTTTGAATTTTTTTTTTTTTCTGCTGTAAGAGTAGCATGGAACTTCTCTCTGTCAATGAATTCTGTATTTATGTAGTAGCTAAAGGATATTTTCCTGCTGTGTGGTATGGCCCAAGGTTTCCTGTGGACCTCGTTCCTGTTGACATAATATCTTAATTGAAATTGTTTAGAAAAAAATAAAATACTGGCTTAAGGGAGTGAACTCCCTCTCTCTGTGGCCCATCATACAGAAGTATTTTTCCAGGCAGCATGGAAATAGAGGTTCTTCTGCAGGGATTTCCATGAGATATTTAAGGCTCTTATAAGATTGTCCATTTTATCACTGACTGACGTAATTGCGAGCCTTGAAAATATTCCAGAGCCCTGGTATTTCATCCTGCTGGCCACTGGTAGGTCCCTGCCCCAGACAGCAGAAGGGATGAACTATGAGCCGGGTCTCTGCTGGCTGAGGTTTTGTCCGGAGCACAAAGACAGCCCAGGCCTCCTGCACACCCCGTTCAGCTACACAAACCATCCTGCAGCTGCTTGGCAATTCTGACTATGGCTAATTGTCAAAATCTTGATGTCCAGGCCTTCTTTTATAACATGATATGCCACCACATAGAATTAGTTTGGGGTTTTTAAAATCCCATTACTTGCTTCCAACAAAGATAATAGTTTTTTTAAAACCCAGACGTTTTGGAGGAGGAGCTGTGATTGCTGTCACAGACAAGCAGGTTAATGAAGATGTTACTAGAATCCCTTTTGTCTATGAAAACTAGGAAATCAATTGCAAAAGCCCTTTCCTAACCCAGGGTGATTTTGTTGTGTTTGCCCAGGGTGTTTGATAAGCATCACTTCTTGCTGAGAGCAAAGAGTAGATTTGATTTCAAGCTTTGCTTTCCTCTGTTTGGAAAAGGCAAGTACCAGGAGGGCAGTTATGTGTGGGTCTCATCACTGTTCAGGGATGGGGGTCTCTCTGCAGTGGGCCCTTGGCTGTAACTAAAGCCACAGAAAGACCTCTCCAAAGGTATTTGGGCATCATGCTTCAGGAATTTGTTTTAAAGTGTTACTTGAAGTTTTTACGCAATTTTGTATTTGGTGGTTTTTTATTTGGTTGGTTGCTTTTTTTTGTGAAATTCAGAGAGCTCATAAGTATTCTGTTAGAGTTCAGTGTAGGAAAAACTCCTAGCTGAAAAAGGTATATACAGTAAGTCATGTTCCTCCCACCCCCTGGTAGCATCTTTTGGCATGGAAGTGCTGAAAACAACAGACACCACTGAATAGCCATTTATAGTTACACTCTATTGCAAGAGATGCAGGTGATTTCAGAGGCCAGAAACAGCACATAAATGCTCTGATTTACGGCAGGGTGTAAGAGAAGCACTGTAAGGAAATGTGAGACAGCAGGTTTTTTCTGGAGATGTGCACAGAGGAGTCACTGAAGTAGAGAATGCTTCTCCGTGTTGGACTTCAGGGTGCAAATTTGGGTACCTGTGGTGCAGCTTTTGTTCATGGTAAAGGTCAGCAGTGCTGCTGTGTCCTGCTCTGCTGTCACTGAGCCCCTCCATGCCCTCTTAGCTGCCCGCATCCCTCACCTACCCTGCCAGCCCCCTCAGCACAGGCTGATATCCCAGCCCTGCTGTAATTTCAGTAAGGAAAGGGAGGACAGATCCGTGTGTTAACTGGATGTCTCTGGGGTCCCTGTGCCACTCGTTCTGCAGGAGAGTCCTGGGCCAGGGCCAGGCTGTTCCACCGATGCTGCTGTCCTGGTCTCCAGGCAGATTTGCTCTTCATTCTTAGGGAGTAAAACCAGAAAAACATGAGCAAACCCAGTTATGGGGAGTGTGGCATATTGTAAAAATATCTTGAAATGATTTCCATTTTTAATGTGTTTTCTTTAATTAGGGGCTTGTTAAAAAAAAAAAAGGACAGTTCAGAATGATTAATTACTGTGTGACTGGAGGGAAGTCCTCAGGACCAGATTTCGATACATATGGATAATCCCAGTAGATGAACTTGTTTGTTAAAAAAAAAGGGGGGGGGTTTAAACTGGTTTTGGAGTTTTTGGTTGGTTGGTTTTGGGGTTTTTTTTAAGGCAATAATTGCATTTCTCTGGCTTTGGGGGATGGCTTTCATGATCAAGTTGCTTAATATCATGTGCCACAAGATAAGATGATAATGATTCTGTATAATACAGGTAGGAAAACACTTTCCTTTCTCTATACCCTTCTTCCCATTCAGACTTTATTGTAGGAGCCTTAGGCAAATACTTCTTAGGAAAATCCTCTTACCCACTTCTTCCTGTAAAGCTAATCGTTAATTTACTGGACTGTGGATTCAATAAAGGAACAAATATTAGAGATTTTTCTTGGAATTGAAAAGCAGGTGAGTAATGGCTTTGTCACGCTGCCTAGGTTGGGATTGCGCACAAAGCTAACTGTTGCTTGCTCAGTGTAGGAATTAAATACTCCCAAGAGTTGCTATTAAAATTTTAACTGGTTGATCATAGAGATGGTCCTAAGATGGTGTGGGAAATCAGGATTGCAGTGGGGTGGGGTGGCACAGCATCCCTGCTTGGCTGTGCCCAGAGAGTCAGGCACGCAGGAATCGGCACTGTGGCTTCACCTGAGTGAGACTCGTGTTTTTAAGGAGCCAGTCCAGATGTGTAAACTGTTCCAAGCACTGTAGCAGTCTGCAGTAGCTTGGCTTATTATTTAAATTTAAAGTAATCAAGTCAAGTTATTCTTACAGATAGGCTTTTTTTTTTCCCCCTCCTTCAGCTCCAGGGCTTTTCCTTGTTGCCCTTTCCTAAGTACAGGTTATTAATTAATAGAGGAATACCTGCCAGTTTTCCTTTAATTGTGAATAAGGAGGCCATCCTCTGCATTTAAGGTATTATCTCTTCTCCTCAGTGAACCTGCTAAGGATCCCAGTGCCCATGCCCCGGGTGGGCAATGCAGAGTGACAGGGAAGGAAGGGCAGGTGGCCCTGGAATTCAGTGACCTTGGCCGTGCTGCCCCCAGGTCCCAGCGCCCCATAAATTAACACCCAATTACACAATAACAAGAGTGATGGCCTTTTCTCTGACTCATCACTTGGCTGCAACTCAGTGCATTTTGAGCAGCAGTCCTGTTCTGTGTATTAATATAAAATTAATTTATGGTGATTAATATTAAAATATTGCCAGATATTTTATCCTGGCGGTTGTTTTACTGTTCTGAAAGCTCTTTGGGGAGAGTACTGTGTGAATGTGCAATTCAATCAGGTGTAGAGTATGGCATGATTAGTTTGTCACAGTCTGTAATGTTTCATTCAGTTGTCTGGGCTACTTTGGAGAAGAATTTCTATTAATTTAATTTCTTTTAAAATCCTTATTTATGTTCTAGATAGCAGCATTTTGATCTCATTAGCTTGGATCATTTTCTCTAAGTTAAGCTAGACTCTAGAGAAACAGCAAAAAGCTCCTTTTTATATCAATTAAAATATTTTGTCTTTTTGACCTACCATATAATTAAGATGCTGTTTACTAAAGTTACAAGCATATTAGAGCACTAATTGCATTACAAGCTTACTTTCTTAATTTTGAACTGTTTATGATTTAATTGACTTGATTAAACTAATTTTCATGTCTCTGTGCAATTAGCTCATTAATTGAATTTATTTACACATGTGAATACTAATACATCACCCCATTGTACTAGTAATGATTTAAAAATAATAATTAGTGCCCTAATTGAATGAATTCTTTGGAATGCATATGCAATCTGATAACACTGCAAGTTGACTTAGGACTCACAGCACCTTTATGAATATGCCTCAGTGCAAGGAACTGAGGTTTAAAGAGGGCAGTGTGCAGCCTGGCTGCTGCTGGGTTGAAATATTATTCTTGTGTGCAATGAAATAACAACCTTGAGCAAGGGGAAAATCTGGGGAGTTTACTATTTTAGCAAGGAGAGACCTGATTATATTTGAATATTTTTGTTATTACTGTAGAGACAGGGTAGTAATAAAGCATGAAAGAAGAATGTGAGAAATATCAGGGGATAAAAATTAGCGTCATGTGACATCTAAAGGAAGCTTTTATAAGGTGCAATCCAAGGTCCAGTAGTTTTATTCCACTGACTTGGGGTGGTTTTAATACCTGAAAGAGACTGAAGTCAGAAGTGCACCATTTCAGAGTGTTTTCAAAAAATAAAGGTTTTTAAATCTTAGTGTTGCCTTCTGATACAACAAATGCAAATACTGGCCTGTAATAAAAATGAAACATTGCTTTTCAGTCCACAGAACCCATAAAACGGAGAAATACATTTTGTTTAATCCCTTATCTCTTTTAAAAGCCTCAAAAATGCCTTCTCTTTCATGCTCCCACTCTCTAGTGATGTGCAAAGACTTGCTGGAGTGGCTAAATTCCCCAAATAGCTACAAAGCTTTTGTGATAAGAACAGGAAGTGCTTTTGTTATGTATCAAATATAACCCAGCAAACACTTCAGGGTGCTCAGGATGCAGTTCCAATGGATGATTTCATGCTTGTAGTGGTTTGTACTTTTATTTAGCTTTCAGCTATGGGTTATAAAAAGAAGGAAAAATAAAACAATTCCTAAACTGGGTGGTTTTTTTGCTTTAAAATTTTATGTTTATTTTTAACATAAATACTGTTTATACATAGAAGATTCATTTCTTAAAATAGGATCTTTAATGGTTGTGTGCTGATAAACATGCTTATTTTTAAACTTAGTTTACTAGTAATGTGTTTTTGCAAAGTCAAACAATGTTTTCTTTCATTTATGAACAATAATGTTGTCATGCAAGTTTAATGCAGTAAACATTTTCAGGATAAAATTTCCCTTCATTTTCATCACTTGCCAGTGGTGCCACTGTATAAACACAGAATTGCCAGTCCTGTGTAAAGTGCAGGTCCATTTAAAACTGCTCAGAAAAGTGATACACACTTTTAATGCTTTAACAAGTTTTCTTTAAAAAAAATCTTACCCAGGCACAGATTTACCTTGACTCAAAATAAAAATACCATTCCCATATATTGGAAATAAAAGCAGACGTGCTCCACACCAGTTCAATGTGATGTGTCATCGTTAGTTTGATATGGATCATTTCTTTAGAAACTTTCTGGCACTTTTTTCTCCTATTAGTCTTTTCAGGGTCAAAAGGACCACAAATGTTGCTGTGTTCTTTCTGCAGTGAGCACTTGTTATAAAGCTGTGTCTCTGCCTGTGATGATTCCCTTGTCTTGACTTAAATTGGATTTTTTGGGTATGAGAGGCTGGTATTCCATGGACCTGTCTACTTAAACATACCACAGGGAAGAAAATCTTCTGGTTTGCTCTGTGAGTCTTGGCCTGGAGATGAATTCAAAGGCAGATTAGTTAACCTAACACTGTTAGTAGAGTGCCCTGTGCTTGCTGATCACTATGACAATGGCTATAATAGACTGTACCC
>JAWWMO010000030.1:6164357-6174839 GCA_035047845.1 Dendrocincla fuliginosa | reverse complement strand
TCTCTCTTCTTTTAGAAGATCTGGTTTGTAGGGATGCTGCAGCAAGGAGCTGTGTGGTTGAGTATAGTTTCAAGATTAATGCTAAACATGTGCTGTCTTAGAGGTACTGTGGCATAGGCAGGCCTGTCACATTGGCAGGTGAAACCATGCTGGAATCCCTTCCCAAAACCTTGCCTTTTTTTGTTCCTACCTCTACAGAGCTCTCATGTCCTGTGCAGGTACCCAGTCAAACTCTGTGTCACACCAAGGCTTTGCTCCCAGCAGTATCCTCTGGAGATGGGTTTTACAGGACTGTTATTTGTTGCATGGATGAGATGAGAGATCCCATTTAGGTGATGGCTAATTATAGCTTTCTCATTCAGAGGGAAATATAAACCTCAGCCCAGCTCTGAGTGTGTGCTTCCACCCCCAGATACCAGACCTACCAACACTGCAGGAGAGCCTTTCCTAGCTTCTTAATTCAACTTACAGAGGGAAAAGGGCCAAATAAGAGCAAATGTTTTAATTATAAAGAAACCGTTTTCTTAGGTAAGACAATTGCTGTGTTTGCAGAATGAATTTAATGTGTTACACAGTCCAGCAGAGTTTCTGCTGAATGCTAAGTCAGAAAAAAACTGTCTGAAGCAGCTATGGTTGTATTTGCATATTTGCTGAGGAGAGTTGATAGAATTGTTTAATTAAATATTGTAAAAGGCAGTAGTTTAACACTCTGTGCAAGAGAAGTAAAACCATAAGATTCAGTAATTTATCTGGTTGGACTTTTGTGTATTTAAGCAGCAAGTCTCAATAGGTGATGCATTCCTGGGTAATTTTAACTCAGTTTGGGTGGTAATGGGAAACCTCGTGATGCAGAACTCTGAAAAGGTTTTACTAGACCTGAGTTTCAACCCAAACTCATTCAGTAAAAGCTTAATTGTAGCTCTAAATACAAACTGAGATTTGACTTCTTCCTCTCTAGAATTATATCCCAAATTTTTATTCAACATAAAATCTATCATATACATATTGATTATACAGTATTGTATGTTAGCGTGTACTGGATATGACATGTATGTGAACGTGCTAGCAATCCAAAAGTACCTAGACAACAACATTTCTGAACCAATTTCAGGTCTGACTAATTTTCCAAGGTGGACAGAGAGCACGATGCATGCTTTGGAACATCCTTTGCAATTGCTTAGTGTCCCTGAAATAATTCCAAAAGGAGAAATGATTGATTCATAGACCTTTAATGAAGCTGGTATGTGAAAAGAAGAGAGATGGACTTACTGAACTAGTCAGGAAAAACTGGCTGGTCAGAGTTTCTGTGCTGCATAATAGAGCAGTTGGCACAGTTTGTTCTCTTTATCCTTATTTAAAGCTCAGCAACTAATGATGTGTAAGTGCTGAAATATCTCTAGATACAAGAGGAAGAGTTTGAAACACTGATTCCAATCAGCTATTTAAGTGGGGAATAAAGAACTGTTTCTAATTGAAATGCCAAACCAGGGTGTTTGAAATCCTGTTCTCAGTGTTTCCTCTGGATGGCTTCATATTACATACCTTACAATAAATACAGTTACTTACAAGACTTAATGTAAACATATGGTTAATGCAAGAATTATATTATATGGTGTAATAATGATACAGGATGTAGTATAGCCACTTCAATCCTCAAAGCTATTTACCAACAATAAAAAGTGAATTAGAGCTTGTAAAGTTATGTTTAATATGAGCCTTCCCCCCCATCTTTTGTATTCTTTTCACTAATAATTTCTTTATGATATGCAACACTTCTAGCCATAGTATGCAATGCTTTGCTTAATAAGGACCACAAATCTCTGAGCCAAGCGACTTTTTGACCTGCGTTTTTTTGGTCAGTCCAAAAGAATCAGCTGATTTCTCTGTGCCCATGTGGGTAGTCAGCTTCTTGGCTGTGTAATTCCTCTGATTTTTAAAATTTTTTTGACTGCTGATTTAGGATGGTTGCTCCTAGTGGTGGAAGGCAGTGGAGAGAGGTGCATGTGCCGGCACACTGAGTCAGGGTTATACGTATGTGTGACAGCAAGGGTTTAAAGTAAGCAAGTCTGTTTCTACCCAGTAAGAACCTAATTTAGATGCTCAGGTTAGGAAATGAGATGCTCTGGGAGCCTTGAAGGACTAGTGCTTTCTTAGAGCACTTGAGCAGCATTCCTTATACACAGCTAGTCCCCTCCTTCAACACATAAATAGTGCTTTGAAGTTAGACACTGTAAATATGCCTGTCTTCTTTGCCACTCAAGGTCTGGGGTTTTTGGAGCTTTTTTCTTTTGGAAACAATTGGAAGTAAGGATTGCTTTAATCCTTCATCCTCTTTCTGTTTTGAGCACCTAAAGAAGATGTTTGAGACAGTGAGTTGCTGTGCAGGTGGTTTCAGTGATGTATGTGCTTGTTTTCTTGTCACTGGTGAGTCCTGGCTCTGCACTGCAGAGTTTAATGCAGGTTGTTAAATAGTGGATGTCAGTCTTGGAGAAACACATAAACTCGAGTCGGTGCAGTGGTGCTTCTGTTCAGATCAAGTCAATAACTTAAATCAGACACTTTAAGGTTGAAACAGGTCTTGAAATATTACCAATTTAGGACCTAGTTGGGCACATGGAATCAGCGTTAGGGATGGAGCCAGTGTTTTACAGAACAAAGACAACAACTGTTTAATTGTTTAGGAATAAGGATGCAGGATTCAGGTTGTTTGATTCCCATACTGTTTTCTTTCAGTCAAAGATTTGGCTACATTCATTGCAGATTTTGTAAACAACAGTTTCTGATACTGTTAGCTAACACAGAACAAGGAATTGTTGAGGTATTTCTCTGATTTTCTGATCTGTAATCCTTACATTCCTAAACTTCATCACCTCGTTATTTTTCAAGAGGTATTTAGACCGTGTAGGAAAAAGTTTCATCTCTGCACAGAGCCTTCTGGTCACAGCATGGGACCAGTGCACTGCTGGTGGTGTCTTTCCACCTTAGTTTGAGCTTGTGAAGCCCCAAGATTTGCATGAAAATAAAGAACTTGACATCCCATTCCATACTATTAAAAATTCCCTAACGTATGATTCTGTAATTCTGTGACATTGCAAATCCAATGATTTGACTCTGAAATGTAACACAGACTAGTTCAGGACTATGTGTTCCCTGTTGGTAATGTGATTACTGAAAGCCCAAGGTCTACAGCACAGGTTATACCTTCTTGTTTTTTGCAGTTCATACTTTATATCTTGGATGTTTTTGGAAAAGAAAGTGCATAGATAACTGGGAGTTTATCATGCTACATCAGGTTTGTTTTGTGATTCAAGCTGCTGTTCTGTTATAAAATGGGAGTTCTTTCTGGATTAAATGCTCTTTGGAGGCTCTGCTATCTAAGATTTATGGACTGTTTAATAACAGGTATAGGACTGTGTATTTAAAAGAAGAAATGAGGGACACAAACATTTTTTGCCAAGGAGATGAATTGCCCAACCTGGTGTATCTATCAGGCTACAGACATAAGTTTTATTTGAAACATAATGGGTTTTTTATTAATAACTCTATCTCGTGACTGTTTTTCTAATGCATATTTAGTTTGGAAGAAGGAATAGAATGCATACAATCTGAGTGATTTGACAACTCCCTGGCATTATAAAGATTATATTATTAGATTCCTTTTCCAAGAAGAGGTACTTCACAATCCAGTGGGTTTCTTAATAGCCCATGGTGAGAGAGACTTGTTTTACTCTTTGGTAGGTCATCTCTCACTAGCATGTGGAAATTTTGTGTTTTTATTGCATCACTAAGGTGCCCCTAAATATATCTGGTTATTTATCCTGTAAATTATGACTTTGGAGTGCAAGTGGATGTGATGCTGTTTGATTTATAATCATTGTAGTCTGCAAGAGAAAGGAATACAAAGAATACAAAAGCAGAGCTAAGTTGATTTCAGCATTCTGAGCTGAAGGATGCACTTTCAGTATCCTTCCCATCTCTTCAAAATAGAAAACTCATCTTTCAGTATCTGGGACAAAGGACAGACCAGTGTAGTCCTGGGTGATTATGAATTGTCTGAGGCTGTGACTCTGTGAAATGTCTAGTGAGGAAACCATTTCTTCTTCTCCAGTGACCTAGAGCAGCAAAGGAGAAATTGAAAAGGTTATCAAGCAGTTCCTGTTTAGTGTACTGCAGAGAAAAGAAATACATCTAAGGAAGTGTCTCCAGGAATACAATCTGCTCAGACGCTGAGGAGGTGGAATTAATTCTGAAGCTGCAGGCCAAGGCTTGAGAAAGGACCTTAAGGGCTTCCAGTGGATTCTTAACCGTGCAGGGACGGTCAGAGCTCTGGAGCCGAGGCGTCAGGGAGCTGCAGAGCAAAGGGACAGCAACAGCAAAGCCCAGAGACTGCAGCTGATTTTGGGGAACAGGAGGGGCTGAGGAAAATCTGCCTCTCTCTTTAGCCTTTGTGAACAAAAGACTGTGTGAGATGTGTGATGCTCCAGTGGAACACTGATATAAAGTTCCTCTGAGTGCAGCAGTGACTTACCTGCTTTGATAGTCAACCCACAGCGCAGTTCCTTCTGCATTTCCCAGCCTCTGGTTCACCCGACTTACCCTTGTAAAGCTTTGTTGTGTAGCTCACTGGACCAATAACACACAGTGTCTGCCATGGCCTCACATGTACCAGTGACCCTCGGATGGTCGTGGGTGATGCAGTGCGAGGGGCTGATGCAGAAATTGCTGTAGTGCTCAGTGTGTTTAATAGAGGGCGCTGATCACATCCTCTCTTCTCTTAGGTCTGATCCTTGGTCAATCTCTTTTGCATGTGAAGTTTGTTGTTTTGTATGGTTGGTTTGGGGGTTTTTGTTTGGTTTATGGTGCCTGCCATCATTCACGTGCTAGTGCAGCGTGTTTTAGGGAGCTTAAATCCAAAGAGTGAGAGAAAGGGACTGATACAAACTCTCAGGACATACTTGAACAGAATGGGAAGGATAAACTTGTGTGACCATTGTGGCTTTTTGCCGAATTCTTATGAATCATAGAGCAATCAGGTGCAAACATACTTTGGAAAAGAAGCCGAGTGGCCTAAATGTACTGACTACACCATGCCTACTGGGCTTCTTATTTATTATTGGGAAAGGTTTTTTTGACCAAAAGATAAAAATGTATGATCCTGAGCTTAAGGTGACACCTGCCTAATAGGGAGGGGCTGGATGAATGAAAAATAGACATGGAAATGCAAACACTGCCAGGAAACTCTTCCCCAGGGCACTTCCTTTGATGAGTTTTGATAATTGTGAGGTTAGGCATTTTATGAAGGTACATTTCCCAGTAGACTTTGTCCTTTAAATCTTCCTTATTTCCTTTCTCCTTCCTGAAGTCTGAGTCCAAAACTGTAAGCCACAGGTGTTAACTGTTCTTTTCTCCTTCACAGAGTATACCCACCTGTACTCAGGGGATATGGAATAAAAAGCAATACCATGCACTTAGTCAGGGGGGGTCAGAAACCTCTTGAGTATTCACACTTAATGTGAAGTTCTGCAGTCTGCTTTTTGGGAGTACTGAATAATGCCTATTTATTTTAAAGGCTGAAGTATTTCTCAAACAGTGTCTTCTTGGCAGTCTTTTAAGTTGTAGAAACAACTTTTGGAAGATAATGGAAGAGACGCAATTAGTTTGCAATTTCAAACATAGCAATTGAAGCCCGGGTTGTCCTTTGAATTTAGAAGAACGCTGGAAGACATTTCAGTGCATAGTTTTGTCCACTTGTGAACAATTAGTGTTATCAGCATAAGTGGTCAATTGAACATTTAGGTTAAACTGCATTTTTATTTAGTAGATGTTCTGTGACATTGCATTTGGAAATGTTCCTTTGGAATTACAATTGCAGCCATTGACCAGATAAATGAAGTGGCAGTATCTAATTATTGCTGAAAGACCCATGGCTCTACCTTTTTAAAATATCCCACAAGTAAACAGCTGAATAAAGGACAGATAGTGGATGAATTGGTACAAGGAACTGTTGGTAGTGGAGGCGTTCTTTCCCTGAACAAGTGGATCAAGCAATTAGAGCCAGGGGTTTTGCCTCAGCAAGTCGTGCCTCTGGAAGAGACAGGAGAAGATGTAGCAAATAAATGTATTTGGATTTCTGCTTCTAAAGAGATTGTTCAGCGGTGAAATGGAAGAAGGTTATCTATGGTCCAGTGCTGCCATTGGTCAAGTACAGACAGCTTTGCTGATTTTATTTGCTGTCAGTTCTGATACGTGCACACATGTATATACATTTTAGTGTGTATATATCTTTTCCTCCACCTGTTGCATATTGGGAATTCAGTGTTTAAACTAATGAGAGGCTTAACCTATTCTAATTTAACCACAGTATAAAACAAGTGACTTAATGTGATGACTGATAAGCTGAAATCCTGCCCTGACACATGCCCAGTGTAACTGAGTGATTGCTACGGTGTCTCATGGGATGTGTGCCAAGTTATCTGCAGGATTTCTGTGTCTGAAATCCAGACTTGAATTAACAGTTTTGAGCCTTATTTTGACCTTTCCTTTCTTTTTTTTTTTTCCTTCTGCTCCGCCCCCCCCATTGACTTTTTTAGTGTCATTATAGCATTTTTTCTAATGACAGTAAAATATCTGCTGGAGATGGGCTTAATGACCTGGAAGTAATTAGAAGAGTCTGCAAACAAAGATAACTGCCACATCACAAACAGAACTGATATTTTATTCACACAAGCTTCTAGCTACTGCAATAAATCTAGATCAGCTACTGTACTCATTAAGTGAAGAGATAATTAAAACTTGAGGGAGTCTGGATAAACCACCTGGCAGGATAACACCTTTTATGAAGAGAGACAGTAAGCAGGTCTGCAAGTCTTGAGAAGGCTTTATTAAAATAAGCAAATGGTACTTGAAAGATGTCCATGCAACACCATAATTTTTCTGTTTGAAAGGACTGCACATGACAGCAAGCTCCAAGAAAAACTAGAGTAAAACAATCTTGTTCTGTGAAGTGCATCAGCTCCAGCTTCACTGTGTGTTCCTTACCTTTAGCTGTGTGAACCTTGGTCTGTCTTTTGGATTGTTTTCTATTCTGTGGTGGCTTTAAGATACTTTTCTGTTGACAAGGAAGTGAGATGAGGAGCTATACATTTTTATGTGATGTTTTGAATTGGAATGGATCCACTGTTGTGTCAATATACTCTCTACATTCCTTCTTTTCTTCCTGATTCCTTATGGAAGGAAAGCCTTCTGACTCTCTTGCTTTCCCTTTCTCTTTCCCTCTGTTTGTCATGAACATCCTAAACTGATGAGGTAGCAAATATTTTCTGTCCTGCAGTGCCACCTTCTCCCCACAAGCCCATTCAATAACATTCATCATCTTGGTATGGGTGGATAAATAACTATAAAGACATTTATTAAATGCAAAAGTTAATTGCTGATTTAACCACTGGAGGAACTGACTCCTTCAGTAGCTGAAACTGTTGTGTTCAAGGGTAATTCTAAGTTTGGCTCGTGTTACTTGCTGTGAAAATGTTGGGGTGTAATCACTGTAAAACTCTACAGGACTTGCATTGACTTGAAATTGCCCTCAAATTCCATGAAGACAGACCCTTGAGAATGCAGTGTCAGGATTCACTGGGTGCTGTGGTTAGAGAAAATTCCTTGAGTTTTTTTCCGTGAATTGGAGAGTGGTTGTCCTCACATTCCAAGCAGATACTGGGGAAAATCAGATTGCAAAAAACATTTTTGCCTGTTCTGCCTATTTATTTATTTGTGTTTGGATCTTAGGATAATGTGCAAAAACGCAATGCCATAATTCTATTTTTATTGAAGTATCCCATTGTTTTCCTTTTTGTAACCTCAAGTGGTCAGGCAGTTCTTTGATGTGAGTTGAGTTCTGTTCACATCATCAGTAAAATCTGGTTTACTCCAACAATTTTTCTCAGTGCCAAGCTTCTGTTTCCAGTCTACGTCCATGCAGGCAATCTGAAAAGGTATATGGTGTCAAAAGCTGAAAAGAGCTGAACAGCCTGACTGATATTATGTCACACAGCAGAAAGTCTTAAAAACTCTGTCAAGGGCTGATTAAACACAGCAGATTCAGGAACAGGAAGATAAGAATTTAGTTCTCCAAAACGTTTCCTGTTAGAAGTTTTAGCTTTTTCAGAAGGTGTATTAAGTTTGCATCTAATACATTGCAAGTCCCTGGGGCATTTTTTCTACCTGTCCAATAGGTTGTAGTTAGAATTTAGCCATCTGTCAGCAATTAAGGGGTAGGCACTGATTTTCATGTACTAGGACACCTTACAAAGAGCCATTTGCTGGGACTTTCTCTCTTTAATGGCCAAGCCAAGTAGGGAATCAATCTTGCTTTTCACTGGATCAATAACCAGTGTAATGTGGGGTTTAGTACAAAACCCAGCATCAAAGCCAACCATTGTCAGTGTGCAGTACATCACTGTGGCAGGCTGCACAGGTGTAAAGGTGACGGGGATTTAAGGTCCATTTGAGCATATAAGTCATGTTGCAAACAGTGGAGAAGGACTTTGCTCTTGTAAAACATGTAGAGGCATGATTCATTAACTCTGGTTTTCTAAATGTAGTGTGCTTTAGAAATGGGAAACATAAATATTTTTCAAAAAATGAATTACACCTGAACAGCCTGCATGGGATTTCAATCAGTAGGAGACAACGTTGTTGTTTGTTGGTTTGTTTTTTGTTGGAGTGAGTTTAAGACAAATGAAAGGAAGGAGATTGATGACAATTAGGAATGTAATCCCCTTCCATACAAATCTTCCAGCCCACCTAGGCAGTGGCAGTGGAGATTTCCCTCAGAGAACTGTGTGTTGGCTCCTCACTCTGTCACAGACTCCTTTCCTCCTGGTAAATTCACATCAGCTCTGTTTAGGGCTCTCAGATCACATATCTCATATCACATCTAGTTGATGTAATATGAACCTGGAAGTATGGCCATCAGTACAGTATTGATTGGATTATTTCACTTGGTGGAAATTGTAGTTAATTCTCAGCTGCCTTTTTAGTTCTTTGGATAGGAAGAGCTCTGTCTCTGCTGGATTGTCCCTGTGTGCTGATGTAATATTCTTGTTATCTGAACAAAATGGTCCCTTGGTTTTTGTTAGCCATAGATACTATCAAGTTAAGCCATTGCTTTTTAAAAAGAAAATTCAAAATGTAAACAGAGATAACCAGCAATGTTTAATAACTACTTCTAGCCATGCCACAAGCATTCCTGAAAATACTTCCCTTGCTCTTACTTAGAAAGCATTATTTTATTCTTTTATTATTTGATCTTTAAGCCCCAATATCATCCAGTATGAAACAATTTAAGGTCAGCAACAAAAAGAAACTGTTTTGAGAATGTACCATTTCAAATTACTTATTTCCCGTACTCGAGTAATAATTATGTTTTCATTGCAAGTCCTCACTAACAGTCAGTGTTGTGCCAGTCTGCCCTGGGCACAGCAAGGCTGCTGCAGAGCAAACCAGCTGGCACTGTGAGAACTTGGGGAAGTTGAAGGTGTTCTCAATGTATTTCCCAGCATTTTGTCTGCTCTGTTTAAAATCAACAAACAAAACCAAACCCCAGCAACAGAACTGGAAGTACTGTAGTGTATTTCTGAACTTTCTGGGTGGCTGGTGAGCTGTGAATCTTCATTCAGAGCTCTGCATTGGTGCTGTGTGTTCACTTACAGAATTGCTTTAGTGTTAACAATCCAAATCCTTTTAAGCCAATGCAAACTGATTTTGCTGTGTGTGATCTTTGGTTTGGTGCATTTACCTGTGATTTGCTTTGTGATTAACTTAAAAGAAGGTATAAAAGCAACCAAAAGTCTTCTCTTATTCAGTGACAGTCTATGCAAATTTGCAAACTCAATGTCCTCCATTTTAAGATAAGGATGTGATGTCAATGTTTTAATCTATATTTACAGGCCCATTTGCGCATCCATTTTCTTTGCAACCTGCTGAGAAAGCTGGAATCTGTACAGAATTAACTCTGTAGAAAAACAGCCCACTTAGCTACAGGCTTAAACACTTTTCCCTAAAAAAGCAGAAAAGAAATGTTGTACGCAAAATTGAAGAGAAAAAGCTTGGCTTACAGACATGAGTCATTCAAGATGAGCTTTTAATCTCCAGTGTGTGTACATGAAAGTGGGAAGATGCAGTATACTAGAAGAGAAACTTGCAGCAACTGTCTGCCAATAGTTCAGAAGATGCAGAGCACAGTATCAATGGGAAGGGCTCTCTGCATAAACTCTGCTTGTGAAGCCGGGGAATCCACTGATCTAAGCCTTCGTTGGCAAAGGGATTCCCTTTTGCAGAGGGTTACACAAAGAGCAGTCAATATAGCTGCATACTCCCCAAATGCACCAGGGCTGGGGTGGAGAGGGGAAGTTGTGTGTTGCTTTGTTGGTGTTTTTTCCCTGGATGCTGTTATGTCCCATGGGCTTCTGCTCCCATTTGTGCTGC
>JAWWMO010000030.1:6137768-6151953 GCA_035047845.1 Dendrocincla fuliginosa | reverse complement strand
GCCCATAGATCAATTCTCATGGGATCTTTTTGCTTTATCATTTTTTTTATTCTGACCATTCAGAATCCCTGATGGTCTTTTCCAATATCTGGGGGGGAAAGATATGGAGACCACCATTAAATTGGCGGACTAATCTGTTCTTACAACCTCAAATCTTGCTGTCTGGAGGCAAAGGAATATTTGCTTTCAGAGTCACATATTCTTGCTATCACTTATCCCAGCACTGGAGCACTTTTGCTTTTGTCTGAGTGATCTGATGTGATCTAATCTGTTCTGTCTTCTTACATTGAGATTAACAAGCCATATACCTTCAGGCATAGGCCAGACCTACAGCAGCAGAGCCCAAATGAACCTGAACATGGGGTCAATCAGCTGCACAAAATACATCACACAGTTATTCCAAGGCTCGTGCTGTGTCTGTAATTGCCCCTTGTTCTGTCATTAGAGCTCTCCTACAAGTCATTATTTTGAGTCAGCAGAGCTGCAGGGAACAGTCAGCCTGATGGTTGGTGTAGTGCTGAATAGATAATAGAAATACCTCCCAGCACAGAAATACAGAGAGCAGATATTCAGATTAAACCTTATAAAATGTGAGATTGTTAGTCCCTTTCTGACTCTGAATTAAAACAGTACCTACAAAACTTTCAGTAAGGCTGTGTATTCACTTGACCTCTTGTAATGGGGATTTTTTCCATCCCCCCCACCCCACCCCGTTTCCCAAAAAAGAAATGGAAAGGGGGCAGCAATGGTCCTATGAGGTTATGGAAACCTTATTGAAAGCAGAGTGTGTTTGCATAAATGGTTTTCAGACCCCATAAACAGGGAACAGACTGTCTGTACCAGTTGTGTGAGCAGCTCCTGGAGAGATTAGTGATTTTATGTAGGCTAAAATTTTGATTTTAAGTACAAATGCAAAGCAGTTATTGGTGAAAGAGAGAATGGACAAAGCATTCAAAGATTCTGAAAGATTTAAGACCTCAAGAGAACAATCTGTGAGGTGTACATTGTCTTAGATAATTCCCTGTTCTGGTTACAGTCAGGAGAGTTTCCTTCATGGAGCTGTTCAGGAAATATCAATCACAGAATTACAGAGCTTTGAACAGATCTTTAAGATGATCAAGTCCCACCCAGCACTGTTGAGTCCACATACCCTAAGTTTCCCCTACATGTCTTTTAAATACTTTGAGGGATGGTGACTCCACAACTTCCCTGGGCAGCCTGTTCCAGTGCCTGCCACCCCTTGCAGTGAATCATCTTTTCCTGACATCCAACCTAAACCTCTCCTGGTGCAACCTGAGGCCATGGAATAGAGCAGGTGTCAGTCAGCATGAGGTCATCTGCCCTCTGATCCAACTCAGAAGTTCAAAAATGGTGACTCGTGCCTGCCTAAAACATGAAATTATCTTTAAACCTTGATATTTAATAATTACAGTAATTTATCTGTGTTTCCCAGCATAGGAAGCTCACTTTTTCAATGAAGGCCCAAAATCATGACTATAGGAAGCGGAGTTGGTAAAAAAGAGGCCAAATATGTTAGCTATATAGGAGGGAGTTGTGACCATTATCCCACAGTCATATGGTGCTTATGGTACTTAGAGTACTGAGCTCAGAGTATTCTGACATGGATATTTATAAACCAGTAGTTATAAGGAGCATGCATATGTAAAAAGTTGACTTCTCATAGAATACTTTGAACAAAGCTTATTTGATCTCCAGAATTTAAAAAAAAAAGGATAAAAAAAGACAAATGTTTGTACCCTACTAACTTCCTGAATCTCGACTCAAAGCTTATTCAGACCAGTAGCTGAATAGCAATGCTAATTTTGCACATTTTATAGGATTCTGTAATTACTACAACTTATCCATAAAAATCTCATGAGGTGAAATGGAAATTATCTGTAATGTATTAACTGCTTTTGTAATCATAGCGTGTGAGAGAATCATGCTTGACTGGGATAGGAAAAAGAAATAAAAAACCCAGGCATATAATATTTCTCCTGCTTGCTCTGAAGGATTCTTATTCATAAATATATCAACTTTCCTTGAAGAGTTTGGGAATCCAGCATTATGATTATATTTTTCATTAACATTTTTGAATTGTGATGAGAACTTAATTAAATGTCTCACAGGAAACCATAAAAATATAGATCTATTTTAGGGCTGAGTCCATTTTTAATGACTCGCTGTTGCAAATGCTCTGTCTTACTTCCTGCACCCACTGGGTCGCTGAGCCTGTCCTTGTATATCAATTCATATTTCAGAAATAAAGCATATTAACATTATGAAGTGTAATGAATGACACAGGGGTCTAAAACATTTCTTAACTCTTGCTTCTGAACTCTTATTTTAGCCACATTGTGCATGGGGGCAGTGCAGGTTTCCTCTCTGAAACTCAGCTCTTACAGAGATTCTGCTGAAAGCATTCTGTATAAATGACTTATTAATTACTTTATTGTCTTCTTAAATATTCGAGACTGGTCAGAATGCACTTCATATCGTAGCATTGTTCAGAGAATGCCAATGTGGACCAGATATTCAGTCAGCATGGACACTTAGAAAGGGTCAGGTTTGTACCTCATACCACTGTAAACTACAAATTGGCTGCATAGGAGTTGGTGCCAAGACAGGAGATTCTGCATTTATTTAGTCTCATTTCAGAGGTTATTAGAAGAGTGAAAACCTTGTATTAAATTAACATACATTTAAGCAGCTCAAGCTGTGGATATTTAAGGTGGAACTGGCTTTCCAACCTGGAAAAACCCACAAATCTGTGTCTAATTTTCTGCCACTGGGCCCCTTGGAGTTGGTAGAGTGGGGACTTCAGGAGGGACTATGTGGATGAAGTTTGTAAAGTCATGGCATTACAGAAACATCAAAATGGTCAAGATAAGTACATAAATGTCTTCCTCCACATGAGATTCACCTCTGCCACTAAAGACAACAGACAAGATAAAGGGAGGGCAAGATGACAAAAAGACAGAGGGAGGGAAGGGGTAATAAGAACTAAAAAAAGAGAAGATGGGGATAAATGTAGAGCACGGCATAGCCTGTAGGAAAACTAACACAGTGACATTTTGTGACTTGCTTATAATATTTTGAGATGCAGTGATTTAATGGGTGACAGGCTCTGGTACTGGAAGAGAAGAAAAAGGAGGCTCTTACAGACTTGAGTTTTCCATGATCAATTGATTCTATAAGACAGTGTGCTTATGGGAAGACCATGAAAGGTGTTTTTCTGTGTGTGTTTTGGATACCTGTTTTGCCTGCCTGGCTCTGCAGACACAAAGCTGCGTATTTCAATAGGTAAGTGGAGTCTTTTCTGTGTCACGTTATTTTTTTTAAAGGGAGATTGAATAGTGCACATGTCAAGAACTGAGAATCCTCTGCATTTTCTTTCAAGCCTTTGTGTACATGATGAGCTAGAATAACCTCCCTGAACTGAATTATCCTTCCATACTATGGTTCAGTGAATATCATTATATTTCAGCACAGCTTGAGTGATTTTTAATGCCAAAAACATCAGCAAGAAATACAAATGTTACAAAAATATTGAAACAATACCATAAAAAAACCTCTGGGATCATAAATACTTTACTTTGCAAGGTCTGGAAGGTCAACATAGCTATAGTGTGGAAAATTAAAATGCTCTCTGTGTGAATGCCTTCAGAAAAAAAACTAAAAAAGGCAGCATTTTACCCTAGAAGAACAGAATTCCTATCTGAAGCTGCTTAAAAATAAAAGCTATTTTCTTGGTAGTTGAATCTGACGAAATTAATTCATCCATGATTGTTTCGTGTTTGCTAGCTGCATCTTCTTAACTATAATATAATTAAAGCAGCATTAGAGAAGGTAGGAAATCAGTGACAGCTTCCACGTGAGTGATGAACTGCACCAGTAACACACATCAGCCTAAGGTTTTGACAGAAGGAAATCAAATGTGCACAGGCAGCAACTGATGTTTGTGACAAGCTTTGAATTTGGAAGCCTTTCCCTTTGCAGCCAGGTGTGCTGTCAGTGCACAGCCAGTCTGTCACAGGAACACAGGGAGGGGGAGAGGAAAAGCAAAGGAGCTGTGCTGCACGTTGCAGATTGCTGTCCTGGAGGTGAACAATGAATATTTTGCACGACTCTTATTTTGCACGACTCTTCTTTGCTCTCAGATCCTGCTTTGCAGCTGGAAACTTGTCTCTGTCCATTAACCTTGGATTGGTGTTCTCTCTTTCTCTCACATTGGCGCTCCCATCCATGAGTGGCTCGGACCCCTTAAAGAATCACTGTCACAGAGAGTGGAGAAAAGCAAGTTTCATTATAAACTTCTGAAAGTGTGACTTAGCAGAGTTCAGTGGCAAGATTCACTCCATTAGTGCAGAGATAAAGCATCCATAGGAAGATTGGATTAGGATCAATTTAGAATGATTTGCATGGAGACTGGGGAAGAAAGAGGTGCAAAGGATATGGATAGAAAAGGTAGGGGTGCAGAAGAATTTAGCAGCACGTAATCATCAACTAATTTAACATTTAAAAAGAGATTCAATTGGATTTACTAAGATTATAACGGTGCCTTAATTGTAGATTCACAAGAACAACATTCGTTGTACCAGAATCAATTCAGAGAGCGATGTGTACATCTCTCTTGTGTGTGTGTGTGTAAAGGCACCTCTCAGACATTTCCCTTGGGTTCAGTGAAACACTCCTGGCCATTCCCTCTGTGTTTCTCAGCAGGCTTGGGCTGCACCTCGAGGAGGGTGAGTGTGGCTCTGGGTGGGGATCAGCCAGGGCTACAAGCCATTTTTATTAAAGGCCTTACAACAGTGATGCCCTTTCACTTGGGCTATGATTCAGGTAAAATAATTACCAAAGTTAACAATATTTTCAATATTTTCCAGCTCCTGGCAACATAGTGTGTTCTGTTTTTCAAGAATACTGTCTTACAGGGTCCTAAAAATTTTCCTCCTGGGTGTTTTCTGCATCAATGTCCAAAGGCAGAACTATAAGAAGGATTCAGGAACAAGCCTCTCAATATAATATATTGAGAGCAATATATATGTTATATCTTGGAGCAGCAGTTAAGGAGACTGTTGTACTTCTCCACGAAATAGGAATCTTCATTTCCAGAATGATAAAACACAGATTGATTTCAACCTAAGCTTTTATTCTAAATGGACTCAAAGGCTGCCTTCATTCAGCCTTTGATTCAGTTTTTTGATGTCCCTGCCGCAGCATTCCAGCAGTTTTATGAGGGAATACCCACAGTGATGTGGGTGGCAAGGCAGGGCTTGATCTGCCCTGAGGTCAGAGGAGATGAGGAGATGCTGCCACAGTCTTGTTCTCCACGCTGGCCTGTATAAAAGCTGCCAGCAGGGTGTTGGAAGAGGAGCAGTGGTGGCACCAGCACTGAGGGAAGTGCTGTGCTCATGGTGTACTAGAGGCACAGCCAGGGGATACAGCAGTAAGAAGTCTTGGTAACGTGCTTGTCCATCATTCTTCACCCTGATTCAAACATCATTGGCATTTTTTTCCCCAATCCTGCATTATAGCAACAAACAGGAAAAAAAACCCCAGTTTTGGTAAAAATTGCCATTAATCATACTTCCTGAATTTGGCTGCAGCCTGAGCCTTCTATAAAGCTGTGCACAAGCACATGTGATTTAAAAATAGTGTGCAGGGGTAGAATCACTTGCCAGAAAGTTTTTTCCCTCTTTGTATTTTGGAAAATGTTGTAAGGCAATTTCTTCACAAACAGAAACTACATGAAAAGGAATTCAAAAGGAAAGAAGTCTTTATTGCCTCAGCATTATCTGTTTTTTTTTTCCCCTTAACCTCTCCATAGTAGTACATTTTGCAAACACTGGAAACCTTCCTGACCTTTTAAACTAAGAACTGTGGGCAAACAGCTGATACTGTAAAATGAATTGGAGTTGAACTTTTCCTGGGGTTGCTTCTATTCTGGGTAATGATGCCAGCAGCAGGAAGAACTTTCCCGCCACTGAGAGTGGCAAAAGCCCGAGATGCTGTGTGGGTCTGTAAGCTGGGGGATGCTGCCCGTGCTGCAGGAGGCAGCACACTCCTCCAGGCAGCCCTGTGCCCCGTGGCAGGGCACACAGGCACCACAGAACGAGGCAGCTGGCTCATAAATTATTGCAATTGATGAACTTATTCTGCCAGGAGAACTTAAGCACACTTTTTCCTCTGTTCTGCTCAGATAAAAATGGTATCTCTGATTTGCAAAACAGAGCTGTTGGTCATTCCTAAGAATGCCATGACACCTGTTCAGGCTGCAATAAGTGCCTTTCAACAGGACTCGCTTTCTCTCCTCTTGGGCTCATATTACAGATTTTGTTGCTTACCAGCTGTATGGTGAAATTATTACACCAGCTGGTACATGTTTCTGTGTACCAGATAAAATTAATTATCAGTTTTTTAGATCTTGGAAGGACACAAGTAATTACTTTGCATTTCAACCCTGTGAAACCTGGTAAGTTTCATTAGGGAAATCCTGCATTTTTCCAAAATCCCATATGAAGGCATTATGCATAATTATTTTAAAATGCCATGATGCTTATGCAAATAAAGGCTCTACATGGACAACAGTGATTTTCTTTTTCTTGGCTTCAGATGCAACATGCACTCAGAGGGGTTGAAAGCCATTGACTGCTGGTCATTACTAATTTAATAAGCAGCCCTCACAGTTCTTGCAGATACAAAGGAATCTGGCTTTACATGTGTAATATGCAGTGTAGAGAAAATACTTAGTGCTGTTCTCTTTGAAACTTAGAGGACAGTTATTAAAGTTTTATGGTTCAAATTAAAATTTAAGATTAAAATACAAGATCAAAAGAATCAATTTTCCCTCTCAATGCTATTAGGAATAAGCCTTTTGGAATAGAGGGTCTCAATGGCTTAAATGCCATGTCCTCCTCCTCAGAGAGCTAGATTAGAGCTAATCACAGCTCACGATAGGAACGTAAATTTCTGTATTTCTTTTTCAAGAGATGAACAAGCTTTTATTACTTTTTAATGTATTATGCTATTGTAGAGTCATGAAGTAGTAAGTACTGCTTGGAAACCAGTGTGACAGTTCTTGAAGAAGGAGTTTGTTTCATGAGCAGAAGGGAAATCTGCAGTTGTGGAACTGTTAAAATGAGTTGGAGGATGCCAGAGGATTTGCTTCTTTGTCAAAGCAAAGGGGAGCAAGGGGAGGCTCCTGCAGTAGCTTGGTCTGATTAATAACTATCAGAGTGCCCATTTTTCTAAGGCTTCATGCCATTAATATGCCTCCCAGTGTCAAATCTGGTTGCCGTTTCTCTTGTAAGACACTTTAATAATAAACTGCAAAATCAATGGCACACAGAAGCAACCTTATAAGGAGGAGGTGCCCTGCTATATCTTAACTTGAAACACAAAGTCACAAATCTCCTTTCTGGCTTATGTATTACTTTGCTGAAACTTTACCAAGGTGCAATACCCTCTGTAGCTCAGGTTTAAGAACCTGTTTTTGCTGTTCCTGAACAGCTATTTGTCACTGGGAGGCACAGTGAAGTCATAACCAGTTCTGTGATATAGATTACAAAAGAGGTGGCAGGGAGTTGCTTGATTTCATCATGGAGCTGACACAGAACTTGTTATGATCACTGGAAGTGCTGCTACTGATTTGGGGAGAATTTGGCTAAGTTCTCTTAAGCACAGCTCTGGTGGGAGCCTGTTGGAACTGCACAGGTCTGACACAGAGCAAGGCGTTGGCTGCAGCTGGCAGCTGCATTTCAACAGCTGGGGAAAGACTCAAAGTCAGAATGTGCTTGGGGGTTCTCTCAACATTTAATAAATAAATATTAATATGGATGTATGCCAAATTTATCTTATTTCTGGAAGTTCACAAACACTAACTCGTTAGTCAAGTAAAATCTCAGCAAGCTCTGCCACTCAGTAAATAGTTATTCACCTGTTTCAATAAATGGGTGAAATCTCTTAGTTTAATTTTTATGCAAAATGTGTACTTACCTCTTGTTTTCTCCCATAACTTTAGGCTGAACAGTGACTGTCACAGTTCTTAGATAATTTTTAAAACTGCAGAAATTATGGGATTGATTTTCATGTAAAGGAAAACAGTTTTCACAGAACTGATCAAGCAGAATTAAGTCTTTATCTTGCGTTTATAAATATTCAAAACCTAAAGCAAGAGAAAATTATTTAAGCTCCTGTTATTTCATTGAGGAGCTTAAGATGACTGGATGACCAGCATGAAATGCATTGTAGCATTAATTGAACAAATACGGAACTGGATTACTCAAATCTGTAGAGAACTGCAGAATAAAAGACATTATCAAGGATTCAGTGGCAAATTCCCCTTACTGACAAGCATTTGTTGTAAGACTGAAAGAAAAGCACTGGATGAAAACCATAAGCTACAAAATTCATTAAAAAAAGATCCTTTAAAAACGAGGCCTGGGAGACCCTCTTTTATTGTGGAAGCCAAGGCACAGCCATCTGTGATTACCAGTTTTTCAGATTTGTGTATCACTGAAGCTAAATTGATGAAGAGCCTGACTATGCCAAAGAGAAGAAAAAAAAGAAAGGGGGGGTCATACAAGGAAAGGAAAAATGGCCTGAGATCAATGACAGGAAAGAAGCTGAAAGGAAATGGAAAGAAAAATATTATATCTATAGATAGGGAAAGAAAGGCTTGACTAGAGGAAAAAGATCAATTTCTGGGGATAAGATCAACATATTTACACTTCATATCTGCTATGGGTTCTCTTTTTGTGTATGTAAGAGCAGGGATTGTCATTCTGTTCTATAGAAGGACGAATATTCAGCATGTCTTTCACAATATCTAGAAAATGAGATGCCTCTTACCAGAACAGGAAGGCAGGTGCAGCAGCTGTGATAGAACGATTCCTCTCTTATCACTGATCATGTGGTTCAAGGGCTATATGGAAAATAAACCCCAGTATCTGGTTTGTCATCCTTTCCCATCCAAGGAAATGCAGAGGAGCAGCAAACCTGATGATTTTTCTAAGTGAAATTAATGACCACAGATTTAATCACGGGCAAGTGGACGATAAGAGAAACTGCTGTCCCCTTGGCCTTTAGTTCCTCACAGATGATAGGAACTACTTAAAATTCAGGCAAGCTCTGGTGTACCTCACCTTTTGAATTAACATCGTTGCTAGTTTATAACCCAAATGTCAGCAATTTTTCATCAGATCATTGCTACACGTCCTACTACTTTACTAAGGGGATATTTTGGAATGATGACCCAACCTGGGTGCTGCTTCTCTTGAGGTGGATGGAAGTGCAATCAGCTGGTTCAGTCGAGGGAAAAGAACATTTACATTTCTTTTCAATATATTTAGCTGGGATGCCTTTTTCCAATATACTTTAGCATTTATCTTTGTCTATGGCCTTGAAATAAGAGATGTCAAAATTCAGCTGGGTAGGCTTTGGTTGCATGGCTGCTTTGATGAGAGTTGGGTAATCCAGCCTGAAAGCCCAGAAATATTCAGAAAGGATGGGATAGGGCCTGTCATTGCCCAGGCAGTCTCAGTAGCTCTTTCTGAAGCTGTAGTGGAAGATGTTTTGCTTTATTATAGTGTAGGACTTAATGTGTCTAATGAGGGCTGAAATTTCATCCCAGTACAGCTTTGGATACAGGACAGTAAGGTGCCTATTTTTCTTGCCAGGGAAAATTTCCATTAAAGTGATTTTTGGTCCATGAAAGACTGTTTTTACAGAGTACTTAAAGAATTGTTATATTTGCTGTTAGACTGAATGAGTTTTGGTTACCCAGTGGGTATTTGGATTTCAATTTGGGCAGTGTTCCTCTAGTTCCTGCAGCAGCAGAGAGCAGCCAGCACTTTGACAGCTGCAGCACCAGTGAGTTTAAAGGGTGGACTAACAACAAAGTGTGGTGGATGTTTCTGTGCAAGGATGAAGTGGAACCTGGAACTCAGAGAGAGAGAAGGCTGGAGGCAGTATTTGTATTTTCTGCATTTGTTTAATAGAACATGAGAGAAAGGAAAATAAAAATGGTTGGGTAGTTACAGGGAGCATCTTCCTCCTCACTCAGGGGCTCCTGCTGCTCGAGTGGAGCTGGGACAGCTGAGGTGAAACGTGCAAATGAGACATTTGTGGCTTTATTGGGAGTATCATGAACCACTGCAAGCACCATATAAAATCAACATGCAGATGGACTAAACAGCAACCTACCTGTAGCTGAGCAGTCTGAGAGCTGAATTGTCATTAACACAGTCAGAGTTGACAATGCTCTTGAAATCACTAACTTTATTTTAGTGGAAAATTAGCCTACTTGATGTGGATGCAATAGCTCATTCTTTTGATTTACACCTAGCTATTCCCACAATAATAAAACATTAATACTCTGAATCTTTCATTTGGAAAATATTCAGTATAATAAACTATGCATTAAGGTGTCTACTTATTTTTTTATTGTCTAGTTCTTTAGAGTTTTCATTTCATGTATGCCAGTTTTTCATTTTGTTTTTGAAATTAACCCTCCAGCAATCCATTTCTTTTACATTCTTTCTAAGACAACAGGATCTTAAATTGCTGACAAAATATGTCAATTAAAGTAGCCAGTAGTTAATATTTTTAAACCCCAACTCCCTGGAAAAGGTTTTACTGAGAAGGAGAAGCCCTAAAATATGGGGATTTCTTCGGGGTTTTGTGTTGGATTTTTTTTGTTGTGGGGTTTTCTGAGATTTGTACAATATAACTTTACTTTTACTGAATGCACTATCGAAAGGTACCAACTTGATTTAAACTCAGCTTTTTCAGATGTTTACTCGAACTTTGGTAACAGCTGAATGGCAATTCAATATCTGCTGTTGGAAAATTACTCTAGAGATGAAAAAAATTATCTGAGTATTGTATTTATTCTCTAGAGATTCTTCACATTGATC
Source organism: Dendrocincla fuliginosa (assembly GCA_035047845.1). Taxonomy (NCBI): domain Eukaryota; kingdom Metazoa; phylum Chordata; class Aves; order Passeriformes; family Dendrocolaptidae; genus Dendrocincla; species Dendrocincla fuliginosa. The sequence continues at coordinate 6,141,034 of JAWWMO010000030.1, read as the reverse complement.
CTGGAGATTTATGAATAGAGAGGCTTATCAACTATTTTTACTCTTGCATGTACATAGCTCTTTATTAGAAAATACAGGCTTCTGAAATATATAAAAGTTTGAGCTGGTTCTTAAGGCCACTGAACTATGTGGGAAACTTCAGGTTTAGAATCAGTGGTGTCAGAATCCACCTTTAACCAGTGCTCCTGTTTGGAGAGGGCTGGTCCCCAGCTCCGAGAAAACAGCCCAGCTCCTTCTGCTCAGTTCAGTGGTGTTGAATCAGATCCTTTGCAGAGCTGGACGGGGGGCTGGAGCCACAGAGGGAACCCCAAGGGGGCAGAACCCCAAAAAGTGCTGCCGTACAGAAGGGGCAGGGCACAGCCCATGGCTCTGACAGAACCTCTGTGAAGAGTGAAAAGGAAAATTAGATTTTCCATTTTCAACCAAGGAAGTTACTTTGAATGCGTTTGATTAAACAGAATATTTCATTTTAGTGTTTTAATAATAAATCATACACACTGAATAAATGTAATGTTTGTAATGCTATTAAAATGTAATTTCTTTTGTACTGTGAGTGAATTACATGATAGGTGTAACATACTTTTTCTTTGTTCTTGGTAGAGTTTTAGCATGCAATTATTTTCCAATTATCTGACTGTTTCTTGAGCATTTTAATCCTTTTTGGAGGAGTTTGAATTCAGTGCAAGCAAGGGCTTTAAATGCCACCAACGGCACGGGCTTAGTCCTAAAATTCTTACCAGTCCCTGCTTTTCAGTGCTAAATAACTCCAAAATAAGGCATGGCCCCTAAACACCCCAACTGACTGCTTTCAGGTGCTGGAAATTCAAGATGTATGTTTATCACCCACGACCATGAAATTAGCAGTTTATGGTTTTTATTAAAGTGAAATAGGCTTTTGCAAAGTCTTTATATAAGTGAAACAGAATTCTCTGTAGCTTTTATTTGTAATGTTATGAAAGTTATACATTTCTGAACTAATGAAAGGCACATATTCACAGTAGGAATGGTAAGTTACAGAGCAAGGACAGCTGCAGACAAAAGAACTATATTGAAATAGTAATTGTATTCATAAAGACATCAAAGAACTTAGGAAAGAAAGGAGCTGCTTCATCTCCAGATAAACTTTAAAATAAAACTGTCATGGTTTTCAAACTTTTTCAGCTTCTATTCTTTTGTTTAGATTTGTAATTGTACAATCTCTGGTTCTGTTATATTGTCATGGTCATTTATATTTTCATTCTAATACAAGAAAAAAGATCTGTCTAGTAGCAAGTCAACATTTCCCAATAAGTATTTAAAAAGCAGTTAAATATTATTTTATAAAGTTTTCATTGGGTATTAAAGTGCAACTATTAAACAAAATAAGGAAATAATAACTCTTTATTGTTTTAGAAATACTTCAGAGAACATTTTTCCAGTGTTCAAGGGCAGTCATTACTAGAATATACAGGGATCCTTTATTCTGTCAAATGAAAAATGGAAACATTTTATGGAATTGACACTGTCACCACAACGACATTCCTTAAATAATTAGCTGTCCTCACTCAGCTATGGGATCATTGACTTGGTGGATATCAAACTGACAAGTCTGCCTGTTAAATTTCAGTTTGTTAGTTCCTATTAAAAGCTACTTTTATCATTCTCTCACAGTATTTTGATACATGCAGTTGGTGTCTCTGATGCCAATTATAAAACTGGAATTTTCTTTATTTCTGATTTCCTTTAATTCACATATTAAAGTTTATAATTTTACTTATTATAAATAACAGTGTTCCTAGCTTTTGTGGAATTTTTCAGAGGGTCTCATTACATTATACAGGCAGTAAAAGACAGACTGTTGCTTTTTGGTTTGCCAGAAGACACCGAATGCAGTTTAAAGCCTGGACAGATGCCATGCCAAGTGGGGTTTTGGAGACTGTGACCTGATGTGTGTTCAGATCCAGCAAAGGTTCTGGTGTGTTCCTCTGAAGCAGAGGTATGATGGCCTGGGGGTGGGGAAGGTCATATAGATAATGTTTTATACATCCAGAGACCTTAAAAGGCACCTTTAGGTTTGTATGGGGCCTTTGTGTATAGAGGGATCAACTTTGCTGGTCTTAGGCCTGAAACAGGGTGAGACTAAAGAGGATGCAGAACAAATGATGTTCCATTCAGTGTTATTTTTTTTTTTAAATTGGGTTAATATCTAAAAATAGAAAATAGAACAGTAATTTTTCCTTGCTCGTCTGCCTATTGTGTCTTCACAAACGTGGGTGATGAGCTGTGAGCTGCAGGTGCACGAGGACAAATTTCCCCAAAGGCTGCTATTCTTTTGTACATTCAGTTTACTCCTGTTGCATTTGTCTCTGCCAGCAGTTCAATCCTGGGACTAACAATTTTTCTGGCTGTTCCTGGTGTTCAGCTGCCAATCAGATGCATGCAGATGCAAATTGCACTGGTAGATCCACAAGGACTTTGATTTGTCTGTAGACCCATCTCGAGCCCGTGAAGTCTCAGTAAGGATTTTTGTAGGTGAAACTTTTGCTTTCTTAAAAGGACCCTGAACCTTCAAAACACCTCCACGAAATGGTTGGTTGGGTCAGTTTGTTTGTGCTTACTTTGTAGGTGATGAAAATCTTACATGCCCAAGGCTCAGCCTGAAAACATATTGATGAGGCTAAAAATATTTGCAAAATAATGTAACAGATAAAACTCTGAAGAAACAGATTTTATTTGACAGGCTTGAAATTTTTTTCAGTGACCTCAGAAAAGTGTTAAATGGGAATGGCCTGAGGAACAGGCACTAAATCAATAGGCACCAGTAAGTTTGTGAAATCAAGTTTTTGCTTTTCACATACATAAGAATTGGTGCAGTCCATTCTGTGTAACTCTCATTAATTGCCCAGGATGACAGAAGATTTATCAATTGCTTATTGACTTCTTTGAAGCCATAGGGGGGAAAGTGGGAATAGCTGCAAAGTTAACTGTAATGCAGAAGATACCCTTCCCCAGTGGATGGGGAAATATGAACAAGGAGATTCTTCAGAGCTTCACAGTTTTTCTGCCACAGTAGGTTTGTTATTGACATTTCTGCAATCAAAAGTAGGAAAAATGTTATTGTGGGGCAGGACTGCTAAAGTGTATATAGATAATATATATTCTACATGTAACATACAGTTAACATGGTGAATGTTACAAAGGTGTATCATACAGGGTGGGCAGGCCCTGGCACAGGGTGCCCAGAGAAGCTGTGGCTGCCCCATCCCTGGGAGTGCCCAAGGCCAGGT
>JAWWMO010000030.1:6066539-6134687 GCA_035047845.1 Dendrocincla fuliginosa | reverse complement strand
CAGGGTGGGCAGGCCCTGGCACAGGGTGCCCAGAGAAGCTGTGGCTGCCCCATCCCTGGGAGTGCCCAAGGCCAGGTTGGATGGGGCTTGGAGCAACCTGGGCTGGTGGAAGGTGTCCCTGCCCATGGCTGGGAGGTTGGAACTTTAAAGATGGTCTTTAATGTCCCTTCCAGTCCAAACCATTCTGGGATTCTCTGCTATGTTACTCTGTAGTAGTCACTCAGTTTTTATACTCAGTTGTTCCACAGGGATTCCTGTTCAATTTAGTAGGATGACTTGCGAAGAAGTTACTCTTCCTCACAATTAAAAACATCTCCTCCTCACTTTGAGCATCTTTATAGTGACCACAGTCTCCAATTCCTCTGTTAGAAATAGCATATTTCACATTTAACAGCTATAAAATCAGCTACTGCTCCTTATGTGCCCTCCTCAGTCTTCTTACCTCCCCTGGGTATGAGGTGTGGGAGAGCTCATTAAATTTCTGAGTCAGAAAAGAGAACACAGTAAATAAAAATAAATTTATAAATTAAAAACACACCATCTGTGGTATAAACAGGGCACTCTGAAATGTTAGTTAAGATTTCCATAAATGTGACACATGATAAAAAGAGCAGTAGCACAAAGCAAAAGAAGAAAAAGACTTTTAAGGCTAATAAACTTTGCACTGCAAAGTGACACCTGACACTTCAAAGTGAAAGAACAGAGAGTTATTTATGTTTTCTCTCTCTTTAATAGAAAACAAATTAATAGCCTTCCCCCCCAATAATAAATTACTTTAAAATCTAACATACCTCTATAACCTACAGTGCAGCCAAGAGTGGAAGGAATGTTTGGCATAAGCTAGGTTTTATGTTTTTCTCTTTTTCTTAAATACCATTTTAAAAAAAAAAGCTTCTCAGTCCTTCAGTGTCAAACTAATCTTCCTCCTTTTATCTTTAACTCCCTTCTAACTCCTCTTTGAGGAAGTAAATCCATTTAATACCCTCAGCATGAATGCAGACAAGCATTCTGAAAAATAAGTCCACCATGCTCTTGCTTTCCATCTTTCTTCCCCGTTTTCTAGCACAGAAGCTAAATTTCAACAAATTGAAAATAATCCTTTCTAACAAGATTTTAATGGTAATAAATTGTGACTTCTGCATGAGAAGAAGATCACAAATGCACAATGCAGTTGGATAATATGTTTGGGGAAGTTAAATAGATGTTTGTGGGTGATGTTTATGAAAAGGGGTTTGCAGTATTAGGTAGCAGTCACAGCATTAAGTCAAATGTAAATTTTACAAAACAAATAGCTACTAAAGATACATCTATTTAAAAGTGAGAAGATACTGATTTGGGTTTAAAAATCAGTACTGTGATGCCTTATCAGCAGCCATATGCGTGTCTTGCCTATAAACCTCATAAGCAGAAACTGTTTAAAATCCTGGATGCTGAAAAGGACAACGGAAATGATGGGGGAGGAGGAAAAGAAGGAGCTTGGGCAAGCTGCATCTTGATGAGCCATTAGGCTTAAGAGTCAGGAAGCAAGAGAGTTGCAGCTGAAAGCTCTATCAACCTGCTGAATACTTTATCTCTTCAAAAGAAGCAGATTAAAAAAAAGCAAACCAGTTCTCTTTGGAGCTGCACAGCTGTGTAACTCGAAAGCCCTTACCCGGGGGTGAGCACAGCCTCAGGCTGCGGCTCCAAGGGCACTCAGGAGCCTGGGAAGGGAATTTGGGCTATGACATTATTTTGTGACTGCCCACACTGGGCTTGGTATCAGGTCGGCTCCACGAGTAAGGCAGGGCACAAGGGAGTGTCACCCTCCTGGTCCCATCAGTTTGTCTCTGTGGGTACCTGTGGTTGCACTGGGGTGTCTCACCTCCCCCCAGCTCTGCTGCCAGGACAGGGCTGCCAGGGGAAGCTGCTGGAGCCCCTGGCCCTGTGCATGGCCAGGCGTTCCTGGGCTGCTCCTTCCCTCCTGCCAGTGGCCTTCTCTCCCTCCCTTCCTTCAAGGGCTGTTCTCTGTCCTCTGGGGTGGTGTTCTGGATAGAGAACAAAGGAAAAGAGGGGCAGATCAACCAGTTCAGTCACTGCCTTGTAGCTTGCCAGAACACCTGAGGAGAAAGGGAACAAGTATCACAACTTGTGCTGTGTTTTGGGTTGTAGCTGCTGTGAAGATACCCAGGTGTGGAAGTTTTACGAGGATGATGCACAGCAGTATGTGACATTTCCCCTGGAAAAATAGAAAGACACATGTTCACATGTTCAGTTTTGGGAGGATGAGGTGTCTTCCAGCACAGTCATTGAGGTTCTGGGGCAAGTCCAGAGAAGGGCAACAAAGCTGGGAAAGGGTCTGGAACAGAAGTCTTGTGAGGAGTGGTTGAGGGGACTGGGGGTGTTTAGCCTGGAGGAAAGGAGACTCCAGGGAGACATTATTACTTTCTACAGCTCCCTGAAAAGGAGGTTGTAGCAAAGTGGAGATTGGCCTCTTCTCCCAGACAATCAGCAATAGGACAAAAGGAAAGGGGCTCAAACTGTGCCGGGGGAGGTTCGACTGAAATTAGGAAAGTTTTCTTTACTGAAAGAGTGGTCAAGCCTTGGAACAGGCTACCCAAGGGAAGGGGTAAAGTCACCATCCCTGCAGGTATTTAAAAGATGAGTAGATGTGTTACTTCCTGATATATCTAGTTTTGTGGGCATGATGGTATTTGTTAAAGGTTGGACTTGATAATCTTGGAGGTCTTTTTCCACCTTAATGATTCTGTGGTTCTGTGATCTCCAGCAGTGAGCTGGGGTGGGTCACTGGGGTCTGATGGGAGCAGCTAGTGCTGGGACTTTGAGACCAGCCTGTCCTTTGGGGTGTATCTCTGTATTTCTCCATATAATGAAGCCTCCAGATAAGCCTTGAGCCTCTGACACTACCAGAGGGCAAGGAGGTGAATAGGTGGCATGAGGCACACTGTCCCCATAGCAGTGACCCTCAGAGCTGCATTCCTGAGCCTGAATATCCTGAGCAGTTAATTGTGCAGGAACTGTCTTGCACTTTCTTGCAGTAACTTTTACAGGTTGTTTTGAGTCTGTGGAGTCCCTGCTGTTGGATGCTGAAAGGCAGCCTTTGCTTTGGGGCATAAATATGTGCTTGGCAAAAGCGACGTGCAAGGCTGTGCCAAAGTCCTGAGAGGACATGGAGAACAGGGGAGGTGATGCTGGCCTGGAACTGAGGCAGTGCATTGTAATAGTGAGACTGATTTAACTGGTCAAAAAGGGACTGAGAAATGAGACAGACTATCCAGTCCTTAATGTCCCCAAATCAAAATGGGCATATTTCAAAAGATACAAGATGGCTGGAGTAGATGCTCTGGGCTCACTTCAGGAATAAATTGCTAAAAACCCATGGTTGTCAATATGCAGGAGGTCAGACTGGATGATGGTAATGGTCCATTTCAGTTCCTACAAAGCATTGAATCTAATAATTTCAGTAGAAATGTCAGCTCTGACTGTCAGTTGCACTGTGACCTCTTCACATACATCTGGAAAAGTTAAACAGACTTAAAGTAGATGCAAAATCTGCTGACTTTGCCTGCTTTCTTCACTAGCAGGACAGGGAAGAGAGGTTCTGTGTAGTAAAGAGTGAAAGCTTTATTCCAAAACTTGTCTGCAAGTTTTTGGGTGTGGGAGGAGAGAGTCCATCTCTAGCCAAATCCTTTTTTATCAGATTTTATATTCTCAGGTCCCACATTGAAAATAATATATTCGCTGCTGAATGTAAAATAAAAGTCACTTACATATTTTTTCATTGTTTTTATTCAGAGAAAATGTTTTTGACCTAAAGATGAAGCAGATTTTCATCTTTTGTGGCCTTTTTTCACCTTGAATCTTTTCCTGTACTCTTTGAAATATTCATACTTGCATTGAGAAGCCAAATTTTTCAAGGTGATCCTAGGTGAATAGGATTAAACAACTCAGGTCAAACTACTTACTTAATCACTGTATATTCTTCATGCAATTGGCAAGAAATTATATTTCATGCAGCATTCTTTATAGTCTCAAGTTTTAGTATTCTGAGAGAAGAAAAATGAAAGGCAAATATCATGACCTTTTGTATCTCAATGACCTGAAACTGGAGATGGGTTGCAATTTAAATACAGAATTCAATCCTAACTTAAAAGTATCTGTAGGCACTTGTAAAATGTGTCTGGGACATTCAGAATGGAAAAGATATAATGTAATATCCTTCCAGGGAGAAGAGCTCTGAAAATTGCCATTTCCCCTTCACATATTAAGGCACTGATTAAAATTCATGAATTTGATTAAGAAAAAGCCATAATTTCTCCCAGAAGCAAAGCTGTTTTCCCTTTTAATTGTTTTATTTGTTTCTAGTGCAGGAGAGATGACTCATGTTTTGGTTTTACGTCAGAAAAAAAATGCTGATTTTTTTTTTTAGGCAAAAAGGTTTCACCTCTTAAAATTATCATTAATGACATGCCTATGTAATTTCTACTCAGTATTCTTTAATAGATCGAATTCTGACAGTCAAACATGAGTTTAATCTAAGCACATGAATGTCACTGGGCAGAAGAATCCAACCTTAGCAGAGGTGTGTTTCCCCTCAGTCTGAGCACATGCTCAGCCCCATGGAAATCAGCAAAGGGGGATTATACCTGTGGCACAGAGAGGAAATTTTAGGCACAGAAAGCCTCGAGAGAATGATCCGTTTGCACCTGAAACCAGCCTTACAGACTTGCCTTGGGTGTAGTAGCGGGGCCCAGGGTGCTGACCCTGCGTGGCCCCAGAGACGCTGGCCCTGCTGCAGCCTCTGAGAGGTGTGTGAGGAGCAGCCCCTGCAGCCCCAGCAGTGGCATGGGAGGGTTCCTCATGGCACTGGCTTTCCAAGAGAGCAAGATGATGTTCAAATCTGACCATTGACTTGAACTGCCTCGTGCTCAGAAGTACCTGCCTTGAGTAGCCTTCATATTCTTAGAAAGTGCTGAATGTGTCTACGTTTTAAAAATACAGTGAAAAAGTAAAAAGGAAAGATTGAGCCAATTGTTCTATACTTCCTTCAAATTGAATTATTCATTATTTCCTTTAAAACTGCACAGAAAATAGCCTCTTTTTTTTTTTTCTCCAGCTTAAGACGGCTATTGAAGTCGCACATTAAACAAAAATAAATCCGTGCCTAGGAAGCATCCCTGGATTCTGACTAATTATCATACTTTGAGAGTTACTTGTTTGTGACTTCTCTGGGTTTTTATTTGAAAGCAAAATCAGGTGCCATTTCCCAGCTGTAGTGCAACCTTATTGTAATTCCTTACATGTTTCTAGATGAATTCTTTTTATCATGTTATTTTTTGGATATGGAGATACTACAGTTTGGTCATATTTCAGGTTCAATCCTATCTGTATCAACTGGCATTAACCTAAATTGTTAGGGCATGAAAATATAAAATAAGTGAATATAAAATATAATCCTCACAAAGCATAGATCTGGCAGGCTGAAGGAGTAGCAATGCCACAGATGGGCTGCTTCTGAAGGGAGGTGGGCAAGTGAAATTTGTCTGTCTGTGAAGAGAACCCCTATTTTTGACAGCTTAGTTATTCTGGTGAAGAATGCAACTCAGGATAGAGTAAACTTCTTTTCTGAATAGAATATTTGTTTATGAAAGAATCAGACTGTCTGTGACTGTTAAATAACTTGTGCAAACAGTCTAAATGAGTCACTTGACTCAAGGTCATTCACAGGTGTGCTAAACCAGAAGCTTTTGTAGTTCTTTTTGGATTTTTATGACCTTTCTTTTGTCTGTGATCTCAACAAATTCTAACGCTTGGCAAAATCTCTCTACAGCTTTCACTTTGCTCCTCTCTCTGTCCTGCTGCTCCTGCAGGGTGTCATTTTCCAGCAGGCTCTGGGGTGTGGAGAGGGAGGCAACATTTGGGGTACACGAGGCTAAGCTCCATGGGGAGCTTCACAGAGTGGCACTTCCCACTAGTGCCTTTTCCTGGGGAACCCCAGAAAGGATGGATTGCAGTGATTCGTATTTGCAGTAGAATATTTGGAACGTGATTTACCTGTTTTCAGGGCAGGTGTTGTGGGATCTTGCAAAGCTTGAAGGGGATGTGAGCAAGGCACTGGAATGTCTTTTCTTGATGGCATCATTTCCTAGACCTGGGTGCTTTTAGACTCCAAAGCTTTTATAGCAGAGAAACCTGGAGCTCTTTTAAGAATCATACCAGTGCTTGCAGAAAAGAGGTGACATTTCACATTAGAGGCAGATGGAAGAAATATTTGTTTGGCATGTTGATTTCAAGCAAATGATGGATGCTGTAATCTGCCCACTGGATTGGAATGCTGAAGCTCCAGGGAACACAGAATTATCTGGCCAGTGATGCAATAAAAAGGACATAAATAATTGATTTATCATATGTTTCTGCAACTTTGCCCAAGGTTTTCACCTCCACGTACCAAGATATGTATTTATTATCATATGTGATATTTCACATAGGTGGAGTTAATGCATACAAATGTATACCCAAAAACTCATACATTAAACGCCATAAAGGTGATATAATAAAGGTGATATAGAAAGCAAGCAAACATAGTATTAAAATTCTAGTGATAAATCTAACACTTTACATGGAAGTTTCTTAGGGGGCAGGGGTAAAGGAGGAACAGTAGGGCAGGGGAAGTGCTGCCAGGTCAGAGTTCTTGAACTTGGAAATGAAAAGCTTTCCCTGCTCTGCACTGGGCTGTGACAGTTTCCTTTCCATCTGAAGGAAAATGGTTTTTGTGTCATTGATATTCGACCTTCACAGTGGTGTTAGTGAAAGAAACTTCATTTGAATCTTTAGATAATCATCCCACTATTTTTTTCCCCAAAGACGCAGCTGCTGCCGTGTCCATTGTGCAAAGGAGAACATATTTCATCTCTATTTATGTTCAGAGAAGGTCTCATCTTAATTTATGACCTAGAGTAATAATAGCCATCATCATTTTAATGAACTAATTAGATTAATTACTGTTATTGCTCAGTAGTAGTATTATTATTACTATAATCACCATGGGGAAAACTTTAAGTATTAGGAATCAAGAATTGTATTATTATAACTAATTTGTAGTGTGCCAGTGTTTCCCCTGTAGGCTCCAGTTGTGTGGTGTAATAATGGAATGACTGCAATTCATAATTTACCTGCAACATTATGAATGGACTTTCTGGGTTTTCAATACTTTGGAAGTTAGTTTTGGTTGGTTGGTTTTAGTTTGTTTTTTTAAATTCTTCACCTTTTTGAACAATATCATGACAGGGTGAATGTTGAGGTAAAAATCACTTAGTCCCCTGCTTTGTATTGTCAAGAAGGAATTTGAGTGTTTGTTTTCTGAAGGTGTTTATGCCCAGCATTTCCTTTGACTAGGAGGGGTTGCATTGCTGTGTTTTGTGGGTATTCACAGATGTTTGTGGCCTGTATCTTACATACAGCTCTACCTGGCGTTGGTTCAGTATTGTCATAGTCTTACAATGGATTGTGCCATAAAAGAATTGTTTTCTTCTTGTACTTGCTCATATTAAAGAAATCAAGTAAAGTGAATGTAGGCGAGACAAAATGTAAAGATCAGGACAGTTAAAGCTTCAAATTATGCAAAGAAAACCGTAACACAAAACATTTAGCTGAAGCGAGACCGTAAGTGCCTGTGAGAAGAGTTACTCAGCATTTATTCCTCCTGTTTTTACAGTTGAAAATTTGAATCATCATCTTTCTCATTTTTTTTCTCTTAGGCAGAATGGTGCACACCAGGATGTCCAATGCTTTTAAGGGACATCATATTTAGGGCTTTTTGAACACTCACATTTACTCTCCAAGTGTCTGGCAGCTGATCTCTTTCATTCAGTAGGAATATCCAGGATTTCCAGACATTCAAGAGTGTAGTAGCTCAAACCAGCTTGCCAAATGTCTCCAAATCCCAGATAAATGTTAAGCATTCCTGAATTGTTCCACCCATGTTAAATTCTGAACAGAAGATGGAGACATGCCAAGGAAAGGAGCCACAAAGCCTCTTAAAAAAATTCTAAAAACATTGGCTTCTTTTCTTTATAGTGACTGAATTCAGAAAAGGACAAGCTATGGATGCTCTCCACACTGTGGACTATTTTTTATACAGTCCAAAATAGTCTGGATTGCTGGCATTCCTTCTGTGTGTGTTTCTAACTGACAGAGAGCCCAGGAGCTCAGAGCCAGTGCAGCAGGACCATTCCCTGATCCTTAACCCAAGTTTTCTTGTTTGTGATCTATGGCTCTACCACCCTTTGGAAACAGTGGTGTGCCAGATGCCACGTTATCGCTTTACTTTTTAGGAAGACCTTTATGCCTGTCTCTATATAAGGCCCTCAAAAATCAGGTTTTTGGGTGGCACGTGCAGTGGACAGATCCTTCCCAGCAAGATTCAGGGTTACTGGTGCCCTTAAGGAGGGGATTTTGTTGGGTATAATGGGGATCTCAGTTCTAGGGGATGCCAGATTCTGCACTTTGAGGAAAGATTTGCCTGGTCCTCAAACTGAACACAAGCTTTCAATGAGCTCCAGCATTGGGCTCACTGAAGTAATTCCACTGGCCAACTGGAAAACAAATGCACATGCAGTGGTGTACGGCCTGCTGTGCTCGTAAATTCGTGGTGAGGAAAACTCTGTTATTCAGCCATATCAGATTATCCATAGATGTCTGAAGTTGTGCCATTTGTACATCTGTGATTGTCTGCCCCGTGTCTTTCATGTATCTTCATGTGGACAGTTAGTATTGGGATTTGGAAGCAAATATTTGCTTGTATGTGAGTCATTTTTAAATGTGTGTGTACACTCATTTTCCTCTATTTTCTTGCATGTACCTTTGCATCTTATGTTATGTTGTTTTATGCATGTAGTAGGATCACTCTTTTAGTTTAAAAACTGAAGTCAGGAAAAAACCTGAATACAGATGCCTTGGTACATGAAACATCTTCCTGTAAGTCAAGAAGAACCTAAAGTGATTTTTCAGAACCCATTTTTACAGTCTCTTTTACAGAGATGGTCTTTTAGCTGGATGTTTTGTGTATGTGTCAAATAGAATGGGATTGCCACCCCAGGATCAGTTTTGCAGGGAGGAGGAATGGAAATGATAATGACGATAATTAGACTATTTCCTTGTGTTAACACAGTTTTTCAAATCCTATTGAGATGCTCCAGTCAGACATCAGAATATGTAAAAAGAGGCACTGTGAGAACACCTTCAGGCTGACATTAAAGGAGCTGGGAGCCAGAGAACAAGGGAATGATCAAAAACTGACTTTGCAGGGAGGGAGCAATGGAAGGAATAGAAAATTCAGACCACCACAGAAAGCAGGTGTAGCACTTGATTTCTGAAGGACAGTTAAAAATGCAGCTGCTGAACAAGCACAAGGCTGGGAGGGCAAATCCATATGGGAGAATGGCAGGGGAGGGGTTATTCCAGGGGAAATGGCTCCAGCTGAAGGGTGAGACAGCAGGAGATGTGCTCTTCCACTGCTGCTAAGAGAAACAATCCATGGCATAGGAGTGTGAGTGAAAAGCAGAAGTCAGAACTATTTGAGATTGCAAGGATCCATATTAGGGATTAGATTGATTGAAGTAAAACTTATGTGATGTTGAAGAAAAGCCATCTGAAAGATTAATTACTTTAATTTTGCCCCAGCTCTACCTCTTTAGTTTATGAGAAAACAATTTCTTCTATTTCTCACAGTTTCTTACCTCTGATTTTAGTTTAACAGGGCCAGCTATTTTTTATTTAGTCTGAGATATGTGACATTCTTTTGTCCCTTAAGTCAGTAATGCTGCTGCTGAAACCTGTTGTGGTTTAAGCCAGCAGGCAGCTCAACATCAGAGTTTGCTTGCTTACTTCCCCTCCTCGACCATGGGATAGGGCAGAGAAATGGGAAAAAAATGGTAAAATTTGTGGCTTGAGATAAAGACAGTTTAATGGAACAGAAATGGTAGGTATAATTATTATTATTATTAATAATAAAACTTAATAGGATATACAAACAAGTGAAGCACAACACAATTGCTCCCCACCTGCTGACTGATGGCCAGCCAGTGTCTGAGCAGCTGCACCCTGGCCAGCGTTGTCCCTGGTTTCTATGCTGGGCATGATGCTGAGGGATCTGGGACATCCCTGGGGCCAGCTGGGCTCAGCTGGCCACGCTGTGTCCCCCCAGCCTGCTCGCTGCTGGGCTGACACAGCACTGTACCAGCTATCAGGAAGAAAATTGACTCTATCCTAGCCCAGACAGAACAGAACCAGCTGACCTTCACACCCCGGCCCTGCTTTTCTATTTCAATCATACGCTTTGGAAAGACTTGCCTTTGCCTAAATTAGGAATCGCAGGGCAGTGGAAAAAAAGGGCACACTTGGGCAGTGGGTGTGAGGTGATCATAAACATTAATGATTGATTATTCATACGGCAACTGAGCTTTTTGTGTTGAGATATGAAGACACTCTTGTGTTGGGAAAATCTCTAAAGTCAGTTGGAAAACTGATGATAAAATCCCAAAATAAAATAAAACCCATCACTAAGCAGCAGCATCTTAAAATTGACTGTAAAGAAGCCTTTTTATGTGCAATTTCACTATCACTCAATAGGTAAGTAGAACATATTTGATTTAGTTGTGCCATTTTCAAATTGTGTTATCTGACAAACTTAGTACAGAATACATAATTAGATCGTACTACTGTATTTATGATAATGAATGCTACATTTGCAATACTTGAAGCCTCACATTAAGCAGATATTTAATTTTTTATAGCTATTTTTGACAGGTAGCATTTTTTATCCTGAACATAAATCTTTCAGAAATTCTATTTGTACTAAAGGCTTACATGTAGTATATGACAATTTTGATTTTTAACTGGCAAATTTGTGCAAGCATTTTATTTTCCAGGCAAAGAAGCTTTAAAGAAACTCATTGTAATTGCCATTTCTGTATTGTATGACCTCATTAACAGCATAAAGCAGGCTTTAAAGCACTTAAAATCATAGTATTTATCAAAATGTTATATATTCCACAAGTAAAAGCCTTATGATATGCTAACCCCATCCCCTCACTATTAGTTGCTGGCAATTGGTAGAATGTGAATGAGCAAAAGCACAGAAATTAAAAGTTGAGGTATGACAACTTTGAACTGCATCTGGTAGATGGAAGTGCCTTTGTGTTCAGGTTAATTTTTTTGGATAGTAAAGTAGTGGAAAATGTCACAGAGAAGAGGAACGGAAAGCTTCAACATGGAACTGAGTTTCATATCTAAATGTAGGAATTTCAGGAATTGCCTTTTATGTTCTGAATGCAGCGAGTGTACTGGAATGCTAAACACTTATTGTTCATTGCTAATTAATTAATCATAGTACTAGGTTTTGATGACCTCTCACGCCTGTCTTCCTGAAGGAGAAGAATATTGTGGACATATATATGTGTCCAATATAAAATAGCTGGATTCACAAAGCCAAATTTCTCTCCTACAGAAACAAAATACTCTGCCTTGGCACCAGACCTTATCTTCTGTTTGTCTTTGCCAATAAGAATGTAATGAAAAGAAATTACTTTTGGACATGATGTAGGAAGCAGTTTTAAAATACGGAGCTACTCTAATTGTAGTTTCAGCACTCGTGATCTCTCTGGTCATTTTTGTTGCTAGAAAAAGTGAAACAGCATGGAAATCTCTGGGCAGTCCTTTTGGCTTCTACGATCCCAGGCTGCATTTACCACAGGAAGATAATTTAAAGTAGGGGAGAATAATTCATCCTTATTGCAGTTGTGTGTTTTGCCTTTATAGTGCTTGTACCCTCTGCAGGCTGAGTAATCGGGGACCAGGGTGAATAATCAGGGACGTGGCTGAATTCAGATTACATTTACTGGAAAAACTCTGCTTGATTTAATGTGGACGTGGGATCAGGCCCTGAGAGCGCAGGGGAAAGCGTGGCCCAGCAGACGAGGGTTTAATAGACCTGCCTTCTTTAAGATGCTGTAGAATGCACAGAAATACACACTGGGGAGCCTGAAGAGTACACAGATAGGTATGTGGAATAGAGGCTTATCTACAAATAAGTCCAAGAAGAGGAAGATTATATTTATCATAAAGCAATTGGGAAAAGCAGTGTGCCTGTGAATCAGACACTGCATCTTCTCCTTTATCTGGAGAGCCGATAGCAGGAGAAAGGCGGATGTGCCCTTGTCTGTGCAGTTTGCATTCCTGCCTCAGAGTGGAAAGTCTCCAAATCCTGCGAAACAGTGACACCAAAGTGATGATTAACTTTATAGGCTAAATCACCTTCATTAAGTTTCATTTGATCAAATTAAAGCGCTTCTTTTTAAGCACTGCTTCAAAAAAAAAGAAACAATTAACACCACTACTCTGGGGCCTTGAGTAGAGATACTGCAGTTCCAGAGATTGGATGCTGTCAAAATTTACTGCCTGCATCATCTGATATATGAATATTTTATTCTAAACACCTTTGGTTAAGGCTTGCTTCTCACGGTATGGTAGAATTTAATGAACATGCTTTCCTAAATAATCTTATGTTCTATGGTGCTTTAGTGGAAAGGTGGGAGCACATAATTCTCAGCTGCATCAACAAATTGCACTGTGCCAATTACTTAAATTGTACTTTGAATCATTCATGCCATATCCCTGCACTTAATTAATAACTTCTACACCTGGCTTTTGTTAGAGATACACCCCCACCTCACCCCCTGTTTTGTTTCTCATCTTTCCACTTGTGCTTTGTGCATTGTTCCTTTCAAGACTGTTCGCTGTAAATTTGACAAAGACGAACAGCCACGATGAGTGCAGATGGACAAAGATGATGACTGCAGGTGGCAAATGGGGGTCAGAAGCATAATGGGTAGAATTTCAAGGACTATTCAGTCATTATCTGAAGGAAATATTTAGATACCAGCGTGGGGTATGACAATTTCTTCCTGCTGGATGAATAATAAGAAATGGTGTTGGTGGCTGATGTGGTCTGTTTAAATGACACCTTGCGTTATGTACACAGTGCCCAAGAAATGAATGATGAGGAAGCAGCTGTGGGACAGGGGGACAAGTGCTGCGTGGGCTGGGCAAGCTCAGCAAGAGCCTGTGGAGGGTGACCCCACCCTGCCAGGGAGCACTGGCCAGCCCTTGGGTGTGGAGCCAGAACAGAAGAACAGGGACAGATTTAGTAGGAATAGAAGTAAATCTCTCAGTTTTAATTAATAGTAAAAGCCTTCTTGAAGCAGGGAAAAAACGAGTTTGTTGTTCTTTGAAGTAGCCTGGGCTGAGTAAGGCTGTGAGTCTGGCTCAGCAGGGGTGGGAAAAGCCTTGTCTCTGGGTGCTGGAGGGATCTGTTATCTGTAGCCAAGGCAGAAAGGACTCTCAAGAAACAAAAGCCCAAACCCAAATAAATGTCCTACTTATGTGTGGGAGTGGTCACACCTTCTGACCCTTATCAAGCTCAATTTGTTCCTGGCAAAAGCCACAGAAAGAATGGACCAGCCAAACTGGGGCACCATTGAATTGTGGAGCACAAAGGATAACAGGAAGAGTTCTAGAAGGTAATTGGTAAGAAGAGCTAATGACTTATGCTTTTTAAAATCTCACAGTTCCTAGGTGGCCTAACAGCAGGTGATTGTCATCTGGTTTCACAAATAGAAATATATGTGAATTAATAACTTTGCAGAGAGTCTTGTATCTGATCACTTTTATTTGCTGCTTGTTTCTCATATTCTCCCTTCTCAAGAAGCCTCCTTGCTGTTCTCTGTTAACAAACATTGAAGTAAGCCAGTTATTAGACATTATGGGATTAAATACAATATTCAGGTTTTAATATCTGTAAAGAAATTCTCTTTCTAAGGAGAAAGGTGACGATGTATTGAAAGGAAAACCTCAAATTTAATTGTGTTTTGGGTTCTGATATAGTGGGCTAAGTCTATTTTGAGAAATGTGGCCAAGAATCTAGAATTTCACATGCTTGTTGAAGTTTCTTAGGAAAGCTTCAGGAATTAACAGTAGCTCGGACATCTTTGCAAAATATTTTTTAAGAAACTATTTGGTGGTGATTTTAATTTCTGTTTCTTTTTGTACATTTAGGCAAGTAAATGGGATCTCAGTCAGCTTGGTGATTCTTTTTCTGAAGAATACCTGAACGAAAGTAGAGTTTAATGCTATTTTTTTAAATTAAGAACCTTTGTGTGAGCTGGTGAACTTTTAAATTATGTTTCTATTTTAATTCTTAGCAATTCTCTGAAATGGCTACAGGCTAAGTAATACACCTGCAAGAGTGCAATTATGTCACAGTGAGCTGAGGACCTCTAGTAGAATTACTTGAAGTGTTATTTATAAGCATTGCATTTCCTAAGCCTTGAACACTTCAGGATATAAGAAAAGTAATCCTGTGCCATCTCCCACTTTATTGAGGTGCAGTATTACTGTAGTTACAGTTCCCTGTGTATTGATGGCATGAAGAGGTGGAGAGGATGGTTACCTGTTTCCTACATGTACTAAAGACAGGACCAGCACAAGTTTTGGATGGCACAAGGCATCATTGACACCAACGTGTGGGTTGGGGCTTGCAGCAAACTGAGAGAAGCAGCATAATCCAGGCAAAAGTGGGAAATGGGTCAGGAATCCTGACTGGCAGCTTTCTGTGCAGGGTCCTTCTTGCACCTTTAACCCCGAACTTGGGAAGGAAGTACACAGTTTGTCATATCAATCTTCAGAGGTTGTTGACCCCTCTTATAAAGCACTGAAGAATGTGTCAGCTGAAAAGGCCTCTTTCCAAGCCATTTGCAATTTGGCTACTACAGCTGCTTCTTCCTCAATTGGGCTTTTCCATTGCTTTCAGTAGCAATTCAGAAATGGAACCAGTTCCAGTTCCAGCTGTGATAAGCGAGCTTAATGGCTGCTCTTTTTTCCCCTCTCCATGCTGTTGTGAAGGAATGCTTGCTGGTGCCTTATATTCTCAGAAAACTGTTGATTATTTCCTTGTCATTTTCAGCTCACTGGTTGAGGGAAGGCAGCTCTAATAAACAATGACAACTGTTGGGCTGGCAGCAAATCCCACTCAGCCTGGGGCCTTACACAATACAGTCCCCCCAGCAAACCCAGGGAAGCACCCAGAGGCCAGTCCTTGTTCTGCCCTGGGGAGGTACATGAGCACTCTAATGCTTAAACACTGCTTTGTCACCCTTGCTCTCACTGAGGGTTTGTCTTTGGGTTCCCATCATGAATTCCTGCTCTCCTGGTCCCAGTCCAGGAGGTTGGTTGGGTGCTGTTAGAGTGGAGTGTTTATACAGATTGTAAAGAACAAAGTAGATGACAGGTACATAGGAGAGAAGATGTTAATTTTGGGCAGCGCCACTGATTATGCACACACCTCACATGGGGAATTTATAAAATAAAGTATCTCTCTGGATGTTATTAAAAGTTGAAAACAAGTTGCACACTTGAAAATCTCTGTTAGCAAAGAGTGCCCTCAGGCAGCTCAACTTTTTAATCTTGATTTTATTTATTGAACAGAACATAAATAACATATCAGCAAGATTAAAAGGAGTGAAAGGCAGAGAAACTCAGTTACCTGCATGCTTTACGTGAACCAATTTGTTCCGTCAACTGGAATGTGTTTTTCAGAGCAGAAGGGAAGTTGGACGTTACTTCAGATACTATTTTTGAAAAATATTCTTATTGTTAGACATATAGACATGTGATTTGGAGGAGGGATGGAAGAACATTGTGTTATAGAAAATAGTAACTTCAACCAGTGTTATTGACATCCTGTGATGTTTCATTAAGATGTGTCCTTCCTTAAGTGAAGTATCCAGATAAATCTCCAGACATGAAAGTCTCATTTCTGATTAAAAGCAATAAATTAATGAAAATATGCTGCTCTGATTTGCATTTGCGATCAAAGTGTAAGTCATGCATGAGCCTGTGAAATGTGAGTGAGTGGCACCTCCAGTAACCTTCAAACTTAAAGAAAGTGGATTAAATATTCTCAGAAACAGCCAAGAAAAAATGTGAACTGCATGAAAAATGAGATAGGTTTTGGGAATATCCTGCTGTAAACAGGAATAATCTTGGATGCAGCACACATATGTAGCCAAGAATAATACAGACAGACTGAGGTTACTGGTGTGTGTTGAGCCTCTAATGTGGCAGCATTATTCATAGGTCTTCTGCGCCTATCTAAAGATCTGAGTAATAATTAGAGAGAGAGCAGAGGAATGACTAAGCAGACTTAGAGAAGTAAAATTTCTTCCACCAGAATGGAAATATGTAATCCTGCTCCAAATGGCTGGTACCTGCCTGTGCAACCCGTTTTGTTGCAAGGAAATCTCTCACAGGACCAAAACCCAAAACTGCTGAAACCCAAAGTAGTCAGGACTAGAGTTTGTCTGGTGGCCGGTGGGGTCTGGCTCAGAGAAGCACTGCCTGCTTAAAACCAACAACAACAAAGAGTGATAACTCTTTTCAGACGCACTACGAATCCTGTCAGCAGGCAGATGATAACATATTTTAAGTGAAATGTCTGGAATATGAGTCACTTAGATGTTGTGTTATATATATATGACTTTTTGTTTAGCTTAACATTTTTTTTTCCCCTCCAAATGTGTGAATTGTCTGAAATAATTTTGCACTTCAGAAATTGTTACCTAAGAGCCTATCGCTAAAATCCTTGGATCTTACAAATTATGAAGATGGGGTAACATAAAGGCTTTTCTAAGCAACCTCTTTTTTTCTTTCATAAATATATATGCTTATTGAGACATATATACATTCCCTTAACCCTGTCGGTGTAGGATATAGAAGAACTCGGCCCTTTGGCTCTAGGTGAGGGATTGAGAGCCTGTGTGTGTAACTGAGCATCTGTATCACCAATATTACAAGAAGGGATAAAAGTCAATTGAATGTTTATGGCTGTCTTAGCCTTTGAGAGGAAAAGAGGACGGAGACAGTGAGTCGAGTAATTTTCTGTCATAGCTAATGAATATTCTCTTTTACTTTGCATTACAGAGCCCTCTTTTGTGGTATGGGAGAAGTAGGTAATGACTGTCATTGTAAATGTCAGAGCGACAAGCAACAGATTGCTATAGGAAAACATACATACCGAAGATTTAGCAACTGGAAATCAATAATAAAATGCACATTTTTATTTTTTAGAAAACCAGAAATGTAGAAACATGTTGCTAGAATACCAGCATATTCTAACTGCAGGAGCAGCCTCTTGAACAGAAGCACCGTGGCTTCTCTCTTTTCAACTACGGAACTAATTAGCTGTTGCTACTTCCAATTTTTAACCTCGGTCTATTGGTTCGTTTCATTTTTATTCTGTCTTTAATCGTAGCACGTCCATCTCGGCTTTATGTGGCATCCAGGCTTAAAATGCTGTGAATGAGTGAAAGAGCGGCCAGGAATGCCTCCAAGCTGAGCACACCCTGTGTGAAGGTTGTTTTCTGTGGAATCACTGCAGACACCCAACAGGGACAATTAGAATATATCTACTCCAAAATACCCTCTGGTAGAGCATTGGTGACTAGCTAATTAGAGGCACTTTTACAGCCCACGGAGATAATGAGACTCCGCTGCCACCTCAATAGAAGGGCACACAATGGGCCAGAAAATACCTTGTTGCTGAGCTTACAGAGGGCTGCAATCTGGCAAAGGACTTGTGTCCTTTTAAGGTTCTCACACTGGTGGCTCATCTGGTTCCTGGGCTCTCCTGGCTGTCCTTTAGGGTCTGTGCTGCTCTTCTGCTGCATTTCTGCTGCAAGGCTGCCTTAAAGAGGGTTGTATTTGCCAAACTCTGTCTGCTGGTGTCTCATTATACTTCTGTATGGTCTTCTATGTGCTTCTGTGGTTCTTCTGTACTATTCGAGCAACATGCTCTGGATGATTTGCGTGTGAGCTTTGAGGCATTTCTTCTGCTTCATTGTTGTCCTCATACATGAAATTAAATATAAAAATTAGGGATGTTTACGCATGCTGTGATTAGAAATAATTGATGTTTAGCAGCTAATAACACAGACTAATGCTTGAGACGGGAAATTTGTGTCAAAGCTTGTTTATGCAGTGGTCAGCTAGAATTTGGTCAGTATGGAGATTGATGGAGTCTTGCAGGGGGGTGTTTCAGCTGTCTTGAACTCCTCAGGGCATTCATAGAAGGTGTCTAAAGCTGCAGAGTTGAGGACATTTTTGTTCTCTAGCTCAGAAGTGAGTGAAGCCCTGGGCTCTAGTTCAGCTCTCTGAGTAAGCTGAACTCCTGTGGCTGCAGAGCTGGCTGGCTCTGAGGGCTGCTGCCTGTGTCCTAGCTGTGGAATATGGAGTTAGGGCCCAAAAATATTAACAGGTTAATAAAAAGAGGTGGTAGAGGCTGAAAGCATGCCATTCACACCAACTTCTTCAAGGATTGCAAAATGTGTGTCTGCAGAGGCAGCGCAGGAACTCTTGCAATAAATCTAGACTGGCCCTTGGCCAAGAGGAGTTACTGAGCTCAAGGATCTGGGCTTCTCCTGAGGACACAAAAAAGCCTCATGCTCTGGTGTTTCTAGTTGCACAGTTTACATCGAAGTAAAATATGTTTTATCCATTTAGCAGTCTGAATAATAAAAGCTGCATACAGCTGCACTAGCACTGTGCTGTGCATTTTAATGGCGAGCTTGTGACTACACCAGAATTGCAACTGCAATTCAGATGTTCCTTAATGCAGCCCAAATATTTTATTAGGGCTTCTTTTAAGTATTCATGCCAGAGAGAGAAGGGAAAAGAAGAGTAAATAGCATTTAAGATTTTAATAATCCTTTGTTAAAGAGAGTTAATGCAAGGGAAATATGGAAATTGTATGTTTCCAGACTGACAAGCATAATCATTTTGCCAAAACATGATTCAAATAACTGTCTAAATATTTGGAGTGTCTTCTAATAAAAATATACTCAACCTGTTTTCCATGCTCAGATTAATTTGAAAGCAAAAATGACATATGGTTCAAAAGAAAGTATTAAATCAGAAAGGACCCCATTGTTCTCTCCTGGAAATTGTGATTTAATATTCAGACTTTAAAGTCTTAAATGTTTGTGTATTTTGCCAGCTGTTTAGCAGCTTGAGGCACTTTGAATAGTTTCAACAAAATGACAATAAGACTTGGGCAAAGTAAGAGTCATTAGTGGAAAAAGCAGAAAAAAGTAGACAAATAATGCAATGGGGTGGGAAAAAGGAAGGAAAAAGGAAAATGGCAACATTCTTTCACTTCAGGTTGGTTTTTTTTTTAGTTTGAAAGGAGTGTGTTTGTGTATAATTTGGAGAGTATTTTCCACACAAGGGAAAACCTATAGACTAAAAATGGATAGTTGACATGGCTTGTAGTCCTCTTAATATTCTGCAGAAAGAGAGGCACTTCCTTCTGTTGACTTTTCCCTACAAATACAACAGACCCAAGTTATAAAAGAGAAAACAGTTGTAGAAGTTTCAGGCTCTAAGAAAATTATCAGTGACTTATTGCACTAGATAATAATTAAGCTTTAGGCAGCAAACATTATTTATGAAAGAAATGGAGGAAGTAAAAGGTGCCACGTGTTATAGTATGTCATGTCTGAACAGAGCTTTACCAACAAATAATGTAGCTGCACCTCGACTCCTCCTGTGACAAAATGTGTCTGTGACTTTTGGCCTGTTGGTCTTAAGACTGTTGCACAGCTTGAGAAATGCTTTGTGTGAGCGTGGGTGGTTCTGCAAATACAGGACACTGGGACAGGAGAGTCACTGCTTCTTTTGTCTTGCAGCTTTGTGTTGCATTCATTCTGATCGAGAGTACCATAGTTCACTTGGGCTGCTTCTCTTTGGCTTTTGTGTCAGATTTATCTGGTGCTGAGGAAGGCTTTGCTGCTTATGTTACCAAACTGTACAGCCCAGACTGAATAATTGATGTCTGGAGAGAGAAAACACAGAGCCAGGTGTGTGTGGTGAGGCCAGCGGAGGTCCAGAGCCACCCTGGGGAGCATCAGAATAGGGCACTCAGTGCTAGGGAAGTCCATGGAGAATACAACTTGTTTACTCCTTGTCACGCTGTATTGCAAAGCAGCATTAGATAAACACAATAAAAGTTGCATATTAAAATCCGTTGCCATCAAACTATAGAAGCTGTTCCTTTTCTGGTACCAATACAAAGTTAGAGTCCAGATTTCAGGCAATGAAAAGCTCAGGTTTAGTTTGCTCACTTAGCCTTGGAGTAGAATAGCCTCTGATTTGAGGAATGAAGATTGTGGACCCCTTTGAACCAAACAGCAATTCTGTATTCAGTAACTCTCATAACCTTTCCTGTCCCTTTACATACAGAGAACTGCTGAACACACACTCACCAGTGTTTCTTCTAGGCTGTAGTTACCTGTTTGATATAGGAAGAAATGCAGCAGGTTCCTGAGAGCTGTGTTCATCACCCAAAATGCCTCACATGCCCCACCCTTGCAGCTGTAAATGAGGAATGACAAGAACATCTCTGTACCTGTCTGGCCCTGAGTCTGCCTTGTTACAATGCAATGCTCAGTAAGTCACTCTGTGTCCAAGGCTGCTTTTGAAGAAAATCACTGGTGCTTTGGAAAAATGGAAAAAAACCGCCCACATAGTTTTAATGGAGGGGGAAATGAATAACATGCACTGAGGGCAGCTAATATTCACTCATCATCACTTGTCTTTATCAAGGTAGAGCAGGCCCCTGGCAGGTCAGGGAAGCTCTTTGGAGACTGATGTCTGCAGCCAGGGGATGTCACTGTTGCACTGCTCAGCCCCGGCTGGAGGACTGGCTCTAGAAAAAGCCTCTCTCTTAAGGAAGATAAATAGAGAAGAATTGGGGGAGGGAGATTCCGAGTCAGATTCATCCCCGTGTGTAAATTGAAGCCAGGAACTTAGAGAGGATTGAAACAAGACAGGCAGGGCTTTTTCCAGCGGTGTCGAAGGTGGCAGAGTCGTTCAGGCACGGAGGCGAGGACATGCTTGATTGTAATGAAGGAAGGAGAAGACTTTCTCAGTGACACATCCCGGCTTGATGCTTTTTAATTGTGATGGATGTATGAGGAACCAAAGCACACAAAGTTTTGAGCAAGGAAGGAAAGGGGGACTAGGCAGTGTAGAATATTTCTTTCCTTCCTGTCTCGAGATGAGGGCACTTTCTGTGCTAAACTGGAGCATTTCCTTGTGCTTCATTTAGTCTTCAAGGCATTGAAAACTGATCATTGGGACTTATTTTAGTCCCCATGGGATTACTGTATTCTTTCTCTATTTCTGGTGGTGGTACACTTTGGATCACCAGCTCTTCATTTGTATCTTGTTAATGTCTGAGTATTGTAATATTTGTCTGAGAAGTTTGATTAAAGCAGTGTATAAATGTGTTGTGAGCAGTAAGTATTGTGGACCTATTAAGGAAACAAGAGATTTCTAAGCGTCACTGTGTGTCTGCCTACAAAATATGCATAAGTCTAATAATGTAGGGAAGATCAACAGCCATGGTTAATCTAGAGATCTGTAACAAAACTGATCCCTCACAGACTATATTTGGTTTATGTTTTGTATTTGCATAGTAGCATCCAGGAGGAGAATTTAATCTCATAGGTTGCCATAGTTTACTTGGGAAAAAATAGTTCAAATTATCTTAGATATGAGCATTATCTGTCACAGAAGCTGGTAAAAAGATACACTGAGTTACAGGAAGATATCTCTGAGTTAATTGTTACACCTGCTTTTATTTAACACCTTAATAATCCAGAAGGCACAGTAAGCGGCAAGGCAAATGAATTCACAGGTTGTATTGCATTTTGGAAGAGCTGTGAATACTTGTGAGATTGGATGATAACTTAAAGATCCTGCAGTTAAAAACAGGACAGAAAATAATAAATAAAGTCATCTAAAGAGTGTGCAAATGGAGAAACTAGTGTTTAATGTAATAAGAGAGCTATACTTCAACACAAAGGAGATGAGATAGTGAAACTAGTATGGTTTTACAGTGTGAAATGTGCTTGAAATAATGGGGAAGGGATTGTCAAGGAATAGTTACAGGGCTATTATGTAATAAACTAGGTGCAGAATAATGGTGAAGACTGAATTCCTACATTTGCTTGGGCCTGCTGTAGATTTGGCATATGAAATTCAAAATCATTAGTATCTTTCTTGAAAGCCCCTGTGTTCCTGATGCTATTATAAGGGTCTCATTTTTAATTTTGAATGAGTTTTTAGCTTCTGGCATTTAAATAAGAAAAAGAATGACCTCATAGGACTAGTAAAAAGAAACTCAAGTATTTTTGAAAAGCACTGTGTTTTTAACTTTATCTTGGCATATTTGAGTCTTAAATTGTAAGTACTACTTTGACAATACTGATCCCTTGTGCACAGGAAAAGTTGACAGCAATTGCCAAAAGTGGAGGTAGAGTAGAAAGGGTCAGCCAAAATGATTGATTAAGCAGCTAGAAAGGCTGATTAAGAGAAAACAGTAAGCCAAATAAATAAAAACAATTTGTCAAAATGATGATAAAATATCTATATAATAAACATCTGACAATACTGAAGGATAACTAGGTTCAGAAAACATGACAGCTTACTTAAACTATGAGTAGGAATAACGGGTGCTATAAAACAAAAAGCAGTACGAAATCAAAGGGTATTTATCAAAGTAATGAGTAAATTATTCTGGATGGTAGAAGGAATTTGGGAGAGGAAGTGGGTTAAATAGTTTCTGAAAAGGAGCATGGAATACCACATGGTGTGAAATCTGGCATTGGTAGGGGGATAAACTAGACAGAGCCCTTCCTATTCCTAATCCTGGGTGCAGCATGATGGTCTAAAGCTTTTGCACTTCTGCACCATACTAATGTCCACTCTGCTTTTGTTGGGAAGCGTTATCTTTCCTGAAAGAAGAGCAAGACTCAAGGTCTTGGTGAAGACTGCAAAATTAACCTTGCTGTTGGCAGTGTGATTACAGCACAAAGTACTCGGAAGGCTAAACTTTGAAATAGCAAATAGGCTTTCTAAAAGACAAATCAGAAGACTGGAAAAAAGAGCCCCATTGTAAACCTAGATAACCCATTAGGCTTTGGAGCAGGTTTCAAGAAATACATACCTCAATTCCAAAGTGGCTGGTCCTTCAGTCTTTTGCTCTGTTAGAGGCAGGATTTCTGTCTGCCGCATTCATGAGCAGATGAAGAAATTCCAGAGATTGGTTTGTGCTGGCCCCTTTCCTTCCACAGTCACCTTTACATATCAGCACTTCCTGGGCAGAATTCTAACCTTTGTACATCAGCGTGTTACCTTGAGGGTGTATCTGTCTTCTTTTATCTTTCTTTGAGAGGTACAGGACAGTGTCAAACAAGTTTTAGTGTAAAAATGCCAAACTGCACAGTGTGAGGGAGCTAGCTTGGCTACAAGGAAGTTGATAGGCTGTCAAGGACTGGCAACCCCATGTTAAATCTTCCAGAGAGGGATCTTTACCACTTAATGACAAGCAGTGTGGAGTGTAAAACTTCATAACATGCTGCATAGATACCCAGGAGCATGATGGCAATGGACACCAGAGAATGTTCCTGGTTTGTGAACAGGGAACTGTTCCATTTTCACATAGAACTGGAAATCTTGGCCTTGACTACATAGAACAATGCAAATAACTGCTAGCAGCAGGTTCTCCATAGGTGGCTTTCGAAAGGACAGGAGTGTTTGTATTTAATGAATTTTAAGAGCTGGCAATAGCATTAACAGGTTTTTACTTTTAATGTTCATGTTTTAGAAGACTGCTTTCTCCTACATGCTGGTGACGTTTTTTCTGAGCCCCATCTGGAGTGTCTTAATTGGTTCTGTGCATGTTTAGCTTGTTTTGCCTTCCAGTCAATTACCGAAGGCTTCCCTTCCTCTAATGTCCAACTGGGTGTTCTTCTCTCCTATTACACTTTTAGCTACATGTGTTCCCTCAACATATATATACAAATTTATATCACTAGACAGTTTTGTCTCATTACAAACACAATTGCTTTTAAATGTGTGAAGTAGCCTGTTGCAAAGCCTGAACGTGTATGCCAGTATAAACAAGAGGAATTCCTGGGTAAATGTATAATGAGTAGGAAGGAACCTTTAACTGAGCGAAGGAAGATGGCAGATGTGCATTCATAGGCTCTGATGCAGCAAAGTGCTTAAACACCTGTTTTACTTAAGAACACAGGCAGCCCAATTGACGTTAATGGGACTATTCACGCTTCAAAATAAGTGTGTAGATTGAAGAGCTGGATTGGAGCCAGGAATATTAACAGGCAGCAGCCATGGGACTTATGAATTGTCTTCCTCTCAAGCAGCAAGTTCATAAACCAATACCTGTAACACTGGCATTGCTTCTGGTTTGGGCAGCCACAGAAATGGAAGAAACAGGAAGGATGGAATAGCTCTACAAAAAGGAATTAAAAGGTGCTGAATTTGATTCTTTTCCCAGACACTGAGTACTTCAAAGATTGAAGAAGACACTTGAAAATTAGGGATTTGGGTCAGGCTGGCCATTTGATATAGTAATAGACTAGGCATACCAAGACCTGAAGTTGCCCTTCTATTAGCTGTACTTTCATGATGTCAAATCAAAACGTCCCATGCCAAACTTCAGTGTTATATGTGGATCTATCCCTGGGCTTCAAACTGCAGAGGGAAGAAACCTCAGTTTAGTCAAAGGACAACTTTGGTGGGGTTTTTTTTTTTGCTTTTTGCCCCATGGAACATGCCTTTCTGACATGGTATTTTTGAAAAAGCAGGAAGTCTGTGTGTGTATGCCTTCAGCTCTCTTCAGGGTAACAGTGCATCTTTAGACTCACTTGTACTACTGCTCTGTACAAATGTCTTTGACTGTCTTGCAAGCAAAGAAAATGATGCTGATGAATAAAACAAAAGAATTTGCTGACTCTTCTGTCTGAAATCAAACCAAGTACTAATGAAAATGCTGGGTGTGCTTTGTTTGAAAGCAACTCAACACAGA
This sequence comes from Dendrocincla fuliginosa, assembly GCA_035047845.1. Lineage (NCBI taxonomy): Eukaryota > Metazoa > Chordata > Aves > Passeriformes > Dendrocolaptidae > Dendrocincla > Dendrocincla fuliginosa. The sequence continues at coordinate 6,109,687 of JAWWMO010000030.1, read as the reverse complement.
ATCTCCACTCTGAGTTCTTTTGCATGAATCACCCATTCCCATTGATAACAGAAAGAAATGCCTCATCCTACATCCTAATAAATCCAAAAAACATCATGCAAATTGAAAAATGCACTTTTGTCAGAATGCTGTCAGGTAGCACCTTTCACTCTGGAGAACTATTTGTAAGCAGAGGGAAACATCGAGAAAGTAGTAATAAATTGCTCTGGTACACTGTTCTGGCAGCTGTTAATAAATCAATGTGAAGGGGAGTTCTGAAGGGCAAAATGTTGCTGTCGGTAGGTGTCCAATTTAATTTTGCTCAAAATTAATATTTCGGATATGATAAGTGAGCTGGCAGGAACAGATTTCATGATTAATTCTATGGAGTCAAAAATGCTTTGATGGCACTTTAATAGCAGCTTCACTGATCTAAAAGTCCCTTCAACTAGCCAGTGTGCTTCAGTTCCCAAATTACATTATTAAACCTCTTTTGTTGGCTTGTAAATAATGAAATGTTGCATATTAAAATGTGAAGTTTATACAGCTTCCAGTTCTACCCATGTAAAGCAATGGGGACTTGTATGTATAGAGGTTTAAAGAGAACCAGGTAAAGGTCAACCCTTATGAGAAAACAACCATAAGTTATTTTGTTAGGTACCTAATTCTCTTGACCCTGCCAAAGGAGAATTTAGAAGTCCTTGATTTTGTGCTGGAATGAACTAGAGAAACGTTTGAAGGTTCATTAGTATCTAGTTAGGATGGACTGGGAGAGCTTTTAAATGTAGAATGATGTTAACAACAAAAATGCATTTTGTTTCATAGTGAAGACCTTTCATCCCTACATCTCAGGGACCTTTGCAAATGCTAATCAGTGAAGATTTGCTGTACTCTTGTCAAATTTCATACCTAACATTTGTATGTACAAACCCATTTCTTTAATGGAGTTGTCCTTTGTGTTGGACATTTGCTGATACGCCAGCTTCTGAAGGAGATTTTTCTATTATCATTTAACTGATAGAAAAACGGAGTTACAAAAGGGCAAGTTCCCATCTAAGTTAAATGCTGCCTTGAATCCATAAGTATTTTACAGCCTTTTGCTGATAATTATTCTTGTAAGGCACTGACTTCTTAAATCTTGAGGCAGGCGTGGTTCTAGAAATTTGTAAAAGCAAGAAGGCTCTGTGACTGGAGTGTTTGGATGTACATATGCATATTAAAAATGAGAAGATGCATTTATGCAATACAGATGAAAAATCACGCGGATGCATAAAATGTATAAGAAAACTGATTAACTTTAGCAATGTAAATTACCCTTATGTTTATGCATTTCTTGACTTTAGAATATTCATTAAAAGCCATAGAAACAAGACATGTTGCTAGTTGTTTCCAAGAAGGTAGTACTCAACCTGATTAACTTATATTTTGACCATAGTATATATACAGTGAATTTGTGTAGAATGTAGTTTGTGTCCTTCGTAGCAAAGTGTGCACAGGAGGAGTGAAATGAAAGCTTTTGTCAGTTTTACCTTAAGAGGGACTAATTGGGAAGGGGTTTACACCAGCTTATCTAACCCAAATTTTATGTGTTTATATTAGAAACTGGATTATTCCAGGTTCAGCATGCAGTCATTAAAGTCAGCAAACATCAGTGGCAAAAGGGTGCTCCCTGGCAGAAGCAACGTGTGGGGCAAAGGTATTTGGTGCTGGGAAGCCTCTGCTTCCCCTTTCCCTGTGCCCAGACACCAGTCCAGACTTCCAGCTGCTGTTACCTCTTCAAACTTCCCAGACTGAACAGGAGCCAGGCTTTGTGACCAGCTCTGAGCTGGACCCAGTGTACCTCAAACGTGGGTGACAACACGAGGTGTCCCCTAAATATTCCTGGTGGCGTCTGGGCTCACCAGAAAGGTGTTTGCTGCAGTAGGTGCATTTCCTGCATTGTGCCCACCCTCTGGGGCATTGGTGCCCCGAGCTGTGCTCAGTCTCTGCATCCTGCCTTGATTTCAGAGCAGCCGAGCCCAGCTTTGCCAGAGGCTCCCTGGTTTGGCCTCTCTGCTTTGCAAATGCACCCAACGCTGCCACTGTCACTGCTGTCAGAAAGCCATTAGGAAAGAACAATGTAAACCTGGCATTGCTTGACATCCAAACTCCAGCTGTCAGTCAGGGGAGAAGCATCATTAATTTCTGAGGGGCTTTCTTATATAGCTGGAGGAGTAAATGAAAAGGTGAAAAGGAAAAATAAATTCTCTTATATAAATGGAGCACTTGGATTATAAACTAGCCATAATGTTCTGTTTCTGTGGCAACACAGAGGGACTGAAGGCTCTTACAGTAGTAGTTCTCTGACTCACTCCATGAAATTAATGCAGTCTTTTAATTTGAGGCTGTTGGTTTGGCAAAAGGACTTCAGAAGCGGCACTTTGATGTTTTTTTGTAGCTGAGGAAAAGCCTTTAATTAGGTCACCTAAACTTCATTTTCTTTTAAACTGTTCACTTTCACAATTCCTTTTTCCTTTCCTTCCTTTGATGTTTCAAAATATATGCCAGTGATATTTAGGTTTATTTATTATGCACTGGCATTAAACCTTTGCTATTAACATTTACTCATATGCTTGAAAATTGATTAATTAATTAAGTGTAGAAGGAGAATTATTCATTCATGTTTCATTTAACATTCTACATGCTTGTCACACTATACATATGTCGCATTCTGTAGCAGTAACAACTGTACTGGGTGGAAAAGGGTGTTATGTCTCCCAGCACAACGACCTTTGTGGTTTTAATTCCATGTATAGGATGAAAATTAATTTTGACTAAGTCCCTAAGAATGGACTAACTTCTGAGCTGAGCTGCAAAGTGAGACAGACAGATCAGCCTGAATGTGGGAAAATAATATGCAAAGAATTCTATAGGAGCTCATGGTGGAGTATGTGATTGCATTATCTAATTCTTTATTGTTTGGGAGGTTCAGAGAAGGAAGGTTTTGTTGATGTGGGTGTTCAAACATGCACAGTTTTTATCTGAGAGTTTACAATCATTCTCATCCAAAGGGGGAGCACAAACAGTACCAAATGACCTGTCATGCAGTTAAAAGGATGAAATTCAGCCTGTGCAGTGGTACAGACCATTACCCACGCACTGTTAATGTTCTATATTAGCAGCCCCATACTGAGCACAGTGCTGGTTGTGGCTGGATCCTCACAGAGACATATTCAGCTCTGGTAAATGCTGATGAATATTTGTAATGTCAGTCTGCAAGGCATCTGATGAATGAAATGAATTTGCATGAGGCATTTGTGCTTGGTCTGAGGGTCTTAAACATGAAGAAACAGCTCCTTTTGGGGGATGATGTGTTTATGGGCAGGTCTGCAGCTGAATCAGGAGCTGATGGTGTTGCCCAGCAGTTGGTGCAGCAAACCAGCCCCTCTTTCCAGGCTTCAGTATGTCCCTGTGTGTCTCACCTTGCAAAGGACAGTAGGTACACATGGTACCTCACCTGGTACAGTAAAATAAATCAATTGATACAATAAAGTGATTAGGAGGAAAACGATACCCAACTTTGGGAGCAATAAGTCAATGGTTTCTATCAATATGGTGCTGTACTGAAAAAAATTAGTAAAATGTCATTCTCCCATCATTTTTACATCTGTCCTTTTTAAAAGATCTGGTTTTGGTGTTTTGTTTTGTTTTCTGTTTTTTAATGTTGTTTCATTCAACCTGGTTAAAACCACAAATAAGGTGTATCTATATGATCAGAATACATAGATGTATCCCTTTTATGTTCAGAAATATGTCTCCTTGACAGTGCAATGTTATGTAGGTGCTGTTTTCTTATCTCGTGATGTGGTGATATATCAGAGAATCAGGACTGGGTAGCTAATGGCAGAGCTCTATTATGTCAAGAACAGGCTTCTTAAGAAAGGGAACTATTTAGGAAAAGTAACTACGCTTGTGCATTACAGGGTGTAGAAAAGAGTTATTAGTCATCCTCATGCTTCTCTTTTTTTTTACCAAAGCACCATTGTTCCTGCAGAATATTCCCCTTGTTCTCTGCACCTTTCAGTAATCCAGATGGACAGAAATCCATTGTCACAGCAATGATACAAAACTCTAACAAAGAACAGGATCACAGCACCGTGTGCTGAGGTTTCAGTCAGATGCGTGTGGTGAGCAGGAAAGCATTGAAGGGTTTTGTTTCTGTAGAAGGTGCAGAGACAGAAAGTGAAGACGTCAGAGTGTGATCAGGAGCAAAACATTGTTCTTCCAGTAGGTGGTTTTTTTGCACAAAGAATAATAGAGGAGCAGGGGAAGGGGGTAGTCAAATATGAGATGAGTGACATATAACAAAGATGATTTTATGATCCACCCTTGGGGAAACTTTGGCAGAAAAATTTGACACCTGATATATCACCTGGTGCATTCCAGAGAGGGGAAAAATGTGTTCTTGGCAGTTTCTGTAAACACCTCAGAGATAAGAGCTGCCTCTGGCTCAGGATGGAATGATGGTATTGAGAAAGAAGGGAATGCTTGCAGATGTGGGGAAATTACTGTGAATTTGGTACTGAAATGCTAATGGTCTCTTTCAGTGCATCATACGTTGAAACTGAAGACACGCAGTATGTTACATTTGTTTTTCCTGTTCTCTCATGCTTTGATTAGGCTACATAAATAGAATCATATTAATTGTATGTCATCCTACCATCTGCAATTGAAATTCAAGGCTGTAGCTTGCAGTCTTTTGATTGAGATGCAGAAGAGCTTCTGGGAATACCATTTTGTAAAAGAATTTACTGTCTGTTTTTGCAAAAAGATCTGGTCTTCTCCCCTTTAAAATTTTGTCAGTCCATGAGTTATTTCATTGCTCAGGGATATTTTTTTTCTACTGACAGGTGATGATTAAAAAAGAATAAATCTCCTGCACCAAAAGGCATTCCTTATACTGCTGTTATTGATAAACTGAGGTCAGGTTCAGTGATGTACATACTGAAAAATAAATATGTATAATGGAAATCTTCTTGCAGGTCTAGAATGATTATTGTCATAACTTCTGCTACCAAAGAAAGTGAGCGTAGGCCATGCACAAAGAAGATGAGGGAAAATGGTCTTTGATATTATGGTTTTTTTCCTAGCATAGATTTTGTGATATTTCTTTAGAAGATGGCTCTGGAGGTACTGCTAAGAGACTCTTTAGTGGAAGCAAGAGAGTCAGATCTGTTTGCCAGCCCACACAAAGACGTGGGTCAGTTGAACATAGATGTTCTTCCTTGCAAAGTGATAGCATGGAGCTTCTAAAATTGCAGTGTGTTTGATGGATTTGTACTCTGGGTATTCACTCTGGTTCCTAGCATGCTTTTATTTGTATTTTGTCCTCTAAAACTGAACTGGGATAAATCTTACATATTTGGGTTTTTGCTTTTCTTGTGGTTTGTCGTTCATACCTGTACAAAATGACAGTCTAGTGTAGTGGGGTTTGATCTCCAGGGCACAAACAGGTAAAGCAGGACCCTTTTCAGACAGCTGCACCGAGTTTACACCTGTGCTAGCAAGTTGTTGAGAGTTCACAAATTGAAAAGCCGTGAAAACCTCTTTGGGTGTAAGATGCTGCCTAGTTAAGCATCCTGACTTGCTGCTGTCCTGTCACAAACCCAGCATTTGTACACTGCTCAAGTGGGTATGAATTACTGCCATTCAGATTTAGTAGTAATTATGTGCAGGATGTCAGACACTTCACACAGTCTCAGTGTCTGCACCAACATACAAGACAGTAGAGGATTTAATTTGTAATCAGCATTACTGTTTGTGATTTGTAGGGTGACCTTGAGTACAGCTTGGTTACCCTTGCAGAGGCTTTTAGCAGGCTTCCCTCAGGCTGGGGCACGACCCACTGCTGTGGCTGAGGAGAAGGACTTCTGGGTGTTGATGAGAACCTCACCTTGGGCTGGCAGTGTGTGCTTCCAGCCCACAAACCCCCCTGTCCTGGGCTGCATTCAGAGAAGGGTGGCCAGCAGGTCAAGGGAGGGGTTCTGCCCCTCTATTCCACTCTTGTGAGACCCTACCTGGAATGCTGCATCCACCTCTGGCACCCACGGTATGATGAGGAGGGATGTGCTAGACTGAGTCCAGAGGAGGCCATGGAGATGCTCAGAGGGCTGGAGCCCCTCTGCTGTGGAGACAGGATGAGAGACAGGGGTTGTTCAGCCTGGAGAGGAGAAGGTTCTGGGGAGACACTGGAGTCCCTTCCACTGCCTAAAGGGGCTACGGGAATGCTGAAGAGGGACTTTGGATAAAGACCTAGAGTGGCAGGACAAGGGTGAATGGATTCCCACTGACAAGAGGGCAGATTTAGATTATATATTAGGAAGAAATTCTTCCCTGTGAGGGTAGTAAGGGCCTGGCACAGGTTGCCAAGACAAGCTGGGGCTGCCCCATCCCTGGAAGTGTTCAAGGCCAGGTTGGACGGGGCTCTGAGCAAGCTGGTTTAGTGGAAGATCTCTGTCTGTGGCAGGGGATTGGAAAGAGATAATCTTTAAGGTCCCTTCCACCTCAACTGTTCTGTGATATGTTACTTTATCATAGTCACTGTGAGGCTGTGTGAATCTGTAATTTCTGGACTATTTTGATACCAGTCATTGTTAGTGAGATTCTGTGAAATAAAGAATCAACAGTATCCTTTAGTTCATACTTGCTTTTCTCATTCCTGATAAGCTTGGACACTTGGGACCTTGTAAGTAATAAATCATTGACAGCAAAACATAAGAGTACCTGCCCAACACAGAGGTTCTTTCATCTTTCATGAAGGATCTGTCATCTAATTGACACGTTTAGTCTGAAGTTTCTGAAACCATGTTGCTCTTAATAAATGTTAACTAAGCATTAACCTGTCATTGATCTGTACGTGTTAAGGCAAAGCAAAGCCAGCATGCTGTGGAGCACTTTAGATTTGCATTTTGTGGTAAAGTGCTCTGATTTTCAGGATAAAGCAACGCTGCTCAGTGATATGCAAAATAATCCCCCTATATCACCACTGGCAAATAAAGTGGCATCCTGAAGGACGGGCTGCTTTCAGGATAGGGCGACTGCTGGTTGGGTGTGCAGCTGTAGTCCAAGTCCTAGGCTGTTAAGGGGTAGCTAGTTTTACTGGTGTGCTGTACTCACATAATTATTTAATTCTATTTCTTGGTGTTCTGGGGGGTCCTGAACATCTTGAACATCTGTTGTTCTTGCTTTCTTACCTCTCTGCTCTCTCCCTCCATCTTAGCAGAGGTTTCTGTTACATAAACATTTGATTCAGTGGTCAACACAAGCAAGAGTAAGAAGTCTCAAAAATTCCAAGTGTGTTTTTTCAAGAGCAGGGAAGCTTCCAGTGGTAATGGCAGTTTTTAGCTTACAATCCATTATAGTTGTGCTTAGAAAATAAGATTGAGACCTCAGCCTAAACTAGCCAAATGTTAGAATAGCTGTGCTGGAGCATGGGGCACATTGGCAAACCCTGTGGGCAGCTGTAAGGCAAACTGGGCTGTTTTGCTCTTTCTTGTTCTGATTTCCTGAGAGGAATAATTTATTCCATTGTAATTCTCTCCACAATAAAGCTTTTCTAAACATGACTGAAAAATGTTGCAAAATCATACTCTTAGTGTTATTTTAAAGGGTCAAAAGGTTTTGTTATAGCTGTCTTTCTTACCACTACTCAGTTCTTATAACCTGTAAAACAACTGGGCATGGAGAGGGGAATGAGGAGAAAGGGGCTCACAGTGGTGCTCTTGTAGCACCAAGTAAATTTATTTGATTTTTCTGGCTGCCTCTATGTCATTCTTGTTTGGTTACAGTGCTGAAGAGGAAGATAGTTGTGATATTTCAGGAAATATGCTCTCTCTGGCTATTCGAAGTATCTTGTTTTTCAGAAAGATTCATTCCACTTTAACCACAAAAGAGAGACTTTTAATTAGAGTTTTGAATCCCATTAGGAAAAAACAAATATCAATACTTAACTACTTATATATGACTTGATAGAAAATTGTTAATGTAATTAGATTTGAATAGTGTTAATGACTCTCATTTCTTATTAATAAGAATTAAATGTAACGCAAGTTTGTATGTAAAATTGTTACTGCCTGCTTTCCTGCCCTGAAATGTAAAGCAGTAGTATGTCCTTGAAGTCAGTTTTGCTCTTGTTCTGTGAAGTCAGGTGGTGCTGTGGTATTTTGTATTGCAGCCTGACTGGCCCAGGGCAGGAGTATTTGCAAGTGGATCCAGGCAACAGGTAGAAAGTTTTAAGAGTAGCAAGTGGGATTTGTACTCTTAGAAGTATTGCAGCAAGCACTGAGGTGCTGTAAGAGAGAATTAAGAATAAAAACTTAAGATCTACAGGAAATCTGCACTAACCAGCCAGTATAGGTGCACTTATAAATAGCTGTGGAGAGGTTTTCCATTAAAGAACTTGCCAAAATTCGGCCAGTGGAGGAAAGTATGCTGATAAGTGGGGCAGTATCATGATGCAATTATAAAAAGTCTGGATCCCCCTGCTGCTGTCAACACTTCACAAGTGACCTTGTTGAAAATGTGAATCCTCTGTATCAGGTGACACATCAAAATGCTTTCTGGGAGCAGCCCCAGGCTTTGGCCTTTCAAAATCCAAGGCTGGACTGCTGGAACATGAGCATAAAAATTGCAGATGAGTTGTATGACTCCAGCAGCAGCAGAAGGAGTAAACTGTGACAGTGCTACAGGGAAGATTAATAAAAATTGTAGATATTTGAATAAGTAACTGGAAACATGACTATACCTGCAAATTACACTTCATTGAGGATGCTTAAAAATAAGGTTCCTAGATAGCTTAAAGAAAAGTATAGTGTTCATTGTGGTTCTGGATAGAAAGAGCAACTCTCCTCTAATTCCTGTTTTATTTGTAGAGACATAAATGCAAGAGACAGAAACTAATCATGAGGATTTTATACACATTCTCAATTTATGTCCAAATCCAGGTGTTACATGTCACTGTCTAGGCAAAACTGCATGAAATTTTCTCCTAAAGCAAAACCAACCCTGACCCTGTGCTCATATTTCTTTCCAGTCTAATATATCTCTACTTGGAGAGCCTGCCATTGCTTTTGCTGTGTTTTCTCTGTGCCAGAACATTGCATTCAGACCCTTAGGCTGCCTTTCATCCTGCCATTCAATAATAACGGACAGCGTGTAAAGATCTGTAATCAAAAGGTAAACACTGCGGCATTGTGTACAAATAACTCGGCAGATATTTATCCTGAAAGACATCCAGGTTAACATTTTAGCTGAGGACACTAGGGAAAACCTTCCTGGTGGTGAGTGAGCTCCTTTTTTTGGTTTTGTTTTTGTTCTGTCTTGTGTTCAGCTGTTTCCCAAGAACACTGAGCCGTGTGAGCTTTGCAACACAGAGCTGCTGCAGCACTGAGGCCATTTTAACCTGACAGCTCTCTGAAATTCATCCACTCCTGTTTTCTTCTTGTTCTTGTCCGGATCCTCTTTTAAACAAGAGATGCTGGAGGGTTCTACAACCTTGTTTAAACATAAATGTTGTACCATTTTTGCAATAGTGGTGTCATTTAATCACTGCTGTCCTCTCAGAGCTGGCAGCAGATGTAGTTACTTACCCTGGTGTAGGAGCACTCCTATTCCATAACCCGTTCCTGTTTGCCAAAAGGGATAAGCTGTATGGTATAAGGTGCTCTCTAGAGATCTGTTTAATGCTGTGCCATATATCATTCTAAGAATTACACCCTATCTTGGTCATAGCTGGTGATAGTATGAGTGTACAAGCAGAAGAGATAGTTGTCAAAGGAATGGAAAATATAAGAGCCAACACAAATGAAGGTAGATAAAGCAGAGTGGTGAAAAGCAAGGGACAGCAGAAATTCCTTTGATTTTGCAGAACTATGAACAATCTGTATCAAGTGCCATGCTTTAAAGGTTGTCTGAGGAGCTCCCTGCTGCAAGCCCTGTTGGCAGGGTTCAGGTCTGCCCTGGGTCTCACCTGTTCAGGACAGAGCCTGCTCTATTGCTTTGGACAGTGCCTCGTGTGTGGGGACGTGCCATGAGGATGAGCTGCAGCCTCCTGGGGAGTCTCTTAGTCAGGCACATTCCTTGGATGCCTCCACTTCTTTATCAAAAAAAATTGCTTCATGGCCATATGGCACTCTCTGACAACATCTGTGACATTACCCTCTTCTTCATCATGTGAACTTGTGCAGGGACTCTCTTTGCACCACCACTCACAGGGGCTGGAAAGAAAGAAACAGCAGTAGAAGCAGCTGCTGTGTGGTCTTGGCATTTGCAGATCTCTGATTCCAGTTTAGCTTGGTCAAAACTTTTGAGCAGGTATTGCAGGAGCCCATGAATCCTGTCAGACTAACCTCCTATTTTAATATGTGCTAGACCCCTACAAGCCAAACAAGTGGTTTAAATTTCCCAGGTGTCTTAGATATGAGCCCAGATTTTAGGAAGCTTCTGTTTCTTCTCTTATGCCTTCAGATTCACTGAAATAAAGCCACATGCACAAGACTTGCATCTCTTACTGTAGAATGGTATTGTTTATCTTATCATTTATTTGAACTTGGATCAGATACAAAATGAGAGAGTAAAAAAAGTGAGAATTTAAGTCTTCTTTTCCAGTCTTTCATTTTGCTTCTATGTTCCTTCAGCCCTAATGTGCATGATAAAGTGAACATTCTGTACAAAAGGTACTTAGGCCTTGGGTAAAATACCAGGTTAACTCAGGACAAATGGAGTTGTCCCAGCTACAAACTCATGAGTCGGTTCCTAAAAGTGATTTAGCTTGGCCCCAACAGCAGGAAATGGAGCCCCAGATCTCAGTGTCTGGTGCTCTCTGATGCCTACCTCCATAACACACCTGTTCCCTCAGCTTTCCAGGCTGATCCCCTGTACCCAAGTGCCGTCGTGGACTTGCCTTCAAGCATTTCAAGACTTAGTTGTTCCTTTTTGTGTCTGTAGTATTAATGTTCTGTTGTGGTTTAATCCCAGTTGGCAACTAAATACCACTTGCTTAGTCCTTCCCTCTGGTGTGGAGGAGAATTGTGGACCTTGTGGTCTGAGATACCAACAGTTTTATAATTGAAACAAAATAAAATATACTGCTAATAATAGTGATGAGAGGGAGAGAGTAATAAAACCCAAGAGAAGCAGGTGATGCACAATGCAATTGTACAGCACCCGCTGACTGATGCCCAGTCCATCCTTGGGCAGTGATCACCAGTTCCCAGCCAGCTCCACCCAGTTTATATACTGGGCATGAAGTCTTATAATGTGGATTAGCCAACTCAGGTCAGCTGTCCTGGCTCTGCTCCCTCCCAGCTTCTTAGCTTCTTGTGCACCTGTGCTGACAGGACACTGAAAACTGAAAGGTCCCTGACAGAGTGTAAGCACTGCTTAGCAAAACCCCAAACACCCCTGTGTTACCAACATTATTTTCATCCTATATCCAAAACACAGCACCAGCTACTACGAGGAAAATTAACTTTATCCCAGTCACAACCAAGACATGACCCTGGAGGGGCAGAGTATGGATGGAGGTGGGGACAGTGGGTCATGCTGTGGCTCTGTCCTCCCTGCCAGCACATTGCCTGGCAGCTCAGCCTCCTTGTACGTGATATGCTGAGGATGAGGCGAGAGCAGGATAATGCCCTGAGCAAGGTGGAAGCAGGGAGAGAGCTGTGGTGTTCCCAGGGCTGCTCAGGAAGCAGGGTGAGAGCGCTGACATGTCATTAGCCTCTCAGAGTTGTGTCTGGGCCATCAAATCTTATTTATCACTCTTATGGCTTTCCTTTCAAGGTTTCCTTGGCTTCCTGTATCTTGTGTTTTGTTTTCTGATAAAGAACTGAAATACCATGGAGACAAACTCCTTATAAACACCAAGCAGACAGGTAGGTCAGCCAGTTTTCAGCACATTATTTTACATGACATATTGAGTGGGAGCACAGTGAAGGCTGGCAAAACATCCAGTTATACTGAAGCCAATCAATTGTCTCATACAGTGGATAGAGGTGATTCTGTTCATAATAAAAGAAGAATAAGCTCTCTGGAAATCCAGAAGTGACATGCTGTGTGGTGCATCTCTGTTAAAATTTGAGAATCAGATAGATAATTTAATTATGTTTTCTCTTTGTGATGTTTTGAACAGCAGCAACTTTAATCTGCCTTTCCATACCACGTTTATCCCTCTAAGTCAGAGATTACTAGCTAAGTCATCACTAATTACATCAAAGTTAACAGGACTACTTACAAATTAAAACAATACTCACTAAGAGTAAGTCTGAGTGAGTCAGATTCGTATTTTTCAGCCTGAGGTATAGAATAAAAAAATGCAAAACATTCAGTTCTCATGGCAACCTGTTGGTGACAGCAAAGTTACATTTAAGTGCAGAATGCTTTGAAAAACAAGCAGAAATACACCAAGCTGAGCCCTGCATATTCTCAGAGAGAGGTGGACTGAACAGATTTTCATTAAATTGCTTAATTATGTTTATATAAAAGGCACCTGGTTTCTTCTAGTTTTAAAGTGACTGTCTGACCCAGCAATGCCTTGGCTGAGTAAAACAGTGACTGCAAAGAAAATTGCAGATACTGGGGGTGCGTGGCGGGGGAACCCTTTTGTTTCTTTTAGGGAGGAACAAAAATTCTCAGAGAGCAAATTAAACCTGCTCTTTCAAACCAAGTCACGGTGTGGCCCCACTTTGTGGGTGAACACAGTGATTGTGATCAGGTGTGGGCAGACACAGTGATTGTGATCAGGTGTGGGCAAACACAATAACTGTGATCAGGTGTGGGCAGACACAGTGATGGTGATCAGGTGTGGGCAGACACAGTGATGGTGATCAGGTGTGGGCAAACACAGTGATTGTGATCAGGTGTGGGCAAACACAGTGATTGTGATCAGGTGTGGGCAGACACAGTGATTGTGATCAGGTGTGGGCAGACACAGTGATTGTGATCAGGTGTGGGCGTGGTGTAGCACTTAATGCTGATGGGATTTAACTCACCTGTTTCTTAAAGCCCTTGTGGGGGTGGAAAGTGTTTGCTCTCATTGCTCTCCACGCCTGAGGAGACACAGGACCCTCTCCAAAAATCTGAGCGGGCATCTAGAATGGGAGGATTCAGGTAAATTATTTACTTGCCTAGGGCGTATCTTGTAGACAGTTGTCTAAATGTAGATCCAGTTAATTGGTAAATAAGTTAGTAGGATTAGATATGCATCGTGTTTCCACTGAAATTTCCAGGGGGGAAATGGTGCCCCCTGCCTCATTGAGTTCAGTGGAGTTTAGAGAATCAAAATTCTTCACTTGAGTGCTTATTGAGGCCTGAGATCTTGCCAATAATCAAATACTGAACAGACGAGGTCGCTTTGGCAAGCCTGACTTGATGATTGAGTATTGAACTATTTATAATTTTATTACTAAAACTCCTTTCCCCCTCTTCTTTCCTCTCTGTCCCTGGTAGAAGTAAGCTGTTTTATTCAGACACACTGCATCTAAGTGGGATGCTGGGAGCAAAATCCAGCTGAAACACAGCCACAAAAAGGTTTATGCAAGCTCCTGTGAATAGAAACCAGGGAATTTCATAAGGCAGTAGTTGAGCTGTGGGAGTTGGCTATAGCTTGAATTCTTCCTACCTTTTTGCAGATAAGTGGATTGCAGTGGATCTATTTGGAGTTAAACTTTGTGATGAAAAATGGAGAAAAATAAGTACAGAAACTTAGACTTGTTTGACTTGTTTTGGGATTTGTTTTCTCCCCCCCCCCCGTATGTATGTAAAGATACAATAGTGTAAGTGGCAAAAATCAACTGATTTGCGCCTTTAATTTTGTGTGATCAGCTGTAACTCTGGATTTTCATACAGATTTCCTGGAGATGAATCATTCAGTCTGCTTTAAAAATGTGAAATGATTGATATCAATTTTCTGTTGAGAAAGCCACGTTTAGTTAAACTGCAAGCTTCCCCTAATGAAATAATCTGCCAAAATCTGGGCTGTTGTCCACAAAATGCAGAGAGGCTGAAAAACAAAGCGTGTTGATTGCTAGCAAAGACCTATTTTTGCTGTCAATCAGGGCTTTTTATTTCAAGCTGGACAAAACTTTAGATGTAATTTTGTAAGCCTTTTGCAACAAGTCTATGGCATTTCAGGAAATGAAGGGATCATTTATTCAGGGAAAAAACTTCACCCCAAATTTTGTCCTTTTCCATCTTTGTGCCAGTCAGAGTAGATCAATTATGTTTCTTATTCCTGTGGGAATAGGATTTGCCTTCATGTTCTCACTTCTGTAGTGACAAATCTACAGAAGTGATTTTAAGAAATCAGGATATCTTTGTGTCACCCCACAAACCGTATTATCACTCCCTATCTGAGGAGGAAAAAACAGTGAAAGGCTTTAATTTTTCTCTGAGAATGTGAATTTCTGAAAACTTTGAGCTGTGTATTAACAAGTATAGTCATTCGTGCCTTCCTCAGTGTAACTCATGCATTGTCAGGGGAGCAGATTGCAAAAGTTACAGAGATGTTATTTTTTGGTGTTTGCCAGAAAAAGATTGCAGGTTGGTTTAAGAGCTAATATTGGCTGAGGATTGGCCAGTCAGGAATTTTTGGAGTGACCTTCTCCACACTTGTGACTTAAATGGAGCTGGCTCTCTGTAGCTTGGCTTTGTGTGGGCAAAGCTGAGTGATGCTCTTTGCTTCTGGCTCAGCTGGACTGAGGCTGTACCTTAACACAACAGAAACACTGATTTCCAAAAGATTTTGTTGATTCAAGGTACTGGAAAGCCACATTAATGTTTCCTCTAGACATTGTATATAAGTGAAAAGTCTCTGATAATTACCTTAAGCAGCATGCAAAAACTTAGCTATTTCTGTTAAATAGTTCAGATTAGGTGACAACACAGGAACAATGGACACTTTTCAAGTGTGTCTTGACGTTTTGTGTTATGTCCTTTGTATTCCTGAGGAACAGAAATACCTTCCTTCTGTTGCCTGGGTTTGCAGTTGGGAACAATGCTGTCTGCAGAACTGTTCTGTTGCTGCACGGCTCTGCCTTGTGCACTCTAGTGATGTTAGTCCTCTTTGGGAATTCAAGGGGAAACCTGAGGTACCAGATTTGCCACACACTTTTCATGTAATAAGCTTTTTCTCAGATTCTCAAGTGCTGAGGATGTCTTAGTTCTTTGATTAAGAACCTTTATAAATGGTGCAATGACTTTTTCTGTCTGATAACTCTCACACACACAGTTGGTATCTCCTGTCCCCTTCCCTCCTCCAGCACATGAACCGTTCTATTAAAAGGCCAATTTAATAGTCATAAAGGGATTTTCGTAGTTATGATGAAGTAAAGCAGAGTATGAAAATGTAGATGTTTGTATTTAATGGGGAGCTGATTAAAGGAGGACTGATTGCTGAGTAGATAGCTGTTAGTTCACACAGGCATACATATGTAAAGCGAAAATAAATGTATACATATGTATAGCTTTGTCAACGTGACACTAATTGATGGAGAGACTATAGATGTTAAATAGATATCAACTTGGAGGGCTCAGTGGAATATGGATTATGAGCAAATCCAGCTGCCCATCTCAAATGCCATTACTGTGCCCCTCATGTCCTGCTGCCATGTGACACTGCACCACATCACAGCCTTGACATTACACTCCACTGCAAAATGCAATGCAATCTACCCTGTTGCATGGGGAAGAGAAAAAATAAACATTTGCTGTCTATCAGCTTGGATAGTAAGTCTCTTATCAGGTCTTGCAGTGTTTGAAGTGGGCTAAGAGGGGAAGTGTCCACAGTTCACTAGTTCAACATGTCTGTGCTGATAATGCAAACTAAGGTGTGTGGTGAAAGCTACTGGCAAGTTACTTCTCTCTGCACTGGAGCTCTGTACAGGCAACCGGGGGTCCATATTCTCACTGACAGACATGGGGTATAGGTGCAAGAAGAATTACCAAGTCAATCTAAATGTAGACTCTATTCCTACAAGTTGGTTTCTCTCAGCAGACTCTGGCAGTGGGAAATTGCAGATAAATGCAGATGAAAGTTCTTTTAAAATAATTGCATTCTCTGGCAAAAATAGGCAATTTTGCCTTATTCTTAAATTCATAGTTGTACCTCTTGACTGGGGTCTCTGCACTTGTAACCTAAATGATTTGGCAAGGGCTGATGTGGCTGCTGAGGAGATCAAGGACAAAAGAAGCCCAGAACCAGGAAAGCCTTCACTCCTCAGTCTTGCTCTGCCAGCTGGCCAGGGGGAGCGTGTGCTCTGCAACTTAAGTGGCAGACATAGATGTGTTTGGCTGCTAGTCATGCACAGCTGATAAAGGGGAAAGCAAAGCTATGAGGAACTCTAAGAAAAAGTAGAGGGGTTTTGCCTTTTGAAAAGGGAACAATAAACTTGATTGTTTTACTTGAGACAGCTGGCATGTGAACCATGGCTCTGCCTGCCCTTCAGTCAGGGCTATCCTGGAGAGGGGGAATTAATTTTCAAATAATGTATAAAAGTCAACTCTCATGTGTTGGTGCTGTTAGAAAGGCTCTGTGAGTTACAGAAGCACAGTGGAGCTGAACACTGAATGCAGAACATTAAGCCCTAAATGGGTGAGGAACCACATGGCTGAGGTTCCTGCTGAAGGCTGCCTGAGAGGCAACAGTCTCGGGGGGACATGGGGGAGAGGGGAGCAAAGGTAACCTGGAGGGAAAAGGAGTCATCGTTGTGTTCTTCATTCTTATTTGCACAATGTCAAGCTAAGCTGGTCTGCACTACCAGCTGGGTGCAGCCTGGGCTCTGTTCCTGCCTCTGTCATTGGTTTATCTAGGTAGAAGCTTCTGTTTCTCCCAGATGCATGTTGATATTTGAGGATGTTGTGATAGATGTTGTGTGAAGATGGTACTGCAAGTTGTTTTCTTAGTGAGAGAATCTGGAGAAGGACTTTGCATTTGAGCAGGGATGATTCTTCTGTGTCCTGTAATACCAGATCCGGTTGGTTTGTTTTTCCAGGATCTCAAACCCAAGTGATAAGGCAAGAGGAGTGTGGGAGTTAATTTGTATTTTGTTCTAATCCACTTTGTTTCCTTTATTTTTAGTGTATTTTATTGTGATCCAAATAATGTAAAGATTGTGTTGGAAATGTCCCATTGACTGATCTGGGAAGTGGAAAATAGCATGTGAAAATGCTTTTTAAAGCAACATAGCAGCTTCAGAGGCAAGGAACTACAGGCTTGGTTCTTCTCCAGCATCTGCCAAATAAAGTAACTGAAACTCCTGTTTATTACACAGCATAAAAGAAATGGAGTAATACTGTTAAGAGTGTTGTCATGGGAAAATGACTCCACCTCACTGAAGCATGACTATAATGACAGGGAATTATGCTGCTAAAGCATCCCAGTTTTGTGGCACACTCACTGAAACATATACTCTGTGGTGCTCTTCATAAAGGCTTTATTGCAGATCCTCTTGTATTAACATATTGTCATGAGGCCAAAATTGGCATTGTCTTTGTCTGGAGCATTCTGGAGGGAAACCACACTTTGTCCTGTCCCTTTATTTGAGGCTTATAAATGAAAAACCACTTAGTAGGATTTGTAGTCCTCATTAAATGATTGTGATACTGGATTTATCTTGTCCTGTGGGTAAATGCAGCTTGTCCTCTCCATTTCTTAGCGGAGCTGTGCAGATGAAGCACTCTCAGGACACAGCAAATTCTGATGGTGGTAGAATTACATTCTGGAGGGAATGAGACAAGATTGTTTTATAACTACTTTGCAGCTTGTCATAATAACTAGCTGAGCAGTGTGGGTACGAACGTGGCTGTTGGCCACTTCTATGTGTTTTCTGACCCAGAGTCTTACCAAAGGCCAGCTCTTCACTGTTGAAATTAAAGGCCCTTTGACAGTGTTCTGATAAATGTTGCTTTAATGGCAGCAATCTGTTGGTGCCTGTAGCTCCAGACCACTTCTGAAGTGTCCTCTGCCTTATTATCTCTAGTGCTGGATGCCAGGTGATACAGTGAAGATGTATTGACTTCCCACGTGTTGAGAACTCCCTTCATATTTGCATATCATTTAATTTTTTGAGGGAATGTTTTTAAGTTATGCCTTCAGTTTAATCACTCACTGCATCAGCTTCAAGGAAAGCCTCGTTTTGCTGCTGGAAAATAACCATGATGGTGTTCTCTGTGACTTGGAAGGTGTGAGCAGGGACAGTGGTAATGCAGCCTGGAGCCCTGGCAGCCATTGCACCTGTAGCTCAGCATCCTGACACAAAATGAGAGGCATGCTCACTGCTCTTTCATCGAGACTAAATGTTTTTGGTGTTTTTATTCTCCTCCTGAAAAAGGAAGAGTGATTGCCCACAGAAATGTGATTTCCCTATGCACACAAAGCAAGGGATGATTCTTTGTTTAGTGCCTGCTTTGCTGTAGGCAAAATTGTCTGATTGCAGACACTGTTACATGGGAAGCTTGCTGGAGAAAGTTTTTGGGATTGGTAATATAAAAGCTAAAGAGACACGATGCTAATAGGGAATGACTTACTTGTGGGAAGATCTCATGGTTCCAGTGCTGCTCTGACATTTTCACAAATAGCCTTTGTACCAACACAGGCCAGGGAAAGCAATGCCTGGTGCTCCCATCTTCACATTCTGGACCCTCGAGGGTAGGAATTGCAAGGTCATCTCAGCAAATGAGCCATTTGTCTCCTTAATTTTTCAAAAGTAAATGTAACCTCCTCTCCATTCTCCTACGCTTTCCATTTATTTTCTGTGTGCTTCAAAATGAACCCTTTTCCCTGCATCACTGTGTTCTGCCACCCTCAGTGCTTGAGGCACAAAATGTAAATTTTGTTCCTTCAGAGTTGTCATATAGTCATGATAAATACAACTTCTTTTAAGAGTAGTGAGAACAGAGACTGGGAGGAATGGAGAACTATGTTACGTATTTTAAAAGGCAGCTCATCCACCCTTACCTGAGAAGAAATAGGCAAGCCTTTTGGGAATGCTGCTTTTCTCTTTCCTGCTCTGTAGCCTTCAGACAGGCAATACAAGAAATAGGTGATAATTGGAATAGGTTTTGATTTATCTTCCCTTTTCCCTTTTTTGCTCTTTACCCACTTTGCTTGCACATGCTCATCCCTGTTAGTGTCATAACACTTTCTCACTCCAGCTCCCTTTCCCCTCTTCCTCCAGGCCTCCTTCCAGTCCTTCCTACCCCTTTCTCCTTAGAAGTGGAGGCACACCAGGGCAAATTGCAGGAGGAGCTTGCCAGGGAATTCAGATTGACAGCAGCCTTCATCCTAACTCCTCCCTCACAGGAGCATCAGTAGTGCCAGTTCTCCGAGTTTTCCATCTTGTTCTTTTTACTACCTTTGTTTTTCCTTCCCCCCGACCCTTTTCATGCTCTTTGATGGGGCAAACACATTTAAGGTTTTCCTCTCAACTTAATACAAAAAAATTACTACACACAAACATGAAGAAGCCAGGGGTTATTTCTATCTACCAGTGCCAGTGTAAACTTTGAGTACATTTGGAGCACAGAGAGTTCCTCTGCAGTTTTGTTTTCTCTGCTGCAGACAAACACATGCAGTCCTCTCCATGGTTTCCTCTTCTCTCAATAAAATATTACAGATCTTCTCTTTGGAAGTGTCCTTCACCCCTCAGAGACAAGGGACTGGCTTGGCAGGATGGTTGTCTAGCTCAGCCTGGAAAACATGGAACAATGAAACAGATTATGGCTGGGTTTTCCACTTAAAATTTGCCTTTTAACTACTTTCTGGCCTTTTTTTTTTTAGTACACAGATGACTAGCAAGCATGACTGTGTGTGCACATCCTTGTAGCAATTGGTCATGTGGTGAATAGGACTTAACCAAGACTGATTCCCATTAGCCTTCCTTCAGTACTCCTGGGGGAAATTCTTGTTGAAGAAGTTGCTAATTACTCAGTGTGTGCTGCTTCCCTTTCAGTGCTGCCTGAACCAGGTAGCTGGAAGTGTCCTGCAGCCTGTCTGCTCCCTGGGACAATGTTGGCAGCCTGTGCAGCTCTTGGTTTGTCAGGAGTAATGTGTTTTGCTACTCTATAACTGTTATCTGTGCTGAGACAGGGATAATTTTGGGATGGATAGCTGAATAGAAAAGCACATCAAGATACCCCTTTCTGGTTTCGTGGCCCTTCCTCCGTTCCCCACCTCTTCAAAGAATTTTGTCCCTCACCTGTTTGCAAAGGGCTGCAGTGATTCAGAAACTCCTGGTGAGCTACGAAGCCTTCAGCCATTTCTTTTGCCACCTACAGAAGCTTGAAGCATTCCAAAATTCCTCTGGAGGAGTATTTTCCTATGGGTGGTTGTTAGCATCAGGAGTGAATAGTAGAGCCAATGACAGAGGAATGTTTGCTTGGTTTTAGTGCCAACAGTGCGATTTTCCCCATCTCTTTCCTACAGTCATGGCACACAATTCAGGCAGGTTACTCACTTTTGGCATGTTCTGTGTCCCTGGGGGCTCGTGGAGAGAAGAGGGCACGTTCTGCTGGCAGGAGCAGCTCTTAGGGTAAACCTCTGTAAGAACAAGGCATTACTAATCTCAGTACATGTTACAAATATCTCTCTGCATCTAATGTCTATTTTATATATTCTGACCTTTATTTCATGGCCTTTATCACCATGGTATCTTAGTGCTGAAAGAAGATTTTTGGCTTTGTAAGCATTTAGATATTGATTTTTTTTCCTGTAACTGTCTCCTCTGATTCAAGGAAAAAGAGAAATATGTAGTTTTAACTAGTGCAACCCATATCACAGCCAGATTCAATATTAATGTACTAGATAGGCATACATCAAATATTGCCTTTTAATACCCTTATCAGTGCTTTTAATGCACTGCTTTGTTCTGCAAGCTCAATATGTGGGGATTTTTTAAAAACTTTTTTTTTAATAGGATGTTAAATGGCATTTCGTGTTGATTCTCAGCACTTGAATAGGTGTCTGCTATCAATAGCAGTGTCCTGGAGGCACCCATTGAAACCACACTGCCTACACCGTTTCTCTAACTGGAACTGTGCTCACACTTCTAATGTGGACATGATATTAATTAAGATAAGTCCTCGGATATCATACATGAGTCCAGGTCTTTGTAAATAGAAATGTCAGTGGTGCAGGCAGTGAGCTGAGCATGAAGTCCTCTCTTTGTTGCCCACATTAAGCTGTGCTGTGTCCTGGGGTGGAGATAGTGGAAGCCTTTGTTTCAGGCTGTTCCCCAAAGAAAATAAGCTGAGTGCTATCCAAGATTTGTAATAGTTAAGAAGTATTAATCAACCTTCCTAATAGTTGCTATTCAGCTAATCACGCTCAAAATGGCAAATGGTTGTAAAGATGTCAAAGAGATATGCAGAACACCCACTGTTTGAGCTCTTCCCATTCTCATTAAAATAAGCTCTTATGGCCCAGCTAGTGTAATCATGTGATAAAATACTCAAATTAAGAGCATTTAATAAAAAAACATGGTGGGGAGCTTTGTTAAAGATCTTTTTAGTGTATTTTTGCATTCATGTTGAGGACATTAGAAATAATTTAATCATTGCCTGATTATAAGAACGTTAGAAATAACGGGATCATTGCCTTATCACACGTGGGCTAATTCAAAGGCTCATTATTTATTTGTCAAGCATTAAGCATCAAATCAATTTGGCTTGATACTTGAAAGCAGGAAATTTAAGATGAAAGTTGAAATGGAGATTAAGAAGTAAGATTAAACCTAACAAGAACAGAACAATTTTGCTTGCAAGAGTCAAGTCACGCCTGCAAAGAGATAGATGGATAAAGTCAGTCTTAATCTAATGGTAATATATTGTTCAATGAATGGCTTATGGTTTTGGACAGAGTGCTGTTTTTAGTGTCTCCACAACTGCAGTTTTCTTGTGGTCCATAGCTAGGGTTGCTTTGAGGTTTCCAAGCAAAGCTTTTTTATACTTACCCTTCCTTTAATGAAAGTACTTCCTTTTTTAATTGGTCTGTTAACTGGATGCTGTTGTACACAATCACTAGAATAAAATCTATTCCTCAGTACTTTGGGGTTTTTTTTGTGGTAAAATGGTTAGGGCTGAGTTTCAGAAGCCAAAGTTCAGTGCATTGCTCTCCTTTTTCTGTAGCAGTGTGTCTATGTAGTGCTTTGTTTTTACTACAGAAATACATTCTTTTGTGTGTAAAAGTAGAATCAGAGAATGGATCTTCCAGGACACCAAGCCCATCTGAAGGGGGGAGCAGGACAAAAGATGAGTCCTTGAATGGTAGCTTTGATGGAATGGTATCAATTTCCCCCTAAAGAGTACCTTGGGTTAGGAAGCTTTTCGTAATGTTAGAGGAAAACCAGAAATATCAATGTTATTTCCTGGTGGAGTTTTGGCTGACTGTGTTAGAGGTCAGATGGGCTCGGGCTCAGAAAGGAGCTTTTCCAGAGCCAGCCAAGGCATTGGACTTGCTTCCATGGGCTCTCAGCCTGCAGCATCTTCCTTGGCGCTGAAGTTGGGCAAGATGCATTGGGATACTTTAAGTCCCCTGTATATTTTATGCTTGCCGAATTAATCTTACTTAATACAAGCTGTCAGACAACATTACTATAATTTATTTACATAACTTGAGGAATTTACTTCACATTAATTTAACCTTGCAGAATGTGTAATGTGTATTTGTGCCACTGCCCTTGCTTTCCTGGAGTCAGCCTGCTCAAGTGCTTCTCATCCTGTGATTGATTTGTCTTCCAGCTCCTAATGTGAGGGGTGAACCTAAATACTGTTGTTACAAAGATCTGATATTTGGAGCTCTTTTTATTGTTGCATTTATTGAATTAAATGAACTGCCCTGCCTTGTACTTAATTCAATAAAAAATATGTTCTAATTAAATTCTTTTTCTCCTGAAGCAACACACACAATGCTGACTTTGTTTTATACGAAGTAAAAATCTATACTTTTAAGGAGGAAACCCCATATTTTTTTCAAGCACTTTTTTTGTGTGTATTAAGAGGTTGATTTTTTTCTTTCTGGGGAGGAGCACCATGTCCTGGTACTTGCAGGTGGTGTGTTCATATGGACCCCACTTTTGGTGGAGCAGTTAAAATGTTCGTATCATAAGAAAGCAGCAATGGATTGATGGCTGCAGCTGTTGGTTTCTCTCTGTGGGCCATGGTTATTATATTGTATCTCAATCTGAAGGTTTGCTGTCTTTTTTTTCTTTAAAAAAAAAAAAAAAAAAAAATAAAAACAAAGCTGATTCTTCTCTAATTTCCTCCCTCCCAGTTTCCTGCTAAAGCTCTCAATGCTGGGGTTTATGCCCAGCCTAACCCAGATCCTCTTGCTCTTCAGGTTATTTGAATTTTGATGTGGCATATAAGTTCTATAGGAAATCTAATTGGAACTGCTATTGCATTAAAAACAAATATCAAAAGCACTTTTATAATTTACGAGGTGCAAGCCTGGGAAAACTGGCCTCTCTCTGTACTGTCTCAGGTGTGGTATTCTGAGATGTAGGATTTATTTCCCAAGACAGAAGTTAGATCTGGAGAAACAAAAAGGAGCTTGTTTTTAAGGAGAGAGGGCACTAGATGATGGCTCCTGCAGGAAATCTCTTCCTTGTTTCTGCTTGTAGAGGTCCTGAGGGAGAAAGGGCCAGAAGTACATTCAGGGTGCTCCAGTTGCCAAGGAGTGACCCAAACCAGGACACGGATACAGCATCTCCTTTCCAGAGGAGGAAATCCTGTCACCTCATTATGGGCTGTGGATAATAAATTTACCTTCTCTGAGGTGCACACTGAGGAGGGAAGGTCCATTTAATGAAAGCAAGGGGTGGCTTGCAGCTCAGAAGGGAGTAATGCTCTCACTGCAGCAATAAAAATGAGAAATCACCTTTGCACTGCTCCCATATGTCTCAGAAACCTGAAAAAGGGGCCCCATCTCAGCCCCTTTTGCCTCTGCAGGGCTCTCTGCTCTCCCTTCTTCTCCAGGTCTGTTCCCTCTGATGGCAAGCAGCTGGCACCGAGGCAAGAAAGCAAACTTTCTTGAAATGGGAGAAACAAGAAAGCAAATAAACTTTTGCACAAATCACTGTCACTGTGATCAAATTGTGTGTATTCCCAAGAAGGAAACCTTTTATTTTATGTCCCTTTGCTGCACAGGAGAGAGGCCAGCTCCTGCTTTCAGGAGGAACATGCTTTCTGCTTGAGCAGAGCAGTTCATCCAGAGGAGATTTGCCACTGACATAGAATTAAATGCAAGACACCTTTTAATGACTGAACTGTAGAGTCAACCTGTTGTTTCAGTATTTTACAGTCGGATTGTTTCTTTGTCACAAGAAAAGGGCATGAAACTACTTTTGGCCTTGTTCTCTGAGCCACTTTGTCTTTCTTTCCACACCATCCATTCCCCCTTCCCACTGGTGGCAAGTTCAAGGAGAAGCCCAGCCATTCAGAGCATGCTGAAGGTTCTGCCTTAAAAGCATCTGATGTGTTTTATGGAGGAGAAGGAAGACTGAGAGGCAGTGCCAAGGTTTCCTCCTGCCCTCCCCTGCTGCTCTCCCAGTCCCATCTCGGAGGTGCCATCCTAAGGGAAGACTGTGTAAAGGCAGAAA
Source organism: Dendrocincla fuliginosa (assembly GCA_035047845.1). Taxonomy (NCBI): domain Eukaryota; kingdom Metazoa; phylum Chordata; class Aves; order Passeriformes; family Dendrocolaptidae; genus Dendrocincla; species Dendrocincla fuliginosa. Next base: position 6,085,079 of record JAWWMO010000030.1, on the reverse strand, counting down.
AATAATTTCAAAATACAAGTAGGCATCTTTTCTGGTTGAAAAGGATTGAAAACTCTTCACTTTTTAAATTTTGGAACAGCACCTGAATTAGGAGGACTGAGAATATTTTTTTGAAAGGACAAACAAACCCAGATTGAGGGCCAGATATGATGTAATTTCCCATCAGCTCTGCTGGGGTCAGTGGCACTGCAGCAGTGCTCTGTTTGATGGTATGCCCCATAAAACTTAGCACTGGGGGAGGAAATAACATTTCAGGAGAGAGATTTATGTTTGCAATTCCTTAAAGCAAGTTTATTGTGTTCTTGGTGGGTTTTACCATATTGGTTCAGTTGCAACCACTACTGCTTATGGAAGTTTCCTTTAGCAGCAGAAATATTGCCACAACTTTGTTTCTTGCAAATCACTTGTCAGAAAAGATTAATGAAGTTTCTGTTCATCAGGATAGCACTTAAATGCTTAGTTATCCAAAGGTGCCCTGCACGATAATTTCGAATTTCCTCTTTCCGTTTCATTTCCCCGTCTGTTCCATTCTGCTTTCTAAGTGTCTGAGTTCATTTTCATTATTTCTTTGTCTGTTCCAGTTAAAATCTTGATTTTTCCATATGTCTTCTGCAGTTCTCTAGAGCATCATTTAACACCAAAATGGAGGGGGTGCTTGCCCAGTCTGTGACTGGCTGGCTCTGGAGAACAGACTGCAGTTCCCTTGCTTTCTCCCCGTGACCGCCAACCTTTCAGCAGGATGTGCCCCATCCATGTGTACTGCATAGCTTTAAACCCCATCCTTTTTCTTTCAGCCTTTTGAGTATTTATCTCATTTAAAACGGAAACTACATGTGTAACTTGTGCTAATGATATCATATTGTCTTAATGCAAAATTTGAGGTTCGTAATATTAATTTTCATATTAGAAGAGTGGAAAATCCTCCTTTCAGTATAGCACTCCCTTGCTTATTTGGAGCGTAATGGAAGTACAGAGTTATTGACATACAACACATACTGTGCCATTTATAACCATTATTTTGCAGTATCTCATAGTTTAGTTAGAAGGCACTGTTGTCTCTGCTGAGATAGACTTATAGTTTTTCACACGGTCTTGAAATCTCAAAGACTTGCTGCAAAAAGAGTCGCTGTGAGAAGCCTGTTGTGTCAGGTGCTGAGGCCAAGGGCACAGTCCTGCTGTCAGCTGAGCAGCCAGCCCAGGGCAGGGAGCAGGTCTAGGAGGTTTCCTGGGATGTCATGTAGCTCTCACATATTACCCCACTATGTGTAGGACCAGTTTTCCTGCTGCTCCTTTCTGCAGCTTTGCAGTGAAATCCTCTGGAGTACAGCACTTGAATTTTGTTTTGTTTTTGGAAGAGCCATGTGGACAGGGGGCTGGAATTTAATTAACTATGTGGAAAAAAGCCTTCCTGAGCTTGGTCAGGTTTTGGGCAAAAGAACCATTTTATGTATTGGTAGCTTTTATGACTTTAACTCATGCTCTAAAGCTTTAAAATTCCTCTTCTTGTGAGAGTTTTTAGTTTTCATTATGAACTAGGACATGCAAATAACCAAGGCAGATTAATGAGAAAAGTATAACAGATACAGGTTGAGAATAGAAGTTATGAGTGTTAAGAGAATAGAATACCTTTGTGGAAATATTTAAACTGTAAAGCTTAAGAGGTGACTGGCTCTGTGGGTGTAAAGGAGGCTGGATAAGGGTGCATTGGTCAAGTACTGGTGTGGAGAAACTCCCAGGATTTTGAGATCTGCCTGGGTGAGCCTGACTAAGGGAAGTAAATGTTTCTCTTTGTTAAGGAGCAATGATGGGTCAAGTGTACCAGTAGAGAGGGGCCTGTGGGGGCAAGTGGGGTGATTTTTGGGCATTAAGGCTCAGGGAAGAGTTCCGTAGCTTCTTGCAGTTTTTGTCCTATGCATTTTTTAGAAGTGATGGTTTTCAGGGTGTGAAATCGTAAATGAAACAGCCACAGAGGTTTCAAATTCAGCCCGTCTGCCCAGCGTGGAGTGTGGTATCTTGACTTTTTCCATGGTCCCCTATTTTTATGAATCCTCCCATCCTTGGACTTCATGCCTGTCCCTGTGGAGTGTGACCACTGAGACACTGTGAAACCCTGCTTGAAACCTGCATCTTGTATTGATCCTTTCCTTCTCTTCCCCCACCCAGCTCCTTCTCTTCCCCCACCTAGCCCCTCCTCTGGAGAGAAGATAGCAGCAGTTCAAGAAAGCAGGAAATCAAATCCAGACACAGGAGAGGAGATGAGCGGTTAGGATTTGATGATAATAGCTGGCACAGAGGGGAGGGAAGATAAGCCCTTTCTAAGAATAATGGTAGTACATGTAAGCAAGTCATAAAGTGCTGATGGTACAGGCTCTGGATGTGTCTGTTGTCTGTATACATACAGCAGGACTGGCCTCCTGTTGGCATCTGCTCCAGGGCCAGTCTGGAGGGGATCCCACGTCCCGAGTGCAGAGCAGGCTCACAGTGTCTCTGCTCCCTAGAGTTCCTGGATTTTGTCACTGCCAACACATCCTCCCTGTGCTATTTGCATGTCCTAGTATGTCCTCTGCATGCAGCTTTGTAGCCATCTCAGCAGTTCCTTTCTGAATGCTTTGTTGCAGGAAATTAAAGGGAACATTGATAATTGGAATAAGGAGGGGATCTTCAAACTCTGACTGTATCAACTCATGCATTTAAGTCTATTACTGAGAAGCCCGAGGTAAATTACTGCCAGACAATAGCTAAGTGGTGTCCAGGAGGCAATTCTAATATGTATGTAATTTCTATTTATTGGGGGCTGGGGGGCCTTAATAATAAAAATTAACTGCTCCTCCATACTGCTTGTTGCATCCGTTCTTGAATTCTGTCTTAATTTAGGTCTTCAAATTTGCTTCTATGTGGAAGTTGGTACCAGAGCAGGATTTCAAATCAAAATGACATGAAGGTGGACATTGTTTAGTGACTAATAGCTTGATTTCCCTCTCGTTTCATCTTAATTAGGAGGAATGACTTCTGAGCATGTGATTTTTGTAACATTTAGTTACCTGTGTAATTCTTAAAGACTTTACTATTGCAGAGGAAAAAGAGTCAGGGCAGTCTAGATGGAAGTGAGTTCTTCTTGCACTGGTACTGGTAGTCTGATGTAACTCCCCTGGATCTGCTTCCTGAATAAACCAAGGTAGATCATTAAGCAGTAGGTGGGATGAATCTTGTGCTCTCTTTCCCTTTAATTGTTGAGGAGACTTGAAGTGTGGCACTTCCTTTCAGATAGAATATTCCTTTCCAAAATGACGTCATAGCTCGTGTGTGCTATGGGGACATTATTTGTTTGGATGAGGAATGGATTATTCTCTGTACTGCTTTGAAGACATCAAGGCTGACATTTAAGATTTATTTTCTAAAGCGTTAATATGAAGTTCTTACTCTGCATAAATGAAATAGTGAGATAAGGTTGTATTTTCAAGGCATGATGAAGTATCAGGCTGTCCTTTTCCTGCTACCTGCTTCTTTATCAGCGTTTTCTTTCAGTTAAAACAAAGAAAAAGAGAAAAGAAACTTTGATTTTATTTTTACCTGCTGTTCTTTGGGTTGATTTCTAGTCTGGGGGTCAGTAACAGAGAGAGAGGGCATCATCCATGTCTTGCTACAGAAGTTTGCTTACGCTCCCTTTCCCTGGGGATGTCAAAGGGGATCTTGCCTGGGTAAAGCTTATATTTAATAAACTTGAATCTCTCCCATAACCTTCTTGCTCCCTGATCTGTTTTCCCTTAGTTCCGTACACACTGACATTACCTTTCAGAGTTTTTTCCCTGTATAACTGTGGGATGTTTTCAGTTTTGTTTTTGCTTAATTTTCCCCTTGGAAATAGGCTGTACCTGTGTTAAGTTTCCAGATATGCTGGGCTTATACTGAGGGTATTTGAAGGGACTCTCTCCTTAAGGAAGCAAGTTAAACTTTCATGTTGGACTGGTTGTGGCAGCCAGAGAACCATTTAAATAGGTTTTGCTACTCCCTTTTCTTATTATACCTCAAATGAGTTTAGTTTGTTTGCTTCATCTTTCAGATTGTCTGGAATTCTTTTTTCCTGTTTACCAGCTGAACACGTTTCTTTGTAAATAGAACATTCTTGCACTCAAGTCAATGACTCTTGAATTTTCAGAGTGCCTATTAGAAGTTGCTTTCAGCTGAAGAGGTCACAACAATATCACAGATGCACAGATTGCTACCCGATTAATACAATTATCAACATGGAGAATTATTAGTTGAGTGTTTGCATTTGAATGTAGCTTTTATTTTAATGCACACTTTGAAAAGCATATTTTAAGGAGACAAGTTTAAATTGAAAATGTTCCCAAGGCATTATTTCTGTCTTTTGTGCAGATCAAAGTGGCAAAAACCATTTAACAATTTGTCTGTCTTTGGTGAAATCTAATGGATTTTCTGCATTTCTGTAAATACAATAACTGGACACAAGTCTATTATTTCTTTTTAATGCTGTAAAAGCCAGTGTTACATTACTTAGCATTCTTAAGACTTTTACAATGAAAACTTTTATTATGTCATATATGCAAGCAATTATGCTTGACAATTTGGATGGCAAGTTGAATTGGCAGCCACTTCAGCATACTCACCAATAAAAAACATTAAGCGTGTCTATTAAAAATGTTTCTTCTATAATTTATTTTTCATGAGCTTTTGGTTGTGCCTCAAAAGCCTCCTGTCTTTTACAGCTAATTTCCTGCAGACTACTTTACAATTTAGGGGTGAAAACTCTTTTTGTGATTACTTTGTCCTAAAAGAAGGGCCAGATTTTGATGATCCCGAAAGAGTAGAATTAGACAGGAGCTTTTAGAAGATGTGTAAACCAAAATGTGATGTTCCAAAGCACAGCAGGGTCGTGATGCAAAACCATTCTGAAGTCAGGGAGAGTTTGGGCTCCCTGTTGCTGCTGCCCTGGGGTAGGGGCCATTTGGGAGCCAGCCTGGCAGGGTGGTCAGTGAGAGCTCAGTAAATACAGCTCTGCCCAAATGTTTCATTTGTTTACCTGTGTCATAAGATGGAATGTCAAACTGTAAAACAAACCTAGCGTGAAAAAATGATTCATCTCAACCACAAAAACAAACAAACAAAAGGGTTTTGTAATGTACGTTAAGCTGAAGTGGGTTTATTTCCCCTACATGCAATGTGGTGAATTAGGCTGGCTAGGGCAATATTAATTTTTATAAGTTATCCTTTTCTTTGATAAATTATTTAAATAGAACCACAGTCAGGGCCACCGTTCACTATGTGGTCACCAGTGAAGATCATCAGAACAATATACAGGAAAGTTCTAATTTGTATTTGTACTCTGTGTGTGTTTGTTAAAGAATATATAGAAATATGTACTATAGTTATACAGTCATCAGAGCAAAGCTGATGGGTATAAATATGGTTGTACATTCAGTACAAGAAGGAGGAGTTAATTGTGATATATGAAGCTATTCATCATGTGAAAAGGGGAGGTAAAAGCTCCAATATAATATTTCTCAGTGAAACATTTATTTACTTATTTCTGGGATGAGGGGAGGTGCAAATTCAGTGTCCTATCAGGGTACGTGTGCAAAGTTAAAATATGGAATGATGCTGTAAATGTCACTGTCAATTTTACTTGTGAGGATATTGATTTAGTTTTGTCTGCTGGAGCAACAGTGTGGCCCAAGTGAGGCTGATGTGTGGGCACAAACCAGTTACCTCAGAACGGGCTGAATAATCCTCCCCCAGTTAAAGGAATGCCTTGGGATGTTTAGTTACCAGCCATTTCTGTGTAAGACTCCAGCAGTCACAATCAGTACCTGTCGACATACAAGAACGTTTGACAGTAGTTTGAATGTTAAATGTAAGAGGTCTTTTTAAAGCTAAATTGTAAATCATGTGTTTGCCTCAGAAATCTGCCATTCAGAGCTACTTATTATAAATTGTGATGGTTCTGTTGGGAATAGATTAAGAAAGATGAAATGCAACATTTGGATACTGGAAATGCCTCAAATACAGAATGCTGCAAATAAGGAAATTACAGAGGCTGGGAAACTATTCAGAGTATGTGTTTGAATAATGAATTCTTTTGTGTGGATAGCAATGTTTTCTTGGATATCCTACTGTTAGAAACAAGCACGAGATATACTTAATAAATGAGCAATTAGAACCCTATCAAGTGCTTTGGCTTACAGGTCAAAAATGAAGTGAACTGTGCTTTGTGTCTGCCTGGCTAGGGAGCAATAAAGTAGTAGAGAAGTTTGACCATGGAAGCTGGACTGCTGCTTTGCAACAGTGACAGAGTTAAAGGTGTAATTTTGAGCTGGGATGGTCAGCTCCTGCAGGCAGTGTTTGGGGAAGACAGAGTAACAGAGGGAGCTGGGTACTACGTGGTTCCTTCCAAGGATGCGGGGCATCCATCCTGCGGTGCCCTCTGTCCTGGGCATTGCCCTAACCAGTGGGGCTGAAAGAACATGTTTATGTGTGTCCCTGAAGCTCTGTGAGAGGAGGGGAAGAATTAGCATAAATATTTTAAAACGTCTATGAGGAAACGCTTCACTCACTGTGCACTTCCAGCTGGTTCCCTTCTCTCAGCATGCTATGAAATGATCCTACTCCTAGGCAGACTTGTGGAAGGCAACAGTCTTGTGATTTCTAATTTTACAAAATGTCAATAACAGAGCACTCCAATAAATGAAATTTATTGATGATCAGCTTTTCCTCCCTGTTATAGCACATTTCAGCTTGATTTTGTAACAATTTCTGGCTTTAATATGAAATGTGAATGATGTCTCCAGCATCCACCTTGTCCCTATTAGTCACTAATCTTATGTTTACAATGATCTCTCCTGATGCTTTGTACATTTGTAGGCTTTGTGCATTTAGCCAGTTATCAAAGTTTTATAACAATAATCTGTAGTTTGACATGAAGTAGCTTGAATCTATTCAAGGTAATAATATCATTTGCTGATTAATTTGCCAATTCATTCACTGCTCATTTAGCATCAAATACATAATTTCCAGCAATCACTCAAACATTGATGACATTTCTGCTTAGCTCCATTGATAAAGTCAGTAGAACAAAACAGCCCAACAAATTGAATTTGCTTTTGCAGGTATTGGGTTTGAAACTGGGGGGAAGTAGTTTGAATGTGGAACTGTAATGTCATCTGTATTCACAGGAAGGAATATTTGTTTTGTGGTTCCTTGAGAACTGAATCAGACAGGTGGAGCTCCCAGGGGAATTGTTAAAGGGGTTCGCCGTGTCTGCCTGAGCTGGTGTAAATGTTTAACTGCTTATATCTGGTAATGCCATCAGATGATGGAGAAAACAAAAGCTGAGTGAGAGCAGAAAGGCTCTGCTGCATTTCTCCTAGTGCAGGTAAACAAAATACAGTAATCCTTTACAGCAATCTGGCATTGAAACAGCACCATCAGTGGAAAGTTTCCTTCAGTGCTGTCCTCCATCCTCAGCAGTTCTGGCATTCCAACATGTTGTCTGGTGGCCCAGGGGGATCTGCAGCATGAATCAGCCTGCTGCAATAGGGACCTTTTTCCTAAGAATTCTTTTCCTCCTTGTAAGAGATACAGCAGTGCTGTAAATAGATCAGATATTGTGTATGTGGTTGCTGTGTATAAGAAAATGATAGGGATTAATCTCTTCAGCGTTCAGATTAAATATAAATACTTAAATACTATTAATTTAGGAGCCTGGGACCCAAAGCCTATCTTTTGCATTTCAAAAGGGAAGTAGTTTGGGTTTTGGTTTATTTTCTTAAAACTTTATCAGCATTTATGAAAAACACACAGAGTGCCTTCAGAATGAGGATATTGTGTGCGTGGTCTCCACGTGAGTCCATCCCTAAGTGATGTGCACACACTTTGTCAGCAGCAGTGGGAGCTGCAGGAGCTGTTTCTTCAGTTCTGAGACCAGGATGGATTTCCTTACCATGTTGTCTGTCCTGTGTGAGCCTTCTGACTTCAATATTGAGTTAATGAGCTCTATTTTTTTAGGTCCAATATACCTTAAGGAAGCTCAAGGGTGGGACTAGGAGTCAGTGTTTTCAAATACAGAGGCTTTATGAGAGTCCGGCCTCTGGACTGGACCTGTATATTTTATATTACCTTCCTAGGTGTTTGTTTTAGCACCTTGCTTAAGAGGGAATTTTTGTATTTATTTATTTTTTTGAAAACTCGTTGTTTTCCTCCCACACAGCATACCAACGAGCTATACCTCTCCTTTTGTAAAACAAATACAATTTGCTGCAAGGATGCTGTCTGAAGTTCACACTGTTGAGATAAGCTTTTTGAGGGAGGACCTGCTGTGTGTGATACCTTTGTTAACTCTGCACATTTTGAGCAGGCCATTCGTTTAATCTCTTGGCTTTTTTTCCAAATATTTTGGGATTTCCCGTTATTTTCTCTAGCTGAAAATCAGTATTTACATGTGTATGTCATGCTTCAGAGGCATCAGGAACATTGAAATAATTTTAAATAATCTTGAGAGGTGATATGCTTGAACACAGATCAAGGGAGTGACCTTGCTTATGTTTAGCTGGGATTCTGTGAAGTGAGGTTTTATTGTAGCAGACTGTGGGAGGAAAAGAAAGGGAAAAGAGCTGTGAAACAGCTCCTAATTTGCACCTTATGTACATTTATATTTGAAATACTTTTGTGGATATTTGTGAAATAGATGATGAAATTATACCATCACCATTATACCCACCAGCAAGTGCAGCTGTCAGGGGCTGCTTCTGCACAGAGACCTAAATTGTGGTTTTTCACATGAGGCTGGTTCAGGCACAGGCAGGCTGGGTTTACTTTTGAAATAACATTGATCTTCTAAGGTGTTTCATTTATGGAAATCTGCATGGAAAATTTATTTACCTGAACTGCTGATAGCATAGCCCTGGACATTCTGGGGAAGAATGTTGATGAACCTCCCTCACTGTACAAACAATCTTGCAGCTTCTTTCCTATCCTTGTTTTCTACCTCACTAGCATTTCAGCTTGGGCGTTCAATAGAGTGCTATCATGTGCATTAGGGAGACAAATTTTGATTTCCTTCCTCATTAAATAAGCCAATGAAGAAACATAGCCCAAATCAGTTTATTGCATTGAGTTCAAAGGGTCTAGACAGTATGATGTAATTTTTATAGGTGTGTGTTTTTCTTATTAGACTTGTTCATCCTGAATCCTTTTGCTGTCAGTAACCAAAGAAACCCCAGAGTGGCTCAGTGAGAGGTTTTCTGGGTGCTGTACAAACACAGAGCAATGCTGAGCAAGCTCCATGGCACTTTTGGGCTACAGAAAGACAAGTGTTGAGGAAAAGAGATGGAAAGGACTTAAGAGAGGATTTGTTCATATGTAATTTGTTAAAAGGTTTAACAGCAGTGTGAAGGGGAACTGGGCAGTTTTGGAGCAGCAGAGGAGAGCAGATGAAGGGAAAGGAGAGACGCAGAGTTTAGTGGGTGAGGGTTACACAAGGAGAGAGTCTCTCCCAGCAGATTGAGTGCACACTGCTCAAGCTCTGGTTCACTTCCCTGTGCTGCTGCTGTGAACATCTTGGGTGACATTCTGGTACTCCCATAGCCTGTATTTCAAGGACTGGATTTGCTCAGTGCTCTGAGGCATAAAGTATGTTTTCAAAAGCATTTTGTTAAAGAACATCTGCCTTGATTCAGAGTGTTTACTGAAGCACTTGCTACTGTTTTGCAGAGCAGACAGGCATCAAAATGCCTTTAAATAAACCAAACCAAAAATTAAAAAACCTCCTCCAAACCCAAACCAGATTCACCATCTTTCTTCATCTTTAAAATGGGGATGATCATTGCTTGAGTCACCAGGAGTGTCCATGTTGGCAACAGAACACTTCAGATGATGCTGAATGATATGTAGACATTGTAAGAGATACAGTAATTGCAAGAAAAATAGCTGGAGTCCATGATTGGTCAGAAGTCATCCGTAGAGAGTCAGTGAGTGAGCATACTGCAATGGTGCCAACCACAGAGCAGCTGTTTCTGGAGTAATGGCCACAGATAACCTGGTTATGGTTTTAAGACAGTGACAGATAAAGCCTGAAGTACATCACTTAGCACTGTTGTCTTTTGATGTTTTGTGGATTTGGGACAGGGAGTAAAATCTCTTATTCCTAAGAAAATTATTCCAGGGAGAGCTGTAATAATGCAACCCATCCAAAGACAGCTCTCTCATACACAAGGCTGGCTATCACACTTAATTAGCTGCTCACAATCCATTTCATATTTTTGTTGGAAGCCTTTTCTGGAGCTTTCAAGTGCCATGCCAGAACTTGAAGACATTTGCAGTTATAATGACTGTATATTGAAATAATAAATGAACTATGACTGGTTATCTAGAATATATATTAAAAACAAAACTCAAAATCTTCACAGAAAAATGTTCTTTCATAGAGGATGGCATAAGTGCCTATAAAATAATGTGTGTATGTATTTATCAAGGGTCTAAACTTCACAGTACTGTTATTGCTGCTGTTCAAATTAACTTTTCAAGATTTCAGTTTTAATTTGTTAGAGCAGCAAAGTGGCAGCGCATTCAGCTTTTACAAGCCCTCACCATCTGCTAGAATAGCAATGATAAGCAGTGTAATCCAACCATGGTGACAACTACCTTAGTTAGGACTGCTTGGAAATTGGAGCATTGTTGAAATAAGTATTCTACTTCCTCTGGGCAACCTCTTGAAGTTCTTTCCATCAGTTGTAACTTATCCAGCATAAGGTCAGGCCTGAGTTTTGTGTTGATGTTGCAGGAATTAGCAGTTGTTGCACAGCACCTCTTCAGGGCCCTGGCAGCAGCAGGAAGGTGAGATGGGTGGACCTTCTTCAGGCTAGGGTAGTGCAAAGGAGAGAAAAATGGCCTTTTCTTCATTAAGGCATTTGTTGAAGATGCATTGTGGGTGAACAAATGTGTGGTGACTGATTCCCAAACAGTAATGTGAATCTTCAGTGTAATATGGGGAGAAGACCAATACTAAGCAGATCTCAGCTGTCAAAAGCTGTACTGTGCACACTGGAAGGAAAGAGGATAATTAGATGTTATTCAGTAGGCACTTTAGAGTCCACTAGAACACTGTGGAATAAGAGCCTATAGAGTCTGAGGACTGGTCAGTGACTGGAAAAGATAACTTGGGTCAAGATAAGCAGGTTCTGTTTTGTTTAGTATTACATTCTGAGAGAATTCTTTCAAATTACTTCAGAATTAAATGACTACAGAGGAAATTAAAAGCTCCCAAAGTGACATCTTTTATCCAGTGATGTGTAACCTTCTAATTTAAGTAAATTCTGCTGCAACAGTAAGTGTAAATAAGGCTGCAGATACGTGACTTAGATGGGGCTGGGTGAGGATTAACCACTCTTGCCTTCTACAGAATCCCACTATGAAACCAGGTGACCTTTTCCCGTTGCATTCCAGTAGATTTTACAAACATCAAATCATCCCAATTCATGTCACGGAAGAGCTTCCAATGTGCAAACAGCAAAATGGACCTGGCATTTGAAGTGAGCATCTCCCTCAAGCTGTTCTGTCCAAAGCAGAACAGCCATAAGGTGCTGTGGGTCAGTAGCTTGGCAACAGAAACAAGTGTTTACAGCTCATCAGGACTTAAGAAATGGCTTGCTGGAGGACAGGATGCATTTCAGGCTCAGAATATGCATGTGCAACTCAGAAGGAATAAAATTCCTGATAGTATTAATGATTATTCATGCATTTAAATAGATTTGGCTTGTTCTCACGTGGATCTCTTGTTTTGGGCATCATTTTCTTAATGTATCACAATCAAAGGTTTTACTGACCTGGCCAGCTCTGAAAGCAAATGTTAAGCTTTTATGTTTTGAACTCTTTTACAGCAAATTCCAGTGTTGTTTTCTATCAACATTTGAAGCAGGAGCGCCATTTGTAGTGGTTGGGCTTTTTCCAATTAAGTAGAGGACTGAGTGTCAGCTTCAGTTGTGCTGTATAAACAGCAGATTGGAGTTCAAAGATCAGATACTTTAGTGATTAGGAAGACATGACTGTGGTCAGTGAAGAGAAAAATGAATAAAAAATTTCCATAACATAGTAAATCTTTTCTTTTGTGATCTGAACTGCCCCATTCCCAGCTCTATAATGTTGTTTGCCCATCTTTAAGGGTATGTTAGAATGTAATTGTAACTGTTTGCCATGGTTGGCTGTTAGAACGAGAGATCATGCATTTGCATCTCATAAAACCAGAAATTAAAAATGAGGCACTGACCACTTGACATCAGTGTAGTTCTTGAAATACAACCTGCTGAGCTCAATTTGTTGTGCTGCTGAATGACTCTGCTCACCAATTTGAATACATGATGAAATTCCTATTAGAAGATGGCTCTGTAATAATTGATGGCATAATGAAAGTGCCAGAAACAGAATGGAAATTCTGCTCTGTCAACTCCTTATTTCAGAACGCAACTTTGAAACAGAGTTTTTGAAATGCACATGACATTTGCTCTGACCTCTGGAAGGTACTCCTTTTGGTGTGTTGCCTTTCCTGATACTGGAAGGTGATCTGTGATAATTTCAGTCTTTGAAGAAGGGGCACAGAATGGTGTGCTGTATTCTGGGATAAATTGTTTCTGTACTCCAGAGAATCTGCTGGTTCCCCTCAGAGCTGTGTAAAAAAGGAAAATGGATGTTGGTGGTAAGGCACTGATAGAAAGTATTGCAGACAATTGCAGGTGGGAAAGACAGAGTTTCCAGCATCTTAGAAGACAGATTAATAAAAAACCCTTACCTTTACATCTGTTTGAAAACTCTGTAAACTCACACACAGTTTTGAATTCTCAACCTGTCCCCTCCCCAAGGTTCTAATTGTTCTGTATCAGGAGCCTCTCAATTCTTGCTCTGGGCTGGATTTCCATGGATGTGCCTGCATCAAAGCTTAGGCTCCTGTATACAGGAATGCAGCTTTGAAAATGATGGGCTAGGGTTTGGGTTTTTTTTTTTAATTGACTACTTTAATTTCCCTACATTGCCATATTTTATATTCATCAAAAAAAACCCCTCATACTCAAAAATAGTATTTAAAAGCATCAGTCAACAAAAAGGTGATCCTTCTTTCCATTACAAATGTTTCTCCTCTCTTCTCCCTGTTTCTCAGAAAGAAGCTCAGGGCAGGTGTGTAGAATGTAATTCCACTCTTGAGCTCTTTTGTGAAGACCTCACTTTTTTCTTCCTATGTAAAGTTGATTGAGTATCATATGTCCTCAGTGTGTCTAATGCATTAAAAAGCAGAGAATTTAATGCTGTAATGATATAAGCTTAAAGGAAAAAGCCCATTGAATGTACTTCAGATAGGTTATCATCTTTACCTTTCCAAATATGTTCTATTATAGAGGCTGATTTCCTAAAGAGTTTTGTCGCACACATCTAGCTGGCTGAGAGTGGCTCTTGCACACTAGGGTATGAATAAATTATTTCCATAGCTCTAATGCATCTGGGATTTTTTTTTTTTTCCTGTGTGGGTCTTAGGCTTTCCTTTTCCTTAAAAGCATCATTTGGCTGCTGAATCAAAAATTGTGAAAAGAGACAATACTGAGTATTCACATTTGAAATGCGACAGCCCATTCAGGTCAGGAAAGAGCTGCAGCAAAGTATTTCCTCTCTCTTCTCCAAACAATGAGTATTGCAACTAGTAATCAACTGGAACATAATGAATAGGAAGAAAAAAATCATCTTGATATTCAGAGGAATTAATTATTGTTGATGTTATCAATAAATTAACTTATTTTGCTGTAAGTGCAAGACATTAACTGTCTTAGGTCCTAAGCATTCTTATATATGTGTTTTCAGGGAGGTGATGTTTATTTTCCTGTTCATTGGTAGTTGCTGGAGGTCGTTGGAATGGCCTAGGAGGTGCCAGTTGTAAGGAGGCTTCTTTAGTGCAATGAGGGAAGTGGGTTTTCAAACACACACACAACCATTGGAACAAGATGTAGTCTAGGGATAGGAATAGACCCAATGGGAGCAGAAAGAGGGTAAGAAGGCACAGGGAGCAGTGTTTTGCATGTCCATTCAGATGGTGCAGAAGGGCAAAGGAGAGAACAAAAGTCAGGGAAATCTCACTGGTAGAGAGTTTAAGGAAAAAGAAAAAAGGCATTCTGGTAAAATATGTGACTTTTTGGATCAGACTCATTCCTGCTGCCTTGGCACCTGGAGGCACTAAAACATTGCAGTGACCGGGGAAGGGGGCCCTGTGGCACCAATGGCCCAGCTGCCAAGGCCACCTTCAGGAGCAAAGGGTGTAGCCTGCAAAGAGTGGCTGCCACGGGGCTCTGGCTTGGACAAAATCTTCAGTTTGTTGTATTGATTTTTCTCATGACTGGAGAGGTGAATAAATCTATTTAGAAAATTGGGCACAGAGACCTGCCTCCTGTAAAGCATGCCCAGCAGGTCATTTCCCAAAGGCCAGCAACTATTCCCCAAGTTTTAAGGAGGAAAAATTATTACCATGTCCCTCAAAATACCAGAGAACAGTTGCTGGATACCTTGAATAGCATTTCATACCTTTGTCTGAAATCGAACTGACTTCCAAAGTCAGTGAAAGGTGTTTCATTGATCCTGTTCTGAAGTGCCATTCCGATGGTACATCTCAGAGTGTCTTGAGCACTTAGACAAACATCTGGGTGCTCGGGAATAAACAGGCTCCTGGGGCAATGAGCAGCTTAAGGCTTAGAGGTTATTCGTACACACTGGCACGAGAGGAGAAAGGGAACTTTTATGGTTTGGGAGTTGAAATTCATGACTTATTCATCTTGCTGGGCCACTGAAGACTGTAATTAAACCTGACAGCACTTTGCAGTGATTAAGTGATAAGCATTACGTAGCATGCATTAAAATGAATATTTTTATTTCTTATTTTGAGATTTTCAGGTCCCAGTATCTGTTTAAAAAAAAATAATTAAGAAAATATGGATCTGGTGTGCCTATTTTCTTCACCTCCTGCTCACATGCTTAAAAGAGCAGATAATAGGCTCTTTGCACTTTAGAAATGACTTTTTATTCAGGTGAAAGCTAGTCTTGCTCTAGTTACGAATGGATTATCAGGCATGACGCCCTCCCATCGCTGGCTGGGAGTCAGGGCTCATCTGGCAAAATTCACCTTTGTTTTTTCCCTTCTCTTTCTGCTGCTCTCTCGGGGTCCTGTTCCTAGCTGTGAGCAGCAGTATGCCAATTTCAATTAACATTTCCTTTAAAACAAATGTTATCATCTGCTTTAGTGCTTGTGCCTTGCCACTTCTACCAGGGATAGCGGGAGAGGCAGGGACAGGGCTTTGTTTCCTTCAGTAACCATCACCCACCTGTGGCATTTCTTTGGGTTGCTTGTGGTTTTTGAAAGGTCAAGCCAAGGATTGAAGGCTCAATTCTCTGTCTCACATAAGGATATTTTCCCCTCCCAGAACTGAATAAAAGCCCAAGTCCGTTGCTGTTAAACTGCTGGGCTGCTTTCTCACTGGGACCACCAGCCCAAGAGCTGCTCCCAAGGGTTTTGGAAAGTGCTGTGCTGTGCAGGTCTGGGGAGATACTGATTGCACCTCGGGGAATAAATTGGTTTATTAAACTGCTAATTTTACCAGAGGAAAAGGCAGCAATAACATTTTGCTGACTTACCCTAAATTGTGGTTTTTCTCAGGCACAGGAAAAGAAAAATATTTTTGAAAATCATTTTGGGTTGCAAGAGAATACATTTCTCTCTGAAAATCCTGATTTTACTCTTTTAAGTCTTGAAAAATTAAGATACATATACATTTTAGAACATAAATCCAAGTGTTTTCTTTGGAAAATTTTGACAATTCTAGTATTTTTAGTGCTTGGATTTGTTATGATGTGGAGTCTTGCTTTCTTTGCCCCCTTGTAATTTTGCCTTAATTGTTTGGCTCTTCCACTCCTGTCTTTTTCTATGACTCTTTCACCCTACATCAAACACAGAGATGTCTTAAACAATTGTTGTGTGTGCCCAAGTGTTAAAAACCTGGAAAAAAGAAATAGGAAAAATAGATAATTCTTGGTTCCAAACAGAAGCGTACTGAGCTTCTTCCTGGCTCTTTGTCACAATAAAGCTCCAGTTCCTTTTTGGCCTGAGATGAAAATAAGATATCTGGGATAGTGAAAAATGCTCTTATGAGTGCCTCACTAAATTGAATATACAATTCTTGGTTTTTTGCTTAGTATTCTTTGGTTTTTTCTTTAAAAAATTAGTGTCTATCTCCCTTGAAGTATTCATAATTCATTTATTCTAAACTCCTTTTCAGCTACTTGAGGAAAATTGTATTTTATGTCACATTTGGAACAAGAAATGTAGAGCACTGAGGAGCGAAGGCTGTTATCTTATTCACATGACAAAGGCATTTATTATTCATACTGTAATACCCAAACTGCAGGAATTGATAGATGGAACTTATATAGTCAACTCTCAACCAAACTAAAAGTATATTTTAAAAATAAACTGCTTTTTGAGTGGTTAATTCAAAATCAGATGGATTACTGCAAGATACTCTGTCTTTTTTTTTTATTATTTTTTTTTTTACTGTTGGGACTCAAACTACCCACATATATTTTCTCTCTGAGACTGGGAAGTCTTAATGCATTTATTTTTCCTTCTATTCAGGTGATTTAAAGTCTAAAAAAAGGACCAGTAGATCAATAATTTAGTGCAGTCAGATGAAAAGTGTCTTAACCTGTTGGTTCGATTGTAGGATATTATGGAGTCTTACATACTGAACAACTGCATTTAGATTGTATAATCCATATTCAAAATAATGTCTAGTGGAAGGAAAATTGGCCTTTGTGGGGGAAATGAATGTCTGTGTCTGCTCCTTTTATATTGCGTAGAAAGGTTTGGTCAGCATAAAATAATATTGCAGGATTATTCCTCCCTTTTTCCTCACCCCACTTGTTGGTCTTATGGCTACAGTGCAAAGAGTTTTTCTTTCACATAATTTATTCATCCACAGTAAAGAAGTTAAAAATATGGGATTCTTAACTTACAGCTCTCACAGATAAATTTATGGGAAACAACATCCCAAATCAGGCTGACTGAGTCTGTTTACTTAGGAGTCAATTACCTCACTAACGATTTCAGAAGAGATTTAGAAAAACCAGTGCTCCTACTGCAAGAATATTCCAGTTAGAGTGTAATGAATTTCTTATTTCTTGTGGCTGGCAGCACCTTGTCTCATATTCCCAGGGGTCCTCGGTCCCTCTGGCAGCGAGGGTTGCTTGTCCCTTCCCAGGCTGGCTGAGCCTGCCTGGGTGTGGAGGTGTTGCTTCCCCCAGTGCTCTGAGTCCAGGACATTCAGAGCTCTTGTGCACATCTCGGAGAGACTCAGGGAGTGAGGACCTTTTTGATCCATTAGGAAAGCCCTTCCAGATTTTCCTTGGTTTTCCCTCTGTGGTTACAGAAGAGAGGAATCATGAACGCCTGAAGTTTGTGTGTTTTAAAAACTAGTTTGTACAAACCCACCAATCTCCTTTAAGTATTGGAATACCATATCCTTAGTAACTGACTGCCTGGTTCTTAAATTAAAGCTGCTTCCCTCTGAAACTTGTCCTTCTCACGGCCTGTTGCCAGGAAAATCTGACCTTTGAATTTGATGATTTATTTATCAAAGGAAAGAGGGGAGATTTTTATTCCCTTGTCTTCTTAGTTTTGTATTAAAATTTCTAATTTGTGTTGTCATCTGGAAAAGGCAGCAAATTTGGAAACACACTATTCATGTTTCAGGAAAGTCCTTCTCCATATTTGCCACTTGCTGGGGTCCTGTTGTGGTGGGGTTTGGATAATTTGGATTTCTCATGAAGGACAGAAGCAGCAAGAGTGGTTCTCATGAAGATTTCTGTAAACCTCCTGTTTGCTTCAGTGATGTTACATTTAACCACTAGTTTAATACCAATGATATGCATGGTTTGATCAACCACAGCAGCTGAGGAGATGACAGAGGTGTCATATAAGCCCTTATCGATCTGTTCAGCATTTACTTTTAAGATACTGGGTGTTAACTTTGATTACAGCTGTTGAATTCTCACTCCTCTTTAATCTCTCCTCTCTCAGCTGGAGAGCACCTTTCTTGTTTCTTAATTCAGAAAACTCCTATCAGGCCGCAAAGATGGGAAAAATCATAGCATATACTGTATTTTCTCAGAATTAAGCTCAGAGATGAACGTGACTGAAAATCAATAACGTGCTTGGCCTGCAGCCTCGTCATTTATTGATTTACATGTCATTTGTCTCCATAGAAAATGCAGTTATTGCTTAAATACAATACAGTATTCTGCTAATAGGATACAAATGTCACCACTGAGTAAAAAGGTCACACCTGCATGTAAATGATTGTCAACCCAATCCCACGCTTGTTGCTGCTGTTATTTTGAAGAAGTTGTTAAGATGCAGGAAGCTTTGGCTTATTTCTGCTGGCATTGAGGGGAGCTCAGCTGTTGGGTTTGGTGGCAGCACTGTCCCCATTTCTCTGGACTTACACA
>JAWWMO010000030.1:5983592-6066439 GCA_035047845.1 Dendrocincla fuliginosa | reverse complement strand
CCTGCCTTGAGTTCCCTGTGACCTGAGCAATACACAGTACCCTGGCAGGGACCTGCTCCGTAGAAGGTCCTGGCTGGCACAGAATTTTCAGTGTCTGCACCTTTCCTGTTTGTCCATCGTGGCTGTGACTGTGATCAGGGGGTCACTGTCATAAGCACTTGCTCCTCAGATGAAGAGCCAAAGCAGGAGAGTCAAGTGTACCTGAACGAAACAAACAAGAAAGGATTAGTCCAAATATATTTTTGCGTGGATGTTTGGAACGTAGAGCTGAGAACGTCACAGAGTACTGCAGGCAGCTCACAAGCATGAAAGATTTTTATCTGCATTAATTATTTGAAGCTACAAGACTGTCTGCATTTGTTTCACCTTCTCTTTTTCCCTTTAACTTAGGTTTCCCATTTCATAAAGACCTACTCTGTTTTAGGTCTTCTGGTTGCATTTTTCCTTATTGGCTGTCCTTCTTCCTGCCCTAAATAATCTGTTTTCTGGTGCCCATCATTCTCCTCCTGTTGCTGTGTTGTTGCAAAGCCTGCTACCAAAGTGGCACGCACAAGGACAGAAGGAATGAGCCAGCCCTGAGTCAGGCCATGGAGCTTGTGCCAGTGGTTAAAGAAGTCATCTTGGCATTGGAGCAGGCAGTCAATGCCAGTGACAAATGGCCCGTAGGTGACAGTTTAGAACCCAGCTAATGAAGTTAGAAAAGTTGGTTTGCAGCACTGTGCATTTGCTGACCTTGTATCATTCATTTTGGTGTCATGCTTGTGCCTGGCAGTCCTTGATAGAGGTGAAGAGAATACAGTCAGCAAATATGTCATCTTTCAATGTGTTTAGAGGTGCCATTTATTCTTTTCCTTCTTCTCTCTCTTTTTAATGGACTTTGGAGGTATGTGGCTCAAAAAAGGAAAGTATTAATGTGTGTGCTAAAGAACATCTGTTTGTAGAGGGATAACATCAGTAACTCAAAGGATTGCAGTTTTTGTTTGGTGTTTATTTAATTTTTGCTCATGTTCCCCAAAGTTCAATGCAGGGTGTTATTTGCAACTCTTGACAGAAGCAGTTTGGAAAGGGGTGCCCGGACCTATTCTGTAAAGACATACCGTGGAATTCTTTACCTCTCACTTTATTAAAATCTGAAAGTGATGACCAGATGTGAGGATTTGAGCATGTACCCATGGAAAGGATTTTATAAATAGTATCTGAAAGCTTTCCTGCCCATCCTTCCCTGTGGTGACATGCAATGCCGTTTTGAACAGCATCAAACCCTGGAATAAATAACTGCTTTTGGGTAGTCCTTTGGCAGCACAAAGTCCTACTGAGATCAGTATTCCTTCACAGCTTTCTCGATGGGGATGTTTGCTTTGGTCCAAGTAACGGCATTACCTTCAGGAAAGAGCACAGGAGCAGTGAGAAGAATCAAACCAAGACACCTGATCTGGCTCTAGCCAAGCACAGACATTTTTCTACCTTTTGGAGCTTTGTACAAGTTTGTGAGCAATAATTTAGTCCTTACTTTAAAAACTGCTATGACATTACTTTGTAGAGATTTAATATATATGAGATATATATCAAGGAAAAAAACTGTATTAGACAAGTACAACTCTCCAATTTCTCAACATTTAACATAAATAATCGCTGTACTAAGATTCAAATGGGGATTGCTACTTTTATAATTAATTCTTTTTTGTTTCATCTTCCTCACTAATTGAAAATGGGCTTTCAATGCAGAATGCTTTGAAATTGTGTGAAGAGATGGAATTGGAAATGAACTTAATTAACTACAAACTGTCCAAATCAATCAGTGTTTCACAGAGCCTTTGTAATGTACAGAGTTCATAATTTACTTGGGATTACCATAATACATATGCCATAATTGCAAAGTAATCATGCTAAGAGTGTACAAAATTTAGTGTTGTGCTCTGGTGCTCTATTGGAATGAAATGTCTGTGCTTTCACACACCAAACTCGATTGGGGGCAAAAGGGTGTATTTTTCCATTAACCAGACAGAGAACTTCTCTAAATTAGGGCATTTCTCCAAGTCTGGCAGGGCTTTCAGATGTTAATAGTTAGAGAGAAAAAAGTCCATGTCCAAGCAATCTGGTATTTCAAATGGTAATGTTCTTGCTATGCTATCCATGATGTTTGCTTCATGGAAATAGTAAGTTTATACAACAAGATCAGGGGAAATAAATCCCATGCAAAAACACTTGGCAAAATTTCTGTAGGTTTCCAGAAGGTTTTTACAAGTGAAGTTTCTGCAGACTCAAGGCTGTTGAACAGCTCTGCTCGTTATTTTCTAGTCAGAGCTTGGCTGCAGCTTTTGTGAATTTCTTCTTCACAAATTTAGTAACTCTTTACAAAAATAGGACAGTGCTTAGGTTTACCTTTGTGCCTTGTGAATACCACCTTGATTATGCCTGTGCAGTCATTCTGGTTAAGTTTTCAGTGTTCCTCCTAGAAACTTTGGACTTGCTCACGCATCTCTGTGTTGCTCAGGTTATTGACTTGGTAATAGAGCCCATGGTGGCTGTGTCTAGTTTTCCCCATCAAAAGTTATTTCATTTGAGCAGTTTTGCAGCTTGAAAGCTCCTCTCTGTGTTGTCCTTCTACATTTCAGCCACCATTTTCTGTCCTTATTTTCTCCAGCATTTAAATCTCTGATTTCTGTGAAACAAATCTCTTGCATTAGGGATTCTTGAGCCTTCCAAATTTGAATGCTGGATTCAAGTCTCAAAACTTTTGTGTTTCTAAAGTTCCTATTTTGATTTCTCATCTGAAACTGAGATCTTGCCAAAATTTCATTCCTGCTGCAGTACAGTATTCTTCAGATTTCTGTAACATAAGCTGAATTTGTTGAATCAAATTGTCCACTCTTATATAAATCCCATTGTCTCTGACTGAGCAATCTTGAAATCAAAAAAGCAGGGGGTGACTGTTTTATAACCCTTTGTAGCTGTGCCTACATTCATGAATAGACCAAATTCCTGCCTGACCCTGAGTTATTGGCTTTGCTGAGTTCTGGCCTTTCTTTATCAGACTGTTTCCAGCTCCTGTGTGATTTATTTTCTCATTCCTGGCACTGGTGGTGTAACCTGATCACTGTGATGTGGTAGATTTGCCATTTGGCTGGGATGAACCCCCCTGTCCTTCTCAAAGAGTACCTTCTGAGAATGGTCCAACAATATATTTATTATATATGTTTATATATTATTATAAAAACATATAAATGAAATAATCTTGCAGACTTGCAGGGCTGCAGAGACAATGTTCAGCAGTGAGAGCTGTCCAGGACAGCAGGTACCGTGGTGTCCTTGTCACACCTAAAGCTATTTTTGTTATGGGCAGCTGCAAATGCCGGGGCCTTTTCATGTGTTGTGGAGTTATATGAGGGGTGTTATGCTGACACTGTGGAATTTTTAAGTGATTCTTGTGTTTATTATTTGAAATTCTGAGGGTGACATGGCTGCTAATCTAATTGGAAGGGGGGTTTTGCCTGATTAATTTTATGGACTGTGTTAACAAAGGTTTGATTTCTTTGGCTGGTTTCAAATAACCTGAACATAGTGCTTTGCCCTTGTCATTTAGGGAACAGAGGGTGTTGTTTTATTCACTTGTGGAGATTGCTTTCTCTCTTTGGTATTGTAACAGAATCTTCTGGTAATGACAATGGCCTTCTTGATTGTGTTCTATTAACAGGACTTAATGAAAACAGAATTTTGTTTCACTTATATGCAAGAGGAAAATAGTAAGAATCATGTACTCAGACTTGCTGACTGTTCAGAGGAAATAAATGATTTCTAAACTATCAAATAACAATAAGAAAATAAACAAAATTTGTACTTGCAAGACTAAAATACATCCTCCTACCCCATACCAGGGAAACCTATTAAGCCACATAATGTTTGTGCTATCTAGTTTTTATGCTCCTATTTTCCCTCCCCAATTTGTCTTTCATATGTGGTACTCCTGGAGTAGATATTTAAATGAACAGGTCAGTTTACTTAACCCCTCTGTACTCAGGGTTCACATGGAAGGTCAGCCAGTGCCCTTTAAGGTGTGCTTATTCTGAAATGTGCTCTCTGGAGGAGTGTTTCCTTCCCTCTCTGCCCCGTTTAGTGTCTCATTTGTTCCGTTCATTTCTCCTTCAAAAACGATACATTGGTGGGAATGCATGGTCAGCTGCAGATGTCAAGAGCCCCACCTGACCAAAATTCCTGCCATGTGACACAGCACCCCCTGTCAAAGGTGGGCAAAGATCCAGGAGAAAGCGCTGAAGGTGATGGAGTGAGGCTGGTTGGACTAACAGCTGGAGACTAGGCTGACCCCCCATAATGAAAAGCACTGAGGCACCACACTAGGGTGGTCCAGCCCTTTGATCTCGGCAGTAACTCAGCCTTCATGGGCAGAAAGTGGAAACTAGCCACTTTTTTCCCTCCCTTCCCCCCACCAGTTCTCCACAAGTTGTACTTCATGCTGGCATCCGTGTTCTTTGCATGTTTACATGGACAATTCATAGTTCAGTTCCTATTCCTTTTTTTTAATAGCAAAAAGTTTCTCTGGATGCAGTCCTTGAGAAAAGCTTTTTCTTGCCTCCTTCAGCATCTGCATTTTTTCCTGGAATCACGGGAGGGTGAATTCCCTCTGAAAATATTTCAAAGATATTCCATAGAACTTGTTGCTTATTCTATTGGCTGGCATGAAGAGGGAGTTGTATCTCTGTAGCAGATGTGCTTGACTTTTTTTTTTCCTTTAAGTTTGTGGTAAGGAACATTTTGATGTTTGGGGGACTGACAGGTACTGCCCCCTCAGGGAAGGGGTATAAGTTTGGGCATTGGTGGAGCTCCAGCTGGCGTCTCCTCCTGGCAGGGACAGCTCTTTGCAGTGCTTGTGCTGCTCTGTGCATGCTAACCTAGCCTTGAAAATGCCCAGTTGAACAAACTGGTTTCCATTTAATAAATGAGCACTTTTCTTAACCCAGCCAAAATCATTATGCCTGGGGTATTCCCTCCAGATGTTCACCAAAATGTGCCAGCTAACCGTATGTCAGGAGCATATCTTTAGCTTGGCCCTGCAGGGATTGGCTGGCAGGATGGAGCCAGCAGGAGCTGGGCTGGCTGGCTGGAGCAGTGTGCAAGGAAAATGAGAAGTTAAATATCCAATAAGTGTGGTATAAAATGCTGTCCAGAGAGCAGAGGTCAAAGGAGCCAGCAGGCACAGGGAAGGGATCGTGGGGCTGCCAAAGAGAACTGATTTTCAAGGTGTGTAATTCATAGTTATGTAGTAATCACTTTGCAAGCTGTCTGGACAGGGAGGCCAGTGACAGCTGAACAGACACATCTCTGGGACTGAGCCCAGCCTGCAAGCTCAGGGAAGGTTCCTGGGAAGCCAGTACCAGCCACTTTTTTTGGATGGATGATAAGGTGGCACTTGCTGTGATGTGGACAACAAACTGTCCGGTTATTAGGATCTGCCAGCTGTCTTCACGTATAGCATTACTGCCACCATAAATAGAGAAACTTTGCCCCTGATACCAATAAGCCTGAAAACATGAATATTTGGAATATTTAGTGTCCCTGTTTGCTATAGCACTGAGCTAAGTACTTGGACAGGTGAGTGTTCCCACGGACAGTCAGTGCAGCCAGTAAAGAGACATTTTGATGAACAGGCAACTGAGCCCTGCTGTGCTTGGACAAGTCACTATTGATTTAAGTAATCTTATGCCCATACAGGATTTTTTCATCACTTGCTAAGAAACAAGAAGCAGCAGATAAAGATGAGTTTCATCAGAAGGAGGTTATTGCTGGAAATCCTTTTGTCTTTGAGCCTAATATGTGAAAACACAGACAAGTCTGCCTAAACAGAATAAAACAGAAAGCCAGATAATGCCCATAAAGGTTCCACATGCTGCTTTTTAAACCTCAGAGCCCCAGAAACAGATGAAGGGCAATTCAATTGCCCTTAATGATACTTCTCTGAATGCATGCTTTATTTCAAAAAGCCAACTGCTCTAAATGCCATTGACAAATACAATACTAATGTGCCAGTGTCAGCGTCCATATAAAACTGTACACTATTTTAGACATTTTGTGGCTTGTAAACATCAAATAGTTCATCTTGATGTACAAAGGAAAAGCTGACTGGGCTCAACAGTGGTATGGAATCGCTTCCTTAGATTTATTTTTAATTCCATGTGTGTTGGTGCAACACAACTGCAGAGAATAGTAATAGCTGTCTGTGGAGGTTTTCTTGTTGTTTGTTTGCATTTTTTAATGAACAAAGCTACATAAAAAGTATGATTCTTTGAGATGAAAATATATGTTTCTCTGAAATCTTATCCCATGTCTGTACTCAGCACTGGTGGTGCCACACCTCAAATACTGTGTCCACTCTGGGCCCCTCAATCCAGAAAGACATTGAGGTGCTGGAGTGTGGCCAGAGAAAGGCACCAGAGTTGGGGAAGGGTCTAGAGAGTAAGTGATATGAGGAAGTGGCTGAGGGAGCTGGAGGGGCTCAGCCTGGAGAAAAGGAGGCTCAGGGGGGACCTTCTCACTCTCTACAACTCCCTGACAGGAGGGGGGAGACAGGTGGGGGTCGGGCTCTGCTCCCAGGGAACAGGGATAGGAGGAGAGGGAACAGCCTCAAGCTGTGCCAGGGGAGGTTCAGGTTGGACACCAGGAGGAATCTCTTCCCTGAAAGGGTTCTCAGGCTGAAGGGGCTGCCCAGGAAGGGGGTGGAGTCCCCATCCCTGAAGGTGTTCAAGGAATGACTGGCCATGGCACTCAGTGCTTATTTGACAAGGTGGAGATCGGTCACGGGTTGGACTTGATGATTTTGGAGGTGTTTTCCAACCTTAATGATTCTTTCATTCTATGTTACATGCTAAGATGGTCCCCTGGGGGGATTTCTCCACAGAAAGAAGCCGGGAAGGTGAAACAGTGCATTTGTGAATGGTTTTGTATTGGTTGCTGTGTTGTATGCACACATCCCTGCAGGAACATGTATATGAATTTGAATGCAAAGTTAATTTAAGTGGTCTGTAATCTACTCTAGCTCAAGGTCTGGACTTTGAGAATCGAGAGGGCAGTGACAGTCAAGAACATCCTGATAAAATCTTTCATTGCAGTACAATCTAAGTCTCTGGTGTAAATCATTTTGTCCTGAAGAGCTGAGAGGGATGAACTGAGAACACACGTGAGGACAAAGGGAAAATCTGCAGTAAGTGTAAAGGGTGGGAGAAATGAGTAAATTGGGTAGTTAAAAAAAAAGTGAGATAAAGCTGAGGAAAAATTGACATCAGGTGACTTCTGCATCTCACGTAAAGGATTTAAAAATATTTAAGGAGCACAAAAACGTCACAAACTGAAGACAAGAAAATTGTGGGAATTGTAAACAGTTTGTGTGTGTTTCTTACAATCCCAATGAAATAGGTGATGACAGCCTCGTTCACAAGTGAGACTGAAAGTACCAAAGATGATGAGATATTCAGCTGAGAGTGTGAATATGCAAAAAAGAGATCCAGTTCTTCATAAATTATTCTTGATTGGCTTTATAATTAAGTGATTTATCATGAAATAATGGTTGACTTGTGGATTGACCAGAAGTTTAAAACTGTGACATCCAGACTGAATTACTGTCTTTGCTGTGCTAGTAATTGTGGGGAATGTTTTTAATTTTTTTTTTTAATTTTCTGCTTTAGGAAAACATGCTCTAGGATAATTTGGATTTAACCTTTCTGGGTAAACCCCCAGTCTTCAAGAGTAAAAACCCTATTGCAGAGAGCAAATTCAAGCTCTAGCTAATTATGGTTTTAAATTCCCTCACATTACTTCAGCTCAGTCATGTTGGTGGCAACAATTTTGAGAGGTTGCAGGTGAGATCAGCCCTCTGTTGTGGGAGGTACAGGAGACAATCTATGGTTCAAAGTCTTCACAGACTGTACAGCCACTACAGATCAAAGGAGGGAGAAGTAGCTTGTTTCAGGTTAAACTACAAGGACTTTACCTTATTAAAAGAGAAGCATGAATACTGAGCAGTGTGAAAGGAGCAGTCACCTGTGCAGTGAGCAGTGGGAGACCAGCAGGTGCAGGACAGGCAGGGTGACTGGTGAGGAGGAAATCAAGCTCATGGATTCTGCTGTCACCAGTCTGCTGTTGGCATGTAATGATGCTGCTTTTAATAGTTCATGTATCCTATAGAAACTGGTGCACTCTGAAAAGTACCTGGGAGAGAGAACTAGATCCCTAAGGAAAGGTCTTGTTGCTGCATTTTAGGAGATGAATATTTTACAACAAGAATTAAATTGGCAGTTGCTGTGCAGACCTCACAGAGAACCAATAATTAGGCAAAAGTCAGCAAGCACCTCACAGGGATGACTTTCCTTAAATCTATTGCTAAGGAAGAGCTCTAAGTATTTTGGTCTCTGTTATCTAAGCAGGGGGGTTGAAGCCTTCAGTGGCTGTGTGGAAGTTCCAAGTGGTGGGAGTCTTCTGCATGGGAAAGGGCAGGGTGTGGTGGTGAGGGAACATCTGCCCTCTCCATGACTGCTGAATTGAACAAAGTCCCTCAACCTCTTCCAGACCAACTCCAGTCTGGGAGCTCAGATGTACTAGCAAAACATTATGGTGGTGTGAGACAGTATTATCAGGCAAGGGATTTTAGATACTAACTGCTGTATAAGACAATGAACTCACACCACTGAATTTTATATTACATTTCTCACAGCTTACTGCCATTGTCAGTGAGAAAACCTTACACATTCAACTGCGTCTCATAAGAACTGTGATAGAATTAACCAAGGAGCTTGTTTTCATTATTTCACATTATTTCACTCATTTTACTTTATCACTTCATTGTCTCAGTAATTGTTCTCCAGTTCATTTAAACTAATCAACTATTTATTATGGTCATTCTTAGTTTAGTTTAATTTTCTGTTAGGAATCCCCCAGTTCTTTCAGAGATTGACTTGAGCTAAATGTCTGGAATGGCAAGAATGGAGGGAGAAGGGGAATTTGAGGCCAGTGAATATTCCTTGTACTGCTCTTGGCCATTTATGATTTGTAGCTTCCATGGAAATGAGCGCACTCTGGAATTGAACTGCTAGGAACTGTGTCACTGCAGCTGGAACCCTTTCTGTGTCTCTCAGGGCTGCAGCAGGAGCACATGAGGTTAGAACCAGACCCTACACAGAAACCAAGAAATTGCTCCAATAAATGGTCAAAAATGAGTGAGTCTCGGTAGGTTTTCCTAAGCCAAATCACTTGAGGGAAGTTTAGGATGTTGGAATGCTCACTCAGCATTGCTGG
This sequence comes from Dendrocincla fuliginosa, assembly GCA_035047845.1. Lineage (NCBI taxonomy): Eukaryota > Metazoa > Chordata > Aves > Passeriformes > Dendrocolaptidae > Dendrocincla > Dendrocincla fuliginosa. The sequence continues at coordinate 6,057,139 of JAWWMO010000030.1, read as the reverse complement.
GCCAAGGTGTGATGTTCTGACTTGCTGTGCCACAGTGCTGAGCGGGCTGGTGTTGGGCAGGGAATTAAACTGCCCTCTGCCATTGTGTTCTCATGTGGAACTTCTTACAGGAAGAGGTGACGTTTTTGGGTTTTTTTTCGGTACCTGTGTTATTAGGAGTAAATGACAAGATTGCCATTGCTCTTTTTCAGCAGATCCTTCTGTACAGCCCCCACCGTACTCAGAACTAGAATTCCCTGGCCCCTTTCCTCTGTTAGCTGACAGTGCAGCAGCCACCTACAGCACCGACTTACTTTTATATCCCACCCTTAAACAAATGAAAAGCATCAAGGAATGTCACACTCCACTGTTCTGTGTGTGCAAAGCAGCTTATTCTAAGACTAGGACATGACTGGCTCCCAAAATTGCAATGAAGATTTGGTTTTGATGAGGCAATGCAGCCAGCACCCCTTCTGTCTGGTTGAGAAGGTCTGTAGATGCTCCAGAAAAAGTTATAGACAGTGTGTTGCTTAGTCTGGGAAGAAATTCATCTCACATTAAATTAAGGTGTCTTCTGTGAAATTTGTGTCTTAGCATATTCTGACGTATTAATAATAACAGTTTTATTTTAAGATTTCCTATAGTTTTAAACTGGAAAGAGCATTTACAGATTTTGATGCTACCCTATGAGCAAGTGTGGGGTTTTCCCTTTCACCTTCAAGAAAGCTACAAGGTGTCTATTTGAATGCATTTCTGCTGTATCTCAAAATACAACCATGCTGGAATGAGTTCTTTCCAGATGAAAGTGGTACCTAGGTTTTTTCAGAGTTTTTAGATTAACCTTCCATGGTAGTTTAGTTTATAAAAGTGAGAGGAGTTTTGAGAAGCTCTTATTACCTCAAATAGACCTTCTATGTCAAAGGGAGGTATTCCCTGGAAAACAATGAGCTGTAGGATTTACCAGTCAACTTCATTTAGAGGATTTTAATTCTAGTCAGTACCCAGTCCCATCAGGTTGCTTTTGAGCCAGAGACAAGTTAAATGAAATTTTGTGTTTGCCACAGAACATAAGAAAGAGTATAAATATGAAGCTGTCACTTGACATCACACTAAGCTTATTTATCTCACCAGCACTACACACAGACTCTTTGCTGAGGAGAAAACATCCAGAGAGTATATTTCTCTGGAAGGGCAATGCAGACAATCTTTTATAAATATTAAAAAAAGAATCAAGTGATTATCACTGTGGGTTTTACTGTGTGCCTACTGTTACACTGTTTTGTGGGCCTGAGGCAGAACTCAGGCGGTGAAATAGCTCTGCTTAGAAAGGGGCCATACCCGGTACAGCCTCAGGACAACACCAGTGCCTCTGTTGTTGAATGGAAATAGCAGCTGATATCATTTTAATCATTCAAAAAAACCTTGCCAAGATATTTTTGTAGAGTTCCCTCTATTGCAGAAGTTGAATTTCAGTGCACTTGTTCACAAAGAATCGCTGTTTATGGCAAGAGCCTCTTAATTGATCATGTGGTGGGCTTTTTGATTAAATTAATGAAACTATTATATTACACCATCTAAAGGTCAAAGCTCAGATAAGGGCAGAGAGTGCCTTTCAGCACTGCCACTTAAAAGCCACATCAGCCCAGAGAGTGGGATGCTATTGACTGTTAGGGTACATATAACATATACATGTGCAATCACTGTCTCATGCTGCTGTCTTTAAAACAGTGGGTTTGACTATACTGATTTTACAATTGGTATATTTTTGGCATTTATTTGGGAGTCCAACATTACTGTACATAGAATTTGTGAAAGTGAAAATACAGAGAACTTCAGAGTTCTCTACAAGCGAATGTCAGTACTATGTACTATAAGCCAGTACATCCTCTGAGTATGACAAAACAGTTAAACTGTTGTTTCAAATTCTAGATCACACTATATCCATAACTCTCTAATCTCATATTCTCCTTTAAATTATAAATTGCTCAAGTGTCTTGGACTAAGCCAAGGGAACTTTTGGAATGTATTTAATATGATTTTATTAGCTTTACTGGAGGCTCAGGATGTGATTTGGTGTGTTGGAGACATATCTGTATTCAGTGATGCCTCCCTCAGGATTCATTCTCTTTTAATGAACAGTGAGAGACAGCAGCAGCGTGTGTGATGTAGGGTTTAGCATGGTTGATGAGTTTCTGCAGTTAAAAAGTATGTGTCATTGTTATTTACTCTGTGTTATTTACACTGCAAGTCTCTCAAAGGCCCTAGCCCCATTGCACTAGGCAATGGGAAAATACAGATAGTATCTATGTTATTTAGCTGGTTTTCCTGGGAATAAGAGGTAGAGGCAAGACTTGAGGAAAGTGAGTCAGACTCCTTCCCCCATGAGCTTTCCTGAAGCCGTGGACTGAATTCTCCCATAGCTGATCCCATTGCTGTTGTGGCTGGTACCAGCTCTGGGAATCATAGCGTGTTGTTCTGTTTGGCTCAGCTGTGTAGGACCTACCCTTTCGTCGTCTTTGCTGTGGGTGAAAAGGCAGATGGTCCCCTAAGTTAAAATAGCCTGTTGCTTCATCATCTAAAATGCTCTGAATGCCTGTCTGTCTTTTAGGAACAGGAATAGGAACCCGCTATTTTCATCCTTCCCATATAGCCCCCAGTGCCCAGAGATCTGCAGTACTGCCTTTCACTGTGCCCATAGTTTCTCATTTCACTGATAAACTCAGATATCCTTGCAATGATAAAGTAGACTATTGAATTGATAACATTTTCCTTGTAGCACAGTATATTTTCACTACCTTCAAGATTTAAATTAATTGGTGTACATCTTTAACTATGCCTCCTAAAACAGTTATAACTTGCATATCACAGCCAAATCCTCAATATTCCAAAGTTTTATTGACATTTGATGATATTTGTTTACTTATTAAAAATGCAAGAAAAAAAATTGACATTTCTTATCTTTTTTTGCTGTACACTTCTAGATAAGTGCACACAGTTTAATCTTTGTTTCCTGTAACAAGGTATTGGATTCTGGCAAAACTATTAATTATAGAAGTTTTAAGCAACTCTTTCCAATAAACTATTGTTGGTATAGCAGATTTTTTTTTGCTTTTTAAGCCAAAACAATGCCCACTAAGAAACTTTTCTCAAAAAACCCCAGGCATACAAACATTAAATAAAGCAGGTAGGAATGCGAGCTCATGTATCCAGCCACAGATCTGGGGCTGGAAACGGGCTTTAAGCTGACATTGGCTCCAGTGAGTTCATTTGCATTCACTTGTCTATGTCCTCAGGGCTTTGGACTAGGTGTAATAAAATGTTCCTATGCCTTGCACAACGCTGAGAGATTAATGCAGTCCGTGTGTCCCCCTGAACGCTTTGGAGATGTCTCTGTCACTGTCAAGAATTGATCCCAGTACTCATAACCTACCAGCCGGCACTCAAAGACACAATCAAACCTGGCATTTATGCCATTACAGCGCCAACACAACGCACTCATTGTCCTACAAAAGCTCAGCCATCCTCTTGATTATCAATACCGTCATTTTTTCTTTAGTTAAGAGATTGATTCCTTTAACGTCGCGGAGTGGAAGAAATAAACTTGCCGATCAATAGCATAGCAGGCTTTCTTTTCTCGCCTTAGACAATCCTGATAAAAGCACTTTTAGATCGCTTATCTCACTGAGTCAACCGCTAGGGTAGAAACGGCAGAAACCTCTGCATTAAAAAACTTTCTCTGGTGGTTTGTTTAGGGGTCTTTTAGGGTAATCTGAATTTGGTCTGTGTAGTTGCCATTAAGCTGCCTTAAAATTCTCCAATAAGCATCAGTTTGGCTGTTAAAAGGCTCACTGCTATAAATTTGCTGTGTTGATGTTACATTCCAGTAGTTTAAAAAGCAGCACCAGAACACCCCGAGTTCACAGTTCAAATTAATTTGAAAGTTGGATGGGGCACTGAATGCTAATAATGGAAAATTGATCCTGAGAGATAAAGCTCATTACCTAGGAATGCAGAACTGGTGTATTACCTCAGCATAGGTCTCTCCGTGTCCTCTATAGGAGTAAAGTTACAAAACGTACAAGGAATTTTTATTTATATATTTTCTCTAGAAGGATTTTTAGAGGACACTGCAGTGGACTTGTATGCGACCTGTTAAAGAATCTGTTCAGTATTCGAAGGAGGAAAAGAAAATCCATCCAGAATTTTCCCTAGGTATGGAATCATTGAGTAAAGCCTTGAGTAAAGACTGAGTATGGGCCTCATTGCTGCTCCTCTGGATAGCAGACATCTACTGGAGGAGGAAGAACGAGCCTGGCTTTGAGTAGAGAGCATCACTGCAGTCTCAGGGTAACTCCACAGTCCGGGGGTTTACGCTGTGCAGGTTGCTTCTCGGCTGTGCTTCCCCGTCAGCATTCCTGCTGCGCCTGATTCCCTGTGTGTATCTTAACTCATCCTGGGTGTGATTGCAGAGTCCTTTTGTGTCGGGGCTGTCACTCAGCTGCTGTGTCATTGAGTGCTATCAGCTCTCCGGGGGTCCTATCAGAGCCAGTCTCTAACTGGAGGTGCATTGTCTGCAATGCTCAGGCTAACAAAGGACGAGCCATTACAGCCTATTACGTGTGAAAGGAACTTTCCCTGGACTCTGAAAGTGGCGCAATTTGTTTAAGAACTCCACCAAAGTGCCCTAAGTGGGTGCTTAGCGCTGTCCTGTAGACTTTGGATGGCTCCCCTGCTGTGCCGCTTTGCTTAATCCCCTCTCAGGAAAACTCAAATCTTCATTTCTGTTCGTTATTAGCATCATTTCTGCCTCACCTCTGCTGCAATCCTTTATCCCTCCTTTACTGGAAAAGTGAAGCATCATCCGACCAAAGAAGGGTCTATGTGGGCTTATTTTATTTTAAATTCACACTAACTTTTTAAAAAAGAAATGTTCTTTATACGTGGGAATTAAAACTTACTGATGCTGGAAAAAATAATAGCACCTCTAGTGATATTAAGAATGTCTAGTATGCGTAGGGATAATTCCCTGCTGTAAACTGATGTACAGCAACCACTGTACCTCTCATCTCTTTGACCTAAAAATCAAACTGATAAAATTCAAAAACAGGAGTCAGGAATTGCAGAGAGCTGTTCACCAGAGGTCCAGACTCTGCAAAAAAGATGCCCTAGGCACTCATGAAAAATGTAGCTGCTCTGCCTCTTTTTGCCCAGTAGGGTCATGTCCAAATTCTTTCACCTTTAAATCACGTTGCCTCTTGCTTCACTATTGCATCTTGCCCTTGTTTCTAGTTTGTTGCTGCCTTAGAGGCTTCTGTTCCAGAAACTAGAGAGGAACATTTATTAAGAGAGATTTATTTGGAAAGGTCAGACTCTACATTACCTCAGCATTAGGTTCAGTCTGCAGAATAATGATTTCATTTAGAACACTGAGATTCTTCAGACTTATTGCTTATTTTAAAATATGACTTGGAGGAATCAAGCATATGTCAAAGTGTGGTAAATAAGTGGATCTCTGTTCAGCTGAGGGTTTCTGAAGCACTGGAAGCTTTAATGTTTTGGTCATTCGTTTGGATTAGATTTTGATTTTAATAACAAATCCTGCATATTGTTGATATTTTAAAAACAGAGCACATCTCCCCCAGATCCTTTCTTCTCCAAACTAGAATTCAGGTGGCTTCACATTTCCTGCTTTAGCAAGAGAAAGAATTCTAAACATGCAATAGGCAGAGAATTACTCATTGTTTTGTAACTATGGATGTTAGTCTAATCATATATGAATAATACCAATAGGCTTTGTTCATGTCAGCCTATAAATCAGTCCCTGTTGTTTTGTGTTACAATTCATTAGTGCTTCCCCATAAACTCTGTCACAGCTTCTTTTGAATACTTGCACTAGGACAATAATAGAGCTGTTGTAAAAGTCCAGATTTTGGAGTCAGGGTTTTAAATCGTGGCTTCCTTTAAAAAGGCCTCATTGTACTTGTTATAGGGCTTTCTGCCTGCATGATTTAGTGATGTACATGCTTATGTGTTTAGCAATGCAGCACACAGGAGCTGTGGCCCTGTGTAGCAGCATCTGGAAATTCAGATATATTCCAGATACATTATGAACACAGATCAAAAAGAGATATACAGACATCTCTTTTAAGTATGTGACAGGATAAAGCAGATTCAGATGTACAGGGACTTAAGAAGCAGTACTAGGTGGCTGTGTTATAAAACAAGTGACTTAGGCATTGTTACAACTTTTGTGGGCATCATGGTTTAAATAGGCCCTCGAAGATGTACAGTGCAATAATTTCATGGGTATTTAAGGGACACCTCTTCCCAGTGTTGGAGGCAGTGCCTGTTTAAAATGTAACAAGCAGATAAAAGATGCTGGGGTCAGGATCTACCCTGAGGTGGGGATGGAGCTCCTGAACTCAGGGAGAGCCTACCAAGATAGGCAGAGGCTCAGAAGGGCTTTGGGCATGGAGAGGAGCAGCTCATGTTTGAGGTCACGGGAGAAGGAGGAAGCACCTAAAGAAAGGGTGTGTAGGAAAACAAGTCAAGTGAGGTAAATCGTGTTTTCAGAGACTAGCATGAAAGTTTGCATAACTGCATAGGCCTTTTGCATGTTGTGCAGAAAATTCTGTAAGGGTTTGGCATGCTGGGGCTGTGAGACACTGGAGAGAGGCTCCATGTCTAAAGAACACCCTGAGCCCCAAGAGGGGGACAGTGAAGGAACGCTGAGAAGATTGTAGATACTTTGCTTTATAGCAGAGATAAGGGTAGATGTTAGGGATGAATGAGGGTTTAAGAGCTCTCTTCTAGTTATAGAGGTAATTCTATGGAAGGAGCATCGTGTAGGTCCACGAGGAGAGGTCACAGATGCGGCTTGCTCTTTTAGTCTGAGCAGACAGGTCTGGAGTAGAGAGAACCTCAAGACGTTATAGATAAAGCCTGAGTTGTGTTTAGGGAGGAAATACTTGAGAGCCTGTGGGACAGAAGAAGGGCAGAATGCTGAGACTCTTTCTAAATGTTGTAGAAATGGTGACAGGATGGAAGATTAGAGGTATGTTTAATAAATATCACAAGAGGTGAGTCAGAAAACTGAAAGACAGACAGGATTTCAGATAGAACAGTGCTTTGTGCACTTTTTTATTCTTCTTTCTCCTTATTTTTTTCTCTCTACTTGTTTTACACATTATTGTCAGCTCTTTTCCAAAATTTGCTTCTTGCTTAAAGACTGTATTTGCTGCTGTTTTGTAAACTGCTGCCTCAGTCAAGACACATTGCCTCCAAGTTTTCCTTTTTATCCCTGCATTTTTTGTCTCCCTGCACGACTTCTTTAATACCTTCTTAGCCTGTGTTTCTTCAACATCAAACCCATGGTTTTTTACTCATTTCAGAGCTTTTCAGCATTCTGGCTTCCTCTGGCTACCCGTGTGTATTGGCTTCCTTCCTCTCTGGCAATGTCTGTATTTGATTCAGTATCTTGAAGGCTTCTTTCTTACTGTCTTGTGAGCATGGAGCATCATTCCAAGGCTGATGGATAACTTAATCTCTTCTTTTCCTACTGCTATTACACATAAGCTGCACAGAAATTACCAACTGAAAATAGCCTTCTGCCTTCATTTTTGTAGCAATTATAGGATGCTGGAGATAGGATGTCTCCTTCCAGTCCATCTCAGGGTGCTAAAATGAAAACAAAATAACAGTTGTTTAACTATTCAAGTTTCTGCATCAAAAGCTTGTTTCTTCACCACCTTAAACCACATATTCTCTTTTATGTCTGTTCAGAGTGAATGAAAAATCATAACATAAGGGAACTATTTAGGGTTTAAGTTGATGGAAAAATTGGGCGTGAAACTAAAAACCCCAAAAAGTCAGCTGCCCTTACCATTAACACTTAACAGAGTCTGTCATTTTGTCAATGACTGAGGAAAACATTTTAATGAAAAAAAAAATCAAGAAGATGCATGTAGTATATGAATGGTACCTGAAAATTGCTTACTTTGAGTCTGACCCTGGAAACCTCAACAAAGAGAGTACAGGGTTTTCTAGCCCAGTTGGGACTTGATATCCCTCCCACCAGAGTGGTGTTTGGGCATCTGCTTTGCTTAAATCCTGCAAAATGATTCACAGAGATTAGATAGACTTCAGCACACCTGCATTATTACATCAAGTCTAACACAAAAAGTGACTTGCCAAAAGCAATATAGAGATCAATGACTTAGCTTAAAAATAAAATTCAGGAAGCCTCATTGCCTGCTTCCTCTGTCCCCACTAGACACCAGTTACTCCGTAAATACGTGATCAAAAGATTGCTCTAATGTGTGCCTCCACTTACAAACAGACAAACAAAAACCCCAAAACAAACAAACAAACAAAAACCCCCAAACCCCTAAACCAAAAACAACAAAAAATCAAACTGAAAAAAAATATCAATCTCCTGGGAACCACTTAATAACAGTGAGGTGACAATTTTTTAATTGTAAATCCAAATGAATGAGGGTGTTGCTTGCCATCTGTGCCATCTCTGTTTTCACGCCTGAAACATGACCTGTCACAAGTAAGATATTTAGTGGACAGTACAATGAAATCACTCGTTATTTATGGGAACCTGTGCACTCTGATTAAGGAGGAGAAAACTGCTGTCCAAAGTGGCACTAAAATGAAGTGAAGCCTGAGAGCCTGGTTTGTGCTGCCACCTACCATTTACCCACGACCCGCCTGAGCACTGCCTGCCTTCAGTGTCTCCCTTCTCTTCTGTTCCTCCTCTACACGCAGCAGCGTCTCACTGGAAGCAAGAAAACCAACCCAGGATCCAAAAATAAGGGGCACATGTGCTTATGAAAGATTTTCTATCAGAAAATTCAATCAAGGTTCTTTTAATCAAAACATTAATCTCTCAGACACATATCACAAAACTTAGAGCGAACCTGGCTGCTGGTGCTCCTCTTCAGTCATTCTGAAAATGATTCTGAAAAGCTATCAGCAAAAGGTCGGAGTGAAGAGAGGCAGCACAGATGCTGAGAAGCAGTTCTAAGATATGATGAACTTGATATTTTTTGTTTATCTCTCTCTGTGAGTTCAGGCCTTTGGGGAGGCAATGAAATGGATTTGGGCAATGCCAATCAATAAAGTGAAAATCACTGTAAAGGGTAGGCCACACATGCAATAATGAGAGATTATTCTCTTGCACTCAAAAATAGGTCCAAGTTTGTTTTAATTTAAGGGGGCTGCAAAGCTGTAAAAAGGCAATATTTAAAAAGAAAAAAAGGCTGGATTCCTTCTTAGGTGGCAGAGGAGTTTGCTGGAGGTTGCAGGGATCTCATCCTGGACCATGGTAGCAATGATGCCGTGCAGGTTCCAAGCGGGTTTTTAGCTTGGCTTGCTGCTGAATGCAAGCAGAAAGGACAGTGATGTCTGCTCGCGGTATTTTGAGGCCATTATTTGGGTTTTAATTACAGTCAAAACCTTCAACAGGCTCTAAACCCTTCCTATGAGCTCAGGGCACTAGTCTGTTCACTGGAATGGCTGCAGCCACTTTTGGGTGTATTGACCTTCACTGCTGTGAGGTCCAGTGTAAGCAAGGATGGGATCCTTCCTCTCAGCTGCTTTTTTCTTATACGGGATGTGATTCTCTTCTCCTTTGCCATAGTTTGCCATTTAAATCTTACATGATTTTTTTCAGCGAAGATTCTTCCAAACCTTTTTCTTTCCAAGCTAAAATTGTGTTGGCATAACAAAGTGATCTCCTGTCAGTGACTTTATCCAGGATACATCTGCTCTCATCGTTCCTGGGCACGGTGTTAATTAGATTTCTCTGAAGCCTATCTTGCAGCAGATGTTTAGCCTTACCCTTTACCATGTTTCCAAGAGGTCAGAGACAAACTTTCCTAGGAACAGAGTTTTGTTGTGTTTTGGAGATACAGTTTGTTGCCTTTTAAAGTGTTTTACTTTTCACAGATCCATGAAACACTGTCCTAAATTTAATTGCAACATGAAGCAATTCATCTCCATCCATTAATAATATAGTGCAGTGATATCATAGGGCTCCCAGTGCTTGATGGGAAGGATATAGATTAGGTTTTTTTCCCTTTTTCCTGTATCACAATAAACATCTGGGTGCCATAAAGTGTTGATTACAGCCAAGAAATGTAATATCTGGGGCACTCACTGCTGCCTAAATGAATATTTCAAACTGTTAACATGCTCTCACACTATTTGGAACAGTTTCCTTGTGCTGGTGCAGCACTGCCCTCACTGCTGTTCTCCTCATGTCCATAGTGGGGTGCCAATCTCACCCAAAGACAAGAACATGCAAAAATAAACTGGGACATGATAAAGGCAGAGAAAAAAGGATACTGCTAAGTATAAGTAAATTAAAAAAAAAAACTAAACAACCAAAACCTCCCAACAAAACGTAAGCAGGCTGCAGTGAGATCCCTGTTCCATCACATTTCCACTGAGGAAGTAGAACCCGTATAATGTGAGCAAATTAATTTTGCTGTAAGCTGGATAACAAATACTTGAAAATATAAGTCAAGCAATGGTTGCAAACACAGAGGGCATGTACAGCAAGCATTGCCTGCACCCTGTCTCCTTAACTACCAGAAAGCAGGGGTATGTCTGCTTAACCCTAAAACAGAGAAGGGAAATGTTTTGGCAGATGGGAAAAATGGGTAAAAGAAGTGTATAGAAGCACTTACTGTGGATAGTTCTTGGGATGTGAAAGAAAATCAAGGCTTTAAAGCCTGGTTTGTTTAGGGTTCTTTTAAAAGCTCTTTGCTTCTTTTTTTTTTTTTTTTTAGGATAAGTTCTGCATTAATTTCTTCAAGAGCTGAAGAACAACTTTCCCTTGCTTCACAGAAAAGGTAAGAAAATAATTGTTTCTACGATTCTTCTGCCTTATTTTTAGTCCCTACAAACATAGCCCAATGTGGCCTTCTGATGGAAACCCTCACATTCAGACTGAAAATGTACTGCAAGGTGCTCTTTCTGTAGTGAACCTTCTGTCAACCGAATCTGGGGAGCTTTCTGTAGTATGTAAAGCTAGTTCTCTACTGAGGAACTGAGAAATAAAAACAGCTCTCCATGTTACCAGTTTGTCCAGGGCAGTGCTGGGCTGGGCTGATGATTTCCACGCCACGCTCCCTGGTTGCACTGCTGCCGGTTCTTTAATATGTAAAAATATTGTTATGCTTAATATGTAACAGTAAGGTGATTTTGCCATTTTCTGCCTTTCTTTGTGAAGTGCCTGGGACAAAGCAGTGGCTTGCTTTGTTTTTTTTGTTTTGGTTTTTTTTTAACTCCCTCCCCAGAGAAGGCAGTGATATTGTGGGCAATGCCTCAAAAGCACACCTGTTTGGTGCAGCATTTTTTGTTTATAACTTCTGTTTGCTGGAAGAGCACAGAGAAAGAAAGGGAAAGAAATGGGGATCAGAAGGAAAGGGAAAGACAGCAATGAACACCATTCTATTTACACTTAACAATGTTACAGAATTGCCACTCTTAACATATTGCTGGGCCATTCTGCTACTGCAGACATTTCTTCTTTTCTTTCATGATAATGAAAATGAAATACTATTTCACCTTGAGAGCTTTACTTCTGCAATGGGATTTCAATCATAGTGCATTTGTCCAGAAACCACCAAACCTTGAGATGAATAAAAGGTTTGACAGCTGCACATCGATAAGCTCTAGTGACCTATTTTCCTGTGCTCCTACCTGGATTATATTGTGGGAGCAGGCTATACCAAAAGTGTGATTATTGCTAAATTTATAATGTGGTCCACCCAGAATCACAAATAATGGATTTACAAGAAAAAAATACATTGTTTGGAGGAGTCTTAAAAATAAAATTATTTTAAAAAAAGAAAAATCTACTGCTGGGGTCTTGCAAGTCTACTCGAGCCATTTTAAATTAGCTCAACAAATTATTTTTTTAATGCCTCACTCTATCTTGGAAGAAGAGAAAAATTGATAAAAATAGTTTCCTTCCAACTAGCTCTTACACCAGGCCCCTACAGCAGGAAATGCAAATTTAAAAAGTGTTGTGTGCAGGATAATTTACTAGTGTACAGGTTGCCTACAATATGTACTAAATCTTTTTCATAACTTATTAGTGCTATAAAGGTTTTGAATCTTTTCAAAGTACTTTTGATTTGTTAAAGTGTGAGGTTTGAAAGCAGATGGCATTGGTGTCATCTCATACAGTATGAGGTGTACAGATACACTGTAATGTTTGAGTGCAAAGTCAAGTGGAAATGATGAGATCCCAGTAGCAAACCAGCTCCTTGTGTGCCTCCATTGAGGGGTAATCATTGTGAAATGTGCAGGTACTTCTGAAGTGTCTTACCATAAAAATAGCACCTTTATTTCAGCATCAGTAGTGACAGGTGTCTCTTCCCTCCACTTGGTTCCTATAAGTGGAGTGTGTGATCTCCAGGCATGCAATACTGTTTTGACTGACACTGAGTAAGTTAACAAATAAACAGAAATAAGCTGGGACAGATGTTTGGCAAGATCGGTTTCTGCCACACAGTTCAGGCTTAGGAATCAATGGAAAAGTAGGGAGCTATGGAGTTCCCAGCTCCAATTAATAAAGAAATTTGCAACGAAAGACATACAAATGCCATAGAGAGGTGCTATAGAAAATTCATTAACAGCTGTTGAAGAAGTTCTCGTGACAGAGGTTGAAAGTTAGTGGTAGCTTTCTGATTTGTCATCAGTGGGATGGTTAAAGAGATTGATTCAGCTTTGTAACCACTTCTGAATGCTCACAAGGTTTGTGCCTAGAAATTTAACTTTAAGCTTCAGGACTAAGTCCTAAGATGTAAATGCATAGACTCAGCAGGGAATTCTAATCACAACAGATAAGTTGTGTAGAGAGGTTCTGTTCAGATGTTTCTTGCATTTCCTGATGATGACTCTCTTCTCTCCTCTCAAAAGTACAATATAATGCCTGATGATCACGGTGCTTGGCAATTTGTTATTTCAGTATGTTTATTTTTCACTCCTCATTGCTTTGGAAGTCAATGCAAATCTCATTTAAGATGTTACTGGGCATTGTGCTCGTGAGAACAGGGGAAGAAGAAGAAAATTGAAAACTCTGAGAACAAAAAAAGCTCTGGTTACCCTGGTGGACATACAGAAAAGTGCAGATTAGTCCTGGCTGCAGTGCCCGAGAGTTGTTGCCATAGACCAAATTAAAAACTTGCCTCCTGAACCAGAGAAAGCTTCTGAAAGATTCCCTCTGCCAGTGGTAGTGATAACTCTGGGAGAAAATTCTGATCAGAATAGACATCAACTCATATTTTAAAGTAGGCTGACAAAAGAATCCTGTTTTTTATACTAAAAAGAAAAGTTGCTCCAGACCCATTGCTTAGCCTAGCATGTACTAGTAAGTGCTGAAAAGATATGGAGGTATTCTGAGATGAAGAGTCATTCAGTGAAGGGTTTATTCTATTATTTCCACGTATCACGTCACTCAGCCCCAAAACTATGAGACTGTATCTGTGTGGGGAATGAGAGATTGGTTTTGGAAGGGAATTACAGAGGTGGATCTAGAGAGACCATTGCTGTAGTGTAAAGTTGAGAATTGAAAGTTAATAAGTTAATTACTGTTAAGGGAGAGACTTCAGAGTTGCCAGTAGGTGCCCTTCACTGAATGTTGAGCTGAACACAGTTGTTAAATGTGTTTAGTTGAAAAAAAAAAGAGTAAAAATAATTCAAATTACTTGGGATCTCAAATTCTAGCAAATTTCAGCATGACTTTCATTCCTAAATCTCTTAGGAGTCATCTCATACCTATGATAAGAGAGAGGTTCACTTTGGGTTCTCCTATCTGCAATATTGTGATGGTAAAATGCAGATATTACCTGGAAAAAAATGTGAGTTTTGTGCAGTGTTCCAAATGATTCAGAACTCTTTCCAGAGGGGTAATAAAAGGCACTGAGGGAGCATTGGGATGATGATACCACTAGAAGCTGCTGGTTGGCAGGTTGTTCAGTACCTGGGTAAAATCAACCCCTAGATAGCATAAGTACGTTACCTAACATGATTCAGAATAAGCAATTTTCATATTGATGGCTTTCTTGCTGTATTAGTGAAAAGATGGTTCACCACTGTAATGGGGGCATCGCTTAAATTACACCACAATTGCTAATGTGGAAAGAGGTTGCTAATGAAGTAAAACTATCCTATGCTAATGATGTTCCTATTGTGTAAATAATGATTTCTATATTCACAACTGGTCTGTTATATTAACAAGAAGTGAACTACCCTATCAGTGTTGTAATAAGGCTATTTATATACTGGAACTTGTCTGGGATATTAGAAAGTGCCTGAGAGCTTCAGCAGGGACAGGGATGTCTGAATGATGGACAGAAATTGGGATGTCTCCTGTGACTTCTGGATATGTCACAGTTTGGAATTTCAGCTGCTTGATTCGTAGCTGAGCTCCATAACAGGAGACCAAAATTTCAGTTCTGGAGCTGCACAGCTCCAAGGTCTGTAGGATTGGAGTGGTTCTGCCCTTTAGCCATTACTTCAAAAATCCCTCCCAGACTTCTATATCATTTTCTTCCATCTTTACTTAAAAATGTTTTTGTCAATAATGAAAGGAATGAAAATGTGTTGTTCTACTTGGAAATTTTTGTGTCATTTACACAAACACGCCCCCCCAGCCCCAAGCCAACAGACAGAGAGAGGTAAAACTGTGCCTTGAGAAAAGGGTAAGTTTATATGTAGGAAGTATAAAAAATTAAATACTGCAAGCTCACAAAGAAATGCCTCCTTTTGTAGAAGCTGTAGTAAGAACACAAAGAATATAAACAGTAGGCATTAGATAAGCTGACTTGTCTTTTGAAGAAATACTTTCTCAATTATTTTAGTACTTGATATTTTGTGAATGCTTCCTGAAATGGTATATTTTTGATTTTTGTGGAGACCACTAAGTATGAAATATCAAAAGTGACTTCTACAGAGAAACTCCTTTCAGGGAGGGCATAATACCAGTCTTTGGCAAAGTAAGTTGTCTTTTATGGCTTTTTCTGAAGCTCAGTGGGGAATTTTGTAAACCCAGATTCACGAGTCCCATTTAGGAGTATTGTTACTGGAGCTCAGCTTTGCGTTCAGCAAAGTTCACAGGCATTTTTCAGTAAACATAATCAATTCATGTTTTCTTAGAATGCTAGTGACTGACATTTCAAATAGGCACAATATGCAGCTAAACTGTATGAAAAGTAACCTTATTTGAAAAGTACTGTTTACTCAGATCTTAAGGACTCTGGGAAGATGTTCTGTGCTTGTTCTGTCCTGTCCTTGCACTGCTGTTACTGCAGGCTTTGGGTCCTGCCAGCAGTGCAGAGGGTGACACGTGCTTGTTCTTCCATATAGGAAGAGTATTCTGGAGAAAGCTTTATTTGGAAAGGACATAGGTGTGAATCTGTTGGAGAAAGGGAGGTCAAACCCACCTCATCTTTATCTGAAGTGCCTTACATAGGTCCCTAAGCCTATGGGATTTGTAATGACAGGATTCCCCAAGGCTGAGTGTTCCACCATCTCATATGCTCTGTGTCAGAGCCCATACAACCTCATCCAGCTGCATTTTCCTGCAGCCAAGTAATATGTCAGTCTGAAGTGTCTCCTCTAGAAAAGCAGGAAGCATTTAAAAAGGGGGGTGTCCCTCATTTCCAGAGGAGATGGGTTCTGATGGAGCATTCCACTGTGCAAATGAACGTATTCCAGTGATACAAGAAGCCTTAATATTTAATTATTAGCATGAATAAATATTGGGACAAATCAGGCTGCAAATAGGAGACAAACTGAGTAATGTTACTACAGAGCAGAATTGACCTGGTAAATAAGATACACATAGAAGGGGGAAAGCTTTGGTTTGGTTCAAGCATGTGGCTGGTTTACAGTTATAACTCAGGTATTTGTCACAGGAGCTCACACTGACCTATTTAGTGAAAATGCTAATGTTTTTAACTGATGATTAAATGTTAAATTAATGTTTGTAACAGATTAAATCAAATATTTATGATATAATGTCTCACAGATCAGTTAATGCATCTCCCATATCCTTTCCTCACTGCAGCTCATTTATACAGAACAGAGTGCTTTTGTGATTTTAAGACATCTGATGCACTCCTGGTAATAGAAGTTAATATTAATTTCCAAGTATAAATGTATTTTGACTTTTAACCTGGATCTTGTTCACATCTTTTAATGCGTTATTCCAGTTTTCTGTAGTGTAGCTGTGCTCATAATTGCTTTCTAAGAGGAAAACCAGATGAAGTCTTGCCTCAGTTAACTCTCTGTTCCTGAACACTAGAGTTTCAACACGTTTTGAGAAAGATGTATATGTCATGGCTCCTTATTTTATTATTACGAAGTTTGCTTTTTTGATTGCTTATTGAATTCTGTACCCCTGTCTCTGCTACAGCTTAGAGGTCTCCTTTGGAACATATGTGCTTGGTGTATTCTAGGCTGGGCATGTAAGGGGGCTGTTTGTGGGGCTGATCTCCCCTAAAGCAATGGGATTGGGAGCAGCTCCAAGGACTCCTCCAGGCTAGGCTGGAGAAGAAGGCAACAGCAGCTCCTTTTTTCCTGTGTTTTTTATTGTAGTGTGGGCAGAGGTCCAGCAGAAGGTGCTCGCTCTACCATGCTCACTCTGCTCAGTTTGCTATAGAATTCGATGGGAATTGGGCACTTAATTCTTTTGGGCGTCTCTGAAAATGTCAGCGTCAAGTTCAGGGGCCTTTGTGGGGATGGGTGCCTATTTCATCAATGTCTCATGACCATGTGATGCTATTTGTGGGATAAATAAATAGAAGTGACTACATCTTATGCTACATCCATGTTTAAATATTTTAAATATTTTCTTGGTAGCTCAGCAATGAATGTGACTTTTATACACTCTAATACATTGTTTTTAAGATCATGGGTAATATTTTTTTCCCAATGTTACTGTGAAACCTTAGAAGTTAATTACTTGAGATAGCTGGATTATTTTTGCTTATCTTTATTCAGCTGGGATTACATACAATTTGAATGGAGCACAGTGGTATGAGTCCACTTCAGATACAGTCAATTATATAAGTCTATCAGCAGCTATTTTATTATGGGAACAACAGAGACAGAAGGCTTGTGTTCTGTGATGAATGTAGATTAGAAAGAGGTCACCCTGACACACATAATTAGTTTCAGAATTTTAAATTAATAGGTAGTGTGCCCCCAAGGCATCCATACATTGAGGCTGAGGCTGCAGGATAGCTGGTCCAGCTCCTGCCTGCTTTTGTCAGCAATGACATGGCTTAATGCACTGCTTGTATAATGGCATAAGATATTATGGCAGGGCTAAATCACTGTGAAAACAACATTTGCATAATACTTTGGTCATACCACATATATTTCCCTTTGGAAACATTTGCACTGTTAAATTATTATGGGGATTTCTAAGAGATGGTTGGCTCAGCCTGGTAGGTCTTGAGGTGCTTTATGAGACCTAAGCAGATGCTTAAACAAGTTTCTTCAAACAGTTAATTGAGAGGATCTAGAGGTGTGTGGAACTGCCTGTCTCATTAACGGGAGCAGCACTAACTTAGAGGGACTAAACTCAAGGGGAACTGAAAGGCACTGCCTGTCAAGACCTGAATTACAGCATAGAATTCAGGCTTCGACCCTAAACTGGAACAAAGCAAACCTGAGAATTCCATTTCTGAGGAATTCGACTGCTAACTCCATCTCTTGCAACAGATCAATCTTTTCAGGTTTTTGTCTGCTGCTGGCAAGAAGTGGTTATAGGCAGGATCACACATTTCCTTCCTCATCTGTAGGCTTAGGCATAATACCTGTTACTTGAACTTTTTGAGATGCTTTGGTTTCAGTGTGAGTCACAAATTCATCCTAGATGTTCCAGGAGATAAAAATCTTGAGTAGCACATGGAATCTAGTAGCAAGTGACACTTTTCAGTGAATTTAATGCTGTTTATTTTGTGGTTTGTTCAGGCATCAAACTGGGAAAAAAATTAAGTCATTCATTTCATAAAAATGGAGACAATGTGGGCATTCATTCCAAGGGACTGACACTTGTGAATTATAGTAGTATGAGTGAAAGGAAACTGGGAGAGGATTTTCAGTGCTATGGGTTTTCTGTATTTTGGTAGACATCTGTAATCAAATACTTCATCATCCTTATGAAAAATGTCTCAGATACCTCTCTACTTCACAGCAAGCTTTAGTTGAGGGGAAAAATATAAGCAGCTTGTTAAATGGTCCATTTTTAGATATTTTTAAGAAGCGTGTAGGTCTTATATGAGTGAAATAATTCTAAAATATAAAACCTCCAGAAATCAGTAGATGAAGACAATTGCATAGTACTAGTTTAGAGTCTTTTGATTTCCCTTAAAATGACATTATTTGTCAGTCAGTGGCTCTTATGGAGCCACGTGTAGGTAGGGTAGGGTAAATGGAAGGTGTGGCAGGCAGATCCACAACTACTCAGCCCTTTAAAATTCTTCTTGGTTGTTTGGTTGGTTTGTTTAGAGATGATGTTATTGAAATAAAATGTCACCAAGCAATGGTTTCCTGCTGCCACTTGAATGCTGTAGTAAACCCAATTATTTATGTTATAATTATCTGTTTTATGGAAGATAAATACTGGAACAATCCCAAAATGTTTGTTTTGAAAATAGAAGGTAGTGATCCTGTGACATCCCTCTGTTACGATGTGTTTACTTCCATTATTATGGCAAACGACTGAGGGGTTGCAAATGGAATCATTTTGTCTTATGGGAATGGGTGTAAGTTGAATGATTTTCACACAATAGTGGTTTTGTTGAATTCCTGTCTGCCCTTCTCTGTGGTCAATTCAGCCTCCCTTTCTTGTTTACAAAATGTATAAAAAGGCACTTGATTTCCTCTCTGTTTATGACTATTTCCCTTGATGTTTTCCAGAGCTGTTTTTCTTCCTTCTTTCTCCATGCTGTCCCATAATTTGTTGTTGAGAGCAGTGCAGAAGGTCCTCTTTAGTTAAGACCCCTTTCTTTGAAATTCTGCTTTTAAACCTTTCTACTTACTGGCAGTGCTATTTTACAGGGCTCTCACAGCAAAATAACCTTCATCTCTAGCAGATATTCAATTCCATGGAGGAGAACACGTGAGAGTACACGAAAAATGATGGACAAACAAGGAAAGATATTTATTTATTTATACTCCATAGTGGGAAAACATGGAGAGTCACTAAATGGAACACAGGCAGAAGCACCTGGCAAACATTTCTATAAAACTGACCAGAACTGCAGAAACATAATTTTAGTTTATGTGGTTTGAAAGGACTGTAACAGCAGAACTCTAAAGACATGAATTGAGAGAAATGTTCCTGTAATCTTCTCCTGAAGATCATTTTTGAGAAGTTGGCCTGTGCTCCACAGACAGCACATTTGTTTTCCTTCCCCACTATGAAGTGAGAATATGTAGAGGCAACTAAGGCCCTTTCTCCCAACTGGGATAGAATGAGGGAATAAAACACAAAATTCTTTTCAGAGTTTGACAAATTGAAACTGCCTTCATTTTTCTTTTGTTGGAACTCGTCATCTTTATTTACCTTTTCCCTCTTTTCTCCCTGAAATCAACTTTGATTCTGCTTATGCCTGCCCTTACTTAAATCCAGAAGTCTTTTAGGCTCCCCTGAGTTTTTCCAAGTTCATATCTCTGTCACGGAGAACAGCATATGAATTCTTATCTTGTTGATAGTTTATTTAATGGATGAAGAGCCGAGAGAAACAGAGCATAGTAGAGAGAGGAGAAGCAAACAGAACAAAGCTAACCCATCACAAATTTGCATGGATAAATAATACCCATTTCCCAACATTACTTTTCTCTTCTGCTTGTCAGAGACTTAGAGGCTTGGAAGTCTCAGCTCTGTATTAAATATGCATTTAGAAAAAAAAATAGTGTGACACAGGGAAGTTAGTTATAAAATGATATAAAATCTGTAAAAAGTAGTAACAATATATCACTGATACTGGAGTAATGGGAAAAAAAGGTGCATTTCTCAGCCTCAATGCTGTAGGTATGCACTTTTTATTTCAGTCACAATCTCCTGCTGTTCCAAACATGCCATATAATCTGCAAGGATCGGGGGAATTAATTAGGTACATTTCATTTCTCCTCTAACTAATCCCCTCAATTCTCTTAGTTTAGGGAGCTGAACACACCAACAACTGATAAGCCACAAGGGCCTTATTTACTTTCCAGAAGGTTCTGCAAATCCCAGGGCGATGCTGGCCTGTGCTGCAGATTTCTCCCCTTCGTCCTTGGGATGGTGGCATTTGAATGTGACCCTTGAAATCAAAAGCATTATTGCACGTGGAAAAAAGCAAATGCGGGTGGATTAATAAGAAGGACAACCACGAGAGTTTAACAACAAACCTTTTCTATGGCCTCAGAGAGGACACAGAGCATCGCTTAAGATAAGCAGTATCAGCTGTGTCCATTTCAATTCAAAGAATAATAACTCCAGTGAAATATCCTCATGTTTTCTGGTTACAGTTGATTCAACTGACTTGTTTTCAGTCTGATTTTAAACCACTTTTTAGTACCAGATTAGCTTTTATTTTCAGAGAATTGAAAAAATGACACACCTGAGCTATAAATCCCTTCCCACATGTTTTTTTAAATGTCTGGTTTTGTAGTTTTGAAAGGCTACAAAAGAAAAAAAAAATAGGTAGAATAATTTTATCTTTTGCCCATTGCTAATGATAAGAACAAGCATGGAGTTCATCCCAGCTACCCTTGATTGTTCCACAGCTGGAGGGTGACCACAGAGTATTATTGGAAAAGGCCAGTCCTTGCCAGTACAGCCCCTCATCTCTTACTATCACTGGCTCTGTATCCTCCTCCAGTCAACACAGTTGTGTCTCTTGTGGTATTTTATATTTTTTGTTTTCCTATGTCTCTCATGTCATTTATTAGGGCGGAATCCCAGCTTCCTTCACCGCTGGAAATAAGTATTGACTTGAAATGCACATATGGTTGAATGTGACGAGTGTGAATAAATTCTCCAAAATATTTTTCTTGAAAGGCCCCTTATAACAGGAAAAGCTACATGCCTGACAATTCCTCTAGAAACCATTTCTTCCCAAGACTTTGCCACTACAATTGTGAAGTGCTAGGAGACTCTTTAACAGCTCTGGAGCATTAATATATTCACTTTCATCATTAGAGTGAAACATGACAATTTTTTAACAGTGTAAATTTCACATTAGGTTGTTACAAGAGACGCAAAAAGAAAGAAAACTGTAAGCAGTTGTCTCTCTTGTCATAATTTCTGATATTACATATCCAGAACAGTTTGCCTGATAAATGTGCAATATCAGTCAAGTGCCTGCAGTGTTTATGATGGTCGGAGGCTTGTGTGAGGCTCCTTTGTCAAAATTTGACTCCTGTTCTTCCTAAGTCAATTGACTGGTGCTGCAGAAATGAGCCAAAGAGCCTGTATAACATCTCTTCTCTGTATTGATCTTTCAATAGAGCTCAAAGAGCTCTTTCGTAGAGCCCGAAGAAGCATTTTTATCCTGTGGCTCATTAATGGGGCAAATACTTAGACATTTATCTGGAGAGAGTGATGATGTCATCTGATGTATTGTAAAATCACCCGTTCGATTTTCCACATTTGAAATAATAGCTTTTCATTGCCTTTTCTTACCTTGAGTAAGGCTGGAGCTAATTATGCTTTGCTAATTTCCTTTGTTTTATTAGTTAAATAGAACAGTTCAAGTGTGCAACCCTCTTTGCTAATGCTATGCTTATGCTATGCTATTAGGCAACTGTAAAAGTGCTGAGATTTAGAGAGAGCAGCTAGCATTCAGTAGGCTAAGATTCAAATAATTCTGCTGGTTTATGGTGCTTTGCAGTGATATTCTGTAAAGTTCACTTTAATTCAAGCAAGCAGCCAGACATCTTTGAAAAAGTCAAATGCTGTGCTGGAGAAACTGGAGTGCTTCCAGGTTTGCAGCAAACTACAAAACACAATAGCTGTGATCCTTGTGAGCCTCAGAGAAGGGTGCTTGCTCTGCAATGCAGCGTTGGCAACTTCCTTTCAAAGCCTCTGCTCGTGGCTCTGATTTGAGTGCTGTGGCTGAAAACAGGAGCACATGCTCCTGCAAGCTGGCAAATGTAGGGAAGACATCGGTGTGTTGGTGGCTTGTGCTCAGACAGGCACAGGAATAACAACGTCTTGCCTCTCCTTAAGGGAATTTTGTCACCAAGCTACCTGAATCTCCAGGGAAAATTCACAGAATCACAGAATATGCTGAGTTGCAAGGGACCCAGAAGTCCAACTCGTGGCCCTGCACAGACACCCCAAGAGTCACAACCTGCCCCTGTCCCGTTGTCCAACCCCTCCTGCAGCTCTGGCAGCCTTGGGGCTGTGCCCACTGTCCTGGGGAGCCTGGGCAGTGCCCACCACCCTCTGGGGGAAGAACCTTTCCCTGAGATCCCTAACCCTGCCCCTCCTCTTCCTCACGAGGAAGTGGTAACTGCAGTGAGATCTCCTCATCATCAGTTCTAGTCTTAGTTTCTCCTCTTTTATCAAGGTATTACCTTAAACAGTAATATAGGCAGCTCTGAATAAGGCATTTTTATCCCCACATTGTAACCAAGACCATTGTTGGCATGTCAGAAGGTGTCTGACACAAGAACAATAGAAAGAAAAGAAACTGCCAGTAGTGTTGTGACCATATTGATTACACGGATCTTATCTTCCCTTTGTGTTCTCTGCTGTCTAAAATACTGCTATTCTTTTTCCCATGTGTTGAGCAAGAGGGTGTTTAGCTGTTTTACACTGGAAACCCAATACCTAGAAAACATCCTCCTTTTAGCTGTAATAATTCAGTGCCCTGAGGTAAAACACGCTTCTTGAATGTTATTTAATGCCATGATCAAAGACCCACTTGGAGAGAAGAGGTCCATTTAATTTCCGTGACTTTGGATGAAGTCTTTATTTTTCAGGATGGAAGTGTAGATGCCCAGCCCACTAGCGGAATACCTTCACAGCCTTGATATTTATTTGCTTACCTGTCCAAACAGGCTTTTTATATCCAGGTCTCTCAGTAATGATGTTATTGATACTGCTGCTCAAATGTTGTCAGTTGTCGGTTTTAATATTGGTAAAATGAACATGTTATTTGGAAATGCTTCTCTAGGAGTAAATCTCCTTGCATAGGAGATTCTTCTATGTTCTTCTTCATCCCTGAAGTTCATAATGAAAACTGATTTACAGTCCAGAATCCCCAGACTCTGAGCCACCTCTCCCCCTGCAATGTCAGTGACCTACAGTCTCAAGATTTCAGTCTTCACACCAACACCTAATCATTGTTGGCTTGGGTTTAGGCTGAGAAGGAGGGCTTTTCAACTCAGAATTGTGTGGCTAAGAACTTTGAACTGCAACTTGCCTTTCCAAACTGCAAGATTCACCCATGCTCCTTAAAATACATTTTAAATGCAACATCTTCTGAGCTGCTTAAAATTACACTTTAGAATTGCTCTGCAGCTGAAATTTTTGATGCTTCATGTTCAATGCAGTAAAAGTGTTTTGGAATTTATACCTCACTTTTCAGTGGGAATTCTGGAATCTTGTTTTGATAAAATGCAAGAACCCCTTATTTTGCAAACTGGGGTGATAAACACCCCATATTCTCATTGAGTTAAAAACACTCCATGTTTTCATCAGCTCCACCCCTGCCAGGAGATGCATTCTGGGATCGATCATAACTTCCAAATCAGCCTGAAACTCCAAACTGAGTGTAAATAAATTGATTCAGTGATCCAGGTGACACTCATGGGACTATTAAAATCAGAAATTAAGCCTGCTTATCCCTGATACAGGAGGGTGAGGTCTGAGGGTCATGAAAAGACTCCTTCAAGTCTCCTTATCTGGTTTTGTACTCTTTGTGTAACACCAGAAGCAAATTGTTGTTAGTAATTCTCTTTGCCCCATACACATCTGTGTAGCCTTCTGTGGTTCTTTAGTGCTCAACCACAACATCTTTATTCAGATTTTGAATATTTTCATTTTCTCATCTTGAAGTTTTAATAATGCACAATTTTATACTTCCTGTTCTAAAGTCCCCAATTATGGCCCCAAAGCACAATTTAGAGAATTGTATGGATCATTAAATCCTCTAGAAATGTCTGGCATTTGCTTGTTAAAACATGAGAAACTTGAAATATTTATATATTTGATTCTTCCATCTTGTAATAGAGGTTGCAATCTCATCATGGAGCGTTTCCTAAAGATTAATAAACAAAAGCAGTTAATGACCCCGGGCTATACTTTGGGACATCAGCTCCTCCCAGGAGGTCATTAATTCCCAGGAAGCCTCCTGCCTGAGTCATCATTGTTTAATTAGCCCATTAAGATATTGCATGTTGATTGCAGTATTACAAAAGGGAGAGGGTGATCAAATACCTACAAGGATCAGCAATATAAGAGGAAAATGATTCCAATATCTGTAATGGTTTTAACCATAGCAGCCCTGAAATCATGGTATGCTCCTATGTGAAACCATTCCCTGAGTGAAGGAACCAGTATGACCAAAGCAAGGAATACAAAAGTCAATAGATTTGTGTGAATCAGCCCGAATTAAAATGGACAATTAAAATATGTATCTGATTCTAACCCTACAATAATGTAATGATCTTTTGAGATGGCATTACAATTCCATCCAGTGATATTTTATCATGGTTATGTCCTCTATAATCAGAAGATGTATTTTAAAATTCAAGTTTCATGGGGAGGTTACAGAATGTCTTACAAGGGAGAGTCACCTGCATCAAACTGGGAATTAAACCCAGAAATTCTCTTTTTTTAATAAATACATAAACCAGGAAATTCTTTCTCTTCACCAATGCATAAAACTTTCTGTGAGCAACTTGTATACATTTTACTGTCTAATTTTCGTGCAGCTGTATAAAATATGCAGGAACTCAGTGTTTCATTTTGCTGTCACCTGCCTAGACATGCTTTCCATCCCTACATCTGTTACTTTCTGAACGGAATGGCTGCTGTAGGTGCTGTAGGTGATGAACCAGCTGAAAGGCAATCGCAAACTCTTGGGTACTTCAGGCTAAACCAGAGTGTGGGTCATGGCCCTGGAGGTGCAAGGGGGCTCAGGCACTGATCAAGATGCTGCTTTAAGGCAATAAAGCTGCGTCTCAGTTCCGAGTCAGGAGGAACCAGAAGCACTTGGGGAAAGGCAGTTCCTGCAAGAGGATAATGGAGCTTCGTGTAATCCCAGGGGTGTTTGTAAATCCAGCAAAGTTTGAAGGGCAGCCTGGGAAGAGACTGTGATCACATCTTTGCTTCAAAAGACAAGAAACACTTCAGTTGCATCTTAATTTTTTTTTTAATTAGAAATCTGTACTTATGGCCTTTATCCTTAAAAAGCTCTCTGATCTATGTCTGAGTCAGAAGAGATTCTCTTGATTTTTCTTTTCTTAAATACTTGTGTCTTATTCTATCTTCACTGTATCTTTTCAGATCTGTAGAAGTCTCTGTTAAGTACACCAGGATATTTTACATTTAATAATGATGTACCAAGAGATGGTGCTTACTGTCTTCAAGTGGAATTCGGAGAATAAGTAAAACTGTTTGGTCAGAACTAATATGCTGCCAAATGAAGCTCAGGCTTAGCCCCCAAAAGACTTTCTCCTGCTTTCTTGCCAAGAATTTTTTTCCCCCTTAGCCCTGGAAGTTATGCTTCCTTTATTTTCTTCAAAAATAAGATATAGCATCATGGCAGAAATTTTCAGATTGAACTATTAATCAGGTGTTTGGGTTTTTTTAATCTTAAATGATTTTTTTTAATTTGAAAGTTTGAGTTCTGCCGCCTAATTTGATGTGTTCAAACATAAATTTGTTTAAAAAAAAAATTGCTGTCTGGGTTTGCATCTCTTCTGGTAAAATATCTTGCTCAGCTCTACTTCATATCATGATCAGCTTAACAGTATTTAATCTCTATGCTTTAGTTTGGCCATCTGTTAATTTTGGACAGTATTTCCTAAGTGTCTCACAAAGGTATTGTGAAGCCTGTTTCATCCAGATTTTACAGCCAGTCCTTGGGGCCAGTAACCAGAATCAACCAAGCACACAGAGCTAATATTAGAAATGTTTTTGCTCTTTAATATTAGTAAAATGTTATTTACATGCAGAGCAGTAGAGTCCAGGATGTCAGTGGTCTGTTCTGCACATCCAGTTTGGAAAAAGGGGGTCACTTGCACACTTTAACAGTCTGGCAGTAGTTTGGGGTTTGTCCGTGGAAGGTTTCTCTGTCATTAACTTGACATCTTATTTTCCTATTTTTTTAACTTGGTGACTTGTTACTAAGTCTGACCACCCATCAAGGTGTGTGTCACAGCGTGAGGGTGTGCACAATCTGTCCAAGGGCTTGGCCATCCTTGGTGTGATT
Organism: Dendrocincla fuliginosa; assembly: GCA_035047845.1. Taxonomy (NCBI): domain Eukaryota; kingdom Metazoa; phylum Chordata; class Aves; order Passeriformes; family Dendrocolaptidae; genus Dendrocincla; species Dendrocincla fuliginosa. The sequence continues at coordinate 6,030,695 of JAWWMO010000030.1, read as the reverse complement.
TGTTTCTCCAACAGGAGCTCCCCTTCCTCGTTGCAGCTTTTGCTGCATTTCTGGGAGCTCAGTGAGGCTCGTTCCCTCCTGTGAGCATCTCACCTGTCCTCTTCTTGAACTGTTGCTCAGCATCTCTTGCACTGGGGGACCCAAAAGGGGACAGCTGTCCCGGTGTGTCCTTCTGAGTGCTCATGAGGTGGGAACAGTCGCTCCCTCAGCACTCTCAGGTTCATGGTTGAAGAGAATCGTGGGTTTGGAGCTGCTTTTTGCCTTTTTTTGTAGTATTATTCCTTCACCTAATGCATTTCTATCAGAAAGTCTAATAAATATAAACAAACGTACAGACGCACAAGCAATTACATTTGAGCAATATTCTGACTTTGTGGATAAGAATTCAATGTAATTATGCAAATACAGTGAAGGACAACAGTTATTTTTAATCCTTATCAATAGAGAAATTTCATTGTCTGTCATCTAGAATTGGCCTTCCCCAGACTGAAAAATATAGAGGAGGAGGATAATGAAAGAAATAAGAAACTTCTTAATTTATTTCAAGTCATACGTTTCTCATTTTGATGGAAAAGATTTTTCTCAAATGAGCAGTTTATTATTGATTTCCCTGCAAATAGTGTACTAGAATTACCCTTTCTGCAATAACATATTGGAAAAATCTTACAATTTGTTCAATATCTTGGTAGATCTGCAAACTCTGTGTTCTGTTTAGTGTAGCACCATCAAGCGTAGGCCACCCACACTATATTTCAACCATTGATTTTTCTTTTTTTGAAACTAAAACAATATTCTGAACTTGATTTGCATTTAGAAAGTAGCTCACATCTTCCCAGTGATGCTGGCAGTTGCTGTACTTAATTTTGGCTTTACTGCACACTCTTTTTTGACAAGCTGTTGCATTTACTATTAAGTGATGGAATTCTTTGACACAATTTATCTTGAAGTCTAAAGTATGTAAAATTTGAAGAGGGATAGATGTGATGTAGCATTCTACAATTATATTTTGTTAGATTAACACTTACCAACTACTGAAAGTAATAATTGCATTGGAATTCCCGGTGTCATTAGAGCTTTCTGTAATTGTGATGTATGTATTGTCTTAGCCTTTCACCCTCAATACCACAATGGGAAACAAAATGTAGGACTACATGCATCGTTGCTCACGTTCTACCCAGCAGCCATACCAATATTCCAATATATAAACACTTACTTTGAAGTACAGTATTTTTTTTTTAGAATGACTAGTGCAGTAATTTTCAAATTAGGCTCTGACTCTGTGTTGGCCTTCAGGTTAATTCATTTTTTCCTTATGGCAATATTAATCCCTTTTCTCCAGTGGCTCATTTTTCACATTTTCAGTGCTGAGAGAAGACTGCAGTATGCTAAAAATCAAGACACTTCAAATTATGCCTGCTAGATGGTATAGTACTTGATAGCATGACACAAATTTCATTTACATTTCTTGCACAACTCTTCAGTAGAGAGTGGGGTTAAATTGTGAATTCAGGGGGGGTAGCATCTCAGCTGGGGTTACACTTGCCCAGAGCTGTGCTTACAAATGCCAGCTGGAAAACTAAATCTGCAAATGTGGCCTGATTTCCTGATTTCCCAGTGACTTGTTTCATGACCTTTATCGTGGTACTTCTGCCCCATTTCTCCATCCGTTTGCTCCAGAATGTTACTTTTCTCATGTGTGTTTATATGTAAAGAATAGACTTGTTGAGGTGCTTCAGTAGAATCTGGAGGAAGGCAGAAAATAAGAAGGAGTTATTAGTACTTCTATGGTCTGAAGCTTTATTTATGAGCAGACATAAACTAACTTAAAGGCTGTGTACAAAAGGACATGCACGCATTAAAGAGATATCTCTAGAGCCAAGTAATCATCTGAATTTCTTACCCTCACAGGATTAAATTTCTTAGAAAGTGATGAAGTGGAGAAAAATATTACATCTGAAACAATTTAATATGAATATGGAGTCTTCTTGAAGCGGAGATAGGATCAAGTGGGCAGAGCTTCACTTACATTATAGTCCCAGTGATTTAAATAGACCTCTGAGGAAACAAGATATTGCTCAAAAGAAATCAGATTGGTGGTACTGTAACCCTGGGTCCTGTGCACCTAAAATTGCATCCTAATAGTGCTAATTTAAATTTCTTTAGAGCATATCTACCACTGCCTTTTTATAAATTAGTGACTATCACTCCATTTGGATTAAAAAAAAATAGTATCAGGATCTGAAATTAAATGTCTGGCTAGAAATGTTTGCTTTTCTATTCTCAGGGCACTTGATTAAATTAGATGGGTGCTTCCCATCAAGATGATGAATTTATGCCCACACTAGGCAGTTCTCCAGCTGGTTAGAATAGCCTTCCATACATACTAGGTAGTTGAATAAACAATACAGACTAATTAATTTTTCAAATCCATAATCACCTGACAGAGAAACAGGAAGAAATGCTGCCATTAATTTCTTAATAACAGGTTAAGGGATTGGTGATTGTTCTGATCATATTCAAATGACATGACTGAAAAAATAATTAAAAACAGAAATAAAACCCCCCAGCTATTTTTAGAAGTTTTCAGTCAGAGTTGACTCTGCTAAGTGGGGGGAAAAAAGGTGGGAAAGATGGATGGGGTGTGCATGGCATCCCCAGGAACATGTATGTATCTCAAATGGCATGTTAAACCTGACCTCATTAAAAGGGAAGAAATTGATACTGAATCATCAGGTTCATAACTGGCTCTTCAATTCTGCTTTCCTTTTAATATTTATTGTTGCTGCATAACTCTTGTTCCATTTCTTTTTATTAGTGCAGTGCTTTCCACGTTTCCATTTCCATTAAAACCGCATTCAGAGTTATTAGTGGCTTGTTATTATGCAGTACTGTACCAATTAATGGAGCCAACAGCCAAGGAGGAGGGTGTAAATCAATCCTACATGTGAGACACTGGCCTTTGGAGTGATCTTCTTACTCCCTAAAGTGTTCACAGAGAAGTGATTTCTGATCATGAGGTGAAAGGTTGAGAAAGAGAAAATACATATGGAGCAGAAATCTTCAGCTTCAGAAAAGGTGCCAATCCACATGTGCTGGGTCATAATGGAGTTGAATCAGATTAGTTTGGTGCATTTTGATTTTTGTTGTTTTAATTCTTTTAAGGAATGTAAGAAATTCACTATTTAGTTGCCCTTCTGAAAAATATAAAAAAATTAGCTGGAGACAGATTCTTTAAATCTGATAAATTTCTGATATAATTAATACTTTTTTTTCCCTGTATCTCCAGACTGATTCAACTTCCAGCTAAGTATTGAAGCATTCTAACAGCTAGTTTGAAGACAGTTTAGTATATTACTATATAGTATCTACTATTCAGAGTAGTAGATTTTACAAGTTTAAAGGATTAGGTAAAATAGGTAATTGAATATGAATTGTGGTTATTCAGTTAAGTAGTTCTGCTCAATTATTTAGCCAAATATGTGCACATACAGCGTATTTCAAATCTGAGTAAACAAATGCTTTGAAAGATGGGAAATCAAGAAAAAGGCAAGTGATTTGCTCAAGAATTACAAGAGATATCTGGTGGATCTCAGTCCTTTTGGCTGATACTTGCTCGTGGATGTTTCCATCTCTCCAGTATTAAACCTCTTTTATCATTATTGATGTCCAACATGACCACTGGTGAGATTCAGGAGTTTTCAAGTATCCTGTGCCAGGGAAGCCGATAGAAACACCAGGTTTTTGTTTCACAGACTTGACATAAAAATCACTTCTGCATGTCTGCAGACACATGACTTTGAAATTCATTGAGGAGGACAAAAATTGAGCTGTTCCATATACTGGGAGGGGGATTCTTTGCTTGGGCATTGTGTTCACGTTTTCCATATGTTTTGGCATAGGACAGGGCAAGGAAGAGGCTCGTGTTCTGCACATAGAAACCTGTATGTGCACACAGGGGTTTGTGTGTACTTGGAGGGTTCCTGAATGTATCATGTATTGAAGCTGACATAAAGGAATTTATAAACTTACTGTATTCTAGACTTACTGTCTCTTTTTCATTTTATTTTTATCAGATTCTCAGTTCTAGGTACAGTATGTTTATTGATTATAGGTATCAATACATGCATGTTGAGACACAGTGGCATTTCTGTGCATGAGTCAGGAAAGCAGCCCAGCCCAAGATGTTCAAAGGCTGCTTTGCAAACAGCAAAAGAAATAGGATTGGGCATAGAACATGTTTTAGAGCTGAACAGATGTAGAGAGGAAATTGGATATGTCTCACACTCAGCCCTGCCTGTGAAGGCACCATGTTATTTAAGCCATTTTCCAATATGAATTTTATTTATTTTCCAATATGTGCAACTTTGCCTAAAAGAGGAATTGAACAACCGTCAATAAAGCAAAAGATTTATTTCTACTAAAAGATGAATATGAATGAGCAACAAGTCAGGCAGAGTGTGAAACCATACTATTTATGGCTGCAATGTTTATACTTGTTTCTCAGTGCTGGTTGATATTATTGCTAATGTGTACGCATTGCAGTTCATTTTTATCATATCCAAAGTTAGAATTCTTTGAGCTGTAACAGTTAATATAAGTTCATTTTGATTGAAGAGCTATCCTTTTCCATTCCTACTTCAACCACCTTTTTTTGTTGTTAAAAGGAGAAGGAGTGATAATCTTCCAATCACACTAGGGGTGTTTTAAGTGATACAATAAAATCAGGCAAATAAAAGATCCTTGAATCTAATGACGAGCTACCCTGAGGTCCAGTGTAAATTTTTGTAGCACATTGGCACTCAGGCTTCATAAAATCTGGTTTTACAAAACCCAGTGAGCAGTCTTAAACAGAATTACTTCCAGATTCGATAAAATTTTAGGAACTAGAACGAGTGGTGTTTGCTTTTATCTTGTTGATAGAAATTAACTCAGAATGGCTTTCTTACATTTGCATGCTCATTCATCCATGTCTGGTTTTAATAGGTGTATCTCTGCCTTGTGAGGGTTATTTTCAGAAACACAAGATCATTTATAGATGTAGGTGAGGCAAAGTGTAGAACTGTGAAGTTCTCAGGTTGGGTCAGAACAGCAGCGAGAAGAACAAAGCAGTTTGCCAGTGTCCATCATTATTTACTCCCATCCCTTCAGGGCACTGGCAGCTGCCTGGCCACATTATAACAGCTGTGTGCAGAGAATGGCCAGTGTCCACCAGGACATGAACTGGAGCTGCTTCACTTCAGACACGTCAAAATCTCTTGATGAGTTCCTTTTGCTGGGTTCCACCTCAGGCCAAGGAGCTCAGCATTTTGCATCTCATAACTCTTTTTTTCTGTGTCTCCCACATGGAGGTGAGAGGGCAGAGACTTTTTTGTTGAGATGGCAGATTTCAGACTCCCGGCAAGTCGTCATCCAAAATATGCAAAGTGTTTTGATGCAATAAATAAGTACCAGATATAGTATACACAACATATGGAGAAAACAATAAAAACCACTCGTACTCATACCTGTTTTTATATAAGCCAAGGATAACTACAGTGAATCTAGTGGAATTCCATCAGAGTGCAGTCAGTGTAAGGGGAGGGGAAGCAGCTTGCATGAGCTCAGTGCCTGTTAAGGTGATCAAATGCTGGCTTTTAGTTTGGGAGGGATGCAGGTCAGTGCAGCATCAATCAGCTGACATTCCCTACAAGGATAATCTACAGATAAAGCACACTGTTTTTTTCTCATTTTCAGGTTTCAGTTTCTGTCCTTTGCTAGAAGAGTAAATTTCTCTCTATTAACACTGCGTATCTCAGTTTTTCATAATGCCATTCTTGTGATTTTCTATTGTTATCTTTTAGCATTATTTTCATCAATTCTTTTCTTTTCATATTGAAACATTAATTCCTTTCATTTTAAGAAAAGGAATTCATTCCCCCCCATTTGTTACAAGTCCTAAGGCTTCATAGTTTATAATGTCACGAAGTGCCCACTCCAAAACATTGAATCTGTTAATTAAAAATTGCTGTTGGGAGGTAAAGGATTGCTTTTAAGGTTCAATTGATTCCATCTTGCATGGTCCACAGACATGAATACCTGTAATGTTTCATAAATGTACATGCAGTCAAGTTGTCAGTCATGTAGAGAATGTACTGAGTATAATAGAGAAAATATGTTATTTCACATTTTATGTAATAGCCATTCATAAGATGTAGTTTCTGGTAACAAGAGAAAGCCATTCCTGTTAAATACAGAACGATTTCTACATGTACATACTTTTCTAATTTGGTATATACCTGTGATATACCTGTAGATGAAGATAAGGCAGATGTTCTATTACCAAAAGTTCATTCCAAGCACCAGGTACCCAGGTATTACAGGTTCAGTGCAAGACTGAAGGGTAGAAAAGTACAGAAAGTAATAAGAGCAACCAGTAATTATTTTTTCCCCAGAATATGGATAAGAAATACATTGAGTTGGCAGAAGCATGCTTCAAGAATCAACCAAAGTGAATTTAATGATTGAAATTTTCATGCTCCTTGTCTTTTCAGCCTAAGGGCATTCAGAAATTAGAAACAGGCCTAATTTTCAGTATTCTTTTTTTCCTAATTTATATTACACATGTAACATTATTTCAATAACGTGTCATATAGTGTGGTAACCTGTGTGAAAAACACAGTTGTCTAAACCATTGCTTGTGAGCTCTAATGTCTCTGTGCTGTCCCAGGCCTGAGTTAATCCCACAGCTCTGCACCATCACAGCCCAGGGCAGCAGAAAATCTCTGCCTGCTCACCCCTCCTATGGGGGATCCTCACAGAGAAATGGGCTCTCCAAACTGCAAGCCTGGCAGGGAGATGGAAGACAAACTGCGTTACAAAGAAGATTAAAGATTTTCACTGGAAGGCTGGTATCTAGAAACCAGCTCGGAACCTATTGGATCACTTTATTTCAGCCACTGAACTGTGGTAATTAGACTTAAAAGCACTCATATTTTAAAGGACTGGGTTGCTGCCTCTCGTTTGCCTGCTGGGGTGAGCACTGCCGAGTTCCTCCCCTGGCTCAGCACTGCACCTGACCCTCCCTGAGCAGCAGCTCGTGTCATTTCAAGGCAAGCAGCAGTGGGGTAGATGACAGGTGAAGGTTCTCCCTTGTGCACGTTGTCTTGCAGGAAAGAGGTTTATGAAACATAACACCACGTGAAATACCAGGTCTTGGTAAGTGCTGTTGTGAGTGATGGAGCCAGCAGTGCCCAGAACTTCTGGTGTGGTAGTGCTGAGGGCAGGGGAGAAAGTGAAATGGGAGCTTTTGTGGCACTTTTCCACTTATATTTCTCTACCCCAGCTTTCCTCTGGCCCAGGAACTTTGGTTTAGCAATGCTTATCTTAGAGTACCATAACAAATCATTGCCACCTCACCTGCCTGGCTTGTTCCCAGGGGTTTGGTACAACTGCCTCTACCTGAGAATGAGCCTTTTGGGCCTCGCTGGTGCTTTGCCAGACCATAATTCTGGCACAGCATGGGCACGACTTTTCCTGAAAAACACCAGTTGTGTACAGGCTCCCTAAACAAGTCCATTATTTTTTGCTGCCCACACTCCTTTATGGCCATGAGCAGCCTTCTAGACTCCAACTTTACTTTAGAAAAAGAGAAAGTTTCCTCTTTCTTTTTCCAAAGCAGAACACCAGGACATGCCTTGCTTCTAATTTCTGAGGAGCTGGCACTTAATACAGATTAACCTGTATTGTCAGACAGGTAAAATATCTCGCCTAAACATAATATTACCCCTACACGTACTTTATTTGGTGGTACAAAATATTTGCTAAATCACAACCTGTGGAGGCATCTCCAGTCCTAATTAACGTGAGCTTTGGAAACATTTAATTTTGATCTGCCTTGCAGGTCAGAAATCACACTGATAAAAGCAATTTATGATGCCGTGAAGAAAGTCCCCTGCAGGTGATACTTTAGGCTGCACAGGGAATATCATGCTGCCTGACAGATTTTAAAAGGGAGGGGGGAGTGAACACCTTCGCTTTAAGCAATTTTCCATACTTTTAAGAGCATGGAAAACCTATATTTCCTTGGTATTTCTAAATGAAATTCTGAATTTAAATTGTTTTAGACTAGTTAGAGCAGGTAATTCAGGGCTGGTGGTTTGCCTGTACAGGCAGCCCTTGAACTGTGGGTGACTGCAGTGACTTGTGCAGCACTGGGTCTGAATTTAGGGGAGGAGGGACTCTGGATGAGAGTATTTGGGATGGAGAAATGACTTGTTTCTTGTTCCTTTGCCCAATATTTCTCCAATTCCCAAGCTTTGAGACTGAGAGAGAGATGATATCAAGAAATTACAAGGTTTGCTGAGGTGGGTGGCAGGGATTAGTTGGAGTGAGGGGTTGATGAATGCCTTTCTGGGCAAGCACAGGTATCAATATAGAGGCTGCTTGCATTTCTCCAGGTCAATCTTCAAGTGCCACTCGGAACACCCTTGCTCTCCTACTGGATACCAGAATAGAAGACACCACTGGAACCTCAATATTCCAAGTAGCATAGGCAGTGCCCTGGGAAAGTACACATTTCCACCTCAGTTCTTGTACAGTATTTACTGTATTAATTTTTTAATATCTTTTAAGTGTTTTGGTCAATTTGAGAAGGTCATGCTGTCTTTTTAATTCTTCTATTCTATTGGCACTTAAAAGCAGTGTATGCTTTCCAGCGGATTGCAGTGGGAAGAACAGGTGAAAGATGTAGCATTTATGTTTAGATTGTGACTCTCCCCATCCTCAGTATTATGTTTTAGAAACAAAATAGCCACATGTTTTTCCTGGGGTCAGTAACACCAACATTACTCATGCAATAGACACTGTATTGATAAAACTAAAATTCCAGCCTCACAAAACCAAAAGCCACAGTGTGTCTAGGTTGACAATTTAGTGGCTATCCCTCAGGTGTGTCCTTTGTGTAAGGGTCAGGAAAAGGGTTGTGAAAGAAGAGGTGGAATTTAGAAGCCTCACTCAGTTTGGCCCAGAAAGAGATTTGGTATTTTCTTTTCATTTCACTGTGTTGATCTTCTTACATTTCTCAACATTTTCAAATCTGTATGCCTTATAATCAGTCAAAAAACACATTCTAAATTTCCACGAGACTCTGACAGCACCTGCAGATGTTTTCATGAATATGTATTTAAAGGTAGAATAACTGATTCAATAAGCTTTAAAATTCCTGGCTTTGTGTGTGTCTGTGTGTGTGATCATTGCTTTTCTGTTTCTTCTCACAGAGGCAATTTCTTGGTAGATGTTGCTGAGTTCATACAGGAATATGCTTGTCAGGAATAGTGCTCCACAACACATGCTCCTAATTGAATCAATCACTGAAATGGGCACCACAAAATAATGTGAAGTGTAAACCATATGGGGCAATAAAAGACAGATAATACCACTGAGTTCATTCTTCCCTTGGGATACATTTCATCTAGAGGAACAAATGTTAATGTTGAGTCCCTTGGCTGAACTGAGTAGGCATTGTGGGCACAGTTGTGGACTAAGGATATGCAATGCCCTTCCATACTTCAAGCCTTGGAGGGCCAAGGTCAGGTGAAGCATATGTTATTTCAAGATGATTGGATTTAATTATTCTCTACATTTTAGAGTTTATGGCTTTATATGCAGCACATTAATGTATAAAATGATAAAGACCATATTTGTCTTTTATTGGCTACATTTATTTGGTTAAACTTACAAGAATTGGTTCATCACTTTCCCTGGAAATTCACAACCTGAGTTACTGAAAAGGTGAATGATAGGTAGGCAAGTGCCTATGGAGGAAAGACAAAACACTTCGGGAACTCCCAACTCATTTTCCTTTATCAGAAAAGAAATATTTATTTCAGAAAAGAAGAAGCTAGAACTGTATTTGTTGTTTGATATTTAAATCCCTGCCTTTTTAAGCTCAAGTGAGGCAAGACTATTGACTAGTGTAATTAAAGAAGAATGTGGACTTTGACATAATGTGTCCTTGGAGCTGACAGGCAATGCCAATGATTACAACTTTGCTGTGGGCCACATATAAAATGAAGGCAGGTAATCTTGAGTGCTTTGGTTGGTTGCTTTTTTTCCCCTTTGCCTACTTCTCAGAAATGCCTCAAATTGACACTAATTTGATAGTTTCAACTCCCAAAGCCCTTTTGATTGTGAGGGTAGAATGTACGAAATTTCCCTTGGTGTCAGTCAGTAACTTTTCCTTTTCTTCAGGTTAGAAAAGCTGATTGACAGGAATAGCAGTGCTGCTCAATCCCACCATTCAGGCTGAATGGGAAATTAGACTGTCAGGCATTGGATATTTTCTTTTCCTTTTAAACAGTTGAAAACAATGACAGTGAGCAGGACATAAAGAGTTCTTGGTTGACCTGCTGAATGATTTTTTTTAAAAAAACAAAACGCCTACTCTAAAAATGATGTTGTAAGCTCAAAATTATCAATAGAATCTGCTAAATGAAATAAGTTTTTCCCTCTTTCCTTGCATGTGTGTGTATAATCTCTCTTGGCAAGCTGAAGAAAATGGATACAAGTGAGACATAGAAGTGAAAAACTTGGGTTGTGCTGTTTGCCCTCTCTGTTCTGTTCACCTGGTGGTAAGGACCATTCTCCTTTTGTCCCTGTTCCCATATAATGCAACCTGACAGTCTCAGCTGATTGGGAATGCTGTGTCTGAGTAAGGAGAGCAGGACTGCTTTAAAGAGAATTTTAAGGGAAGCTTCTATGTGGAGCCTTTATGAAGAGATTCTTCACTCTTAAGGTTCTCTTATTATACCCCTGTTGCACTTTCTTGGCGCCGTGAGGAAGCTTGGAACATCAGGCTGAGTAACATGAGTGTGTTGGGTGGACAATAGGGGTGGCAATGGGGATTTATTTCCCCTCCACAAAGTGTTCAGGAGGCAATTTAAACAACTGATGGTGTCTGCTGATTTCCACTTTAGACATCTTATCTCCATGTCTTAAATTTAGGTGACTGCATTAAAGGCAATGTACTTCTTTTGCTTTTTAAAATGTGGTGTGTGGATGAAATATGTAGCAATATCATTTGCAGTCAGGGATAGGGCCCACAGCTGTGACATAACATTAGTACATCTTATTTGTGTCCCATTGGTGGCTCACACAATAGAGATCTGTCTTCCACTAGCATTGCAGTGTTCAGTATTTGCACTGCACTTGATCTATTACATTACTAAATGCACTGGAGGGACTTTTTGAAATCACAGGGCACAACTGGTGGTGAACAAAGACCCTGAATCGTGTCTCTTTGATATTTCAAAACAGTATTTCAGAGTGGTTTGTGAGTTACCTGTGGGTTCAGTACTTTGTCTTGAAAATTTTCTGGCAGATTTTGAATTTCTCACTAAGTTATCAGTTGGGTGATGCAACGCTCGGCTTTAATTTAGAAGTTATTCTCTATCATGTTGTTTGTGCTCGGGTGAGAGTTGGAGCTCTTTGAAGAGTTCATTGTTGGATGACTGATGACCTGATAATGGTCACAAACAGCACGTTGTGTTCAAGTTGTTGTGCCACTTTGTAGCAGTTATTTCAGTAATTATTCTTTTTATCTTTCCTGCTGGATGTCTGCCCTTGTAGCTGGAGTTCTACAGTCAGAAGTGGGAAGGTTCATTTATGTTCCTGCATATTATGCCAATGTGTGGTAAAGGGAAATTCCCCTAACAGGCAAGTTTGAAAATGCTGCAGTGACGCTCTCTTGCATGCAGGTTCAGACTGCTCTCATAGAACTAAAAATAAAATACAGATCTCCACTGAGCTGTGGAATGACAGGGAGATGATTGTGGCATCTCTTGTCAAGGTTTTGCTTTTTTTTTAGTAAATTTTATCCTCCCTGTTTTTCTTGCAAGCGCTTGAAACCACCTGTTTTCTTCTGCTTGGCTAGATACTTCTGTTCAACACATATTTTTCCTGTTATTATAACAGCCACAGGGCTGCACAAAAATGATAGGGTAAAGACAGAGTCCTGATTCTAAGTGCTTACCAGCCAGCAAGTCTAGTCAGGTATGAAAGAAAGTATGTGAAGCACCTGCTGAAAGAACAACAGGAGCGCTGTGCATGGGCACGTGTGTGCAATACCTCCTGCCCTTTGTGAAAAGCTTCCCAAAAAGCACAGACAAGTCCTTGACTCATCACAGGAGGCAAAATTCCAGTGGGCAGTCTCTGCATCATTTGTTATGTAGCAGCTAAACCAAAGGTGAACGTGTCCAGCTAAAAGAGTTGCAAATACAACAGAAGTTTAATAATATCTAGGGAGTAGAGCAAAGAATTAGCTATTCAAAATGCTTGAATTGTTAAAGATTATGTCCAATTCTCTACTGTATAAATTGTATCTCCATGTCCTTGGGAAATCTGAGACAAAAGAAAACTAACACAGGGCAGGCTGCATACTGCAGGCTGTAGAAGCAAAGAGCCAGCTTAGATCCAGTGAAAGGTTCATCTGATTAATGAGTCAGACTCCAGTATTTGTCCTGAAATAATTAGGATGGGACCACATTCATCTATCTGCACATGTAAAAGGAACATTGCTATTAGAAGGAGGGCTCTGCACTTTGTGCTTTATGTTTATGAAAAATGATGTTCTGGGGACATCACTGCTGTCTTTTAGTCCAGCCTTCAAAAATTCCTGTGTCTGAACTAGAGTTGTACATCTTTTCATTGGAACTTCTAAATTCCATAGTGTCATGTGAGCTCTTTTACAGACCTGTTTCATTTAGTGAGCAAAACAGAAAAGGAAGTTTTTGCTGTATAGGGTTTTTTTTGTCCTTGAAGTTCAGTTTGTGTCTCATGTTATATTTATTGCCCACTGCACAAACCCAGCTCCCAAGTCAGAGTTACTAATTTTCTCATGGGCTTTTAAATGGTGTTTATCATATTTTTCACTAAGGTATGTGAGGAGTTCAAAAGCATTAATGAACTTGCATAAACCAGCTTTGAGATGAATGGCATTAGTGTTATCTGTCTTTTGGGCTGGGAATAGAAGTACAGAGAGATTAAGGCCAGAACTCACTATGGGTGTTCTATTTGAACCATTTATCACCTGTCTTCTGTCTGCTGAAAGTATTTAGCATTATATAGCAATTTATGCATCTAGGACTCATCTCCCATCATCTTTGATGTACCTGTGAGTGCCACACAATGGGCTCAGAAGCTGAGTATTGAACTATTTCCACAAGGGCAAAACTCTTCAGGTGAATTCTGCAGTTTCTGGACTGTTTGAACAAATGGAACAAATCACGTCCACCAATGTTGTGTGCAAACTATCAGAAAAGGGAAAAGATCTCAGTCCCTTAGGATAGTGCTCATCTTTTTTGTTCATGAGACCCTCCTCTTTTGCCTCCAATCTCCATCTTTTTTCTTCCACACTCTCCAGTTTTTAGGAAAAAAAAAGAAAAAGGATCCTCAATGTAACCATTAAGGATGTTTGCTGCACTAAAAAGCTGTAATAAGGGGCAAAATTAGTAGTGATAGAAAGGAGTTCAATAGTTAAATAGATTTGTGCAATGAAATCATATTTCTAAATACATTAGGATTTTTCTAAGCAGCCAAAAGACATGTGATTAGGAATGACTTGGCTGTTGTACTATGTGCAGATTTCTCCAAAGCTTATTAGATTTCTTACTATGTGCTTTAAAACAAGTAAAGTCAAAAGAGTTATTGCTCCTACAGAGTGATGTCTGGGGACACATGAGGAAGATTTCAGATAGAGTCTTGTAAAACTCATTAAAGGCATCTTTGTTCTACATGCTCAGGGAACAAAGAACAAGGCGGTAAAAGTTCAGAAATTATAAAGTAACCCTCGGTAATAGCTAAACTAGACTAGAAGTCACTGTGCAAAAAATGGCAGAGAAATTGAAGTGTTGCTGGTTCTGAAGTGATACCTGTATGCAGCTTCCGAAATGCTGTATTTGTCACTGCATTATTCAGAGGCATCTTGGGCAATTAGGGATTATTCTGCAGTTGTGCCCACCTAATTCCAAAGGGCAGACACATTTTTAGAAGGTGGGCTCCCTCTTTAATTTGGCAAGGATATTTAAGACCCAGAGAAGAGATGGAGCAGAATATTGTGATGACAAGAAGGTTGGAATGAATTCCCTGTTTGGAAAAGTTAAATGAAACTAGAACTCGGAAAAGAAACAACTGAACCAAGCACGTAATGAGGGTCTCTAAATGAATGCAAATAAGGACTGATTATTCATCACCTCTTGTAACAGAAGAGCCAATGGGCAACCACTGAAACTCTTATAAAGCAAATTTAAACCAAAATGCTGTGTTTTACATGCCATGCATAATTCAAGTGTGTAACTCAGAATTTTATATATATCCAAAGTATAAAAAGAACATTTAGCAATTAGAGAAAATCATGGACCCATCAAGGGCTATTAAACACAATGATGCAGATGCAAACTGTAGCTCAGGAAGTTGGGACATTATACTTGCAGAAGGATTATCTGTATTTGCTGGGTTTATGCTTTTCCCACACTTATAAAATGTTCTCCATGCTGAGACAGGATACCAGATTACATTTTTCATCTGACCTAATAAAATCTGTTCTTATTTTTCTAACAGCATCCTGACAGAAACCCAAAGCAGGCTTGTCTTGTGCATTTAATAAGGCACAACAAGCCCATTTTTGTCACCTTTTCAAGAAAACACTGAGAAATTACAGCAGTGGGTTTCACAGGTAGTTTCTAAGAGTGAGGGATAGATCTTTTGCCAGGGCTTTTGCTTTGTTCTCTCCTCCTTAAAGTCTCTCTCATATCCTTCTTCCATCTCCTTTTGTCAAAATTGATTTCATCCATCAGTTTGTATCTCCTCGGTTTTGTTCCCTGGCACATTTTTTTCTTAACTCTGATGTTTAACTCAAAACTTCCAGTTTCTTCTCAGTTCCACATCTCATCCTAACAGGTCGCCACTACTCTCTCCATCCTTGTTCTTCCCTCTTTCCAAAGCCAACCATTAGGGGTCCACCTTTGATTTATGTTTGTTCCCTGCAGTCTTTTATTTTTTGCAGATTCCAGTGTCAGAAAATCCTACTAGGGAGGTAATTTTTCTGATAAATTCCCTGAGGGGCAGGCTCCTGCAAATGAATGTTACTGCAAACAGCTCAAGTTAGGAAATATAAACAACTGAAAACAAGGCAATTATAAGCATGCCAGTTTTTACTTTTATGATTATAAATGTAGGTGCTGTTATGTATTTATGTGTGACAGATGTTGAGGCCAGAATGCTGGTAAAATACAGCTGTTCCCCAGCTCCTGGAGCATGCAAAGGAGTAGAATCACTTCTGGTGTGTCTGTTACAGCTGAGTAGGGGCTTGGAGCAGCCTCACCTCTTGGCACTTCCTCTCATGTGATGAGGAAATATTCAGGAGACATCTTTTCCTCTGACTGTGATTCTGCCTCCCCTGAAAAAAGGCTTTGTGAGAGAGTGGCTCAAAGAAATCTGGAGAACTGAAAGAAGAGTGAGACAATAGACTCTTGAGTCTTCCCTGCATTGTGCCCCCTCTGACATTCAGAGCTAAAACCAGAGGAGGTGGCAGGCACTGCTCTCTGATGCCATCAGACCATCTTACATGGAAGTAAAAGAAGGAAACCAAGATTAAACACCAGCCACGAAGATGCCCTGCTGCCCATGCTGTGCTTGCTGAGCTGTTGGAATCCATGCGAGTGTTTTTCAGAGCCATCTGTACAGGGCAGTGCTGTCAGGTTTCCCCCACCCACACCATTCTCTGTGCCCCTTAGGCCTGTACAGTTTTTGGCTGTGTTACACCCCAGGTTCTCAGGGGGCTCCTCTTTCATCATCCACTATGGCATTGGGTTTGTGTGCATGGTGCATTTCAGGAAAGCTGACAGGAGGAAAGACGTTTAGCTCTCCTGCTGCTGTGTTCTTGCAGTAGATGAATGTATTGCCACACCCCCACCATAATGTGCTCCAAAACATTTCATTTCCAAGGCAAGAAAAAAAAAAGCCAGCCCACATTTCCACACTGTTATGCTGTCTGGAGCCAAGCTGTTTTGCAGTGCTAGCCTGAGCAAGCCGTAGCTATTGCTGCCTCCCCGCTGTCAGTGAGCGAAGGAATCAGGGTAGTGCTCCTGGATTCTGGTGGCCTCTGCCCAGGGAAGGGGTGGGTATGCAGGGTGAGAAAGAGAGTGTTCCTTTTTATCTCCTATGCCCTTTAAGGCAGGTTCAAGTCATTGTGTAAATTAAATAACTTTATGTAATCATCTACAGCCAGGAAAAGGGAATCCAAACCTTTTTATTGGTGGGGTGGGGAAAAGCCAAGAACAAGTTCATAGAATTCTTCTTTTTCTTTAGAAAATGAATGGTTAAAATTGTCATGGTTTTCCTGAATCTATGGCATTGAATAAACAACTCTGTGTGATGCAGAGCATTAGGGCCAATCTGTAATCTATCCAGCTGTATATCCTACTGTTAAGCCTCATCAATAAGAGATTAAATTAAGATGAATCCTATCAGCTGAAAATAACAAAGAATGAAAAAGAAAATGGCTTGAATTGTGCCTGTCACTTTCTAAAGGATATCAGTTTGAAACCTGACAATCAAAGACTCAAAATACTTGAAGTTCTGCCTGTAATCAGGAGAAAAATTCCTGACTGGATAACCCACATCAATAATTTCTTAAGCAAAGACTGGTTAACTCATCAAGTATTGCAATGTGGATGTTTCTGGATGGATCAAAGGTGACTTTCTAAAACACTGTTTAGAAAAATCAATTTTCTTATCATGCTTGGTGGTTCAAGTTCAAAATTCAGCACAAAGATATCAGGCACTTGTGTCTACTGCATCAGAGGAGAAGGTGGGAGAAGGGTAAGGACACAGCTTTTTGTAACAGCCTGGAAAAGAGACAGGTTCACTTACCTGAAGCTGAAACTAACTCTAGACCCAGAGTGAAATGCAGATGTTACGTGTTCAGGGGCAGTCTAGGCCTCCTCCCTGCTAGGAGGGCAGCTATGGGACGGCACTGATTCTTCACTGGGTGGGCTCCTTCCTGGAGGCAGAAGCTGTCTGAAGCCCTGTGGGCACGGTGGTATTCGGTGCCAAGCCATGAGCTCCCTGCCAGCTGCTGTGGAACATGAGACCATGCACAGTGCAGCAAAGCCAAACTTGTGCACTCTGTGCCAAGCTATAACCAGACTCCTCCGATATCAGCTGCAACTCATTTCTCTAGAGATCTGAAGTCCATCAGATTGATTGATTGATTGATTGCATGTAGGAGAAAGAACTGATCATTCCGTTTTTGAACATCCAGCCTGTGGTAGATTGGCCCTGGGCTGCAGTGAAATGTCTGCCCAATGTTTTGCTCACTGAACTTGCTGTTCAGCAATTTTCAGTCCAAGTTCTTCCTAGGGAACCAAACAGTAAGAGAGTTAGGAAAACAGGTACATTAAAAAAAATTCCTCTGCCTCTATGAACCTGTGCATAGAAACAGTTGACTGGCTCAGTTTGAAAAGCTTACATTTAGCCTCAGGCACTGGAGGAATTTTGAGAATTTTTGGTTTGCCAGCTAGCTTGAACATGACAAATCGTTTGCTAGAGACCCAAGATTAGTTGCATTGATGCTTCCCTTTGCTAAATTGAGGGATGGATTTCAGTATATTCTACTGGTGATAAAATTGAGAAGCTCTACAGAAGGCACTGAAAACTAATCAAAGGCTGAGGCCAGAGATGGACTGTCCAAATGACTGGATTCATCTCCTGGGCAATGGCCAGAGCTGACAGACTGATGGGACACAAGGAGCACTGAAACCCAGGTGGAAAAAATGGGTTAACCTGCTCTCATTAGCTTTCCATTAACGTGGCATGGTTTGATTTATTACATCACCTAAAGAGCAGAGCTATTCAGAAGTGGATAACTCTAAAGTTTAATGGCCAGATTAACTAATGCTGATGCACAGAGGTTTAAATTAAACCTCTCTGAGCTATCTTGGGCCACTGCAAGATTCCACAGGAAGGATGCCTTTCAGACCCATTCTCTGCTGAGATTATGTCTGGGCACCTTTGAATTTCACTTTCTAAATGCTGTAAAGGAGACGTGTTAAATGGCCTCAGATAAGGTTCCACATGATTCTTGTAAAGGGTTTATTTTTCCTTTGAATTACACAAGCTTCCTAGACAGCATATTTAGTTCCATGAAGATACTGAATATTGTGCCTTTGTTTTCCTTTGCTGTAGGGTTTCACACACATTCTTCCAGTAGTTGAGATTTTGTGGCTAATTTTCCTCCTATTTCATTGTACAGATGTCTGATTCTGAATTGTCCTTAATTTTAGACGTGTCAAAGTCACTTGAAGTTTGGAGCTGCAAATTAATCTCCATCTCTGTCTTGCTTTATGAACATGGGGAATTGGTTTATTTGCATTTTCAGACTAAAGGCAATGCTTTTGCATACACTGTTTTCTTGTTCTCTTTGCAGATATTTGAGTACAAGTCTGTTGCTTTTATTCACTTTTTTATTTCCACTATGAAATGTCGGAAGCCCCCAAAAGCTACAGCACTCCCTTGGGTGCATAGTTATCTGAGCTAATACACAGATGATTTAGATAGTAATGAAATAATGATGTATAATGAGCACATTTAGCATTTCATGCATGTGAAGGATCCCAGTAGCTCAAAGGCAGAATTGATCTTGATTTTCTGTCTCTTATGCTCTAGGAATAACCAAGCTATTACAATGTTATCTGATGACCTATGCAATTGTAAAAATTTACTTGCACAGTGTTTCTCCCCTGACACATTCTCTTTTTTTCTGTCAAATGCATTGTTCATTATTAAAAGGGAACATCACAAAAGAAAATGACAAATTTCTGTCTTTTTTCATTAAGAAACATTTTATTATACCTAATATATTTGCCTTCCTTTATGCTGAAAAACTAGTACCCTGTATGGAGAATATTGTTGTCAGCTTTCTCTAGACTAAACTTCAGAATTTCCATCCCTGGTGATTTTCAGGCTTTCATTCAAATTGGATACTTTAATATTTGAAGTATACCAAGTGTAATTTAGACAGTTGTTCTGCTTTTGACTATTGTAATACATGAGGTTGATAGTTTAATACCCCTTGGCTCATGAAAAATTTGCTGTGCTGTAAGTGAGAAATATTGAGTTATAGAGCAGTGTTTGAAAGGCCAGATACAATAAGTTGTATGGATCAGTAAATATACAAAAGAAAGGAGTTATTCTTTGTTCTTCAGCCATCTAAATAACCTTTGAAGCCACTGAATATTTTATGTACAAAAAGTATGCAGGGTTTGGCCAGAATTTTGTCTCCCTCTATGTGTAGACAAGCAATCATTTCTAAACTAACAGCTTAAGACTCTGCCATCCAGCTATGTCTCATATCCCTTACAAACCTAACAAACATAAAATCTGACAAAGTTTGGGCACTGATTGTGTTTTCTACTTTGCTGAAGAATGACCTTTATGATGTATGAATGAACAGGGAAAAAAGGGATTGTGGAAAGAGGAAATTAGAGCTGCTCCTGAACGTTGATCTGGTCCAGACACTGACTAAATGTTGCAATAGCCCTGATTGGTATAGAGCTCCCCAAGTCCTCAATGAGAGCATCTCCACTATTTGAGATGTGTAAAACCTAGAAAAATGGGCAAATTCTGCATCTCAAATACATAATTTTCCTTGTTTTTCTATTGTTGTTTTTTGGGGGTTTTCGGTTTTGGAGTTTGTTGGGTTTTGGGTTTTTTTACCCATCTCTGGGAAACAATAGATACGACTGAATCTGGTCCTCGAAACTGCAGGCATTTCCAGGTAGCTGATTTGGTTACTCAGGAACCCCAGGTCTGAAGTAATATTTACAATTCTGGAGCCTTGATGGCAAGATTGCTGGCGTGCACCACATAACCCAGAGGCATTTCCTGGGGCACTACCTTCAGCAAAGAAGCTGAAAAGAGGAAGAAAGGCAACCTCCTTTCCTCCTGCCCGGACTTTGACTTCCTTTTTAGTAACTCTCCAGCTCTGAAAGTTTAAGGGCTGTCAAGCCTTTTTTTCATCAACAGATGGACCAGTAAAGTACTCAAACCTGTCAGAAATCACATGGAGTCACTTAATTAGCTTCTGAGTTGATGTGGAGGCAGGACAGATCAGAGTCTGGCAGAACAGCTGGGGGTACCTTAACTAGCAATAAACAGGAGTCTATTCCTTACCTTCTGCCCTCCTCTTACTCACACAATCTCTCTTCATGTTCCTTCTATATGATAGTGATGTACAAGTCAAAGAACAACTGTAAAGAAACATTCTACACTTATAAATGCAGGAATACTAAAGACCTGGTAGAGGCCACAGTGCTGCAGTAGATGAAGGTGAAGATCTAATGGAATATGCAATTAATATATGCAGCATCATTCTTTCATGTGAGAGCATCTGATTAGAGACAAATGCTATATCCACTGTGGGGATTTGGCAGCGCCCTGTTTACAGTCACACTACCTGCCTGTCATGGGCAAACTTCAAAAGGTAAAAGGTACGATTTTGTTTGTGATATGGAAAAATAGGTCAGGGACAGGGTGATATTTTAGCACCACCTATTCATTAAGAAGGTCATTCATTCACCGGATTTGCCAGTTTAAGATGCCCTGTCTCATTTACCTTTGCCCAATTGCCCGTCCTCACTGTCAGCTGGGAATACTGTTCAAATTTTAAGGTAATGTGGCCCACTCTGTTAGAACTAAAGGAAAAAAAACCCAAACCAGAAACCAACAACCCCCTGCTCCCTTCCTCTTTACCATTTTAAAACAATTAACTCCTGAAATTTAATTCACATAGTCATTTTTGTTCACTAATTTGCCACAGGTGCTAACTTCAGTATTTCCTTTGCAATGTGGGTCACCAGGGAATATCTTGAGGTCATCTTTTCCTTATGCTACAATGACTGAATAGTGAGTTTAATTCCACTGTAGTATTTCAAACAGTGCCTTGCAAGTGGAAGAAGCTGTATCTCATGGCTCATCTGCTAAAATCTCGAGACATATCTGTCACAGTAAGGGCTCGGCAGCTCAGGCAGCAGTGCACAATATTTTGGCAAAACTACTGGCATTTTCACAGGAGAAAACTATGGTGCTCCCAAACTCACTGAATTTATGACCTGGCTAACCCCATCATGGAATTCATTTAAGTGGTCTTTAGTGCCTGGTTTAGTTAGGGGTTTTTTATTATTTTATTTTACAAAAGTAGATTAGTTTGTGAGTATTAAGTTATTGGCAACTGAGCTTGCATAGAATTTTTTCCATTCCTTCTCTACATTACTTGGTCTCTTAAAAGGAATCCTCTCTTTGTTTAATAATTGTTCATTAGGTATTTTAAAATGAGTTATTAGATGGATTATTAGAAGAGCCTCTTCCAGTGGCTGTTAGAAATATTTCTACACTGAAATGCTTCTAGTATTGGTGGTATCTTCTTTGCTTGAAAATTTTTGGGCTGATAATTTTATGGCTCTGAATATTCATAAAGAGGGTATTTATGCTGCCCAGGACAGGACACTTTGCTCTGTAGTGTGTAATGGATTTATTCCTTTTAGCATGGCATACAGAATGAGAAATTCTAGGAAGAGTTTGAATTTTTTTTTCTATTTTCCTGTGCCATTGGATTTGATACATTTTATTTTTGAACTCAGATATTGGTATGAAAATAAAAAAGCTGGAAATATTTATATAAAATAATGAAGGCACGGACTAAATTCTAGAGTAGTGGTTATGTTTTAATAATATCTTGTTTATTCTTCCTGCAGTTTATCTGTAACCCTGGGGATGTTTGCTAAGTAAATACAGCATTAATGGTGTTTTATGACTGTTTCTGCTCTTGCTGCAGTTGCTTACTAATTAATGCTCAGAGTACTCCACTACTATGAGAGACAGTGAGAACTGAGAGCTTCCCTTTCCTCTTGGAAATCTGGGCACTGGGCAGCCTTTGACTCACTAAGAGGTGCTAGAGAAAAATCTATTTGTTGTATGTGCATCTTCTTTACCCAGAGAAATTTCCTGCTGTATTGTACCATAACACCTCCACAGGAGTAGAAAAGCAAAAGACTTCTCATCCAGGCTTCGAGATTTTCTCTCAGAGGGAGGAGGAGGCAAAGAGGCTTCAGTACCAGTGCTAATGCTCCAGCCTTCTCAAATGATTTAACTTAAACATAAAGCTGAGTGCCAAGTGCTTAACATTGCCCTCAGGAATAGCAATTTCCTCATAAAATCAGGCTTGTCATTAGCAGATGCAACAAATTGGGGAGTAGCATCCTTGGGCATATGAGTAGATCACTATTGTGAAAAGTGTCTTCCCTCTGTTCTTTGCAGTCCTAAAGCTGGCACAGGCTGCCACATATTATGTTTCTTGTTACTAAAGTTCAATAAAACAATGGCACTGTGATTGACAGCTGGATCAGGTTCTGTGTAAATGTCAGCCTGGGACAAATTGCATTTTTCAGTGTTTATGCTTGTTATGTTTTCAAGCCGTACAAAATTGGACAAGAGTTTTGAAATTTCACAGTAATTTCCTTGCTAGTCAAACCTAAATCTCACAGGGACCAGAATTGGAACTGATGGGAAATGGATTTACTTTCATTTGCAATGAAAAATGCACAGGACATGTTGCAGGAAAGAGGTCTTTATTCAGTATAATAAAAGGTCATTGTTGCACTATGACAAGAGTGTGGAAGTTCTTCTGTGGCCATGAGAGGAGTGGCTTCATTCCTTAGCCATTGGTGCTCCCAAAATGTGACACCCTGTACCCATTTTTGCTACAAAGTCCAGACTTTTGTCCAGTTTTGGGGTTTCTGCATGATGTTTTGTGGCTCCATAACTATCCAGCTTCTGCAGGGCAGTAGAAATGCTCTCAGGAATTCCTTATCCTGTGTTCTCCTCCCAAATGTATCTTCTGTCCCCACAGTCAAAAGCACCTTGGTGCTCAGGGGGCTTTGAGATTTCCAGATTTCACAGCCATTTATGGGGGAATATTGGTGAAGAATTTCTTGTCATTTGTAGGGGTGGAGGGAGAGGTTCTTTACAACAACTATAGCTTTAACCATATTAAAAGAGAAAAAGGTTTGTGTTTTTTGGTTGCTTGCTTGGTTTTCTGTTTTGCTGCCTTTGCTCTCAAGGAATGAGGCTGAAAGGGTTTCATATTGGGCACTAAAGGACAGGTTTGCATATAGCCATATACATATCTGACAACTGCAATATTATCAATTGCTAATCTTTTTAAATAACTTTAAGACTTCTCTACCTGCTAGTATTCAGTATTCACAGCCAGGATTATGGAAAATAATTATTATCTTGTTAAAATTGCTTCAAGTCCACTGTTTATGGACTTAAACCAGGGCACATTTCCCATGTATTCAATGTGGCTTTGGAAATCAGTCAGTTTACATCCTCTTTGGCAACCAAGTAGTTTTACTTTCTGTTTGCTGTCATCTTCACTCTGTTTTTCCAATGGTAGCACTGCTAGTTTCCACTAGCTAACAATTTTCTCTAGGAATTTTTTACTTTTAGTGGGAAAGAAAAGAGAGTGGAGGAGCAGAGGGGAAAGCACTGTTATTCCTGTGCAAAACTCTTTAGCAAGTGTCCTTTAGGCCTAAGTGCAGTACCAACCCTCCCCCTGAAGTGTCAGCAGGGATTCCACAGGGGTTAGTTGACTGTATGGAAAGGTGGCAGTTTATCCATTTAGATACCCATAAGCCATAAGGGGAAACTAGAAGAAAACTGCCCTTTATGATGTAGAGAAATCAACCGATAGAGATAACCATTTCCAGAGGGCAGGGCAGAGGCAGGGCTGGAGCTGCCCTTGCAGAGGAGGGGTGGTCCCCAGCTGGAGGGACTGGGGCAGCTCTTCCTGCGGTGAGCAGAGCAGGACGAGCGTGGCCGGCTGCGTTCAAGGCTTGCCTGCGTGCTGAGGAGCAGCACAGCACATCCTTGCAGCTCTTACCTACACACTGATGTGGTGCACTGGTACAGGGCTTTGTCTTTATTCACAACACATTCAGTGTGTCTCGGCAGGGGAGGAAACGACACTGTCAGCCTGTTCTCTGCCACCGTCTGCAGAATAAACTGAACTCTAACTCACCATTTAAGAGGGAAAGGTAAAGAGAGACAGAGAGAAAGGGATTTGCTCTCTGGCTTTTTCATACATTAGCTCTCTGCAAAGGCACAAAGCAGAAGGAGCAGCATCAGCAACCTTGCAAGCAGTGACTCTGTTTCCAATTAATATGGTCTGAGCTACTTTGAGAAGCCAATTCATTACTTACACAAATCACACTTGAGCTTTGCTGAAAACTGGATGTGCCAAGCACACCTTTGCTTCTGATTTATACATAAAGACTTGCATCTCTCACAGAACAAACCTTATCAGGAGACATTCAACCAAGGCAGGTAAGAGATTTCTACATCAGTGTCACCTTCTACATTGTTAACATATGTTAACAAATACTACTTCTGACTACAGTGCCTGCCTGTTGTTGAGTACTTAGAACTACTGTGTCTGTCCTTATGTTATGCTATCTTTAGGCGAGTTTAATCCCAGCAACATCTGCAGTATACTTTAAAGATGTATTTCCCAATTTTCCTAAACATTGACTGTCATAGTGAATTGTAAATGTTAAAAGTTAAGTTTTGAGTGAAGTAATATGTTCCTAGAATGTGTTTTGAGATCTCTCTCTTGCTGTTTCTATATGATGTTTAATAATCAATTGGTGGCATTAAAAATTAATTTCTTTACTGTTATATTTTGATGCATAGGATTTGTGCACCAATTAGTCTAATAACACATGTTCCCAGGCAGCCCTAAATGATCGAACTGAATAGTTTTAAGAGTTTAGTCGTGCTTATCCAATTGGCAGAAATACAGTTACGAGCTTTTGCACATGGCATAAGGGATTTTTTGTTTTGTTTTTGTTTTTTGTTATGGTCAAGTGAGTTGCTTTGTCAACATGCGATTCAGTAAAAGAAATGTAATGTGGTGATGATATTACAAATGCAGTCTGTGCCCAGCTCTGTGAAACAGAACATGCCTTAGTTATAATGCAGTATTTTGTAAATAACAACACTGCTGATTATTTGACCTGCTGGGATTTGGCAGGTCAAGCAATAACAAAGCACATTTTTGGGCAGAGAGTTAGAACAAGTCTTCTCTGCAATCTTGACACTGACTGGTACTTGGAAACAGAGAGTAACACAAAAATATATTGGCAAAGGTTTCGTCTTTATGAAGTTTGTAAGATGATAATTTTTTTGGCTCTGACTGGGTCTATCCTGTGTGTCATAGATCATTTCTGGAACTCTGTGCTTGACATAAAGAATAGTCTAAATGAATCACTGTTATAGGATGAGAGGAGAGAGCTTAGAAAACTGTAAGAGGATGGATAATAAAGACTGCTCTAGTGACAGTGAACATTAAATTTAAACATAACTTATTCTAGGAAGTGCATAAATAAGCCTTTTCTCAAACACTTTTCAAATGCTGACCTGTAACTTTCTTATTTTCCATTTTGCCTGTTAAGTCTTTTACCATACCATAGTTGTTCTTTCTAATTATTTCATCTATACCAGATTTTCAGTGCTAATGGAATAAGGACTTCTGATGACATTTTCTGTCATTTTTAATTTAAAGTTGTCATATTGCTGCCAATCAAAGTGGAATTCAGATGAGCTCTCACAGTGCATGTGGTCTTGGCTTTTATCCAGTAATGACTTTTTGAAAGAATTTGAGAAACTAAAAATGAACAAATATCATTAATTGCCTGGACTTTTGTAATTTCTTTTCATTTGGGTTACTTTGGTTCTGAGAAGATTTGGATACTCTGTATAGAAAGTAAGCTTTTTCATGAAATAGGGCAAGTTTCCAGACCTGTAAGAAGCTGAAGACTTTCTTTGGAACTTTTACATGGCTTTTCAAAGTGTGGTGGTGTTTTGTTGGGAGGAAATAGTAGCTCTGCAATTCTAGGAGAAATGTGAAATCTGATTAACTCAAAACAAACAAAAGATCTGCTACAGGTTTCTGTTAAGTTATTGTGTAAAATCTACAGGCACGGAATTTTGACTTGTTCCAAAATGGGGTGGGGGGAAAGAGAGCAGTCACAGGATAAAAAGTTTGAATGTGTCTGATAGTTGTTTTACACTTTTAGACCTCTGAGGAGGAAATACTTTGGAGTACAGCCAACAAAATCCTCAGTTAGATCCCTTGAGTGAAACACATCCAGTGCCATCAAAGCAGGGACACCTGTTGAGGACCTGGCTTTTGGAGAGTCAACAGTCTCCCCTTTGGGATGCTAATGCTGTCTGCGTGCTTCCTGCAGGGCTGCTCGTGTGGTCGGGATTGCTCTGCACTACAGGGCTGGGTGAACTGTGGCCAGCAGGGGTATTGGAGGTTGAAGATAATTGGGAGTAAATGAGGGTCCCAGGATGGCAACCAATAAGCGCATTTATACAGAACAGTGTTGAGACTTTGAATCCTATTCTGGGCAACTTGCTTTCCTTAGGACGTTGACAAAGAGGGACTGAGGAAGATTGAAGGTACCTTGGCACAGCTACAACAATCTCAGGACTTTCTTGTGGCCCCAGAACGAATGTACTGGTACAGGAAGGCTGTGCCCTGTATGGTTACAGTAAAATGATGTCCTAGAAGAGCATCTGTGTGTTGGAAATGGCAGCTTGCTGTGTGACTGTGCCTGCAGGAGGGGTCTCTGATTTGTGGATAGTCCTGGAGCAGGTCTGCTGAGCACCCTGATGGGACAGAGCTAGGCCAGTAGAAATCCTAATAAAGTCTTGGCATAAACACATTTGCAAAGTCTGAAGAAAATGCTTATGTACTGTAAAGCACTTTAATTAAAAAGCATTAGAACAGTGACAGCATATGCCAAGCTACTGTTTGGCCTCATATTTTATGCTACCATCCAGAGAACTGTTGTTTGTCCCAAATCTGATCAAACTTCCATTTTTGTCATTCCCCTCTGTGGTCTCTCGGAAGCAGAACATGAGCACAGTGCAGGTAGCACGTGGCTCCAAGTAGTTCTCTGTGCCTCAAGTGGGGAAATGAGCTGTTCAGAACACTTTTGTCAGCACTGCACCAGCCAAGAAGCCCTTTTGCCTAGCAGAGAATGAGGATTTTTTTGTTCTTCCCTGTCTTGTCCTGCCACAGTAGGAACAACACCTACTGTAGCAGCCTCTGAGGAGATGCACATTCCTCATGTTCACCTCCTTCATCCCACCTCGGGCAGTTACACCACTGTTTGTCACGGGCATTTTTCAAAGTGCTGTGGTGCATTGTTAGTGAACTGGCCCTTATTCATTCCTGTCACTTTAAGGTTTGCACTGGACAGCTTGAGAATACATTTTTTCCTACACAGCACAAGTTTGAAGGCTTTTTCACCTGACTTCATTTTTACAGAAAATACATTTCTTTATTTGAATACCCAGATGAGCACTTTATGTATGCATAAAATGCAAGTTAAGAAGCCCTCAATATTTCTAATACATGCTTTTCACTGTAATAGTAAACATTTAAGTTTCCTGATCTGCTGCTTCTGTGAAATACAGACCACTCTAAAATCTCTTTCTCCATGGTCCTGTTTGTGGCATTGCAGGCACCATGCCTGGTATTGTGTGGGGTTTGGGGACCTGTAACTCATTCTTTGGGTGTACAATCCCATGTGTTTACCTGTTCTATTGCTTCTAAGTTAGGCAAAGGATAAAAGCTCCATGCCACTCTTTGCACTCCCTCAGTTCAAATCTGAAGCCTTTCAGGAGCATTTAACCAATGAGGTTGATTGGAAAGCAGGTCTCTTCCAAAACCTGTTTTATTTTCACCAAAAGGATTTCTGATTTAGGAAGCATTAATCTCCTTTTTCATCATGAATTATATTCCTTCTTGAAGAAAAATACCTTTTAATTAACTGATATATATTTCACAGAATGGGTTCCTTTAGCACCTTCAAAACATAATTAATACAAATATCTAGGAAAGGGCAAACTCTGCTGCAGTCACCAACGCTGATAATTTCTTTTATAAAGACAAAGGGTTATCTTGAAAAATGGTGCATATGGCTTGCCTGAAGCATCAAACTCAAGACAGTCTAAACTTGCAGGTTGCATCTAAATTTCTCTCTAATGCAATATATGATTTATTTAAAGTCTTCCTGGACTTGCTCTCTTGTTTCCAGCATTTTGATGTTTTGGAATGCAGTGCTTCAGTTTGGCATGGAGGATGGTATTTATGTTGCTTACATTTAGTCAGGTTCTCATTTGAAGCTGGCCCTGTAGTTTCCCCTCTTTGGTCAATGGGGAGAGGCTGCACCAAAAAAGTACCTCTAAAACAGTTTAGCAACAGGAATCCAAAAGACACATGGTATGAATAGACTCAGGAATAGGCTCTCAGTGACTGGAGAGAGCCTAGATATCTGCAGAGGGCCTAGAGATAAGCTTAGATTAGACAGCTGGCTTTCTGCAGTCACACTAGTGCCACGTGTATGTCCAAAGTGCTCGGTGCAAAGGGCTTGAGCTGGGGTTAAAAGTGCCATGACTGACTCAGATTCAAATTTTCGACACGTCTAGGCCCTCCATAGTGAAAAGTATGCACTGAAGGGCATGGAAAGAAGTGAAAAGTTCAGGGATTCATGTCTATTCAAAGCCATTCCTGAATTTGTCTGGAAAAGCTGTGTTCAATAAAAACCCAGTTTTATTGTGGTAGGAACCCTCTTGGTATTCAAACAGTTCACTAAACAAGGAGATGGGATGTGTTAGCTCTGAGTGCATTCACTGATATTCTAATTGGCATTTATTGTCCAGTTAATAATGGGGATCTGCAGTGCATGATCCATACTGTTATTAAGTATTCATTCTACACCCTCTGATAGCCCCAATGGTGGAGGTGCAGCCAGTGTTGTGCCGTGTATGAGACATAATCGGGGTGAGGATACAAAAAGGCATTAGTCAGGAGCAGGAAAATTAAGAGTTTGGGTTGGTACACAGAGGATTTTTATTTAAAAACACTGAATTTTGGAGTGTTCCCCATGTATTTTTTGTTTTGGTTATTTGGCTTTCAAGCCATTTTCAGTAACTGCTACAACCCTGACTGTTTATTTTTATTTACAAAACTACCCTTTCCATGCAATCACAGACTTGAAGGAGGTGAGACTTTGAAATCTCCCCACTAATACTGTGAAATAAAACTTGCTGTATGGACTTCTAGCTAAGGTTCATCCCAGTTTTACTGTTATGGTTGCTAGCAAGCAGAGCATTGAGGCCATAATCCTTTTCACACCAACGAAACCCGGCACATTTTTATGGTAGAACTTTCAGTCCATCCTAGCCTGTATTTTTGGGGGTAAACGCATCACCTATAAAAATAATTAAATGTGAGCAATGTGTAGATGGGATAGCAATGAGTAAGGTCTAGCAAACCTCCTTGGTGGGCGATAGAAGAGCCCCATGTTTGTTTGGTAACGCAGAGACATGGAGAGAAGGGCCCAGGTCTGAGGAGCTCCCGCACACGACCCCACGGCAGGGAAGGTTCTGGAATGGGGACGGGTCCGGATAGAAGAAGGGGCAGAGTGTGTTACTGGGAAACAAAACAACCCACCGGGGGCAACTCGCCACAGGTGGGAAAAGGACGCACTAGGGAAGCAGAGCCCAGGGCAAAGTGTGAGGGGGGAGAGACACCATGGGGGGAACCGGGGCTAAAACAACAAGGGATGTGACATGCTGGGGATCAACCTGAGCGGGGGGTGTGGGGAAGCAACCACAGGAGCACTGTGACAAGGGGGCTGACAGCTTTTTACAAACAGTCATATACTGGATCAAGAAATGTCCCTGAATTACTAGAGGCCAGTTATTTCTTCAAACTTCTGCCATAAACATTCGGAGCTCCAGAGTGCCCATTCTGTCCTCCGTCTCTCCGTCTTCGTAAGTCTGCTTTGGAAACTCCTTTCTCCATGTCTCATAGCTGTCTCCTTCTCCCACATGGCTTGCATAAGTCCTTCTGTCCTCATTTAGTTCTTCCAGTCTACTTGCATCTTGTCTGCCTTTAAGACCAATGCTGGATAAAGCTTTATGCTGTTATTCATCATGGTCTCTGCATTTGTGACATTTTAGAAAATAAGATTTTCAAATTAACAGTGTGTGGGTTTTTTCATTCTGTGCAGGAAAATAATACTTATGTTAAGGCTGTTTTGTAACTGAGAGACTCCCAATTAATTAGTTGCTGTTGCCAAATATGTGAATTTCTATTTTTTCCTATAGAAAAGTTGATTTAATACCTCACAAAAAGGAAGGGCTCCTTTGTGTTACTGAGTGTTCAGGTGACATAGAATCAGAGGAGTGGATTTCCACAGCTCCCATGTCCAGTGTCGTACTGAAAAATACTTCAGGGAGGGTTTTAAGACCAAAATACTGAAGTCCTGTCCAGAGTCC
Source organism: Dendrocincla fuliginosa (assembly GCA_035047845.1). Lineage (NCBI taxonomy): Eukaryota > Metazoa > Chordata > Aves > Passeriformes > Dendrocolaptidae > Dendrocincla > Dendrocincla fuliginosa. The sequence goes on along the minus strand of JAWWMO010000030.1, from coordinate 6,000,245 downwards.
AGGATGCTTGAAGGCTCTATGAGATCACAGTAACCCACTAAGAACAGAACCACACTGGCTTTAATTTCTGGAGTAAAATCACTAAAAGGCTCCTCTAGTCAGATATGTATCACATCTTTTTTTTTTTAATTAATTTTGATAAATTGAGGTGTTAAATAGTAATGGGATATTGATTATGTACAGATGGCACTGTAATATTAAACTTTTAATAAGTGGAGAATCAGGTGAACTATGAAACTACAAACTACCTTGTAACAGACCCAGAAAAGCATCTCACTTTTCATGTGTTCCATAAACTTTTCAAACACAACTTTTTTACTACATTTTCTCATAATGCATTAAACATATGCTGTCCAATCTTCATCAACCCTCTGCTAATATTCATAACTCATAAATGATGATTTATTTTCAGTAGGAAACATGTGGTTGGTCCAGATGTTCAAACAAAATGACTCCCAACAGGCTGACAACACAGGTTAATTCAAGAACGAATAGATCTAAATTTGCGTAGAACAAAATTTGTCATAATTCAAAATGAGGATGCAATGTAGGAAAGGCAGCAAAATGGGAAAGAACTGGAAAAAATAGTTTTACTTCTAGCTTTTAAGTGTGACGAACTTATTATGTGCCTGCTCTCCATTACAGACATATAAAAAATTTTAATTTATTTAATGAAAGGTATAAAGTAATCAAACAGAATATATTTGTAATATTAAGATTAAAATAAATTCTGCTTTTTTTTGCTTGATTCAGAAAGGAAAGTTAGGATTTCCCTAATTGCTGTTAAACAATGTTTCATTGTTGGTTTAATGCTATTTGCATTTGCCGTGTTCTGTTTAATTTCTTATCCCGGACATCAGCAGTGACTGTCACTGTCACCAAAAACTTTAATCTAACATCTTTATTTGATTATTTCGAAGCCTGTTGTATAATCTCTCTGCTTGGCTGCCACAGATCAGGGATGGGTTGTGGGTACAATGGTTTCTTGCTGCATTTTTTCTTAAAGCTGTCTAGGAAACCCTGGAGAAAAGGAGGATCTTTTCTGTTACCAGTGGAGTTTGATACTGCCTAATTAGCAGGAATTTATTTATTCCTAAAGTTGTATTGTTTTGAGACCAGCATTTGCTTCTGGCAGCTCTGGACTGCAGCATTGTCTTTCTAAGAGCAGTATCCCATTAAAGAGTTAATCCTCATTTTTGTGGAGTCACATTTGGGGTCTCCAAACTGACATGATTAATTGCTAATAGTGATTGGCAAAATATTCTCTGGCACCTGTGCTCTGATATGGAGGATATCACTCACTTTGTGAGGAGAGTTTCATGTACCATTAAAAGCAAGAGAGAGTTTTGTGCTCAGCATGTTTCGGGAATAAGCATAAATACAGCAAACACCTTGATTATTTACAAATAGTTGGATGCAATAAAAATGAGCTCAGTTTCTCTTTGCATTTTATTATTTCCTTATCCTTACCCTTAGGTACAACCAGTAGCTCATATACACAAATATTCTTTTTGTCACAGAGAGACACAGCATTTTAACTCACTAAATATATTTCAAGGCACTCTGAGAAGCCTCCTTTGTACATCCTGTTGTTCTTCATACCAAGTTTATGACCAGGTACAACCAGTCCTTACACTGTCCTTTGTTAGAAAACAAGGCCACAGTAAATGACATTCACACACAAAATAAGTGCAATAGTGTTTCTCCTGGGTTTGGCATTTAATCAGACCTTAAGAAGAGCTAGTGAAGTATTCACTGGAAGCTTGAGGAGGGTTATGAGCAGGAGAGTGCTTATTGGCACCTTGACACGTGCACACACACGTGTGCATTGCTCCAAGGGAATTTTTAGCATTCGTCTCATTTTCATTGTGGGATGTTGTAAGCAGATGTAAAAGTACAGAGTTCCTCTTGCAAACTACAAATGTGAAAGGTCAGTGTAGAAAGTCAAGTCATTTTCAACAGCTGGTGATCTTATAAGAATTGCTGATGACATTTTACAGTTGTGGAGTAGTGAGGGATTCAATAATTCCTTTTCATTGTTCTAAAAGGGAGGTCCTTCATATTGCAGGGTAGTCCCAAAGTATTTTCACAGTATAATTTTAGAGGGGAAAAAAAATGGGGGCAACATGATAAATGTGGGGTTTTAAAATAAATGAGAAGGATTTCAATTTTCTTTACTTTTGTTAGTCTGGAGGGACTGCGAGTTTGGATTAACCAAGACGGGAAGTCAAGGAAACAAATTGTAACTGAAATATTTTACTTGTAGGCTAGTTTGAATATAAATCATTTGCAATGATTTGCAGTTTCAAATAAGACTGGATACACTTGTAGTTTGGGGAAGGTTATAAAGGTGATGTTTTTACTTTGATGGAGAAAACGTGTCTGGCATTTGCAATTAAGATTCTCGTCTTTGGATTTCTAGAGAATCTTAAGGTGCTCTTAAGAGCCAAAGTATTGGCTGTATTTATGTGTAATGGTTTTGTCTCATTTGAGCCATGGAAATATAATTTTTCCCTTGAAATTGTAAACTTGGGATGCAGTAACATTTGCTTTCAAGAGTCATTATCTCATACCTCTGCAAAGCTCTCTATTATGCCATTCACATAAACACTCTTGTGCGGTGTTGCATTGTTCTGCTTCACAACTGAGAGAGTAGATATGATGGACAGTCAAAGTCACACTGGGCTCTGCTGGGAATGCTTGCAGCTGGCTTTGGGAGCATGGGGAAGAGAGAGAAGGGGACACAGTACTGTTGGATATGAGGTTTATGTTCTACTGAGAACATTTCAAAGTTAAATGCACAGGACTTCGATTATCAAAAGTGATTTTTAAAAATCTGAAATCCTCTAAACACCGACATTCTGTTTGTGTACAATTTTAATTGCAGTCTACAATAGAAACTACCTGGTGTATATATTTCATGGTTTAGCCAAATATTGGGAATGATGCTTTCCTCAGACAGAATAACCTGTCAGAAAAGCCATGTAAACACGTATTGACAGCAGTTATTTACTATGCACCTAGTAGCTCAGGTGTGCTGAGAAGCAAGTACATCAACCCATGGTTTCCTTTTCCTTTGCTTGATTGCTCTGCTGGGGTGTGTTGGCAGAACACACTGACAATCTCAGTGCTGTTACTGGCTGTGCAAATCTAATTACAGACACTGGAACTTCCCTGCACACCAGCACTTGGACAAGAAGGTGGCTGCCTCCTTGCGTGGCTACTGGAGGTGTTTGTAGGCTTTTATGAATAACCAGGAAAGCACAAGTACATACAGAGTATTGAGGGTGATACGATGGAAAGGATGAAGTAATTTCAAAACTTAAAGAAATGTTTCTGAGCTACTGGGAAAAAGAAGCTGTCAGAGAGAATAGGTGCTGGGAGAAGTGTGATTGTATGGGATTAGGTGAGGAAGCATTCCAGACATTGACTTGTGAATGCTGTAGCTGGACCCGTCTCATTGTAGGTGTCTGTCAGATCTGTGGAGGACGTTTCATTAGAGGAGTTTTCCTCTGGGAAAAATACATGTGTACATATTTAGGTGAATGGTACTTCAATGCAAAATTCTGTGGCTTATTGTTAAAGGTTGTTAAGATCAGCAATACTGCACCTTCCTAGATTGTGTCATTCAGAATAAAATTCAGTTTAAATGTCTGCTGTGAGTTATGAATTGTTTAAGAGAGTGCTACTCCTGGCTTCTGTGATTTAATGCAGTTAGCCTTTCAGAAAATGAAAGTTATATTTTAATAGCTCAAAAACATGATATGTGATGTGTGGGACATATACAGTGTAATTATGAAACTAATGAGGGGTGGCTTACCAGTGTGATTGGTGAAGATCTGCTCCAGTAGCTCCTGTTAATGAACTGTCTGTCTATGCCAATGCTAAGCTTGGAAGGCTTTATATACTGGCCGCTTGGTTAGACTGCAATGAGAATCTTGTCATGATTCCATAAATGAACTGGATTTTATGTCAGTTAAACTTGCCTTCAAAACTAACTTGACTGAAAATCTATCTACTAATTCTTCTTTGGACATTAAAACACACCTAGCATTAACTTGTGCTAACTCTCAGTGTTAACACAAACCGTGTCAGAGAAAGAAGCAGCAGAACCCTGTTCCTGGTCCAGGCTGTGGCTGCAGCAGGACTGGATGTACTGACCGAGTAGAACAACTGAGATACTCAGGGGTGAAGGGAACAGAAGGGGAGAATTCTGGGGACCTGTTCATAGGTATTTCAAGGCAACACCCAACAGAGACTGTGATGAGCCATTATCAAATTACCTGACTATGGGGGAACTTGACTGTAATTTCTTTCTAACTCCAGCAGTCAGTCATTCTGCTTTGTCCTCTCCCTTACACTAATGCACCCCTATTGAGCTCACAAACTTCAGGTCAGCTTTGAGCAGCTGTGGATGCACAGCCTGGTTCATGTACTGCAGTTACAGGCCCCTGGTTATCATTTACTGCTTAAAATACCACTAATGATTATCAAGGTCCAGTGGATGACACAGCAAACCAAGCCCAAATTTTATGATCGAAGTAATGTAGCAGACTGCAAAATGTCTGAAAACTTTAGGAACATTAAAACAAATGGATTTTATATGGAAATTAATACGAAATAACCTGTAATTTGTAAGTAGTTTTTAAGCCGCTATATTAGTCTTGAATCCATGTTCATTGTTGTGCCCTAAAAGTTTCAGCAATGAAGGTGCTAGAAATGTCTGTATTGATGGTTCTGAAGGCAAGATACTCATCTGAAGGTTCTTTCATCTCTAGGAGGTAGTTGGGTCTTTCACCACACTGAATGACAAAGCAGATAAGGAGGTGGGATAAACCTGTGATTTGGTAGTTTCTTCAGCAGGAGCAATAAGGGACTAAAAACCTGAAATCATCAACTGCAGCTTATGTACTTTACAACTGTGAGTGTTTAAATGCCATAATTACTGTTTTGTTAAATGAAAGTCTTAAATAACAGAATTTATTTCTGCTGTGAAGTTTCAGGGCAAATATTAATACACTTGATGCTAAAAGCTAAATTGGTGAAAGAGTCTGGCATTCTAATATGAGGGTATACTATTTGGAAGCAAAATTAAGTGGCATTTGGATTGCAAAAAGCATTCCAGTTACTGACTAATGCAACTGCACGGAATATTCTTCTTTCTTACTGAAAGAGACGTATGTTACTCATTAAGTAATAAGCAGCAAGAACCTTCCTTATCACTGAGGAGAATGGTGTCCACTGGCAGTTAAAGCCTGGTTAATTTGTTCACAGCAGTTGGGTTTTAGCTGGGGTCATTTTTATTTTTGCATTTGTGATCCATCAAAAATTACTGGTTTGTTCTGAGAACCAGTCTGAAAAACGTGCCTGGAGTCACGACATTGGGACTAATCAAATACTGACATAAGAAAGAAACCACTGTAAGTGAAAATTAATGGATAGAAGCCTTTTATTGGCGCCTTTCTACGGAGGGGAAAGCGATAAGGTAGCTGAATGATTATTTCACATTATGGATGCTCCATTCCAAGCCAGAATAGAGAAGTGTTGGCAAAGGAGAGCACTGGTGCTACCACTGCCAGTAACGCTTCTGACTGTGCAGTTTGATACATTCTCCTCTTCAAGGGCCCAGACTGTGTTATCTTGGAAAGGCAAAGCTTCCCCCACTCCTGTTGTGTCTTGTTAGCTACGCAGGGGTGTTTGGTTCTCTTTTCATTCCTGTGCAGTCTGCCAGAACAAAGCCTGTGCATCACATTACAGACAGGTAAACCTTTGCATTTCAGTCTGTTAGGAAGAAAGGGAGTTTATGGGTTTATTTTAAAAAAAGTTTTAAATATAAATGGATTTGAAGTATATAGAAGTTTTGTAAGAAGAAATTGTTATTGTAAGTACTTTTTCATGCCTTTTTTTTTTTTCTCATTTGGTCTTACTTCACCCCAAATTGAAACATTTTGGGGAAATGTTCTTCAGGAAAAATAATTTTTTAATAGGATATGCTCCTTCCTTATGCTGCTTTACTCCAGCCCTCTTCATAAGCTGCTTGTCCCCCATCTGAGCGTGTCTTTTCTTGGCACTTGCCTCACGTTTCCAGACCTGAGGCTTTGGCATTCTGCTGCTTGGGTGGTGTGCACTTGCTGGTGTTAAGAATTACAAAACAGGCAGCTTTGCTCCAGGAGGCTTCTCTGTGCTCAGGTGTCAGTGACTCCATTCCATCTCTCCCCATTTTTCAGCAAGGAAGCATCTCCCCTGCTTTTCCATCAAGACTCTCTGTCTGCTTGAGGTGACCTCTCTTACTGAGACAGGGGAGGGACTGAATCAGTTTTCCAAAGCCGTGGCCTCTCTTTCCCAAGAGAGGGTAAGCCAACCAGCAGGGTTTTCATCCATTACATTCACTTTTAGTTCAAGGGTTAAAAAAAAAGAGTCATCCAAAGCTGATTATATTTCTCCTCACAGGTTGCAGTAGTTAACACTGAAGTGAGTTGAACGACTTACACAATGAAATGTTCTTTGAAGCCAGAGATATTTTATCCCTAAACATCATCCATGCTCACTGCTGCTTATCTCGCTTGGGTGAAAAGGGAACTGGGTCCATACAAAAAGCAAGAGGGTTTTGTGGGGTGTACACAAGTCATGAGTGTGCCATGTGCAGAATTAATAGGTAGTGGCAGTCACTATCCATCACGGTAGAATTATTGGCTTGGTTTTCATTAGAGGTTCTGACACTCGAAATTCTGATTTCTTTTTTGATGGGCCGGTTGATTTGTTTCAAAAGGCCTCAATATTCTTCCCTAGGAAAACCAGTTTAAAGAGATTTATTCCTCTTCAGCTGGATCCCTGCAATGGGAAGCTGTCCTAGGAGAGGGCAAGGACAAGTTCCCTGGGGAGGCTGCTTGGGCAGAGGCCCCTGAGCACACCAACCTTCAGCAGGGCTTGTCTGTGCACAGGTGAGAGAGGGTCCTCTCCATGGTCTGGGCTGTACAGCAGCACTGCTGCTGCTGTCTCTTAAATACAAGTAATTCCCTGTTCCCACTTCTGACACTTTGCTGACACACTGTCAGTGAGCTCCTTCTGGGCTTGCACCTTGTTTTACCAGCAGCTTTTGCAGTGTAGCCAAAGCAGCACATGAAACTGAGGTCATTTTTGCAAGGATGCTCGTCTGGAGGCTCTTTATTGAGAGAATATGCTGAAGAATTGTATCTGGGTAAATATGGTCATGTTCTGCCATATTTAATAGAGTGGAATAGTTTAGTAAGAGCTTTCCTTTCTGCTGGGGAGAAGGAGGAAGCTGGTGAAGCTCAGTTGCTCTACAGTAGAAAATACTCATATGTATGAATTGCAAGATACAGCTCACTGTAGGTAGTTTACTTATGTAACTTGGTATTTAAATATTTTTAGATTTCCTTACCTTGTGTCTTTGCTTCATCTGCTGGATGAGATAATCCTGTTCTGCTTCTGAGTGCATGAGCTAACCTCTTGTCTCTGTAACAAAGCGAAAAAATGATGTATCATTTAAAAAAATGAGTATAAATGAATGTAGCTCATCATTTTAATCATAGGTCAGATCCTCAGATCTGCCATATTTTGGCACAGCCATATGCCACTTAAACCTAAGTGCTTCCTCTATGAATTAATAAGTGTACTTGCTAATTTGATGCTTATGCATGAAGGAAAAAAACTCTTGAATGTTTTAATCCAATCACATGAATTTGTATCTTGAAATATTGCTAGACATTTGACAATGACTGATTTGATTACCCTGGTTTCATTAGTCACAGGGAGAGTTAGACATTTTTGGGACTTTACTTCCATGAATTTGCATCTTTAGCTCAAAGTCTTTTGCATATCAATAAATTTTCTTCCTATTCCTTTGCTTTTTTATCACTATAAAGGAAAGAAATGATGTCACAGGGAAACAGATGTAAAGAATAGAAAATATGAATTTTCTCATAGCAACCATTTCCTGGAGTTGCTGACACAGTTGGTAGAGGTCCTGGTGCTGGCTCTGGTGCTGACTGAATCTTTGTGGAGCTCGGGGAACAATTAAAAAGAATGCAAACAGTGTTTGGAGGTGAGGTTAAGTTTTGCTGCTGGTCAGGCTGGGACAGCCACCAGAACAGCCTCTGAGTTTTACTGGCCTTTATCTGGGGCCTCTTAAGGAAGGAAGACAGACCATCCTGCAGCCATTTCCTGCAGGATCTTGGGGGACGGTTTCAAGCAAGTCACAAGGAATCTGCAAAAGCTCATAGCTGGGTCATTTGAAGGTGCAATATAAACCAACATATAAGTCATTAGTTCAAAATTAACTTTGAAAGGTGAGACATCATCCCAATGCAGGGCAGCATCTTTCAAAATAGCCATTAGTCTCCATCTTAAACAGTCTTTTTTCTCAGCTGGAAAAACACATTTGCAGTCTGTTCCATAATAGCCTTTTAATCCAACCAGTCTGTCTCAACAGCCTGTGTACAACCAAAGAATTTAGAATTAATAATCTCAAATGTATGCAGCCTTGGAATTAAAATCCTTTTCTTCTGGCTGCATGTCTTCTGTAGACTACCCCTATTGCTTTTCTTTTTCAAAGAAGAAATTACTTTTTCAGGGGGTTTGTTTCTCATTGTGAAAGAAAGTTTTCCATAAAGGCTGAAATTAGCCATGCAAAACGTGGCCATCACTCAGAGACCGCACCGTATCAGGAATTTCAGAGTTCTGCCTGATGTAATAAGTAAGCAATTTTACATCTGCTGTAAAGCTACAGCACTTTGAATAAGTGTGGCAAGACATTGAACTCAGTTTTCTGAGGCATTGGAGAACTAAGTTTTAATCTGTTCTTACGAAGTTTCCCTCAAACTGTCCAAACTATCCACTGGAAGATCTCCCCATGGTGTGGGCTTCTCCCCACTGCTTTGACTGAGGTTTTGTCACTGCCCGGGCTCTGTTTAGGGTCACCCATGAGTGGAGAGTCCGCAGTGTCCTGGTATTGTTATGAATTAACAAGGTCTTTCCCTGCGAGCTGGGCTGGCACAGCTCTGCTCCTAGAACCAGAGATGGGCACAAGGCTGTTCAGCTCCGTCTCCTCTTTCTGCTTTACTGAGCTGGTGAAGTAGCACCGAAAGCTTTTGCAGCTCTATTCAGAATCCAGCTTACTGTGGCCTTCAGGAATTCCCTGAGGAATTCCTCCTCTAATGGCCTTGCCTTGCAGAGAATCCTACACCAGGTATCCCATGGGTGGGCACAAGCAGCCCTTTTATTGTCGTGATCCTTGGCCTGTGCTGCTGGGGGGGCTGTTTGGGGCTCTCCTGATGTCCCTGGCTGAGAACACGATGACTTACTGAAGACAGAACTGTGTAACACAGATGACTATTTTGTTGCAATTCAATCCAAACTGTTAATGATACATGGAGTCCAATTCAACATAATGTTTAAGACTAATTTCACATGTGCTTAAGCCTTGGCATAAAATCAGGCACATGCTTAAATGCTCTCCTTAATTAAAGCTTTATATTAGGACTTAGAAAATACTTTTACTACTTTTCTTTGGTTTTATGAGCTCTTTTTTTTTTTTTTTTCAGTTTGGCATAAAGTTGAAATACTGCAAATGAAGTAAAATAGTTGGAAATGGGGACACTAAGCTGGCAAGCACACGTTCATTAAAAACAGATTAACTAAAAACAGACTCTGATAATCCTGTAATCAAGACTTGATACACAAACTCATGGAAATGCTAAACATGTGCTGTAAATAAATAGATGATTAATTTCCTTTATTCTAATATGTGTGCCCTAGTAAGGAATTATATTTCCCCTAAAAGATAATTTTCTTATTATCTTACGATTGCACCTCCTTTGCAGCTGTGTAGGAATAAAGAGATAATTAATAGGATGGAGATAGAGTTGGCCCCCTGAGAGAGAGAACTTCACGCCACAGTCTCAGGGGTGTTAGTAAACGCTGCAGCATCCGACAGCGATGGAAGTGGAGGGAGAGAACATTCCTTTAGCCCCCTTTATTCCTGAAGTCCTTCTGGAGGAATTCTGGCGACACATGGGATGAGTGGGAATCTATATTCGGCAAAGATTGGTACCTCGTGCCACAGTGGGATTTTTTTTAGCTTCCTTCTTAATAAATTTGATTAAGTTTCTCCAGAAGCATCTGAGGCGGAATGAAAAGGGGGAGGAGTGTTTTGTATGAGAGATTTGAAAAGATTCATTACTAGGGATTACGCTTAATGAAACACATCCTGGGTGCGAGGCCGTGTGGTTGGTATGCTTAATACGTACAAATTAAATCTTCTCTTGGAAATATACTAATAAAAACCAATGAATTAAACATCAGGACCAAGAGATGTTGGCTTATTAATACAATGTAGCCCTCTTTAGAGAATTCCAATTTACTGAACACAGATGTTGCCAGTAAAATAATTAGAGGGGAAAATTTAGCATCCAGCAGAATATCAAATATATTAAATATCAAAGTTTAATAAAGACTTAAAACCTCAGTAAAAGTTAGGTAAAAGGATTAGTGGAGGGAAATGCTCAGGGGTTTTATGTATTTCATTCTGGAAAATGAAACTTACCTTTTAAAATCACTGTTCTAAGAATATATATCCAGGAAAACAAAGTGCTGCTCTTTAGCTGTGATATCTAAGGATTGCTGGCTTAGTGTTGTTACAGACATGGAAATTAGTATGATTGGAAACAGGCACGAGGAATTGCAGGGAAGAATAGAAATGTAATTCTTGACAGAAGGGCATGGGAATAAAACCAGAGATTAAACAGTTATTGGGGAAGAGGACTCTGAGGACAAAGAAATATCAGAATATTAAGTTTAGCATGAGAAGAGAGTAGCAGGAAGTTAGAACGTGGAGAAGAGAGATGTGAAGAACAGAATAATGTGCTACAGAAGGGCAAAGAACTCAGTATATTAAAAAATGCTGCTACAAAGCATTCTCTGAGCAGTATTCCATCTACTTTTATGAAACTTTAATTTTTTTTTTCTAGTCCTAAAACTTTTGGAGTTACTCTAGCACATAAATATAGAAGTTCACTACCTAAAATCCATAACCTTTCCAACTTTTCAGCCCTCAGAAGCTTTAATCAGCATTTACCAGTAAGTAAAGCTAATTTTGTGTCCTTAATAGAATAGATGATATAATAAAGTTCCTTGGGGAGGTAGTTACTAAAATTTGAGGCTGTAGCAGCAAAACTCCAATAGAAGGATTAACTTAGACTGAAGTGCCATAGTATGAAGTGTGTATCTTGGCAGGGCTGTGTGGATGGGAATAGGCAGCAATGACTGCAAGAAATTGGCCCTAAAACAGCACCGTCAGCTCTGAGAAGTCCCCAGATGGGGGTTTAGGAAAATGAGAATGTGTTGCTGGCAGGGACACTCATCAAATTGGAATTAAGGTGCATTGTTATACGAATAGGAAATGAGCTGGTGAAAGAAGGCTGCTGGAGTTTCACCCCAGTGCTGTGCTGTGTAAAGAAACAGGGAGCTCAAATGAAGTTCCAGAAGTTGTCCAGCTGCCAACTCTATTATTTTCTAACTATGTTTGTCATCGCAGCATTTTGGTTCAACTCCCATACCAGTTTCCAAATACTTGCCTTTAAATCTTTGCTTCCATCCCTATTTCCCAGACACGTCTCCTCCTTGTTCATTTTGGAAACATCAGTATTTTCAGCTGATAACTACAACGTCAGAAAAAGTGTTTAGAGTCCACTTTTTGGAAGAGTCCAAATACATTGGAGAAGATTTTAAATTGCAAACTTATGTTAATATAATTTTCTTGTGCACATCATTAGCATATTTGTAGCAGAAGATAAACATCACTCATGACCACTTGGTATGTTATTGAGATTGTGTATTTAAAGGTGAAAAAAATTATTTTTTCCCTTGTTTTAGTTATAATTAATAAGCATTTATGCCATAAACAGCAAGTTTAACACTGGAAGAAAATGGAACTTTGAAAATCTGTTAAGAAGACTAACTCAGGATATTCCCTGTGTTCATTGGCATTTAATTGTGTTAGGAGAGCTAAATATGTGGGCTGCATGAATAAATAAATGCGTATTATAGAGCTGATACTGATTGTCACTTTGCTCTTGTGTCTCTCGCTGGGCTTAAGTAACACCCTCAAGTCCTCAGAAGCAGTTTTTAATTTTCACACCCGAGATAGACAGCCCAATTTTCTTGAAATATTCCCAAAAGGATTCCATTCACTCTCTCTTCCCTTCTCCCCCTTTCTCCAGAGTGTCTCCAGGCTCTGGGATCAGAGAACGCTGACAGGATACAAACCTAATTTCCCTCACTACTGTAAGGCAGTTATTTTGCTCCCTTCTGTTTGCTCAAGTGCTTAAGGGGTGCCAGGTGTCAGCCTGAAGTTGTCCTCTCCCAGGGACAGGGCGTTCTGGGTATTTGGGTGTGTGCATGGATATGTATGTTGGGTTTAGTCAGCCCCTTCTATGGAGCACTGGTAGCAGAAAGGAAGAAATCTGCCTGTTTTTAAAGGTTGACAAAGATCATTCAGGGCTGTATTTCAAGCCAGAAGAATTTAGATTTCTCTTGCTCTGATTCCCCTACTGATCACTGAAGTTATAATTACTGAGTTTCTAGAAGGGGGGTTGTGCTTTCACTTCCCAGCCTGCCAAGCCTGGCCCTGGAACTTTGGCTGAAACAGGTAAATGAGATAAATGTAGTCCCATGCTGTGAGTGACTGTTTTATCTTTTCATGTGTTCCAGTTGATGATCACACATAATTTCTATTGTGGTTTTCCCTTTTCACAGTCTTCCAGAAATGGTAATTTTTGCAACATTCACCGCTACTTTGAACTCCTTTGTGAGAGTTATTTTGTCAGCCTTAATAATATCAGAAAGACTAATAAGCTGTGTTTTCAAGGTGTTTGTGCAGAATAAATGGGAGATCTGAGCATCAAGCAAGAGTAGGTGAAGAAACTTCAAAGGACAGAAGTGATCATTATCACACTTCCTTTGAAACTGTGGAGTTTAAAGTTGAAGCCAGATTAAAACAACCCAAAATACTCCTAGGTCAATGGAAGTTATTGTGCTTCACAAAATCATTGTGCTCTGTGATGTGTCTTCTTTGAATTGCCTTAAAGGTTAGCACAGGCTTGTGTCCACCCTTCTTTTAGAGGAAGATGCAGATGTGCTGAAAATATTAATTACCTTTTGTGGCAGATGCAGATCTAGCAAAAGTATTAATTAACCTTTGGAAAAAAATGGTTTCATGCCATCTTGCTAACACTTTTTTTTTTTTTCTGTGTGTCTACTGTGCTTCTTATCTATGTATTTTCTGATATTTGATCAGATACTCGCCACAACTTTTTTGTAGAAGTGGACATCAGTCAGTAGCCTGTGTAGTCTTTGAGGGCTCTGAATTTCCATGGAATAAAATTAGGCTGAAAAAAGGCTGGTGACTGGGAAGTTTACTAGGCTTTCCTTTCTATTTATAAATTGCCATAGTGCTGTTTTAAAAGAAATAAATGAGAGAAACAAAGGGACTACAGTAACCTGCAGCTCATTAGGTAGGTCCACTGACATTTAAGAGTCTATTTCAATTTTAATTTTTCCTTGCATTTTCAAGGGATAGAAGAAAAGAGTCCAAAACGCCCACACGTTAGAGACCTCAGAGGCTGATTCTACTAGAATGTCTCTGTTACCTGTCATGCAAAGAACCACCAAGTCATCACCTGAAGCTTTTGAATTGAATGGCACCCCTGTCATATGTCAGTTGTATTGCTTTATCTTTTATTGACATTAAGGTGCAATTGTTCTTTGGTTCATGCTCTCAGAATAACACCAGGGCTTTGGCTAATGGGGAGTCTGTATCCCAATCCCTTTCTGCTTTACCATCTCTAGAGAAGTTATTGATCTGACTTTGTGAAGAAAGCTGAGTAGCTTCAGGTCACTAAGCTGAGCAGAGTAGAATCAAGCCATCTGAGCTAGAGGAACTGCCAGGATTAGGACTTGGAGGGAGTTATTATTTAATGATGTAATGGAAATATGAATGACAGGGTACATGGAGAAGAAGGTCAAATAGAGTTTTTCAAAGTGTGTTGACAGCTGTGGAACTAAAGGACGTTATTTCATAATAGTAAGAAAAATGCTATTTTAAGGACTTGTGGAGTTTGGGTTTTGTGGGGGTTTTTTTGTTTTGTTTTTAAATATAGACAGATGTTTCTTAAAGGAAGAATTGAACCACTTGTCAGTGGGGATTTACAAAGTACTTACAAAAATGAAATTGTCCTCTCATCAGGCACTTTCCATGTATTGAGCTATAAAGAAGTGGCAAAAAAAAAATGATGACACTTTTAAAAATTGCTGCTTCAGCTCTAGTGAGACATTATATTTTAGCTGATAAGTGCTAGGAATAATGTTTTGCATAAATATTCCACAATATTGAGCATATTTCATGTCTATAATTAGAGCTTTGATTTACTCACATACAGAATTAATTAGGGAGTAACAGCTGTACTGTAAGTCTTCTATTATAAGCCAAGCTCATTTCTTTTTCCTCTTGTTAAAATCAAAGGTACACAAATATTTCTTTAACCTTCCTTAATACACTGTAAAAATAATCTGTTTAGAAGATAAATATTCTGGTTCTAAATACAAGAACTTGTGTTCTTCTGTTCAAACTTAACTTTATAGTTAGTTTACACTTTATAGGGTCTATTCCAAGACTAAAACTCTTCAGTGAGGAGAACTCTTGGGCACTGGAGAGACAGTGAGTGCCTGAGCAGATCGAAGCACAACTGAATGAAACACAGTAAATCCTCTACTTATGCTCTGCCACTTCCCTGCATCAGAGTCCTGGCATAAGGAGAGAGGAGACAGCTTTGCTCTAACATCTTTCTTTCCAGTCCATTCGTGCCGTAGATTTTGTGTGTCAGTCACAACCAAATATTCCATTTAAGAGTGGGAGCTGTCCATTGTAAAGGCTGAGGCAAAAGACCTCAGAATGGGATATTTAGCAGGGCCGGTTTCCTTGGGGCAGTGTTTGTTGGGGCACTGCCTGGTGCTGCCAAACAAATGGCCATGGGGCACTTAGTGCCACTCAGCCCACGGCCTTCATCTGTGTCGCTGCAGGAAGGTGTGAGCCAAAGTGTCTGAGCTGTGTCATCCCTCGGGACCCATCCCTGGTGGGAAGGGAAGCAGCAGCTCGAGGCATCAGCTGCTCACCAGTTTGCCTTTCCCAGGCTGCAGCAGCAGAAAGCCCCTGTGAGGAAAGCCATGCTGGCAGAGGGCTGGGGAGGCTGCAAACCAGCCTTCTGGATTTAAAAGACAACCACATATGCCAAGGAGAAGGGATTCTCTTTGATTAAACAGCCACTGGCTGATATGTCTGCAGGCTGGTGGCGGATCCCATGGCCCCGGCCCCCAGTGGAAATGATTCAGAGTACTGCATCAGAAAATTGCTTTGATGAGTCACAAGTTTGCCAGTTTGACTTTAATAGGAAAATTGCGAGGAAGTATTTGAGTTATGATTGTGCTGGGCTTTTCAGAATGCATGAGTGCGGTTTCCATTCTTCACGTTTAATTCAGGTTTTGAGAACAGAGAATAGTGTGAGAAATATGGGCATGATTTACTAGTTGCTTCAGAACAGTGATGAAAATGCAAGTGGTGTACTGGTGATATATTAGCAGGAGAGATTCAGTCATAAATAATAAAAACACCTCTGAAGGTGACACAGATTCCAGTTGTAGTTCCAATATTTGACAATCTTATGAAAATTGTTTATGTTTACATTTAGGAATGGATATAAAATTATACTCCTAAAACATAATTAGCAATACCTCCTTATGGGATTACTATTTCTCTTTTAAATATACATATGCTGCTGAAGGAGTGCATTGAACTGACAGCAGAGTTATTACTGCAGCTTCTTGGCACTGTCCTAGAAGTTTGTCTTGGGATTAGTGGGGAAGTCTAAAAGTCAGTCATTGGCCACTCTAGATACTGCTGTTCTTCTGGAAATATGAAGAAACTAAAAATAATATCCTTTTTCATTATTTCTTGTTTGTGTGCACATGGAACTCTGCAGCACATTCTGCGCTTTCCCTGAGAGATGAGAGGCACCTTTTTCAGTGCTAATCCATCAAACTACAGAGACTATGCCATATAATGACAAGAAAAGGGAGAGGGTTTACACCCAATTCCTAGGCCTACACTCGTGTTTTCATGCCATGCAGCTTCCCGAAGCCTTTAGTGATTCAGACAAAATTCACACATGAATATTAATGAGAACACGATGCCCTCACCAGTGTTCAGACCACAAAACTATTTACAATGGAATAGTTAATGGCTAATCATTCGTCATCTCTTTGTGATGATTCAAAATGTGACTGCATGGCAGATGAATTAGGCAGTGGTTAGTCTGGTGTCACATAAACTGCATTCTTTCTGTCTTCTGAGGAAAGGCCAGCAAGGGCCAAAATTTCTGCTCTGCTATATATATTTGCCATCTGGTTTTGATGGAGTTTGGTAATTATGTTTATACAGCATAAAACTCATGCTCTGCTGCTGGATTTGAGGACACGATGTCTATTGCAGTTATGTAATTGGGAGTGTGTAATTTTGCCTCCAGGGCTGAACTGAGCTCTTTTGGGAGAATGATTTCTAAGGCTTTGGTATATGTGGTTAAA
>JAWWMO010000030.1:5954610-5981751 GCA_035047845.1 Dendrocincla fuliginosa | reverse complement strand
GGTTAGTCTGGTGTCACATAAACTGCATTCTTTCTGTCTTCTGAGGAAAGGCCAGCAAGGGCCAAAATTTCTGCTCTACTATATATTAACAATTTCTGGAGCTGCTCAGTTATTGTGTGTATTCTTGAAGAGTCAGAATTATCTATTTGTAATCGAAATGCCTCTAGCAGAAAACTGACAGTGTCCAAGGTTCCCATGAGAGATGGATTTTGAGCTGGAGACAACTATCCAAAACTTCCTTGTGATATATGCAAACATCTTGGAAGGAAAAACACAGAGGTCCAAAACCAAAAACTTTCTCAGTGTAATTGATCAGCTAGTTGGTACAAACCCAGCTTTCCATGACCTACTGTAACAACGGAGGGAGTCACTGCATCATTTTTTTGTAACCACAGTTCTCTGCAGGACTCAGGAGAGCTTGAGATGTTTGTGTGCTTTTCTAGAGCAGAGCTTGAATACCTTTCAACTGAAGTACTGCAGGAAGGACAATTTGGATTCTAACATTCCAAGCAGGTATATTTGCTATCTGGTTTTGATGGAGTTTGGTAATTATGTTTATGCAGCATACAACTCATACTCATGCTCTGCTGCTGGATTTGAGGACACGATGTCTATTGCAGTTATGTAATTGGGAATGTGTAATTTTGCCTCCAGGGCTGAACTGAGCTCTTTTGGGAGAATGATTTCTAAGGCTTTGGTATATGTGGTTAAAATTGCCAGAATTTTAAAATACAGCTGGTCTCAGGTGTTTTACATCTTTGAACCTTGGGTTTAGAGTATTCAGTTTCAAAGATCAGTGCCCCTTGTTTAGTTGCATAGTATATTTGGAATACCTGTATAACATTTTTATTGGAGAGATCCTAATACATCTGCTGAAAATGCCAAGGTGAACAATTTAGGGAGAAAGAGTGAGAAAAACTCCATTCCTCAGTTATGTGAATTTCATCAGGAAAGTGTACATAGATGAAAGTATCACCATAAATATATTGCAGAAATTCACACTATAAATCTTACCCTGAGGGAGGGGGGCCGGAGTCTCTTCAAATCTGTCTGTTCCAGCCAGACTTTTACATTGCTCCTATGCTTATGAGATCTGCAGCCTTTACTTGGCCACAAATTAATCACCTTGCCATTAAAATCCTTCATCAAGATTGCATGCCAAAACTGGCAATAAAAGTAATAATAAAAATATCCAGCAACAAGCAAACCCGAAGAGACCACAGCAGACTATTAAAACTGAGACTATTCAAAATAAATCTTTAAGCTTTGCCAGTACCCAGGCAGAATGAAGAAACTTTCTTGCCAGCTCCTTCTATGGCTTATTCACTGTCATACCCACCTGCTGCACTATTGTCAGACATTTGGCTTCCCAGTTTCCCAGTTCATTGCAAGGTGTATAGGAATGTGCTGCAGTCTCTAGCAGTAGAACATGCTGCATCTGAGTGTTGGCCACTGGGTCACCTCACCTGTTGGCATCTGCAGAATAAACAAGGCAGTTTGCTTGTATTTGGGGAAGAGGGTCTTCAAATGGGGTGTGGAGCTACAAGTTGCATTTCTTTAAAGGCCCCAGCTTTAATACTCTGTTTAGATTTGACATGACATTTCTGAAGGAGTGATTTAGGAGCTGAAACACAGCTATGGTGCCCTCTTAGACATGGGATCCACTGAGATATCCCTGTGGGGCCAGCAGGTACAGCACGGCACTGGCAGCAGGTCCATGTCTTCAGGATTGGTATTGGGGGACCCATAAGGCTTCTACAGTGGTACTGGCTGTATGTATTGAGAAGAGTGAATTCCCTCTGAATTGTTATTACATTAAGGCTCTTGATGAAATCAGAGTCCAGCTAGGGGTCAGAAGTTTCAAAAGCATTAGGAGAAAACCTGCTGGCCTGAGTTCAGTGTAGTTGTTTCTGGGCAGTGCTGTCTTGCTCACAAACCTTGGCCAGGGGTGTGTACCTGTGCACTGGAAGGCCTGCTGGACTGTGCACGTGTGCTGTCTAAGGCTTCAGTTCACAGGTGGATTCACAACAATATTCTAGGATATTAAATTAATATAAATAATCAAAAATTCTAGGATATTAATTTGATACATAGTCGCAGACATGGGATATTGCCTTTAAAAAGGGGTCTCTGTGAAGGAATTTGTCTTTATTTCCATTTACAGAATCAGCATTAATGAAATGAGAGTGTTGGTAGGTATTAATGAAAGGTGCTTCTATTAGGATGAAATAATAATAATACTAAAAAAAAAAAAAAGGCCTAACTCCGCTGCAGAAGGATAATATTTCAACTTTACCTTTCTAGAGGAATTCACAAAGCTGCCATTATGACTGGTATGGAATGCCTTTCTCTGGATGCTAAACATACAAATAAGGAAATGAGGTCCCTGCTTATAAGAAAAGTCAACAACTCGTAAATAAGAATGGGGGAAAGATACAGGAATGAGCAAATGAGCAAACTGGCAGCTTGCAAGCCATGCTCCTTTCCCTCTTACTCTTTAAACACTTCCATGAGAATGGATTTATGGGCTTTCTTGAGCAAGGGTATTCTAAGAAGCAATGTGGCACTGTTTCACACAGATTTGGATGGGAGGTTTGGGCCCAGGTGTCTCAGCAGGAGAACATTTAGCAGCTGAGAATTTCAATGAAATAACTGCCTTCCAAAGAGTTTCTTTGAAATGCAAGTATTCAGCTATTTGAAGTAGAAGTGATGGGAAGAGAAAGAGAAAAATTTGGGTTATTTAGTGCACTTTTGATGGATAGAACTGGCCCAAAAGCATATGAAAAACATAGGAAAGAAAGGGGGTTTTGGGAGGGGGAATAGCTGACTTGAGAAACACAGAGGCTTCAGTGATCTTGGAGATGTT
Organism: Dendrocincla fuliginosa; assembly: GCA_035047845.1. Taxonomy (NCBI): domain Eukaryota; kingdom Metazoa; phylum Chordata; class Aves; order Passeriformes; family Dendrocolaptidae; genus Dendrocincla; species Dendrocincla fuliginosa. Next base: position 5,978,885 of record JAWWMO010000030.1, on the reverse strand, counting down.
CTCTGTAACGTGTAAGTTGAGGTTTTCAGGTTGAAAAATGTTCTTGCACAGTGAATATGATACAAGTCTTTAAAATCTCAGAAAATTGTATGTTAAATTAAAAACACAACACATCTGTTCACAGGTGTGTTTTTGTGACTGATCACCTTCTGGCAGTCAGGTACAATGCTGAATCTGTAGTCAGACACAGACCTTTTATTTCAATATATCAGCTTTTCTAGATGCAGAGTTTGTAGTTAACTGAACACATAAAAATTGTTTTGTAAACTCTAAATGATCTCCTGAGCAAATACTTTTGATTTGGTTCAGCCAAGGAAGAACAGTTACCTTACATATCAATCAGTTAAACTCTGCATGTGGTGATATAGTTTCTTTATGCTGGTATCTACCCTTTCTTTATTTCACCTCAAGTGAACATACCAGGACACAGCCTGGAGATTGCTGAAGTGACAGAATAGGGCACTCTGTTTTAAAGGAATTGACATTACTGAGGGAGGGAAATCCAATAATGGATCCACCCTTTATTTTCTCTGTTGGCTGAGGCAGGAAGGCACTGTGAGCTGTACCAGTGGGCTCTCTGTGCCTGAACACTGACCATCAGTGTTTCACAGACACAGGAGGTTACCAGCCCCAAAAATGAGTTGTCCCCCCCTGACTTAGGTGGGGGTTTAGTACTGTTTTTATCCTGTCTTTTGGCACAGAACAATCATGAGGATGTCACTGCACTTGATATTTGGCTTCTTGTATGAAAGCCGTGCACCTCCTCCTGTACTGGCTTCTACTGTAAATGGTATTGATATTAAAGATGTTGTTATTAATACCACCAGCATCTAAAATGGCATTTTAGCCATTTGTTTCACCCCATTATTATAGTTCTGTAGTTGCTTTATGCATTGAAATCTGAATGCAAACTTTCTGTCTGCTAGTTTCTCAAAGCTGGAAATATTTCCCTTCTAAGGATTTATCTCGTTGCCTTTACTGCAGCAGTTCTATCCAGCAGGAACTGCCAGTGTTAATTTGCTGAAAGGTCTGGGGGTGTGAGCTTATTGTGACATGCCTAAAACACAGCATTGATCAAAAGATTACAGCTTGCACCTGTAAATACAAGGGCTGAATAAACTGATGGCCTTGTGTCTTGTCATCTCTGGATTTCTCCCTGCACATGGGTGGTGTGTTTGGGCTGTCTGCACTTCCTTCATGACGTGGAAGGAATTCCACTGGCAAAGGCATCAGTTGGTACAGAGCTCTGAACCTTCTAACAGCAGCAGCTTTTACTGTTCTCTTTGCATGGTCCTCTCTCTTAGGAGCAATCAAATGGCAATATTTGGGGGCTGTGGCCCATGTATCTATCATATGCTTGTGCTGAGGTCAATGTAAAACTAGGAGTATAGTTCAAGATGTAAGAGCAACAGGAGACTTATAGATAAAGCCAGAGAAATGCCTTTTCATAAAGAAATTTTGGAATTACTGTTTAGATTTCACACCCTAGACTGCATTTTCTTTATTTTATATGTAGTATACCTAATATACGTGTCTGTGAGGTGTACACAGACAGCATATAAATATATCTGTGTGCTGATGATCTACTCAGTGTCACTGTGGATTCATGCTCATTCATTCTTTAGATGCTTTAATACAGGAGAAATAATTACTCTAAGGCAGCATCAGTTATTCTAATACTTTACAACACTTTATATTTTTAAATGATCTTCCCTTGGTCTTATTAGTTACTTCTGAGTTAAATCTCACAAGCCATGTACATAACAGGAAAGAAACAGCGTGGTTTATATAGATAGATAACTGCCCAAGCAAACTGAAGAGGATGGTTGAAAAGACATTTCCAGGACTTTGCTTTACTAATGATTCAGAAAATAGCGTAGGCCATACCTATTTAAGACAGCACTCAAACTGGTTTAAGTAAGGATATCGTGCTGAGTTGAGGTCTTTGCAATGAATTAGTGATTGAGGGGGCAAGGAAACCCTTCAATGCTAATTTCTACTTCACAGTGTCATTGTGGATCACGTTCTTTGATTCTTTAGAGAAAAATATGTAAATGCCTCCTGTTTCAGATCAGTATGACCTCATCTAGGTGTTATATGCTAAAGATATGTTACCTTTCAGGCAACATCTGTGCAAACCTGGGTCAGTGAAAGGCATGGGGGCCCTTTGTTGTCTGTGCAGGCCATCTTTTCTGACTCTTAGTGGGCACTGAGTCTGAAATCAAAGAGTTACCAAAGATGGCAAAGTGCAAACAACTGCATGGACTACCTTTGCGTTTTGAACACGAATACCCACATCTTGTCTCTAGTTGGATGTTTGGATTCATTTGCTTTCAAATAGAAACCTTTTCTGCAGCAGAGAATGATCTTTTTAAGGTATTAGTCATCTCTCAGCCCCTAAATGTTGTACGTATCAGGGTAGTCATGGGAATTTATAACTGGCATTAATTTCCATCGTGTTTGTGTGGTGTCTGCACGTACACATAAGTCACTCAGCTTTTGGGTATAGTGTGTCTTGGGAAAAAGCTTCTGTGAAATGCAGTTTCTCAGTGCAGGTTTCCTTTCAGTCCTGACTTCTGAAAAATGCAAATCTGTGATCTCTTAGTTCTCCCATGTTCCCAAAAGCTGAAGATTTGAAGTGGGAGTTCATGCCATTGCAGTGTATCTGCAAGTCCTCTGTGTAATGCTGTGTAGGTGGTTTGGTGTCCACTGGTGGTGCAGACAAATTGCTGCTCCCCAGAGTGTGCAGCAGTGAGATCTTTGAAGCAACCCACTGATAGGATCAGAAGGCAGTTTGCCACAGTATTTGGGATTGCCCAGGCCCTGTAGATTGGGTTATCATGTGATTTACATCTAAGGAATTGTATTATGGATGAATTAAATAGATATGTAGCCAGTTTATATATAGCTACTATTGTGGTCCTAGACAGGTTTTCCACTTCCAAGTCTTGTGTACTTCTACAACTGGAAATCATCACATTCTCCAGAAGCGTGTCCCTTGACAGCAGGAGGCTTGTTGCTGTGCCATCATAACCTGCCAAGATAATGATTCTTTGGCAGCTGCATTATTTTTATTTACTTGCCTTTCCTAGTTATTGTTTTGGGTTAAATTCATACTTACCTTGTTGCAGGTATACTTTAACTTCTACCCAAGGGATGCCGTGTGCCACATCAGCTCTCCTTACATAGTTTGAAACAACTGATTTGCCCTGGTTTTGACTTGTCATCCCCACTGTGTTTTTCCTGACATGAAGGGCACAGTCCAATTTGTGCTGATGTCGAGGGACAGTGTCTAGTTATACCATCTTCCAGTGGCTCAGGGCAGAAATGTAAGTTATTATTTTCTTCAGAAAATTTTTTTTCCTGAGGTTGGTAACTTTGTGGCTTTAGTTCTTATTGCCTAGTTCTCATATCCTGTTTATGGCCAGTGATTTCACAATTAATTTGTAAAGTTAGATGAAGTAAGGGGCTAGCCGTGTCCTGAGGGCCTGGGAGTAAAACCTGCTGCTTTACCTGCCCCTGAACATTGAAAATTGAGTGAGATTTTAACTACATTTTTTGAATTTGCATCATTTTAATACATGGTATTCCTCAGGAAGCTGAGTTCATGGTACTCATTAAGTATTATGCTGAGTGAAGGAGACATTTTAACTGAGATGAGCTAAATTAGAAATTGGAATTGGTCTGTGGAAAGCTTGATGAGGTTTGGGATAGATAGAATTGGTAATACTTAATAACAGCATGAGAAAGCCAGTAGGGAGGCAGCAGACTCCACTGAAGTGAAAAGGAGTGTCACAGCTCCCAGCTTTTGGACAGATACTGACTCAGAACGTTATAAGCGGCCAAAAGAAAGATTATTTTCTCTCCTTGTGCTGGATTTTCAATTGCCTACAGTTTTACCAGAATCTGCTGCTCAGCAGTGGAATTTTCTGTACTCGTGGTATGCTCAATTTTTGTATCAAATCTACTTTCCCTGCAAAAAAAAGGGCTTAGAATGAGAAAGGGAAAGTCATTGCTTTTCAGTGTTCAAGATTTCCTTTGAAAATTTAAAAGAAGTGCTGTATTTTAGAGCAAGGACTTTACATTTCATGATAAGGGAGAAATACTTTTTATATTGTGCTTAGAAATCCATACAACTTGGATAAAGTTGTAGATATTTGGAAGTTGCAGTGTGCACATGCCAAAGCTGAATTCTCATTTTGCAAGTTTGCTAGATAGAGAGAAACAAAAAAATGGTCTCATTTTCAGCTCTAGCTTTTTTCTTGCAAGCAAAGTCAATATTTTGATCAATTTATTTCAGGGGTTCTTTTCTGCAGTTTTGTGTTGCTGTTTGGGGAATTGATGAAATGTGTTGCTCTTTCTCCTTTTTGTAACATCAGAGCCCCTTTGAAGAGCTTTTTCCTTGTCCTTATTGCCAAGCAAGAAACTGGAGATGCTGAAGCTGTACTAGTAACTGAAAGATTTGAGAATTTTAGATTAATATTCTATCAGTCTAGATAATTTCTGTCTTTCCCCCAGTCTTTGCTAACTGGCTACTTCCCCAAAAAGCAAAACTTCCTCTAGCTCAAATTTTAATGTGAGATTTCCTGTCCCAAAACTCCCACGTAGATTGTAGCAGTCGATGTCAGAATTCTGGAAATACCTGAGCACCTTCATCTGCACCTGTAAAGAAAGTTCTAAAAGTAGATGTTTTATTTGGTTAATTACTTTAAAGACATATAATGAAGGGCATGAATAAATGTTGTTTGTCACAAAATTATTAAAAAAGCTATTGCGTTTCAAGTAAAAGCAATTAAAAATTAATACAGAGTTGTAATACTTTAAAAATCATTTCCTGATTAAAAAAAGTTAATAAAGTATGTGAAAATCGTACTGCATTTTAATAATGCAGCAATACCATAGAAGCACAATATGCAGTACATTTAATTGTTAGACTTTATTAAATCTTTTCATTGTTCAAGCAGTAAAATTTGGATTTTTAGCGAGGGGCACTGCAGTGTCCAGATATCTGCAGTCAGCAGGAGTGCCACACCTGCTCCACAGCTGCTGACTTGTCACTCATTACGGAGTTCTCAGAGCTCAGCCATGCAAACAGATTCTTGTAGCTGGGCTTCCCTCCCTGGCACAATCAGATTCCTGCTTTGTTTCATGGATTTTCTGAGCAGGGAGAAAAGATGTGTGGCTTAAAGCAGGATTCTCTGATGCAGCAAGAACGCTTGCCCAGGATTTATGGGCCTTACCCAGAGCCCCCTGTTGAAGTTTAAAGCCATTCAGCACCACTTGGTTGAGATTCATTCAGGTTTAGAGAAATCCCTTCTCTGGATTCCACCATGCGAAATTATTCTCTTGACACTCATTTTGAGATATTGCCACAGCAACAGTGAGAGAATCTAAACAAGAGGTTAAATACCAAGTTAAAAGACAAGTCTCAGGGGTATAAAATAAAAAATCCCTCCTGAGTTTCACTTAGCTTTGATATAAGAACCATAAAATAGTAAAAAATTATCAAAATTAGTCCAGTTTTTATAATAAGGCTCTTCAGCCTTTGCAAGTTTGGAGCAGAGTTTTAGGACAGAAAAAAAAGAGTGGAATTAGTTACTTGCAGTTTTGTTTGCTTCCCATTGTGGCATGTGTCTTAGCATTTCATCTAGAGAATACTTGATTTTTCAGAGGGTAAAATGTTTATGGTCTTTAGCTTTTTGAAGCAATGCGACTGTGTTTGAAAGAAGAAAGTGTGGAAGAGTTAGGAAGGGAGAGGCTATAATTGCATGGTTTGGATTTTCTAGGGAAATGGTGTTATTCTGGATAGTATTTGGCTTCTTCCTATGAAAAGGGAAGGATAAGCTTTCTGTTTGTAACTGAGGCAGTAATTTTCAAGTTTGTCACGGGAACATAAAGGTTGGAATAGAAAGAGGAATGTTTGAGTGAAGAAAACATGCCCAGGACACAGGTAATCAGAGCTTTGCTGTTTGACATGAGCTTCCTGTGGGTGCTTAGAATACAGCTGGTCCCAGCCTTACATGATGAGAGTAGGATTTGATCTTTTCATTATCTATTGTGTGAGAAAACCTAATATTAGAAATTCTGAGGTGCCTTGATATTTAGACACCAGTAGTTCAAAAGTATAGTATGCAATGTTTCTCTACGTGTTGAAATAAATCGAATGTTGAACTTGTCAAAAGCATAGGCATCAAAAAGCTCAATGTTGTGTTATATGCACTTAATATGGCTGGCCTTGATTTTACCTGTTAGATTTATTATGAAGTCAAGATCCATTACCAGTGTTTTCTACTCGTATTTGTTGATGACCTTGGCATTTTGTTCTTGGACACTTTAATGTTAAATTATTAACGTCCTGTAAGCACTAATACACTAAAGGATTCTTTGAAGGAGTTATAGCAATCACTGTATCTTTTGAATAATTGACTAATGGAACGCAAGAGTTGCCCTCTGGTTAAAGGGAAATGGTGGGTTTGTTCTGCACTTCAATCACACATAAACACACAGGGTTTAATTACCTAATGCACAGGATGGACGCCAGTCTGGCAATCCAGTATCTCTCTGTTTTACAGTATTTACCCCAGCAAACACGCATAATGACCATGAATTTCAACTCTCATGTTTGGGAAGAACAAACTTGTTTTCCAGACACCGGTTGATGCTTTCTCAGGTGTGACCTTGAGCCATGTCAAGAGACAGAAGCCAGGACAGTGTGTTGTCATTAGAGGGGCCAAGACTTCAAGGATATTCCTAAGGGAAGGAATATCTATGTTGTTATCTATATTCTTTGGGTTTTAGAGGCACACTACACATTTCTAAGATGCTGTTCTGGTAGCTGGCACTGCCATTTTGACAACCGAAGTAATTTTAATTACCTACAATATTTTTTCTTCTCTTTCATTTAATCTGAAAGTGTTTTTTCTGGCCCCATACATATGTGGGAATTATAATAAGTTTTCAAAAGGCTACAAATTCACAATGTATCTAGGACTAATGGAGCAATAATTGAAATTTAAATGAGAAAGAAAATCAGCATATGTATTCTCAAATCAGAAGTGAAACAAAAAGGGGATAAGAACACTTATCAAATAGAAAGCTGCTGGAGTGTTTCAGGCAACATGTTTTCAATAAAATCTTTTTGAAATTTTATCATCCCCTGGACAGTATTTCTTGCTTTTTTTAATTCCCTTTGGTTCTGAACATAAAAATAGCACAAAAGGTTTTTGTCAGGTCTTCAATAGTGCACTTTAAATACTTGCAGAAGTTTGTGTGGTGCTTTGGGTCAGCAGCTAACTAATACATAGATATCATGGAACTTAACAGGATAGTTTCTCACAAGTGCATGTTGTGTTACAGTGATTTTGTCTTTTTAGAAACCAATACTAAAGTTAAATTATAAGGCAGGTGGAAAACCCAAAAGGATATAAACCAAAGTCTTCTGATGCTTAATATGCATCCTCGGTTGCCTTCAGCAGGGCCTAATTTTGGCTTATACTGCAAGAAAAGTTTATTAGTGAGCAGGTAATCTTTAGCTGCAATTAGAGGAAAGAAAACATAATTATGTATATTATGCCAAGGAAGAAAAGAAGTTCTTAGCAAGTCTCAATTGTACCAGTATCCCTACTAGTCGATATGTGGTGCAGTAACAAACAGCAGTAAATATAATTATGCTGTTCCTTATGGTAGTGATTTTCTAAAGCAGGCACATCTGCTACTATGGAGTGATCTGCCAGCTCTGGGGAAATAGCTCTTAGCAAAACATGCAACGCACACAAAGCAATTTCAAGAAAAGTTGTATCCAATACGTTGGATACAGGAAAGTTGTAGATGAGAAAATTCCAGCTGATGTACCTTGAGAGATGGTTGGTATCGTTATGTTGGAATGTGGGCCTTCTCAGGGGTGAGAAGCTTTATAAACAGCCAAGAGATTTTGAGCAGGGTGGACCTGGGTGAGTGTTACACATACATAACCCTGTATGGCTAGTTTGTCAGGGTTTGTCTCTTTAGGCTTTCTTTACGGCTTCTTAGGTGATCTTTCTCGAGATCCATAATATCACTTAGTATCCTTGTGTTCAGCACATGCTTGAAGTTAGGCAGAGGCTGAAGGATGAGTTTTGCAAAGCCAGGACACTTGTACTGCAGGACCATGACCTAGGTGTGATGTTGCCAGCGTCATTCTCCAGGCACTGTTGGGATCCTGGTCCCTTCTGGAAATCTGTTGGCTTTTATTAAATGGATTTCATCCAGAAAATAGGGCTTGACATTGCTGTTTATTGCCCTGACAGCATTGCAGCAAGTGCTTCAATGAGCGTTGCAGATGAGAAGAAGCTGTGCTCAAGGCTGGGCCCTGGTTTGGTGATAAAGCCGAGTGGGGGTTTGACCAGGATACGCTGGTTTGGATGCCCTGGGAGGCTCTGAACTCTGTGCTCCAGAGCTGAAGCTGCACACTCTGCTGTGCAATAAACACAATGGTCTTCTCTCTCCCTCCTCACCTTCATATTGCCCCTGCTTTCTCTCCTAGAAAGATGCCTTAAACAAAACTGAAGAGTTGTTCATGGTATTTTCATGCAAATTATATGAGAAAACACTCCTGCTAGAAGTCTTTGAGTACAACACAGTCCAAATCCTGCAGACATTCTGCACCTTTTTTCCTTTTATCAAGTGTATATAAGGCTTCAAGTACCTCTGGAAGAAAAATGGTAGCTAAAGAAATAGTATTTTCCACAGCCTATATGCTGCCCTGAAGAATATCCCCAGTTAAGAAGCCCTGAATGGCATTTAGACAGAGTCATTATGTTAGGACTTTTATAGTCCTGAAAATTTTTCCTCAGCTATCATCTAATGCTGAAGGCTACTTAACTCTACAGACATTAATTATTTCCCTTGAAATTCCTCAGATAGCTTCAGGTTTTGTCTCCACATGTGCCACTGAGTGGCTGATCAGCAGAGCACCTGTTGTGATGGTGTTTCTGGATGCCAGTCTGAGGCTGAGAGTCTGAAAATTAGATCCTTAAAGCGATGCAGTTAGTTGGACAGAGTATGTCTGTTGAACGGAGCACTGGTAAGAACAATGACGATATAAGTAGGATTTTTAGTGCTTATGACTGTAGCATAATGGTATTTCTGTATGATGGTGACATTCACATATACTCTCAGGGAAATCTGTTCCCTGCTAAACACCTTTGCCTGCCTCAAGAAAAATACTGCCTGAAAGACTGAAGTGATAGTGGAACCAGAATTTCTCCCATTAGTCAACAGAGGAGAAAGCTGTAGTGTTAGATTGAAGCCCTCCTTGCCTGCATTTTCTTTCTTCTAGATCTTTTCAGGGATTAAGTGGAGAAAATAGGGAAGTGAAGGAAAAGAAGATAAGAATTATATTAGTGGGCATTGCTGGACTCACAGTGCTGGCAGATATGGATGAAGAAGAAGGATGAGATTTATCACAGTAAAAGAGAGAAAGATTCAAACTAAGGCTCATGAGTTTCCTTGGAGTCTGCCATTATCAGTTCTTTCCATAGTATGTTCTGTTCATCTAGTCTGAGACACAGAGGTGAGATTTAAGTTTGTTAGTAAAATACTATGACATTCTGAGGGAATATTATGCCTTTGTAGATGAGTATTAAGCCAAAGTATAATTTGAGTCAGCTGTGCTGTAAGCTGAGTGTTTCCTCAGCTCACTTTCCAGTTCATGTGATTGGCTTTTCCATGTGCATTGAAACCATCAGAGGGTGGGCCTGTTTTCTGACACTGAGGTACGTCCAGGACCAAGAGCTGTGACAATCCGATTTTCAATATAAATACCTGATTGCAGCAGGTGCACTGTATGACAGGGAATATGGCAAAGCCACATGGACTTACTCATATGCATCACATTTCATGACTGCCATGAAACTACTTCTTTTATCCACACCATATGGCAGCTCAAGACACATTAAGCAGCCTTTTTCTTCTGCCTGGATTGGCAAAAGCCCTAATCCAACAGCAAATTTCTACACAGAACCAGCAGGCTCTAACAAAATGACACAGTCACAATTCGGCATGGTATCAAGTGATGGCATTATAGCCATCCATCTGCCAGGCAATGGGAAAAAGAGTCTCTTAAAGCAGCAGCCACCATTCTAAATGACTCATTTTATTTCCAGGAAAACACGACTGAGTTAATAAATGAGATACACTTCAATGTGAATGAGCCTCCATGGTAATATATAAATAGGTATGCATTTGCCTATGTATATACATGCAGAAAGTTAGCCTGCACACTAATAAATAAGAATTGTGTGTACATGGCAGTGAGTGCAGATCCCAAAGTGTTCCTCAGAACACAGTCAAGAAGAGCCAAGTCCTGAGTCTCACCACACGGCAGCAGCATCATAACATGCTCACGAGCACCAGGAGATGCTTGTGTCAGATTAACTGTTGACCCCTTCAAGACAAGTCATATAAAATAAATAGGCCAGAGTAATGTTAGATCAAGGGAAACTGCACAGCTTTAATCAACCAAATCATTTATTCCATTAAAGTGGCTCTGTTTAATTGTATGTTTTTATTATTTCTATCACTTCATCACTAGGAGACCCTGAAATGTGGTGTCTGTGCAGTGTATGATGATTAGGCTGCCTGTACCCCCCTTAGGCCATTGACACTGTGCACACACCAATACAGGTGCCTTTGGCCATTTGGGAGAGATGGCCCCTGCCAGAGTCCACAGCTCCACTTCAGCCACAGCCTTCAGCGAGCGCTTTGGGGAGTTTGGTTTCAATGAGCAGAGTGGTTAAGTTTACAGTAACCCCTGAAGTATCACTGGTCATCAGCCCACACGTGTTTCATAGGCCTCAGTTTTTTATGAAGTATTGTAGGTTTCTACAAAAATATGTGTTTATACAACACTGCTGAGAAATGTCTGTATGTCTTCGATATCTTTGGTGTTTGCAGCCATGTGGTTTGCATTTTTATAGTGCTTCAGGATCCCAAATGACTTGATATTTGCTCTCCTAAGAATTTTTTTAGGCCAAAGATATTGATGAAGAACAAAATTTCATGTTATGCTGTCCCATAAATATTTCTATATAAAAAAGAAAAAAAAAGCAGAAAAAAAGCAGAATGTTTTCATGACATTTTGTGTCCTGTCTTGCATATATAATAAATTCAAAAAGAATTTATGAAAGGCAGGCATCAGCTAAAATGTGCTATGTTCTGAAGAAATATAGGTAGGTCCCTGATATTTATAATCTGAAATCTTGATACATCAGAGAAAAATTTAACAAAAAGGGAGGCTAAATATTGCTTGCTCTATGCTTTTCTTCCTGGGAAGGAGATTGCTCACCAGACCATACTTCTTAATGTTGTACTTGGCAGTATAAAAGGATTCAGAGTATAAAAAACCAACAAAAAATAGATTTAAAACATGTCTAAAACTGATTTAAGCTCTCTTAACATAGTGAAGTTTGTTGCTTGAATTTATTAAAGGCTCCTACAAAAGGACATGGGATTGTAGTAGGAATCTTTTAAAAAAATTGCATGACTAGGTTTTGTTTTTTTCTGGGAAATCAGGTAATATGAGCACCATGTTTTCTTCTGACTGTGAAAGACTAACTAATTTTCTCTTACACAAAAAAGAGCTCTCATGTAGACTGTGGACAGTGGACTAATGTTAAACTCAGTGCTGGATGATCCCTGAGTAACACAAATAGTACTGAGTGCTGCCCCATGCTTTGCACATACATGGAAACCCCAACTGCTTATCAGAGAGCTGTTCCCTTGCTCACACACAAAATCCAGACCAAAAAATGTAGTCTAAATTCTGTCAATATAAAACTGTGGCTTTATGCCCCAGTGCATCTGGAATAATGAGAAATAATTTGGGACTCTACCTGCTTATTAATAAGAATTACACTCATTCCAACAGCAGCAAAACCAAATAACAATAGTTTATGATATTTCATTTTCAGAATGCTCTTCTGGTGCCAAGGTTGTGGTCTGATTTAAAAATAGTTTTCCCAGTGTTGCATAATTTTAAAGGTCATTCTGGGGTGCAACTCATATGAAATGCTGGAGTACTAGAATACTTTAATTTGGAAATGCCCTGTAAATCTGTTAATTCAGTCATTTTTTTTATTTTTAAAGCATGGAAGTTTAGTAAATAAAGTGAAAATATTGCTACTGGGTGCAATGACTAAAACAATTGAGCAATGGCTACAAAGGAGTGTCTAGTAACAGGTTTATGCAGTTCTGGAGTCTACTTTCAGAGATGTTAAGTTGAAACACCCCCACGCACACCACTCTCAAATAAAATAAAAAAATAAAAGAGGCAATTTCTCATCATTGCGATTGCTCATCATGTAGCAACTGTCTGAAAAAATAGGCCTGTTTAGTACTGTTCACTCTGGAATACAAGAAAATGTTTAATGGAGTTTAAATGAATGATTTGGGATGTCTGTTATGCCACCAGTGGCGTGGTTTTAGTGAGAGCTGGCAACAGATTCTGGTCTGAGACGGATTGCAAAGGCTTCTTGAAATTCTTGTAATTTTAGCAAGAATTTTATGTGTTGTTTTGGTGTGTTACTTCCATTCTGATCCATTTTCCAGGTTTGTGTGGGTTGGCCATTGAGTAACGTTATCACAGATCAGTACATAACCCAGTTGCACATCTTCACGGCAGAGTAGCAGCCACATTCGTTATGAAACAATGGTGAACTGTTGATCCATTTGATATTGTGTGCCTTCATTTGCTGCAGCTTTTGATGGCCACCAGCCAGCCACGAGTGCTCAGATCAGATAGGAGAACCCTCTGAAATGCTGTGTGTGTTTTCTGCTTTTCAAGATTTGTCCTTTAATGATAACCCCAGAGCTGTGATGACCCAGCGCTCTCCAAACGTGTGTCAGTTCAAAAGGGCAGCAAGGAACTGCAAAGGTCTGGAGATGGAGGTGGGCCCAGAATTCGGGCTATGTTGTGTCATGTTACGAAGTGCCAAAGAGTTTAAAGGTGCCTCATTGTCCCTTCCCTGTGTGCTACACCTTCATTACATCTTATCTACAGCACCTGCTTTCAGCAGTGACAATTATTATATAAATAACTCAAGCATGACTGTTCATCACCATTAGTCATTCCAAGAGCAAGCATTTGCACAGGGGCTCAGCTTCTTTCTCAAGAACTCTATTGCAAATATGGCAATTGCCTGCTCTGGATGTTGCAACCATTTTTTCTGATTGGCTTCTTATTTCACATTTCTCGAGTAACTTTATAGTGATGTAAACACAGTGTTGGCATTTTAGCTGAGGTAGAGAGCTCCAAAGCTTACCTTAAAAGACCAGGCAAATAAAAAGATTAGAAAGAGTTAAGGTCAAAAGGAGGTCGTTGTGTCTTGGGTGCTTTATGACTCATTTCTCTGTTTCCAGTCTGTAATAGTGTACAGGCCATCAATGCTCTTCCTTCAGGATTTACCACCACATACATGTTTTCATTTATCAGATTTGTTCACTTGTCTCTGTCTCCAGTACTGAAATGCTACAGATGCAAAACCAGAGTTGTGTTTGAGAGAGAGCCTTGATCTGTCAAGCAGAGGTGAAAGGCTGGGGAAGGGGAATGACCATTTCCCTTTGCAGAATCTCTGAGGGTTCCATTTGGAGGACAAACAGAAATGCACTCAACCCCAAATTTGCTTTGAGTGAAAGCTGAACAGGTGCAGCAGGACTGGTGATGGAGACCTGCCTCGGTTAGAGGATGGCAGCAGATCTTCAACCTAAACCTGCAGGATTTTAGGCAGATTCACACACTGTAGGTGTAGCCTGAAATCTTCAGTCCAGCAGCTCACCCTGAGCCTGTGGCCTGCAGTCTTACCTGTTAATCAGGTGCCAAAGCAACTATAAGAGCCTCCTGTTCCTCATAAAGGGGAAAAATTCAGTTTACTAAACTGCATCCCTGGCTCACTTGTCAGTTTTATATTGTCAAATAGGTCCTGAAGTTATAGAGATACTGTTAGGTTTCCTTGACAAATAAATACCTGCCTCTCTTTGGCTGGTGGTTTGTTTGGTTGGCTGGCTCTTTTTAATATTATTTTTTCAGGAGGGCAATATCATTCTAAGATGTTTTCTAAGCCCATGTTTGAGGTTAGCCAAAGAGAGCTCAATATGACTTACATAATGTATGGGCCAGTGGCTTCCTGAGGGCATTGTTTCAAGCACATCATTTTTCAACAGCTCCAGAACACTACTTATTGATATTTTAGAGGTGCACAAAAGCTTGAAACTCTGACTATTTTGTAGCTAATTTATTCCCTTGCTGCATGCTAGCCTAGCAACCACACTGACTGAAGTGGTCATATTTTTCACCGTGGGTGAAGCTCAGCTTTAGGGAAGGGTTCTTGCTGAATGGCAGGCTCTGAGCTTGGCTGGGAAGGAAATTAAACTGCAGTTCACGGGAGCAAGCTGCCTTTTCTAAAGCCTTCAGTGGGCTTGTGCTTTAACAGACCAAATAACAAAGGCACCTTTTTTGGAGGCAAGGGAAAGGACAGTAAGTTGGGAGGTATTTGGACTTGCTCAAGTGCTGCTTTTTAAAAGAAATCCATCCCTCTCAGACCCCCATCACATACAACCTAAAGGCTCTTGCTCCTTTTTAGCAAGGAGACACAGTTATGCATTATTCAAACACTGGGGCTTTGGTAGCAAACCAAGAAACCTCAGGAACCCCTTTGGGTTAGGTTTTTAGCAAGGCAATCCTGTCTTTACAAGACTTCAGTTACAGTTTGTCTCCTACTTCTCAGTGATTTGGTGCAATGAATACAATGCACTCCCTGCCCTATAAGTGCTAGTAAGAGCAAATTTCTTTTTTAAAAATAATTTCCTTAATGGTCTCTGTCTTTGCACAACTCCTGTGCAAAATATTTACAAACCACATTCCAGTTGCCATTTTGGAAGTAAATACATCTTTCTAAACAGTTCTTTCTGGTGTTGCAGGCTAATAACCCTGTTGGATTATAGAGGAGGCAAACCTGCAAAAGCAATCCTGGGGCTTGAGGATTTGCTCTTTCTCCAGGGATCTTTAACTCTGAGGATTTTTTTTCTCCAGCAATACCACATAAGAGAAAAAATAGTCTTGAAGTTTATACATCAATTTGCAATGTCAGATGTTAAATAACATCTAGTTTCCTAGTTTATCCCATGTTTTCTTCCACACGGAGGCACCTCCATATACATGTACAGTGTTATTCTTCTATTTTGGGACAGTGCTGTTAATTCACAGATCTCCTGGAATGTTAAACATATTTATTATTATCAGCTGTTAAGAGATGATGGGAAGATGAGGTAACAAAGAGCCAGTGTAGGAAAACAAGGCTATTTGCCACACTTGGGTTGCTGTGTTCCACGCTGCTGCTGCTGCCACCAATCCAGCAGTCTGTGCTGGTGGAAGGGCAATTGCAGCATTGCCTCCTTTCACCACTTGTTTCTGGAACTCACTGAGGCACAGATTCAGTTGATATTTGGGATCTTGTGCTCCTTGATGGACATACTTTCCTCAGATTTCTCTGGATTTTGAGCCTGTGTGTAATTTGGACTTTTACAATACCCTATGATTCTGAATTCCACTACTAAACTATTGGTTCTGTTAAAAAAACCCAAACAACAAAACCTCCCCTTTATTAAAAAAGTTGTTGCCTGAAAAGCTCATGTGCCACCCCATTCCTGTGTATGGGGAAGTTTGAGGGATCGCAGCTCTCATTGTATCACTCTCCATGAGATTCTCCTTCCTTCCTTCTCATTGGGTCTTTTCCAAAGGGATACCGGTTACTGAGTTTTGTCTTGCATGAAACACATTCCATTTCCCAGTCATTTTCACAAATCTTCTCTGTGCCTCTTTTCCTGAACAGTTTTACTCTGTGATTCTGAATTAGGTGAGCAGAAGTTCTGTTTGACTTAGGGATTTTTCAGAGCATTTATATTTGTAGGTGAAATATTCTTACAGAGGAAAGGCTTTATCATGAAAGATACATGCAGAAGTACAACACTTCACAGAAGTTTATACACATTCAACATTACCCCCTTTGACACATCCTGAAAACTACAACCAAAAGTTTATATGCAGTTTCCTTGACCAAAACAAGAGTATTTAGAGGATCATTCAGCTTCAGTGTAGCTGGGGGAGAGGGTTTTCAAAAAATGGAATCTAAAGGAGCAGCAGAACTGTCATAAATTTTAAGGAAACAGCTACTAATTTTAAGTTACATGTTTTGCTCCATCTTGTCTCCGGCCTGAGCAGCAGGAGGAAACAATTAGTTTTCATACTCTGGTGCCAATCAGAATTTATTGCAACTGTTACAAAAGGTACTCACGCTCATCTGGGTCAATTTATTGCTCCTCTTGGCACTTTATCAGTAAAATTTTTCTTCAGTAAAAAGATAATTCTCACAAAGAAATTTCCAAAGCAGTCCATTTCTGTGACAGGTATATCAGGCTTCATGGTTTCCTAGCAGTTGACTTTACTTATGGCAAGTCTTCCACGCTCTGTGCTTAAAGGAGTTGAAATGTAAAGGTGTCGCTAATAAGGGGATACTATTCCTGTTTCTTACTCTCAGCATGCATCATTTTCATTTGAGAGCTTAAGACCCCTTCTACGTGTGAGTTTTTAACACTTAGGTTTATTTTTTAAATCCTACAGAGACCATTGCTTGGTTACTTAGATCTGTAACAGGTGAACAAAGCAACAGGAGCCAGAACCAGCCATAACACTCATCCCTTTTTGGTCCAGCAACATCCCAGCAGCTGAGATGCATTGGGGATGCTCCAGTGGTGCAGTGTTTTTCTCTAACATAGTTTCTGGAAATCAAAGATGGGAAGAGGAGTCTGTTACTAGCAGTTAATTGGGCCACATCAGTCCAGAGAAGCAGCAAAAGTTTTCCAGACACAAAGTGGTGATAAATGCTGGTGGAGTTATACAGTAGTTCGGTTTTGTTCCCTTTTTGTTCCTTGGGAAACTACCCTGTGCACTAAAGGGTTTTTTTTTCCCCTATTCTGCTTTACATCTCTGCATAGTTACCTCTGTATATTCTCACATCCATTGCAGAGCTAGGGAGGTGTTATGCATTATGTCTCAAGGACTTGAGATTATCTCCAGCTTCACATTATTACTTCCCATCCTGATTAATTTCAGGGCACATTTATTGTTTTCCATTGAAAACTGGTTCCTTACTAATCATCTTGCTCAGACTCTAGATACAGTGCCTTCCTCTGATAAAACAATGTCATTCAGGAGAAGATTAAATGGTAATTATAATCAGAGTTCAAGCTGGCAGGAGATGGAGCAAAAATTAAAAGTGCTAAATCTGTAGCATTTTGATTATCTGAGAAGTCCCCAGATTTTGCAGCAGAGCTGCGTTTAAATATGTAGTAAAGTGGCTCCTTGTAAATCAAGTCATAATTGTTCAGCTCTAGGTTGCAGGAGCCTGTTTCAATTTTCTACAGAATTCTCAGCTTTGATTAAGAGTAGAGGTATGAATAATGGGCCTCCCTCTATTAAATACACAGTCAGGAGGAAAAAGAAACAAGAAAATATCCAAGATGCGTTGTACAAAGTTGCAAGATACATATAATATTTCTTTCAATATTGAGATTAAACTGCAGTCCTATAAGTAAGTCTCACTTATTAAAGAGCGAAATGAGAAGGATAATGAGGCTCTGTAATATCCCTGTCCTCCTCAGCTATGTCTGTAGTGTTCAGTAACAGTACACTGGTCACTACAGCACATCTGAAAATCATTTAGATTTAGCAACTTCAGAGGATACTGATCCAAGATTTGTCAGTGAAAGGGACAGAGCAAAAGCATCTTCACCAGAAAAACACCCATTAAATGGCATGTGAAGTGTGTGATTTCTTACAGTCTTGGCTAATGAACTTTGTCAGGATCTTTACTTTTCCACAAAGGAAACAAGGCATTTCTGACCACAGGAAGGAGTATTTTATCTTCTGTTCAGACATGGCTGTTCAGAAACCACTGCAACCCCCTTTATCTGGTCATTCTTTTGGTTCATTATTAAGTATGAATTATGTTTTCATAGATACCAAAAATAGATGTGCATGGCCTCTAGTTCTTCTATAGTTTTGCTCTTATCTCCTTTGGATTATAAAGGTTTTGCCCTAAAGGATTGTATGTACTTTCAGAGACATTTCAGAAGCATAGGATGTTATTTCAAAGGGTCAACATTACTGTTATGGATAGAAGACTTGGGAAATCTCTATTTTGCTTAAATATTTTGTCTTAGACATCTTTACAGACCTATGAATGTGCTTCCTTCCTGGACAGTTCTGCTACAAAATCGAACTGGTGTTAAAGTACAAAGGTAACTTGAAGTGGATAGTGGTGTGGCGAGTTTGCTGTGCTCATTAACTTGTCAAAGTAATACTACGTAATATTTAGTTTTAGCATTTTCTTTATCTTAAAAATTAGCAATGTGGAAATGTAATGAGGTGTCTGGAGGACTCTCTTTGCAGCAAGAGGCTACACTGAATTCACTGGTGGATCATGACTTGTCACTGAATAGCCAGCAGGATTCCTCAGTGTCTGACAGATGCTATTTTAAATCTTTCATTTTCAAACACTGAATGTAAATATAGCTGCTTGGAACATTGGTCCAGAAAAGACTTAGGGAATATCATCTAATAATCAAATTACTCTTCCAGTGGCTGCTGGGGCTTCATCTCTTCCCTCAAGAAGTCACTGGCCGATGCCAGGGCTGTGCCAGTGTCTGGGAAAGGGGCTCAGTCCCGGCTGGGTGGGATGTGGCAGAGCTGCACAGAGGGGGAAACTCCAGGAGGGAGGAAAGAAGGTCTGGAGGGAGGGGTGAGTTTTGCAGGTGTTTAAAATGTTCATGCATATGCACTCACACAGGACAGCAGCACATCAGGAATCTCTGCTGCAAACGCACTGTAATTTTAGTGACAGTTTTAACAGTGTGGGAGCTTTGTGAATTAAAACAGCAATTGCTTCATCTAATCTCAGGATCAGCATGAAAAGGGATCACCTGGAGCACTCAGGCAGAGGGGGATTGCCCTGTATCACACATGACACAGGCACGTGCAACATAAGAAGCTTTTGCCTGCAGACAGGAAATACTTGAATAGGTGGAACAATAGTATGGCAAATCCTGTGATCCTATGAAATGGCCAAAATTTTTTATTTTTTATTAAAAAGCCAAGTGGAGAGTGGAGAATTTGGCTTCTTCATTCCCATTAAAGCTATCCAAGAATGTTTCACTAATCGTAACATTACAGGGATTTGTAATCGATTTGATTGAGTTTAATTGATTTACTTCTTGTATGGGCAGGCTTTAAAAGGAGTACCTGAATATGCCTTGGAAGCAAAGAAAATAACAGAGGCTCTGTGTAAAGTGCTGGTTACTTTGCTGTAAAGCTTGATAAATTTTTATTTAAGAAGAAAGGATTAGCTTTTATCTATATTAATTAAATTTTGGTTAAGACCATCTTGTGCTTAAAAAAAAAATATTTTTTTATTTTTTTATTAATTAACATAAAGTTTCTTAACGATATACTGTAAAAATAGGAGTTTCTTTAAAATGTAAGTTGTGGAAGAAAACCCCCAGGTGTTAGAGCCATGATTTTAAAACCTTATGTTCAGTTTAGTACCTTTTGAATATTTTCCCCTGTGTCTTAGGTTCCAGCAAATGCCATTAACAAAATCAGTGCTTATTGGCTTTAATCTCCTTTACATAACCAGATGTAGAAAGAGAAAGTACAATATGATGTAAGATAAGGGAGGGACACAAAGAAAGGGAACAAGTAAATCTTTGTGCCCACTCCTGTACACCAGTTTGGCTTTGGAGCTCTCTGCATACCATTCAGAAACTACACCTGTTGCAAAAGACAGTGCTGAGTTTGTGCTGTGCCTCCCCCTGGTATTTATCTGCTATATGTGAGTTTAGCATGGCCCACCTGCTGTCACCTGCTAGCACAGCCAGCCTTGCTCTGGCCTTTGCAAAGGAGGAGTTATTATCCACTTTCCACTTCAAGCTGTGACAATATCCAGCAGAGGAGGCAGAACAAAGCAACACCTCCCTTGCTGCCTGAGCTCTTTCCAGGCCCAGCAGTGTCCATCCTGACCTAAGATAAACATCATCCTCTGCAAGGTCATGTGTTTGGAAACTGTTCCTGCTGCTCAGATTCTGCATTAACTAAATGCACAGACAGTGTTCAGGTTAACTCTACCAGATTTAAGAGGTAAGACATTTCTGCGAGAGACATCATGTCTGTAAATTGCTTCTTCCCTTGACTGGATTTGCCACCCTTAAAGTGTATTTTCCTGTGAAGGGTACAAAAGTGCAGAGTGGAATTGTGTTTCTGTAGGACTTGGAGCGAGTGTAAGGGAAACATAGGTTTCTTCTACTTATTAGTAGCATATCAAGCAGCAGTCAGCTTTATGTCTCATGTCAGTAGGCACTTCTTTTTGACATACTTATACTACTGTTGTTGCTTTACATTCTAATCAATCTGAGTTGGGCAAAACTGCAATTATAATCAATGCTTATATTGACAGAGGAGACTGATAATAGGGAACAGCAGATGAGTAACAAGCCTGGCTTGTTGTGCGTTTTAATGACTTGCAATAAGAGTACCATAGTTTTACAGCCTAATTTATAAGCTAAACCCAAACTCTGGGAGTGTCCCAATGGAAACAGGGTGAATTTTGTCATCCATGAAAGAATGTTCAAGCTGGCTGGGTTAATCAGACTGTCTTTTAAACATTCTGTCACTCTAGATGACTTAATCTGATCCTGACAGTCCTTGTAATATGAGGTGTGGTCAGTTTTAACACGAGTTCTATTGAATGCTCATTTCTTAGCACCGATGAAAGCTGAGAGATCAATTCCCTTCTAAGGGGCAGGGAGTGGAAACCAAATCTGCCTGATTTCTGTCACTGTCACAACAACTGAGATGTTGGGCTCTGTGCTGTCAGCTTCCCTTCTTACCTCACAACTCATCCTCCTCTTTGCTGCCCATTAATGTGCCTTTAAAAGGAGAGGCACAAGGTCATCCACAATCAGTAGTGTCAAATCCAGCACCCAAAAAGCTCCCAAGAAAGTAAGGAAAGCTTGATCCTTGCCATGTCATCTCATCTGCAAGCCCATGATGTCCCTCCTTCACTGGGCACTGTGGTCACTGTGGGAATATGGGAGCGGAGAATGCTGTTCCCTCTGTGCCACACAATGGTTTCCAAAATGTGAGACACAGT
Organism: Dendrocincla fuliginosa; assembly: GCA_035047845.1. NCBI lineage: Eukaryota > Metazoa > Chordata > Aves > Passeriformes > Dendrocolaptidae > Dendrocincla > Dendrocincla fuliginosa. The sequence continues at coordinate 5,957,649 of JAWWMO010000030.1, read as the reverse complement.
TAATTGGGCACTGGGTCTGCAGGAAGGATTGTTCTGATGCTTGTGAGCCAAGAGTTACCTGTACGTGGCTTGGATTCAGGCCCTCAAACTGCAGGACAGGATATGGGATCAGATACTGGGTGTAAGGACATGAAAATGGTTGTCTGAGGTCAAGTGTGGCATAGCATTAAGTCTTTGCCAGTTGTGTCTGCTGGTTGATGAGGGAAAAGCTGAAAACCAGTGTAAGTGTGTATAGATCACAAGGTTACTCTCCCAGCATCAAAGTCAGTGCTTCCCAAGGCAGGAATGACATCCATGTGTTTGATAATGTTTGATGGAATCATCTTCCCCAACTTTTCTGACTGCTCTTTCCAGCCCATGTGAACACTTGGCATCTCCTTTACACTCTGGAATGGACTTGGGTTTGTTCTGCATGAGGCTGTAATTGAAAAATACTACAGGCACTCCATCTGTTACTTGATTGTTGGGTGGTCCATGGACAGTGCTCACGATTTTGGGGTTGATGTTGATAATATTTGCTTCTCTATATTTAATGGTGCATGGACTGTGGTGTTCTGAACCCACTGGAAAGAGTTGGCACTTCCCTTTGAGGCACTGGGACAGCTAAACTGGGGGTGAGCTTGATCCCAGTGTTAGGGGTTTGGAGGAATGAACCCACGTGGAAGGAAAGCCCTCCTTTTCCACAGAGGTGGGGAAAGCACCTCTTCCTAGCAGGGTGCCTTAAATGAGGGCTGCTCCAGGGAAATGTCAGATAATAGCAGTCCCTATGCCAAGGATCAGCTTCAAGAGAGCCTGGAAGTACTGATCTCTTTGTCTAAATAAATTTTAATTTAAACATTATCCTTGTTAAATCTGGAGGCATGCTGCATGGTAATTCTTTAAAATGCCATGTATCTGGTGCCACGGAGTTGATGTATTATGTGATATTTTTGATTCAGTAGGAGACATATTTGAATGAGATGGTGGGTTTGATTTACTATAGGAGATATCTGTTTTGATAGATGATACATCTCCTTCTGTATTGAATAAGCAGTGATTCAACAGGGATGTGTCTGATTTGGTGAATGAAATATTGTATCTGATTTTGATCAATTTTTCCTGTAATACACACATTTATTTTAATAGTTGATGCATTTATTTCAGTTTGAAGTGTATCAAATTCTTCATGTAATGTTCTTTCTTCTGTTGGAGTGATTTATGGATTTTACAAGCAATAGATATATATTTCAATTAAAAGTAAAACATTCATTACTGTCTGCCTTGCATTCAGAATTTTCTAGAATGTCTCAAATTCTGCTCACGAAGGCATTTGTGGGGGGCAGATGTAAGGCTTCTGTAAGGTGTGAGCAAAAACATTTCTTTGACAAAAAATGTAGTGCATTGTTATTTGAAGGTAAAATGTCTCTTTGAAGAGAAACAGATTCTCTTTTTCCTAGCACAGCTTCTGTATGTGCTGCAGATATTTAAAAGGATTAATAATACATGGGTACTTCACAATCACCATCAGCCAGGGTTTTGTCCTGCATGTAAATATTCAGTGAGGGGTTTTGATTAGAATAAATAGATGCAGGATTTACACCAAAGATTTTCACTGTTAGAGTATTGTTACTCTGACTTTTTTGGTTTGGTTTGGTTTTGTGCCGTGACTTTGCTCCTTTCCTGTCCAGGAACACAGTGATTTATAGAGCTTGTGATGACCTCTGATCTGTACCTGATCAAGCACCCACACAATGCAATTTGGTGCATCTTTCCAATAAAGGGTAAACTAAAATAGGTTTTGGCTGGCACCAAATTACCCTTATTTCAAGTGTTTAAATTTTACAGGAGTAAAGGTCATTTCCCTGGATGCTTCTTATTGCATTTAGTGCCTTGCCACAAAAACAATCCTATTAGGTTCAGCCTTGCCTGACCTTTTATATGTTACAACTTTTATTTAATACAAAAGAATTGCTACAAGAAGAAAACTGAGATAAAAAGATTAAATTTATTAAGCACCCCCAGGCTGATACAAGATTATGTACAAGTGTAGTGCATAGAAATGGAAAGCTGGAACAGGTTTGAAAGAGCTAATCTGAAAGCAGAACTAACATTAAAAGCTGGTACTACCCACCAGAGGTGCTCCCATGCCACAGTGAGAGGCTGGGAGGCTCAGCCCGCCTGATTTTACCCCCCTTACTCTCACGGTGGATGGAGGAATGTGCTGGGACTCTGGAGATCCGAGTCCTCCTCGGCTGCTTGAGAGCCCTTGGCCACAGTGATGGTGCTATAGGTCCCTGATTTGGACAGTGCAGCAAATAATGCAGGGCTCTTGGGGAATCTTCTGATCACAGGAGTCAGGCTTGGTGGTTCAGCATAGAATAATTGTCCTCCGTAAGGGGAAATGGGATGAAGAGATCGGGTGTATTAATGCTACCTAATTCTGGTATGTATGTATATCACTTTGGTTTCCAAGGTGAGAAGTATTTTACACTTAAACCTATGGTGTGAGATACTCTTTATCACTTCAGAAGGCATGTGAGATCAGAGAGATGCCCTCACCTCAGCTGTGCCTGGCTGGATATGTAAAAGAGCGATAAAATGGCTCATCTCCTCTGATACAGGTGTAGCTTCAGGATGAGCCAAATCTGCCTTCTAGGAAATACTTCTGAGTTCCCTCAGGAATATTCTGAATCAAAGGGCTGATCTTTCCTGAGGAAGCTGCCAGATTTGGAAAAGAGAAAAACTAAGTGATGGAGAACAGGCTGCATGCCTTAGTTCAGGAGAAGCACTACTGCCTTCCTGGGTAATTTCCCATTTGTTTTCTGCTTCCTCAGCACATGAACAGAATAGAGGCAGGGGCTGCAAGTGGTTCCTGGTGCCTGTGAAGCCCAAAAAGGCCGGATAAAACTGTTGAGAGACAGAGTTTTTAGCCTTTAAACAGCAAGGTATTTATTAGTGCAATGTTGGGGAACACCCAGGTCATGCTGGACAAAGAGTTCCAAAGTTTTCAGTGAAAAGCAAGATTATTTATACAATTTTGCATAGAATTACAACATCTTT
>JAWWMO010000030.1:5943784-5954510 GCA_035047845.1 Dendrocincla fuliginosa | reverse complement strand
AGCATTTTTCTCATAGAGAGCTCTCAGCGTCGATATTCTAAGCTAACTTTTAACTCTTAGAGCCTCTGCTCGGCTTCCCCTGTAAGCCCAGCACTGGGGGCTTCAGCACTGGCTGAAGGGGAGCTCCAAGTTCACTGCTCTCCTCAGCAAGGTTTCTCCCCAGCTGGAATTTACGCCCAAGAGTGAATAGCTTGGGAAAATGTCTAGGGCCATGCTCTCTTCCATGTTCTGGGCCAGTTTTGGACAAGTACATATGTACAATAGAGAAAATGTTATATGATGTTAAATAATAATAACTATTCACCTTTTTGTCAGAAAAAGGGCTGATTTTTGATATTGAGCTTTATGAGAGAGAAATTTTGTACTTAAGTGTTCCTGTGTCCGCAGTCAAGCTTAATTTCCAGCTCTTGGGCAGCTATCACAGTGTTCAAGCACTTCAACTGTTGTGAATTTGGATATTTAAAATGCTCCCAGACTGTTTAATATTTTATATTAAATTATATTAGAAGTTCACGAAGGCTATGAGCATTAGTTTTTGCAAAAGATGAAAAAAAAAAACCCAACAAACAAGGCATACAGGCATTATAAATGTCTACATTCAGCTAACGTCTACAGCTAAGTAACAACAACACAAGTTTCAAAACTTGTAAAAAGTTGTCATTTTGCTTTCTTCTTGAGCAGCTGGGCTATTAAATTACCTGGGCTGTGTAATGGACAATGCACAGACTGTTGAGAATTAAGTATAAAACCAAACATGTGGCCTTTTAAATGTTTTCTGACTTGTTACAGCGTGTAGCACTGCATTATGCCATATCACATTGGCATGATAGGCAAGTGAAACAAGACAGTTCATGCTAATGAACAGGAAAACACAGCAGTTTGCTAGTTACCAAATTCACTTAGAGTATTTCAGGGCATTTGGAAGTATTATGGGCGAGACAGTTATTGCTGAGAGGAGCCGAGCCGTAATGAAATTAGGGATGTGAAAACCATATGTTTGCCTCTGTTTTACCAAAGCATGAAACGTTCTTTTACTGTATATCTGTATCTTCTGGCTGCTTGAAAATAAAGGGTGTGCTGCAAGATGCTTTGACTAGGCTACAGGGAGCAGATCTAAATATTAATTGAAAACGCATTTAATCTCAGCATGGCTTGTTTCAGATGGGGTATCTGGCTTTGTGGCCTTTATACCCATGGCACGTTTGTGTGTTGTTTATGAATGTAATGAGGAAAAAACACCTGCAAAGGTGTCCCAACCCTTTCCCAATAATTGCACTTTGGAAACCATGAAGGGAAAAAAATAATTTAATAATCATAACAATTTCCATGCTTGCTGTTGCCAGTTCACCTATTGCCAGACTTATAATGTGCAGTATGAACGTGGGCTGGATATTTTGCACTTTAACCTGTGGTTGTTTTAGACTGTTTCTTTTAACTTTGCAGGTGCACCCAAATTATCTAGGCCAAGGAATGTTCACTAGTTTTCCTAAAATTCATCTTTATTGCCTCAAAGTAGAAGCCGTTTCCAAACCATTCAGTATAGCAAGGACAGCTGGAAGCACCCTAAGGTCGTATCTGTCTCTGCTGAGCTCTGCCCTTTGCCCATCAGTCCCTTGAAGTGGAACAGTTGTCACCGTGTGGTACTTGAGCTGGTCAGTTCAGGAGAGGGAAGGCAGGCAGCATCAGACAGAAACCAATTTTTACCTCCTATTAAACTCCAAACACAAAAGGTGTAAGAAGTGCAGACAACCTTGTCATCTTCCTGTCTCAGGCCCTTGCTCCCCACCTGGCTCCCGGAGTGGGGTTCAGGGCTCCATTCAGACTATTTCTTGTCCTGCTGTGTTTTTTTGATTGTTGAACTTCAGGGGGTCTGGGAGACCGCAGAGCATGGATGAGGGAATCCAAGTGCAGGGAATCAGAAGCTGGCAGGGACTGAAAGGGAGCAGGATGGACAGTGCTCCTCTCAAAGTGTGGTGGGCACAGCAGGGTGTGTGATAACCTGCTGATACCAAACTGTTTGGCTTTTAGGTGGGAACCCAGAAATGTTGTCTTACATAATAAAGAAAGATATAAGAAACATTCTTTAGATCTGTCCAAATGCTCTTTCACAATCCTTTGAGGTACTTGAGATGGACACAGCATTTTCTATGGAGTTCTGAATGGCTTTAAAAATTAAAAGGTTTCTGATGAGTCTCATACACAGAAGGGTGTAAAACATGAGCAGTGTCCTTTTCACTTCTCGACAATTGTTCTGGAAGAACGTGATCGGGTTTTGGTTTATGCAGTGGATTAAGAAGACCAGCCCAATTGTGTTGTTAAAAATGTCTATTTTTCTAGGATCATTTAGCATTTCTGAAATTGTTTCAAGTATGCACCAGAGCAACACAATGAATAACTATCAGCCCACATTTGGGCAGTATAACGTATTAGAAAGATTAAATAAGGTTATTCAAGATAATTGCCCTAAGAATCTGACAAATGTGCAAGAAACTTTGCAAAATACCCTTCTCATTATAATATATATTTTTTGGAAATGTTGAAAACTCTCTAGTAGGAAAGATCTGTCTTCCTGATTTGGCATAAAGGTGTTACTGTGTAGTTCAGGCTGCTTTGTTCTTTCTGACGTTTTTCATATTTCAGAGTCTATCTTCTGGACTTTGAAGGAACTCAGTTTTTCAATCACTGTTTCTTTTTCTTGCGTGCTACTTAATGTTTCAGAGTGGCAACAATTGAACTTGTCTTTCTTCATTGGCCTCAGGGAGCTTTTTTTAGCCCTTGAATATGTTTCTATCAGAGCTGGCAACAGCTGGTGGCTTTTAGTACTGCAGTCATAATTCCTTGGATGGGAAGTGGCAGCTCAGAACCTCTGTCCCCTCCCAGTCCAAGGGGCTGTTGTCTGCGCCTAAAGCTGCAAGTCTCACTTGGGCTGGACATGAGCTTCTTGAGTTCCTTCTTACACAGGCCAAACCCTGTTCTTATTGTCTGTATAAAGGTGTCTCCCTGCAGTGTTATTCTTGTCATAAATTGCATGCTCGTTGTTAAGCCCATTTCCTAACTGAGCAAAACAATGCTCAGAGCAGTTAAGGGCGTGGTTTTCACATGGAGAAATGCACCAATCACACGTGCACAGTTACTGTAGCTGCACACATGCCAACTCTTCTAAAAAACGAATCAAGGGCATTAGATTCTGTTTCCATGTCCATATGAACATTGGACAAACATATCTGTGTACTGTAAAAGCAGTCGTGCACAGCTGGGCAGAACAGTTCCCTGTGAGTTCCACAAGGTCAGTCCGCAAATGAATATCAAAACTGAAGCTGGATAGCAGGGCTCTCTTTTATTAAGTAGAAAATATACTGTTATAAGAAAGTTTCTCCGAGGTGATATTGCCTGTTGAGTTGAAACAGGTTTTCCAGTCTCTTAGTGCCACTTTCCCCATTGTTCTGCTATGAAAAAGCTCGCTATGAACTGTGCAGAAGTGTCATTTCTGAAAGATGGATACATGAAACAGCAGCATACATACTTTAATAATAAAAAACTTATTCCTACAACAAAAATGTTGTTTCAGCTCTTTTTCTATGTAGCAAAACAGTGGCACCCAGTGGCCATTCATGCAAAGATACTAGCCAGTATAATGCTACAAACCCCAATGTCAGTGCAAAGAAAAACAAAGAGAAATTAGCATTTTTTATCTTTTTTTTTTCCTGTGTGCCTCTAAATATTCTTTAAAACCCTGTAAGCCTCAGACAACTTTCAAGGCCATTTCATGTTTCCTGATGCACATATCTGGGTTACCCAGAGTACATATGTGTGCTTGTAGGTATGCATTTAAGAATTCCATTTTATTATGTTTCTAAACATAAATTTACTTTTTCGATTTAAAAATAATCTCTTTGCTAATTTTTTTTCATTGGGGCAATAATAACAACCCTGTATTCAGGATTTCCTTGTACTGTTTCTCATTGTTTACGTGGACTTCTAAAGGTGTAGTATGCAATTGTTAGAGAGATCGTGAGGAAAATGTGAACATTGCCCAAAAGTAATTAGGACTGCCTCTCTTCCCCATGTTTCAAATGTATGTTGGATTTTAACATGAGGAAAGGCCTTTTGGCCTGTATTTAATTTCTCTCCAATAATTCCACTTGAAAACCTTTGCCTGGTAAGTACATCTATCCCAGATGTACATGAGAGGATTATCCATGGACAGCTTCAAAACATTTTCTTGCTAAAGTGTGCACTTAACTCATAGAATAAAAAACTGACTGATTTTGTATCTTAGGCCAAATTCTTACCAGATTTTCAGGGAATTATTCAAAACCTGTTAAAATTTCAGACAATCCAGTTTTGAACTTACTGGCTGAATGGTGCCAGACAAATAGTTATCCCCATCTCCTTGTCTCTCCCTTATAGCCGTGAATGTTATGGGTATGGACATCATGCCAAAAGACATAGTTTTGTAGTTGCCATGAACTGATCTCCAGGTGAAATTCTGAATAAATGGATAGTGTAGACCAGGCTGGTCAGCCCCTCAGTCCTGTATTGAAATGATCCTGGTCCTTGCTGGACTAAGCTGGGCTTACTGTGCCTTGCTAGAGGACTGGACTCTTGTTGTGGAGTGAGTTTTCAACAACAGCTGTCCTTCTGTCTGCAGTTCCATTTTAGATGAAGGAAATAAATTCTATAAAAACTGGTTTAATTTTTCCTATGGCAAATCTAGGTTTCAACATTTAGCATGCTCCACCAAACCCCAGTTTCTTATCAGGAAATAACCAGCCATCTCAGCATATACTTGCTTCCAGTTCACATGAGGGTTCTATGCAGTCAGTGTGAGTAAAATGTATAAGTAACTTTTGTGTCTATCTGGAGATTTTGTGCAGTCGCTCTATTTCACATAATGCATAGCCATGCATTTGGCCTATATTTATAGACAGTAGATCTAGTATCTGTCTACTCATGGCCTGAAGTAAAACAGATGGTGGGAAGACCAGCTAAGTTTTACAGCAGTAAAAGAATTTAATGCATTAAAGAGCTATTCTTAGTAGGCTATGTAATATTTCTAATTTTAAGAAAGTTTGACAAGCTAAGTTCACTTGCTTGCAGATTGGAAGCAAAGTCAATTTGATGTTTGAGTTAGTAATGGCTTCAGCTGGAAAACTCGTATCTTATGTTGAATTATTCTAAATCAGACAATAAAAATCATTTGAAGGAGAACTCAGAAATAAAAACTATAAAGGCTTTAAATAAGGCATGTTTAATGTCCCATGAGTCAACAAAATTGCTTTGTGGTTTAGACTGATTTAATATTATTAATAAGACTGTGCAACAATCTCCTGCAAATCCTTTGTTCCATTGGTAATACCTTTTTCCTAGTGCAAACATAGCGAGTATGCATAGAGCAGAGGATGATAATAATTGTGAAATTAAGATCTAAAAACTTGAAAAACTCCAGGTACTTAGGATTTGATTAGAATGTTCAGCCACAGTGTGAGCAATTGCAGTCAGACATGTCTTCTGTGTGTGGCTTCTTCTTGACTTAGAATTTTTCTTCTTCTCCCTGAGAACAACAAAAAAAAAGATTGAAAGTCTGAAGGATAAAAAAGTGGAATTGTAGTGAACAGTTTGTAGAGTACAGTGTCAAAAAATGTATTAAAAAGAAACACCAATAGTCTTTTTGCAGATGGGGTACGAGGGACTTGTTGAAAGCAGCGCTCGAGCAAATGCCCAAAAGCTTTCCCAGGCCTGGGAAGTGTAAACAGAGGGTGTTGCCTTCGAATCATCTTCTCTGAGGTTCTCCTGGAGCATCATTTGCTTACAGATGGCTCCTGCTGCCACTGAGTATTGCAGGCTGATGAAATGAGTTCAAGGCTTTGGGCAGCAAGGTGTAGGAACTCGGCGAGGAGAGAGGCTGGCCCGGTGTGGCACACACAGCAGGGTTTGTGTGGGCGACACTGGGAGAACATTGCGCTTGTCCTTTCAGAAATGTTCCTGCCCAGCCCCCAGCCATGGGCAGATGTGCAGGGCAGAGGGGGAAAAGAGATGGGAATCTCTTTGCAGAGAGCGGAGAGGAGTGAAGGAAGGGCTGGAAGTGAGGAGAGCTGGTTGTTGGATCTCCAGCGAGGCTGGAAAACCTTGGGCTGGGGACTTTGGCCATAGAACTGTGAGAACTTGCTCTGGAAGTTCAGGGCACAAGAGAATCCAAGGGCAGAAAGGAGTACTGGAGATTATCTGAAGAATAAATCAGAGAATTTGATGTAGAGATATTAGAATACAGTAAGGAATATGAGGGCAACAGAGAGTGAAATGAAAAGGAAATAGTTCAAAGACAGATGAGATGTTTAGTAGGTTGACAGAAAGGGGTAGGTATAAAGTCCCTCAAGACCCCAGGAATCACCTCAGAAGCAGAAGATTGACAGACCTTTAAGAAAGAACCTGAAAGAAGGGCTTGAACTTGTCCTTTGTTTTCCTGGAAGCTGGCTACCTGGGACAAGGATGGCTTTTTCAGTGTGTCTGGAGAACTGAACTAATTAAGGAGGTGAGGCAAAGGTTCAAACCAACTGACTGTACCAAGGAAGAGAGAAAGGCCTGAACTCCTGAGAAACCTGATCAGGCCATCTGTAAGGCAGAAGTTCCCTTTAGACTATTCCATGGCTCTGAGATGCACTGAGAATTTTTTACAACTACAGCTTGATTTGCAAGAGTGAAAAAGAAAACATCACCCATAAAAAAATGAAGTGCAGAAACTTTTCTTTTAGTACACATATTAAACCAAACACTGCTTGCACTGTCAGAAACCTCTGAGAAGGAGTCACGTCTTTCTAAAAACTCCAGTCTTAGAGGTCATAACACATCTTTTCTTTAGTAGCTCACAAATATATTGTACACCCATGTGGAAACCCTTGTAGATGATTTAGCAGAATGAGGACCATTGGTCTTTTTGTTCTCATTTTTGTAAGCTGTAAGCCTTTATCCTCCCCATCCCTCTCAAAAAACTAAAATATCAAGTGAATCCATCTATGAATCCTTTAGGCCTTTGCATCCCATGAAGTGTGAGAACTAAGCAGTTAACATTTCTAAAGCATATAACACAAATTTAAGAGCCTTCAGAATGCATACACTACTCTGCTGAAGCTGCATTGAGTTGGGCTTCATTTGAAATATTTTTGTTTGGTGCCTTTTAAAGTTGGCAGCAGTGGAGTGATCTTATTCAGGCTACTGGCTCCTCTCTTGTTGCAGCAAGAGAGTAGGAAAAACTAGAGAGGGCAACAGCAGGAGATTACTTCTGCAAAGTTTGTGATTCCACTTAAAATCTGTGTTTAAAAATACTGGCTTGTGTGAACAAGGTCACTAAAATGAATTGTCCTGTCTTTTCTTCTTTTGACGTTAGGCTTTTCCTTTGTTAAGCAAAGAACAGGAACAAGAACCTCAAGAGCACAGGTGCCCAGGTGTATTGGTTGGTTATCACCAGCTCTGATGGGTCTGGGTACAGCTGAGAGCAAGAGCTGCGCTCAGGCTCTGCGTGCCCACCCTGCAGAGCTGCTGCAAGGCAATGCCCACATTGAGTGCCCTTTGCCATCAGCACCCCGTGCCCATCCACAGGCCCCCTCAGTGCCCAGGCCAGCCCTTGGCAAGGGCAGGGCAGAAGGTGCTGCCTGGGCCCTCTGGGAGGGCTGGGACAGCTCCTGTCACATGAAGGAGATGGAGCAGCCCTGTGCTAGAGCTCACTCCTCGCATTCAGACAGGCCCTGAACTTGTCTGGCTTTGCAGGGAGGATCAATACAAGTCGATAGAGATTTTTTCTAAATCCTAAAGGTCAGCCCTGGGCAGGATAATGTGTTTCCTTAGGGAAACAAGGGAAGAATTTTCACCTGGAGAGGTGACTTACTGACTCTTATGGCTATCCAGAAGGTTTGGGGCTGGCATTTTCTTCTGTTATTGAAAGCTGAGGAAGATGCTTATTTACATTTCTGCAAATGAGGACAGTGCCTATACAAGGAGACATTTTGTCCCCTCAGCTGACTCAGAAGACACTGCCTGCAGTGACTCAGTCTCACTCTGTTGTCATTCATGGCATGTTCAATAGAAGTGATTTATTGCCTGTCTGCAAGTCAAGACACTTGATCATTATCATCTCTTTTCCCCCCCACAGCAACCTTTTCCCATCTTATGCAAGTCCAAGCTAATTTAGATAAGGTCAAGATCTAGGCCACTCCTTAAAAGTTTTTAACTCGGCTTTGCCTTCAGGTTCTTCCATGTCATTCTTGAAATATCTTTTGTAGTATCCCCAAGGCAGAGCTGGAAGAGAAGGTTAGTGGATAATTCAGTAGTTAAGCTATCCTCCAATATTTGATATGCCTCCAAGGCATTACATTTTCGCTTGTATCTGTTAAATTGCTGGGAGCTTTCTTCAGTGGTTAATTATCTTCAAGAAATATGTGGGGTTTGCAGTGATGCAGAACTTTGAAAAATTCTCCTCACATTATCATTCTAAAGGTGGACAAAGATATTACAGGTTTACCTCCATAGTCTTTGGAATTTGTGTATATGTATGTATACATACAAATATATGTTTACGTGGAATAGCAAAACAAATTAAAAGGCTTTCTAAACTTCCTTATACATGGGATACGAACTTAAATCATCCCTTCCCCCATTAGCTATGGATGCAGAAATCCTCTCTGAATATTCCTCCTCATGTTTAGTGTGAAAAGCAAAGCAGGAACAAGATTTTTGAGGGATTTTTTTTTCACCCCCAAACCATCCCCGCAGACATTTTCTGAAAAGGCTAATCCATCTTAAAACGTGTTGACTTGCAAATTCGTCATGCCCCTGGCAGATGGGAAGAATGCTGCAGCAACTGAAGAGCCCCCAGCTAGAGTTCCCTCCTCCAGCAATATCGTGGGCCATTTCACAGAGCTGGATGGGCTTGGTGGGGCGCTGGGTGCAGAGCAGGGACGGGCAGTGCGAGGACCCAGCCAGCCACCAAGAGAGGGAGGGATTGCTCTAAGCTTCTTTCCCCCTTAAATCCCAACTTGGGAGCAGGATGAGTGTTCTTTGTGCGTATTCCTGTCCTGAGTGTATTGAGACACCCCAGCTTTTTGCAGTGGCTCAGCAGAGAATTATGTCTGTGTATTTATCGGGTTCAATTCTTTTTAAAAGTATCAGTCAAAGTATCTTAAAAACATCTATTTCACCAGAGTGATTTGAATTATTTCTTCTTTCAATTTCTGATGATACCCGACAGAAAATGAAAGTATCTGATTCACACAGCCACAGTATTTTCCATTTCATTTTAAGAGGGCTAACATTGCTCATATCACCACTGTGATACTGAGTAAAATCAATATGATTTTAATTACTAGTGACCTGTGCTTTTGTTATCTAAGCCTGCCATTGCCCAGACGTTGAACCTGAGGCAAATTTAGGTATCACCGAATTGTTTGGTTTGTGTTTGTAATGAAGGATTTAGCATTCAAGGAAATCTAGCATTCAACCTTAATGACTGTATGGTTCTGTGGTTCTAAGCTGTATAGTGGGATTGGTATTTTCTTTGAAATGGAGCTGCACTGAAAGACTGCACTGCATGTGAGGAGTGGCCAAAACAGGGAGGACGTGCAATCCCAAGTCTGGAAGACAGTCATGCTGGTAGGAGTGACAAAGAGCAGGTGGAGCCAGAGTCTGAGGCACTTGGATTTCCTTCTCAGGAAGCAGATATTGTGGGTTGTTTATCTGTAACCTTAAATGATGCACTGCTTTGCCCCTCTGCCTCCTCCCTTCCTGCAGTAGGGCTGGGCTGCCAAGGCAGCCAAGCAGGGGAGCTGTGAGGGTCAGCATGGCTCACCAAAGGGTCCTCAGCCCAAGCCGTGCAAGCAGAGATGGACCACTAATGCAGGGACCCAGCATTAGGCTTTCTGCCACTTCACTCCTAGAAACTGCTCATCTGAATAATGGCTGAGCAAGCAAGATTATCTTTGCTTCAGCTTGTTGGATGATGAGCATGTAGATAGATATTCTACTCAGCAGATTTGAGAAGAGCTGAATTTCTGCTCTTTACCAGTCTGTGAATCTGCAGTGTCATACCCTAAATCCAGACTTTGCCAAATGCTTTTCTTTCTAGTTCATAGAACTGCATTGAGTTAATTTGCTTTTCTCATGCTCCTCCTTTTTAGATCATTCACGTGGTTCTCTTCTGTTAGTCAGTTCCTCAGGGGAGAATAAGGAAAGGAATACACTTCAAAGTTTTATGAGGGTACACTCACAGAAGCTTAATATTAAATTTAAACTTGAAGATGTGCATGCCAGAATTGCTCTGCTTCATTTCTATTCCACTGTGCAACTCTCTGACTCTGGAGTATTGAACATGCCAAGAAAGTTCAGAATGTGGCTTAATTTTTAGGGAAACTGTCTTCTTAAAAAGGCAACGTACCTGAGGTTGAAACAAAATACTAGTGGATATTCTATGAACAAAAAGAAGATACATGCCAGATAAATTATTCATTGTGAATTTTTTGCCTTTGGCTGCTTAAATGGAAAAAAAAATCACCACAAAACCAATCATGTTTTGCAGTTAGTTTTGAACTTTTTCTGTTTATCATTTCAATATTTGTCTTATAAACTGCTAGGTGTTTTTGTGAGAAAACTTGTGAATTCTGCTTCCAAACTCAATCTCAGCACTGAAAATTATTTAAGAATTAAGTTCTAATGCTAGATATTGAAGGAAATACCTCAT
>JAWWMO010000030.1:5922959-5936358 GCA_035047845.1 Dendrocincla fuliginosa | reverse complement strand
CGTGATATATTGCCACCTAAAATTACACGTATGGCCCAGAGGGCTGAGCAGGAATGTCAGGTCTGAACATTTGTTCCCATCCAGCAGGTCCCCTTTTTGGCCCTCTGGACTTCTGAGATCTGAGGAAAAGGGAATTCTGCTGCATGAAAAGTGTGAGCACATGAGCAGATACTGCACACATGAGTTCTGAATGTTGTCTTGTTAGCTTGGTAATAAGTAAACATTGTATAGAGCCTGAAGTTAGAGGTCAGGAGGAAGCACAGCTTCTCTTCTCTTGCAAAAAGCAGAAAATCCACCACTAATGGTTTTTTTTCCCCGATTTGGGTATGTAGTAGTTCCTTCTTGGGTGCTGCAGCAGATGGTTTTCATGTGCTTAAATTCCTTGTAGCCATAAATCCCAGACTAACAGAATTGCTAATCCTCCTCTTTGATTTACCTAGTAAAATATGAAGTTATTAGTGTGAGAGGAGAAAGCACGCTGAATTATCAAAATAATCCTAAAAGCTTCTAGGTCAGTGACATGCAGAAAGAGAAAAGGCTTGAATATCGTTCCTCCACTTTTAAAATACAGCCCTAGGAGAGTATTTTTAGCCGACTGCATCGTTTGTTTCCTCAGTGTGATGCTGCTTATGCGAGATGCTGGTTGTGTTAGACATTTGAATGTTCCAGGTGTGGTGTCTCACACAGCATCAGGCAGGGAGCAGGAGAAAATAGCAGGGCTCCACTAACCCGTGCAGCTTGGGCTGGGTGTGCTCAGAAGTGGCTGGTGCAGTCACCCCCACACTGACCACATCTGCGCAGGAATTCACTCTGAATGAAGGATCCCTTCTCATCCAGTATTTCTGAAATACTTGAATCATTCTCAGACTGCATTTTGCAGTTAGAAATGACACTCGATTACCAGTGGTGTCAGCTGATTTTCTCCCACTTGCGGACAAACGTGGCTGGAGGCCTGGGACGTATTTTTACATCATAAAATGATGTTTTCTTATATTCAGAGAACTCCAGGATTTATATCAAGCCACAGATCTTTATGAGATCACTCTCCACCTTGTTACATGACTACTGAGAGCCATTGGATTTCTGAGGTCTCTGGCCTCACAATCTTTCATCATAATTTGCTATTGGGGTGCAAGCCTCTTTTTGCTGTCATTTCCATACTGACTTCAGGATACTGTGATGACACTAAACCACCAGTTTCAATAGGAGTTACTGCTCTGTCTCTGCTGTTGCTGTGTGAGTATGAAGGCAGAAAACTGACTCATCATCTCGGATAAGATGGGTTGGTGACACAGCGTGAGTGCAGTCCCAGTCTGTCTCACATAGAAACACAAGTGTGTGTGATGGTGCGAGTCTTCTGTAATTCCTGGGCTAGACCTAATGTGTGATCACACCAGTCACTTAAAGGAGAAATTACTGCAAAGGAGCATCTTGTATGAACTTCAAGAAGAATTCTTTTTCTTCTTATTTCTAGTGGCGACATTGTCACTGAACATGGAAAAATCCTGGTAGGTGCACAAAGTTCTAGGTGATATTATCATTTTACCAAGAGCCATATAATCTAGTTGGAATATTTCAGAACACTATGATAGCTGAAGTGTCACATGTGAACTGTCCAAGAAATGACAGGAGGAGGAGGGGCAATGGCCATGAGTAAAAGAGGGAAACCCAGGCACAGTGTGTGCCTTAGAAGTTTGGGAGAAAGGTGAGACTGGGAAGAGAATTTAGATCTTTGTGTAGGAAAGCAAAGGACAACCACAGGAAGGCATTTGGAGAGCTTATTGCACGCAGTAGGATTAGCTCCATGCAGTTCACTGAACAAGAGCCATGCACTGACTGCACGACAAAAGCAGCCCGTGGTATTCACTGTCTCATTTTTTTATTCATTCTTTCTTTTCCTCTTTCTTTTTCTCTTTTTCTTTATTATTTTTTAGTACTTTCTCCCCCTTAGTGGCTCACATTATTTTACTTATCATGTGTGTCCTAAGGGATTTTTAAGGAGGATTGAGAGCTGTGTTTGTGTCAGATGGAGCCTGAATGCTAATTACCAGCTTGACAGGGTATAATAACAATACAAGAGCATCAGTGACAGAAAAAAAATGAGCAGAATATACAATTATTTTATAAAAGAGTTTCTTTCCTTGAGGGAAAAATCTGCACATTTACCATCTGTGACAAAGGAGATGTTGAACTGTGTAAGTGAATTACCCATAGCTCTGCGTACATGTGTGTATGGAACAGGATGAACTTGAAATGACATTAAGCAATTTTGTTAGTGCAAGAAAAGACTAGAAAAGGTACTGAACTGCAAAGCTGCATTTTCCTCTTTCAAAAGCCTAATTCAGGTTGATAAATGAAACATGATATAAAGCAGAAATACTATATAGACTTCTATGGAAATGTTTATTATACTGCACAAAGCTTTCATTTTTCTTCATGCCATGTTCTAGATGGAAACGTACAGTATGCTGGAAGAAAACTGGAGAAGACCTAAGTTGTGTCAGTATTAATGATATTTTTAGGTGGAGTTTATTCATGTACAACAAAGCACATTTTAGCAATAATAAGGGATGGCTCCCAGCAACAAAATGCTCTTACTCTAAAATAAGTGTGTTATTTGAAGTTCTTCTCTCAACTACCTTTATGGTAGGTACTGCTGTCTGGTGTTCAGTCTGGTCTTCAGTTTTCAGTTAAGTAGCATCAGAAAAGTAGGCCATGTGACATTGCACAAATTTAATTCTGAATTTTCTCTGTTTTTTCATGTGCAAGAGATGGCTTCTTACGTTTGTACCCCTTGTGTATTTGATCAGAAATAGTCCTTCAGAAAACCCCTAGCTCAAGCCCTGCAAAACCATGTTATCAAATGACAGCTGACTCTGGACCTTTCACATGGGGTGTTCTTCAGCTTGCAGAAGATAATACAGCATGTTTGGTGTCTCTGTATGTTTGATGTTTGACACTCTAAACTGAGTGTCAGGAGATGTGTCACAGGCATACCTGGTACAGGCTGGGGAAAGCAGCAGAGGGTTTGGGTCTGGGGTGCAGGAGAAGGTAATTTCCAGTGGGAAGGCACCTCTCCTCTTAGTGATGTTCTCAGGCCACAGCTAACAGCACACTCGTAGCTGTAGTACTGAATACTGGTTTGTAATCAAAGGAGATGAAGCAGCCAAAAGGAGTCTAATTTTAGATAAAAACCTGGAAGAAAACCTGGAGAAAAGAATCAAAGAAGAAGCTGTAGCCACATGGTCTGTCAGTCCTGTGGCAAACCCATTTTAAAACAGAGTGGGAAGAGTTGAGACAACCACAAGAAGACAGATGGAATTTTTGTAGATCAAAGGAGCGTGGGTACGCTGAAGATTCAGGCACATTGACAACATCTAAATTTATATATAAATACGTATATATACATAATATCATATATCATATATAAAATAGCATCTATGTTTTCACTTGGGTTATGTTATTTTCTGCTCTTCCTCAAGAAGGACATCATCAGAGCTTTCCTGTACTCCTTGGAGTAATTTAGGCTGCTTACAGACTTTAACCTGCAACATGAACCTTGCATTGATCATTTCAGGAGAAGGAAAATGCTGTTATCACCAGTTCACCACAAAATGATGCTGTTACAATCCGGTTCGACATTGTAACCAGATTCTTTTAACTGATTGCTCTGAAGGCGAGATTCAGGCACACAACTCCTTATGTTGGGTCCCAAACAGATACTAACTTCATTGAGTAACAGGAAAAGGGGCAGGCTGGAACTAGGAAAAGAATCACCACCATCAGTGGGAAGGACTTTGGGGGGAGGCAAACAGGTACTGGCAGGCTGGGGAGGTGAGGAGAGGCAGGCAGGACGAGCAGTGGGACCAGCAGTCAGGCTTGCACCCTGGGTGACCCCAGATGGAAAGGGCTGGACAGCAGGCACCCCCGGGCACGGCTTTATATCCCCTCTGCTGGGCACCCATGGGGCAGCTGGGCTACAGGCTGGTTCCCACAGGGTGCGGATCGGCCAGGCTGCTGGTACCCAGGCAGGGAGAAATGTCACCATTTTCCCGTGTTTCTGCTGTCAGTCACACCCTGAGGACTCCTCAACATGCCCGCCAGCAGCCCAGAAATGTCACCCAGGTGGATGGAGACAGCCCTGCCCTGCAGAGAGAGAGCCAGGTCTGTGCCTGCCAGTTTGTGTGGTCCCTGGGCACGGGGTGTGTGAGGGGGATGCTCCTGAAGCTGCTGGAGAAAGCTCTGTCTTTGCTGATTGCTTCTTGTCCAGCTTCAAAGAATCTCTGCCTTGGGTGTTTAAGTTGCCTCAGTAACGCTTGCCGTACTTCTGCGAGAGTAATTAATGACTGCCCTGGTCAGTGTGAAACATGCCAGCCACGTAGAGACAGAACAGGCTCTTACAGATGCCCATGCAAAAGGATTTTGATCCTGGCTATAAGGAGCACCTTACTGCATAGAACAGCGGGCCAGTTGTGATGTGCTTGGCATTACACAGCTTTCCTTTGGCCAGTGGTTAGTTTTCTTCTTGTCATATAAGTACACTTTCTATACCAGTGTATAGAAAAAACAGTGGTTTTTTTATAAACCAGTGAGAATTTTAACAGAGTTAAATAATGACAGCCATGAAAGGCAGGTCTTTGGTCTATAGCAGGAGTACATGCAGACAGAGCTGTTGTGATACTAAATTACTGAATTCTTTCTGCCATATTGAAGGAACAGTATGTGATACCACTAGAAAGGCCAGTTGACACAAGCCAGGGAAGTTTAGCGTGGGTCAGCAGGTCATCATTAACTACTTGAATACTGAGTCAAATATGTTAATGTTGCAATCCATTTTTTACTGTATACTTCCTTGCAGTTTGTTGTCAGGGAAAATAGAAGGTGTGTTATTTGTCGTCCTACATTTCGTTCTGCAGTCAGAGTTTGCCAGTACCAGTACTTGCACAATCTAAATGCTAAAAATGTAAAAAATATATGCTTCCTACATCTGTGGCAGATATGTGACAAGCTGGCAGACCATGAATGAAATGCTTCAAATATCTTTGCCTGGAAAAGACAGGCATTGTGTAGGTTCTGTACCCAGTTGTAGAGACAACTGGTAAAATCTTGGCTCTAAGTTGATGGAAAAACTCTCACTGACTGTACTGATGTATTCTTTCACACACTTATTGGAGAAATGGACAAAACCAGTTTCCTTCTTTACCATGAAACAAATGAGGCTATGCAGTGTAGCATCAAGCCTCAGTACTGAATCCATCTTAGAAAATAACTTTCTGCATCTTAAAAAAGCAGCCTTTCTAAATTGGAACTTCTGTGCATTGCTATTCCTCTTCCTAGGGGAAACTACAAACTATTTTTAACGCTGCTCTTTTAACAATAGATAACACTTCAATTAGGTATGCTCATATAATTAGAAAGCTCTTTTGCTTTAGCTTTGTTAGGCAGGTTTATGTGTTCTACAGCAGGTTTTGGCATGAGCTATATATGAGTATATATATAATATGCAATTTGCATATATAATATGCAATTTACAGGGATTTTTGATCCTTGTGTGGACCAAATTAAAGCAAAGTGCTAAGAATTCCATGCCCATGCAATGTTATTTGCAGCTAAAAGTGACGAAATACTAATTCCCTGAGACAGTGTGTATATTATTAACAAATACAAGCCATTCAGACAATAGCAAAGTCTGAGTTGTGCCTTGATTCTTATGGTTCTTCTCTGATAGTTAAAAAGTTAAAAGGATGTTTGAATAAATGGACAGTAAATCTGATCAGCACTCAAGAGCCCAAACCTGTATCAATTTGAAATGTATGTGATTTTTCAAAGTTGCTGTCACTGTGTCCTTGAAAAACAGTAATTCCTTCATGTGTCCCAGCAGAGCAACACGTTACACCAGTGGAGGCCATTCTTCTCCTATTAGCAATGATTCCATTGAAATTGAGCACTTATTTCAGAAACTAAAGAGTAGACTGTAAATTCCCTCGGATTCCTTCAGTGTGGAATGTAGGTGTCAAAATCCTTCCCTGACAAGGAGATTGGCTGAGCCTGGGCAAGGGCCACCAGTCCCCTGTATGAGCTTCCCAATGGAAATGCTTCTTTTTCCAGTTTTCAGTGCTCATGCCTAATCTGGGGACCGTGAGCTATCAAAATAGGTGCTTTATCTCTGTATCTTCTCCACAACTTTTGTAGAGCCCTGAAGCAAAACAGAAGTGGAGTCTTCTTGAACTTATGTGTAAGGTGTTTTTTCTCTTGACTCTCATCATTTTATGAAGCTGATTGGTTTTGCAGACCAAGGAGCAGAAAAACCCACAAGTTAAGACAATTCTATTAAGAATAGAATTAGTAATAAAACCAAAGCCACTTTTCTAGTATTCCAAATTTGATTTCTGGCATAGTAATTTGAAGAAGTATTTAATAATTAAAAGACAAAATATTCTTTCATGCTCTGCAGATTTAATTATCTCTTTTTAAATTTTTTTTGGTCATATTTGGAGCATATTTTGCTATATTACATTTCAGATGTGCATAAAAGTATTTAAAGAAAATTATTCGATTTAACAAAATCATGCAGTATAAGTTAGAAAATGTCATAATGGAAGCTGCTCATGCAAGTTAAGTTCATCTGTCCTCTGCTTTCATGTTTATACAACCTTTAAGTGCATAACAAATAGGTATACAACATATTATTAATAAATCAAAATGACATAATGGCATCATCCTAGATTCTACATGACACTGTCCTTTTCCCTGCAGTCTCATCCTGTGTTTGACAACACAAAGCATGACTGTGCAGTACTGTAGATCTTACATTGAAGTAATTTGATTTTCGGTGTCTGAAATAAGATACCCAAATTCAAAGTTGAAATAAGATTTTGTGAAACACATATGTACCCACCTTGGAATTTGGAACTGGTCTCACCCCACAGCTGCCCAAGTGTGCTTATGCCTATGCCAGAGTTTTGTACTTTATTGTGGAGTTTTAGCCTAGTTAAATGCAAGGATTACTCTTTAATTTCTTATTTTAAAAGCATTTGCACTTGGCAGAGCTCCAGATTTTATGTCCCTGTTCTATCGTGTCTACAAAGAGCATGATGACACAGGTCCTTGCGTGGCAGAGCTTACAGTGTACAGTGGTGGAATTCCTGAGCTTGAGCCTTTGCCAGTGGCTGTCTGTGTGTGGGGTTTGACTCATTCTCAGATAATCTGTCTGCTCGGTGTGGATAAAAGAGCCTGTGACACATTATATAAGAGCAGTGCTTTGCTGGGCTCCATGTTGGCTGGCATGTTCACAAACTCCTCAGGGGGCTGTTCCAGCCTAATATTGTTAAAAGCTTCAAAACCTCTCGAGCAGAACTCCCACTGCAGCCCCAGGGAGCTCTTCATGCCCAGCACTTGCAACTTGCAGGATCATGCCCATGAATGTAGACCACTTCAGGATTCCCTGGGAAGAAACTATAGCCCTCACACGAGAAAAGCCTTTCCCATTACTGCAATATCCCCAAACCCTATGTATGGTTAAAGTTTACAAAGTACTGCTGGGGAAATAGAAATAGAAAACTATTTTTTTTCTTCATTTTGCTTAGATTAGCTATAGAATTAATAAGCAAAATCCTTTCTGATCTTAGGCAGATCCTGTTAGCCTGAGCAACTGTAGGCAAGATGTGCACAGCTGAAGATGTGACAAAGTAGACAAGAGAGGTGCTGGCTGGTTGTGCTTCTGTAGCACGAGGGAGGTGCCTTGTCCTTGTCCTCCCTTGTCAGAAGAACAGCAGGTACTTTGGAGCATGACAAAGTCCAGCTCAAGTGCTGGTTAATGGCCACAAACTGCATGCCTGAGGCAGACAAAGATACTCTTGGAAAAGTGCTTGGATCCCTTTGGACCCTGAGCTGGGGGAGTGTGGAGCCCTGGGCAGAGTGTGCTGTGCTCCTAGAACAGCACCGGGCTCACCTGTAAAGTGTTTAGATAATATTTACCTTCTCCACAAGAGTGTTGGGAGAGTTAATCATGCTTTTAGAAAGCACTTTGGGAGTTTGAGACTACTGCTAGCAATATCTATAATCCCCAAAATAATATGGCAGTGGAAGCTCATTTGGGTTTTTTTCCTCATTTGTATTTGATTGCCATTTCTGGTTTTCAACTGATAAATGACTTCCAAACTTACTAGCATAAAACCCTGCAAATGTGTGCCATTTATGGGCTTAAATACATGTGAAGCTTTGTCTTCTCTATGATAAGTAGCACTTGAAAAGGGAGCATCCCAATCACATTTGACCTGTTACATAAAGTCAATAGTGTCTGCAATTACTCTGCGATCCAACAATTCAAACCAATCTGTTTTTAAAGACAAATCATGCATAAACTCAAGCTAAGTAGTGGTCTCCAATGATTCTGATTCATGCTGTGCTGACAAACCCTCATGAAAGCAGATAAGCTGTATCAAGAACTAATTAAGAGCAGAGTGTTTTATGCCTCCTTTGCATGAAATTAAATAGCAGCATTCTGGGAAGAACTAAAGCAACAAAATCCAGTGTATTTTTTCTTATTCATACAAAGGACTTTAAAACACGCTTCAGATTTTTCTGAAGCTTCAATTACTGCGTGTATCCCTGGGATGTGAATGCCAAAAATGAGCCATAGGCAGCACAAAAATATTTCTCATTTCACCAAGTATTTTGGCCTTGGTGGGACTATTTGGAAAAATAAGTCTAAATTATCCCACATGGAATTAAGAGTAAAGTTCTTGGCTTCCCTTAGTATCATGCTTATTTCACTGTATTGATTTTTCAGTAGAGGCATCTTGTTCATTCTTCAGGGAAGAACATAGTGCCTGATGGATTAATCAAGTAACCTTGAGCTTTGCAAACCAACAAAAAGAGACTGGAAAATAGCTTTGTATTAACTTGCTGCTTGATACCTGTACTGATCTAGTCTTCATCCCAAGTATAGATGGCCCTAGCACTCCATGTCACTTGTTGGGAAAGTAGTTTAGAAACACAGTATGATGCCTGGAATGAAAGTCTGCATAGTGCCAGTAGTTACAGTGATTTGAACAAGCTCCATGTGTCCCAGTATTTCAGCACTTTGTCCCATAAATTTGATTAACAACAGAAATAACTTCCATGTATATACATTTCCTAGGAATATTACCATATTCCCTTAAAATAAAGTTGTCAGAAGATGCTGGTAGAGTGTATGAGAATCTATTTAAAATTAACTTTGATTAGGATCAACCCTCCGTCTAATTAACACAATGCTCTACGTAGCAGTATATGTTAATATTTTGTGAAGTCGAGGTAAAATGACAACAGTGGGTTTACCTTTTCTGGAAATCACAATTTGAAGATCACACAACACTTTCCAAACCCGAGGCCTAACAATACCCTCAAGTATTAAAGTTGTGCCTATTTACAGAAAGGAAAGAAAAGGCAAATGAACCGAGGATTGCTCCGGTGGCTTCGTGTTCAGAATGAGGGTTCAGGAAAGCAACTAAATTAACTTCCACACAGACAGACATATTTTTATTTTTCCTGTATTTTACATTCTATTATGTTTTTTTCAAAAGACGCTTTACCTTTTATGCTGATCCTTTAAAAATGTTTTCCAACTTATTTACACTTGAAGTAGAGATTTGCGATGTGTCACGGGGAATAGTTGGTTGCAAAGGAGCACTGCAGTCTTTTTTCCTACTGGGGGGAATCATTGGACTAGAAAGTCAAAGCATCTGAATCACCCCAGCCTGAAAAAACCTCTCCATTCTATAAAACTCTCCGATAAGGACAGTTTTTCTTTAAATATTTTTTTTTTAAAATTGTTCTGATAATCAGTTTTGAGGCATTCATATGAACACAGGTGACTTTTTTGCCATTATTAAAATTTCCATGAACACGTAGGCCTTTTCTTGAACATTCCTTAAACCTTTGAGACACTTTTTTTCAGATCAGCATCTGAAATTCAAATACATATCTGTGCACAACTTAGAAATGATTAGTCATATAATTTGATTGGTGTTTTTCTTGTTCCCTGACTGGTATGAATGTTCACAGAAGGCTATATTTAAATGATCTCATCCTGAGATTAAAATGTATTTTCCCTGAACATCTGTGCCTCTAAACTGAATGCTCACGAGAAGTGACTATAAATGGGCTGCTCACATGTGCAGTTCAAATGTGGCAAAGTCTAATTCAGTTGAAGATTTAAACCAGAGTGATTTTTGTTTGGTTTTATTAATTTCTTTTGGCTGTGTTTAGTCCCTTCCAGTAGATCCTGGTAATAACCTGTAAGCCCAGCTGGCTGCTCCAAAGCCTCGTGTGTTCCTGGTGCGTGTATGCGAGGGCAGTGGGAACGTTTCATGGCAGTGGGAGGAAGGTGGGAGGAAGATGCTCCTCTAGGCAGAGCTAGACACTGCTGACAAAAACATAGCTGAAGGAAGAGGTGAGGAACTCATCTTCAATGATTTCCACACCTGACTGTGAATTACCTGTGACTGGGTTAATAGATAATTTGCTAAGTATGTGTCTCCTGCAGAATGTGAGTTTGTGGCACGGTAGTGTTCTGTACCTTCCTGTACACAGAGAGATTCCGTTCCAGGGATTGTCTTTCATTGTAGAGGGAAAAATGCTGATTGCATTTTTGGGCACATTCAGGGGAGTTGCCAGTCTTTTGAATTGCAAAATGACTGACTCTCATTGTTCAAAGACTGATTTCTGTTAGGTATGCAAATGGAAATGTGTAGATTTTTTTCCTATAAATGTCAACACCACAGAACTGCTCAGGTGGAAACCACCTTTCCTAACATACTTTTGCTGCTTAAGCACATCTCTTGTCTCACTACAGTTGCTTTGCAATCTTTACAGAGGCAATAATGAAATAAAATCATAATGTGTTGATAGGAAAAAGGAAAAATCCTATGCAATGTTTCTAGTCTGGAAACATTCACCAATATCACACACATCTCCAAAAATCTAGCTTAAGGAAAACAACCATGGTAGGTAAAACCAGTCCACAGACCTGAAGATAATAGTTTTCAGCTCAGTAGGCGTTATTACATTTGGCATATATTTCAGATTTTTATGTATATTTATGTCTATTAAATACTGCTTACCTATAGCAGTGATATATTTGATAATGAAAGTTTGAAGTTACAAAATATATGTACATATTGGCAGTCATTACAGGATGAGAAGGGGGAAATTGATCCTCAAAAGTAATAAATGCCCTTTATATGGTTAGATACAATAACAGTGATATCAAACCCCAAGCCTTTCCAGCTCTGCATTGGCTTTCACATTCCTCTTAATTCCCCTTGACACAGCTCTAACTCCCTTTAGCCATTAGTGCTTTGGTGGTTCAGGTGTGTGTGTGGGAAGGGTGTTTTCAGGTGTGTGCAGTAATGCACATCTCAGGCAATGGGAGTTGCAATAAATGTGTGTGTGTTTCTGTGTGGTTTTACACACACCAAAATACAGTCCTACTGCTTGCATTGTTCTCAAATTCCAAATCCCAGGCACTGAGCTTTGAGCACAGATGCTGTTTTCAGTAAGATAGTACTTGTCTATTCTTTGAATGTCATGGCAGATGTTTTACCTCGAGGTTAATATCTGACTTGCTTTAAATTCATGTGGGAAATCTGAAAGTTCCATTTCCTATCTCGAAAATCAATAGAAACTTAATCAGAGCTGCTAAAAACAAGTCCCAGTTCTTTTGTAACAGAGAAAGTAAACAAGATACAAAATTAAAAGTGACAGAATATTTTACATGAAGGACATGAAGTGCACCACCAACTAAGCTGCAGCTCTACAAGGCTTATGTCTTTCAAGCTGAGGTTTGACTAGAGAAAACTCCATCTGGTTTTTTCCTATACCAAGGCACTATAGCACGTTTAAGGTACATTTCAATTTTTAGTCTCATGTAAACACATTTTTTTACAGACATTGGCTTTATATTGAACAGCTTGTATGGTGACCTGGAAGATTTTCTTTGTCAGAATCTGGGTGTTTAATGCAGACTCCTCACGTATGGTTGGTATTCACGTGCATGTGAAAACAGATCCCAAATGCTTTAGTGCTCCTCCTGCCCCAACAGATTTTGTGTATGGGCTTCATATAGCTAAAATCTTCTAGTCTAAACCAGTTTATTCTCTGGTGTTTTGGTTTTCTTTTATCTGTAACTTCTGTGCTGAAAGAAAGTGGTGTTGCTTCATGTCATTTGTCCTAAACCTGGAAGGGTGCTGGGGGCATGTAATTTAACCTCCAAAGCAAAGGGAGGTTGAGAAGGCTGTGTTCAGTTTGTGTTACCTGCTCGAGCTGGCTGGTTAGGGGACGTCCTGGTCATGACATTCTGCAACTACATTCAGTCTGGAAACAAGCATTCTTGTGCCAAGTAAGATTGCATGGCTAAATAATCAAAGTAGAGGAAATAGTGTAAACCAAGAAACAAGTAGAAAGAAAAATTAAACATATGTGCACGGGCATCTTATTTACAGCGTCTTTTGTCCTTGCTCTTAGAACTTCAAAGGGCACAGCTACATTTTGAGAGGGGCTGTAGCAGTTTCTGAAGTGACCAGACAATTGCAAAGTTGCCAGCAGGGATTTCTGGGCAGTTGAGCCCACAAGAGTTTCATACACATTTCTTAGTGTATGTGGTCTTTGGCAGTGGAAGGGGGTGCAGGGGTTGGCAGCCAATAGAGAGATACAAAGCTTGGGCAGCCCATGGCCAAAAAGCCAGTCAGAAGAAAGCCATGAGGACTATATTTACTGCAGAGAGCTACAAAACACCTGTAGTGATAAGGAGACTGGTGACAGTGGATTCCAGGAGCCATGCTCGGGATCGTTGCTGCTGCCCAGCGAAGGACACACAGCTGGGTACGAGACCACAAAGATTTACTGGTTTGAGTGTGTGCTTTAGACCATTTGTATGGGGAAAAAAGGAAGTGTGACAGTTTCTGTAGGATAAAAATTCCAAAGGAAGCAGCAAAGAAAGAGCTTAGTTTGTCAAGTGGATTTAATTTTAAAAATAGAAACATTTTCGTTGCTACCTTTCCTATCTTACTTCTTAAAAACCTCAGAAGTTTTAGTGTGTGCATGAATTAACAGAGTGAAAAAAGCTGTTAACATTCTTGTCTCATCACTTAATTTGAAAAGTTCTTTTGCTTTCTTTAAAGTTAAATTTGAGAAAACAGAGCATTAATATGTTAATTAATAAGAAATTCGATAGAGAACTAGAAAGGAAGTTGTTAGACTACTTTTTTCTGTAGTAACTCTGTGAAGCTCATTAAAAGCTTCTTGGAACACATATGCATAGGAAAGAAGTACAGAGAAATCTTCTTAAGATGAGCTTGTGAGGAAACCTCCTGTCTTAAGAGGCATTGGTATTCTCAAATGTATTGAATCTGCTCTT
>JAWWMO010000030.1:5856812-5922859 GCA_035047845.1 Dendrocincla fuliginosa | reverse complement strand
ATTGAATCTGCTCTTCTTAGAAAATCACATTAATTATACAAGTGATTTTGTTTAGTCCTTTGGGCAAATACTTGAGACAGTTCTCTTTGGGTCCTAGAGCTGAGTGAAATATTGACTTTTAGATCAGTGGCTGAACTAAAAAGTGCTTTTAAGTAAGTATGTATTAGTCCAAGACTTTTAATTTGCTTCTAAACTTTTTTTTTTCATCAAAATAAGGTTGCTCAAAAGTGGGCTTGAAATTGCTCATATGGAGATAATTTTATTGATTGAATAAAACTTTCATTTTCTTCTATTTTTAAAATTAAATAAATTTCATCTTGTAAAAGGTTTCAGAGACAAGCTTTGAAACATTATTAATTTTGAAATATTTCCTAATGCCCCTCTTTTATTTGCTGGAAGGGATGTATTTCTGGATTTCAGCACAGACATCAAAGCCTGCATCAAGATGAGGCTCCATTTTTTGTGTGTAACAAAGTCTTGAGTGAAAAATCAGCATTGTTGGTTTTGTGCCAAAAAGAACCATGTTCTTGTTCAGAGATTCAGGATTTGGTGTTTTTTTGCTTTCCCTGTGACCCCTATCAATACATGAGTCAGCTATAGGGCATAATGACTTTGGTACCATAATGATGGTGTCATTTTTGTGCAGCTCTTTGACTTTATCATTTTCTGAGATCAAACCTGACTGTCCACGTTCAGTCTCTCAAAAGAACTGTCCTTCCTGAATTCCAGTGCCAGTGTGTAGGAACACCTGGATTCAGGTGGGCTCCCAGTGACCCCAGTTGTCTTCATCCTCTCCGATAACCATTTGGGAGAACACTTTAGTCTGTGCTGGATGCTGAAACCCACCTGTTCACAGGGCTGTGGTCAGCACGTGGGTTGCTATGCTGTTTCTGGGCCATCTCCATGTCTCACAAGCAGGAGGGGCTATTCCATTACTAGCTCCATTGCCCACAGCATTAGCTGGAAAATCCTGTCTCCTGAAAACACACTTTTGTTATGAAAGCAAATGCAAGGCCAGCCCTTGACACCAAAGATGGCAGTGGAGGCTTTTAGAGAGGGCTCGTGCATTGTTCAGACCTCTTTTGCTAGCAGTTACTGATAATGTGAATTATTTCCCCATGGTCGTGAATGTACTGATGTTAACAGCCCCTTCAGGTCATGACAGTCACTGGGGGGGCACCAAACTCCTCGTTCCAGGAGCACACACAGAGGGGAGCAGCTCCTCGCTGGCCTTGCCTGCCATCTGTGAAGTGTGGGAAAGGTTTGCAGCTCTGCCTGTTCCACCAAGACAGGCTGAGCAAGCTGTGCTCTTGTGAGAGCCTGAAATCACCCTGCTAAGTGGGGAGAAATATATTGGAAGTATTAATACTGTGTCAGCTGCCTCCTCCCCGGGCACTCAGAGCCCGGCTGGGGCTCATGATGTTCAAGGGGTCAGGCGTGGGGCTTTATGGACACCAGAAGAGGTTCAAGTGAAATGTTTCAGGTTATGAAGGGCACAAGAAGAGAGGCTGCACTTCAGTGTTTACCCAAACCTGCTGCTGAGGAGCAAAACCCTCTCTCTTAAGGGGATGAGTAAGGCTGAGGGTGTCTGAATGTTGTTTGGCTCACTAGTGGAATGATTTGGGAGAAACCTGTCTGCTACTGCATGGGAGTCCCAAATTAGGCTGTACAGAGAACACAAGGAAAAGAGGTAAAAATGGGAATTCAGGGGAAAATAAACTATCCTTCACCCCCAGTGGGTGACATACTGGCCAAATACTGGGATCAGGGTCAGTGATTTGAGATTATTTTTTCAGCAGTCAGGAGAAAACAGGAGAAACAGAGCGTTGTTTCGGAGCTGTCTACTGTCGTTCCCTGACACATCCCCTAAAATAACTGCCTTTATTTTTAAGGAAGAAATAATAATGAAAAATTATATCTAAAATAATGCTCAAATTTATTACATAATATTCAGATACATTAAGCTGAGTTCTGAGTACTCAGGAACATAAAACTAGAAAGTAAGTGTTGGTTCGTTTTGACTTGAATAAAGTTCCTCTTAAATTTCCTGCAAATTTATTTTTTTTATTTTAGTCTGTACAAAAAGAGGGTGGTTTGGTTGTTTTGGAAGTTTACTCCTCTGTGATTTGAATTCATTTCCTCTTTTCGGGTCTGAATTAGTTTTCATAAGATTTCGGGTTACTTGCCCAGTTTGTGGTCTTCCCCCTCGGTGTTGTTTCCTGTTGCGTGTGTGCACTCATCCTCTCTGTTGTACTTGGAATCATCTTCTCTTTGAGACGTTACCTTTCTCAGCTACCCCGTTATTGTGCAGTGCAGTGTCTGTTCCCTTGTTATTATTGTAATAAAAGCCAAGTTTATTTAAGATTGAATTTTTCCTGCTGGGGTGATCAGAACAGTGTAGAGTAATTCTGATGACATGCCATGAATGTCTTGCTCTATCCCTACTGGGAGTAACTTTCAGAATCAAATTTCATGTCACAGACACCTTGTTCACAATTACTGTGTGATTATTCAAGACACCTCTACCTTATATTGCTAACTATGTACATGGATAGAATATTCTTTAAATGAATATTTAGAAAATGTCTATTACTGTTGTCAGTTCTGTCACACTGGAGCAGAGCTCTTGCTGTCTGGGTAAGATTGTCTGTTAGCACGTTTTGCATAAAATATTTGGTATTCATCTTTGTTCATTTCCTGCTTGGAACGTTTGCAGCTCTCTCAAGTACCACATCCCAGTCAGTCAAACTTCCCTGACTTTCAGCATGACCAATTCCTGTACTCATGTACAGTTCACCCAAACTGCTCATTACTGAGAGCATAATTAGCCTCCTCTGTTGTGTGGGACACTGCGTGACACACAGAAGATTAGTAAAGAGTGAATGATGACTAGTTGGAGCACAACTCCCAGGTGGGGTGACAGGAGACATGAGCGCTCCCATGGCTCTGTAGGACAGCCAGAGGAGAAACACCACTGAATTTAGTGGCTTTGGAGGAATTATTTCAGGAGGTGAGACTGTGTCAACTTTACAGGAAAAGCTTAAAATTTGACTTATGTCACACTTCCATCAGTCATGTTTTGCTGTAACCTTATGGATTTCAGCAGAGTTATTTTGGGTTTATCCTGCTGTAAATGATACCAGTGCCGTGTTCTTAGCTTGAAATACAGAATTTTTATGAACTTTACAAATTAGTGTTTCTGGTCTGGGATAGAACTGTGATGTAGCCTGCAAATACAAATGTCTGACAAATCAAGATCTCAAAAATGAGTGAGTTTTGCTGGCAGAGTTTTTGTCTTTTGTTCTCCCGAAGGGGTGATTAGTGTAACATGCAAAATGGTTCCAATTAAGCTCAGAAAAAAGAAAAATGACAGCTTTTTGTAGAAGCTTTCTCCTGAGGACTCAGACCAATTCTAGGATTTACTAAGGTTTAGAAATGTTTCATTTGAATCTGGTTGCTCAGTAAACTCACAGTGAAACCGCATAAATCTTGAATCTGAGCAACTGTAAAAGCTACATAAAAACACAGGTCTCAGCTTGGATACACCCTGACCTGCACCTGCCTTGGTCTCATGGGCTGCTTTTCATCTCATTTCACAGTTCAAAGTGTGTGTATACATGGAAACACACACACACACATGAACACACAAAGCAGGGGTTTAAGCTTTAATCTTTGCACCATGTTGTCATAGTCTAAACAGGAGAAAGGCTAAGCAAAAATCCCTACTAAATTCTCTGCCTTTTGTAATGTCATATTTTATTTTAAGTATTTCCCGCTGGCATTGAAGACATCCAGAAATAACAGATAGCCCCAGTCTTCAGAAGGCTGACTTATGGAGTGTGCACAAACAACTGTCTGTAAGCAAATTGGATGGTGAGTGAGGGGAAAATAGAAAAAAACCACAGTAGCTTCAAGCTGTTTGTTTTTGAAGTCAGTTTCTGGGAAAGGTCGGGGCTGTTTCTGAGTGAAGTTTCCAGCAGTGACTTCTTTCAGCACAAGTTATTGGGAATGTGCAGATTTAGCAAAGCACTCAAATGGATCCGCACTGGCTGCCCATGAGGTCATAGAGACACTTGAGGAATAATAGGATGTCATTCCCAATTTCTCAACAGGTTCTGTCAACAGGCTGAAGAAAAACAAACCCCATAGCTCTGGGCTGCATTCTAACTGTTTGGGGTTTTCTTTTAAGTAACCATTTTAATCATCTTATTTCTGCCACCTTTCTTTCCCACGTTGTTTCTGTGGCTTCCAAAGTGCAGGGAATCGTGTGAGTTGTAGCCTTCAGCTGTGAGAGTTGACTTATACCTGTGGTCTTGCACCTTGCTGGGCTGTGGCCACAAAGGTTGAACCTCCAAGAATTTTGTTGTTTCTTAGTAATATTTATATGCTGAGTTCTTTCTTTTAGTACACAGGCTAAGCTTGTCCAGGTGAAAGAAGGTTTTTTTCCTTATCAGCACTTAAAATGAGCTTTCAATACTAATAGTTATTGCTTGGTGCTACTCTAATATTATAACTTAATTGTAACAATAATAGAGCGAGTTTGAAAATGAAAAGTTACTCTGTTTTATTAGCAAGGCACAAAGGACAAAGGTTTTAATGAACCACTTTAATTGTCTTACTTGACTTCCCATTGAACACTGGACAATTGGCCAGCTAGTCCAAAGGAAGTTTTTCATATCTTGATTATAGAAAAGGACCCCTTTTTTTCCCCACTCTCTTTATAAATTGATACCCCTATTGTATAGAAATGCTGTTCAATATTCCAGGAAACCTAACTAAATAATACCCTTCAGTGAAACAAAAAGAAAAGCAAAACTTTCATCTTCTGCAATGAAGATTGTGTGGTTGATAGAGGTGTTTTGTTTGTAGATAACAGTGGTGAGGACAATGAGGTGCTTGTCCCTTCCTTGGGTTCTCAAGGAACTATGATGATAAAAATAATAACAAATCAAAATACAGCTTATATTAAAAAGCACAGCAGAAATGAAGAGTCTCACAATAGGTGCCTATCAGATTGATGTACCTTGGCTACAGAGCTAACTCTGACAGGATATGGAGGAGGAAGATCAAAATGAAAGGAAGGGGAGCTTGTTCATGAGGAAGTGTCCCAGGGAACACACCTGAAATCAAACGGACCAACAAATAAAGTTCATTTCTCCCAGATGGCCTCAGTTTGGAACAGTATATGAATGAAAAGTAAGACCAAAATGCTACAGAAAAGCAATTTAACACTTGGGAATAATTATTTAGTGGTGGTAACTCAGGGTTATATTCTTAAAGAGTCTTCATTTTTAAAGGTTTACACTGAAAGATGGACCTTTGTGTTCATGGCATCATTTGAATTCCTGTGTTGGCAGTTTAATGGGGTCAAACACTGCTAACCATTATATTCGTCAGCCCTATACTGACTGCACAACATCCATTTTCCTGATAAATATTTGCCAAAGTCTTTATAAATTCAAGTGCATGGTAAGGGAGTTACTTCATCGAGATCTAACAGAAAACAAAATAGGGACAAAAATGCAATTGGGTTGCAACACTTCTGTGCAAAAATCTAAGAGGTCTTCCCTGGGACCCCCACACATCTGTGCAGAGAGTCCATCCTGCCCCTCTGGGGCCCATCTGGTGGTGTCCCGAGCCTGGTGCTCTCCTGATGATGACCTGCTAACAGGCAAAGGTTGCCTTTCCTGGGGAGGCCGTGCCTTGGTGGGATGCTGTGTGTATATATGGAAAAAGTTAATATGGCAGGTCTTCTCGCACGTGATATGGTTTCAGGTTTTGGAATCTGATTTGAGCAAAACCAGGACCAGTAAATGAGTGGGTTGTGGGATTAGAAGGGATGTGCTTGGAGCTGGGAGCTGAAACACTGAGTGGAGCTCTGACAGCTCAGTGACTGTGGACACCTTCCTGCCCTCTGAGCACAAAGCCCAGCTCTGCCTGCCTGCAGAAATGGAACACTTCAGAGGAAAGCTGGGCTTTAACAGGGACATTATCAATGGCTTTGGACAAGGGATTGTGTCAGCTCTGGAGGAGAAGCCACCTTTACCTGAGTGCATATTGGATGTACTCTGCTTCTAGTAATATCAGTCTTTAGTTTGTTTTATGAAGAGGAGTTGTAATAAATCTGTTACACCTTAGACCCCAATTACAGGGGTATCGCAAATTTGCTGCAATATGTGTAGGTATGAAGTCTAAATTAGGAGAGATTAATTCCATCCAGTGCTTCCACTAACAGGTTTAAGGGCTTGACTTTGCATAGTAACAAGATTATAGAAATGCTTGAAGGACAATTCTTGCATAAAACCAAACGTCCCCAAGTGATTTAAAGTTGCAAAAAAAAAAAAAAAAAATTGCCTTTCATCTTATTATTAATTGTATAATTAATGCATCCTGTGTACTGATAACAATAATGCCATGTAATTAATTTTTAAGAATTAAAACCTTGCCTTTATCCAGTCTCATGGTCCACTTTCATGTTTATAGTTGAGAATATAAATCCTCTTATCTAATTATAACATGACTGGTTTCATTGTTCAAAAGGAACTGCTCTTTATTATTTTATTATGTTATATTTTACTGTATTATATTAATTATATGCTTTTCTATGTTCTTTAAAGAGACCAAAGACACAAAATTTTAAGACTTCTAAAGCTCATCAGTGCAATTTTGTGCCGGTTTGGATAAGCTGCGATATTTCATTTGTTTTCTGTGTCTGTTTTTGTCTTCCATGATTACCCATTCTGTTTACAAAAAGGCTCAATTAGCATTTGAATAGTAAGCCAGAGAGCAGACAGGTTGAGAATTCTTATAGAACTAATTTGGCAGGCCTTCTCATCCCCCCCACCTCTCTCTCATAGCTGTTTCTTCCTCTCTAATCAAGCTGCAGTTATTAAAGCTCGAATAAAAGAACTGATTTTTCCATTGCATTGACGCATGCTGAACAGTGCCTTGCTTTGCCTTTTCTTTCAGCTATGCTAATTGGACTCAAAGGAAATATTTAGTTTATAATAGCAAATGAAGAATTCATTAAATTCTAGCAAGGAGAAAAGTCCAGCAATGCAACCGGACTTTATTTTTTTAACACGTCCTCTCTTTCAGGGTACTTACTTAATACTTACTTACAAATGGCAACGATATTATTTAATTTTCAAACCTAATTACTTAGGGAAAAGAAAAGTCAGAATCTGGGAAAGGAGGGGGAGAGATTTCTTAACAGTAATAGATATCCTGCAAAATCAAAAATCACAGAGGAGAGTTGACTTCAAGGCAGCTCCTAAGGAAAAGAAATGTACTGCTGTGTCTCCAGCTTCTCTCTTACTGCCCCTGGGGTAAATCAGGAGTGACTTCAGAGAAATCAAAAGGCTTCCATTGACAAGAAAAGCCTGCAAAGCCTCGAATGATGTTTTACACTAGATTGCCAGAATTTTTGCCTCTGGTCATACCTGAATGTCTCATAAGATTTGTCTTGCGCAGATTCCAGACTCACGCACAGTAAATCAGGGAAAGTGATTCAGTATCTTGTGATTTTATTGTTGTGATCTTGTGATTAAAATATGGAAATAGAGCTTCTCAATGTGGGCTATTAGTTAAATTCAAGATTTCCATGCTAAACAAAGCAAAAGTCTTCTCAGTTATGAAAAGTATTGTCTAAAGCAAGGGTTCTAAAGTCATAGTTTTAAGCAATGTCTTGATTTTGTGCTGTTTAGTAAAAATTAGAAGAGCTGGAGTCCTTGGAAGGAAGTAGTGGTTATCTGAACATAACAGAGTCCTTAGAACCTGGGCCAGTAAATGCCTAGGTACCTGAGGAAACTGGATTAAACTGGGACTACTTGTAAGTAAAGGTTAATCTCAAATTTAGATTATTTGTTGAACAAAGTTTTTAAAATTGTTTGCAGCTTCTAGGACTGGGCAGAAAGAGATTTGTGTCTGGATATTTTTCTTCCAAATATTATTAAGACAAGATATTTTCTAAGCAATTGGAAAGCTAAAATACTGCAGTATCTTCCCGAAGCTGTCTATTACTAAAGGCAGACCTAAATGACAGAGTGTCGGAGTGCTCAGAATCATCTTCCAAATCTGAAATCTCTGGTCGTTTCTGTGAGTGCAGAACTAAGCAGATCCCCCTCACTGAACTGGTGATTCCTCGCTGCATTGCAGGCTGCACATGTGGAAGCACTTTTGCAGACCATGCATTACCTGAATCACACCTGGTTAAACTCCACTTCTCCTGTCATCCTCCCACGAGCTCCTCCCAAGGCTACTTTGACTCTGAAAACTTTGCTGACAGAACATTCCAGTCTTTTCTGCTGGACTGCAGGCGGGTTGTGCTGCTTGCTCAGAGGGACATTTCCTCAAGCATTGGAAAGCCTGAGCTGCACCAGTTTGCAGCAAATCTGTGCCTTTTGCTTGCATAATGTAGGGGCACACACCAGACCTCAAATCTGTCTCTTCACTCCGAAGCTGAAAGGTCAAGTTTAACATAAGACTGGCATGTGTGCAGAGGTGTCTCCTACCCAGGGATTACTGTCTTTGCTCCAGGGAATATCCAGAGCAACAGTTTGAGTAATGAATTGCAAAACGAAATGAACTGTGTGCTACATTGCATTGGAATGGCTAGTATGGGGCAGAATCATCTGCATTTTTTCCCCCCCTCACTGTTTTTTGGGTTTATTTTCTTCTTTTGCCAGTGGGTATTCCTTCCCTTCAAATATTTCTTTCATATGCTCACACTGTCTTCCATTCCCAGCCTGGTTCTGGTCACATTCAAGAGAAGGTGCTGCAGGTACTTAGCACCCATAAAATTACTTTTGCTTCATTTAGGCAGCAAAATTGTAGATACTCAAATCATGGTCACTGTCTCAACAAGAGATTTATTTGTCTCTGAGGGAGACATAGCTCTGACGAGTACCATTTGTCTCATAATGTATGAATGCCTCCCAGAGGCTGAAGACATGCCAGTATCCCCTTGCTTAGGCAGGAAAGTTTTCTTCTGTGTGTTGAAATCTGAGGCAGAAGGTCTTTCAGTGGCTTGCTGAAGGTCTGTTTGGTGGTATGGTTCAGAATCAGAGATCTCTGCAGTCCTGAGAAGAAGCCTTGTGGTTTGTGTGGCAGTGCCTGCACTTGACAGCTGGAATTAGTTTAGTCTGAGGACTCTCACAGGGCTGCCCAGGAGGGGAAGGTGTCTATACGTGTGATAGGGCATGTCTCTATGTGAGGAGTCTGCTGGGCCCTCCTTACTCAAACACACATGTCAGTGCAGTCATCACTGAGGGCATTGCAGCAGAATTACTGTGCAGTGATTAAATCACTTCAGTTGTGTTTGTAAACTAACAACCAAGACCTTGCTGCTGCTGCTGCTGGTGCCCCCCGTGGTGCTGTAATAGCAATAAAAGATGAAAGAGATGGACAGCTGGCCTAAACCACTGATATTAAATTCCCACAGTATTAAAAAACATTGGAAGCTTGGGGATGAGGGATTTTTGAGACTGTGTAGTTCACTCTTTTCCTTGTGGTTTTGTTTGTTTTTGTAATTGTTGTTGTTTTGGGGGGTTTTGGTTTTTCTTGTTTGTTTGGGATTTTTGGCTTTTTTGTTTGTTTTCCTTTGGTGTGAACTTCATTTCAGCAAGCTCTGCTATTTGAGGCCCTCAGTGCCAGCCTTGCCTTGGTTTCAGAGCTGGGAGTGTGAGGTGTCTGGAGGTGCCTCGCAGCCCACGTGGCATTTGTCTCACCTGGGGCTCATTTTACAGCCTGGAATTGCTGGTAAACAGGAGCACCCTGATGCAATTCCCATGTGAAAATAGTGAAAACATGCCTTTTTATGCCATCCCGCTGTTTTGCAGGATGGGTTGTCCCTTGTAAGGGATGTGTAATTTTGTCCCTTCCGACCTGCATCTCTACATTGCTACTTTTTATTAACAAACCAGTAAACAGATCCAAGCTTTGGTCATTGTCTGAACGAGCCAACAGGCAGATCCCAGCAATGAGCACTCTCCTACCTTCCCACACCTCCCCAAGCTCCCAGCTCCTTTGAGTCCTGGTGCCCTCGCAGCTGCCCTGGCACTGGCACATCATGCCCACAGCGCCTCGTTCCAGGGGTTGGATGGCATCTGAGACCAAAAAGAACCAGCTTCTTGTCACAGGGAGATGCTGGACAACAAATGAAATTGAAAAGAAACTCTCCAGTGTTTCCAGTTTCAAAGAGTCCAAAGCATTCCACTTCCTGCCTTCTAAAATAGCTCAGTCAGTAATTACCAGTCCCCACAATGAAAATACTTACAAGCTTAAAAAATATAATATTTTTATTTTAAAGTATACATTGGTAAATATTATGTATATTTTGTAGTTAGCATATATTCTGTATAAGCACAGTGATTATATATAAAATACAGAATACAGATGATATATTTTTATGAAACATTTACAGGTAAAATGAGGGCTTTACACAACTTGTCCCAGTCCAGCATCACTTTTCTTCAGATCAGTTAATATTTGTTAATATTTAAACACCATTTCCTAACATGACAACACTTTATTTTTGCCGAGTTGTGCAGCAGGCAGCAGAAAACAGGGCTGTTTAATACAAGCAGATGGGTTTAGGAGACGTGGCTGTCTGTCTGTCAGTGCCGAGGTACCGAGGTGCCTGCAGCAGCACCACAGCCTGGGGAGATTCAGCACCAGAAATAAAGCAACTGGTTTGTGGCTGAGCTGCAGCTCTGCAGGATGCTCACCCGTGCACCTTTGGGGATGGAGATTGGGCACCCTCTTAAAGCAGAGCAGGAAAAGGGTAAATCCACCTGCAAAACAGTTCTCAGCCATTGCACTCCAGGGAGGGACTGAGTCCCAGGGGACCAGATTCGAAGACGTGTTTAGGAACGCACCAAATGTCTGCAGGGCTGTGCAATGTCCCTCAGCACCAGCGAGAGGCATCCAAATGCCCTTCAGAGCGCACCGGGAGGGGGGACCTGTGCCCTTGTGCAGAGCAGCTGGAGGCCACCTGTCTGCAGTGGCACTCGGGCACTGAAAATTGTCACAGACACCCAAAGCTCTTCAGGCTATTTTTGAACGGTGGGGTTGGTTGGTTTTTTTTTTTTCACATGACGTTGCAGGGAAAGTTGTTTTAAATAGATACATTATTATTCTGATTGCAATTTGCAATCCACTCCATTAAAGAGCTTGAACACGCAGCTCTCCCCTCGGTTCGTGGAGATGCCACCAGCTGGTGTGCCTGGGCAGCAGGGACGACTCTTTTCAAGCCTAGGAGTTTATTTGTACTGGCTGGAATCCCTTGCAGGGTAACCATGATTCTGACCAGCATGTTCTGTGTTCCTGCAAAAATGCACACAAAAATTGACTACTTTTATTTATCGTGTGAAAATGATCTCTGGTTTTGTTTAGCCGTGTCCCAAACAAGGGCCACATTTGCACACTGAAATCAAAACAAAGCCAAATAAACAAAGTGAACTCTTCCCAGAGGTATTTTTATGAATTTGCTCAGGATGAACATAAGAGGTAGAATAATGACCCAGCTAAAGAACAGATCTGCTGAAGACTTTATTGAGAATTCCCACCAAACTGGGGTTGGCACCTAAAAGCCCTGCATTAAAACTGGAGGCCCATTTTCTCATTAGCAGTCGTGTCTTACTGCTCTGCACACCTGGACACTGGGAAAGGCCTCAAAATGCCTCCTTTCCAAAGAAGGGTAATTCTTTGCTTTGTTTCTTCTCTCTTGAGTGCTTGGAGCA
This sequence comes from Dendrocincla fuliginosa, assembly GCA_035047845.1. Lineage (NCBI taxonomy): Eukaryota > Metazoa > Chordata > Aves > Passeriformes > Dendrocolaptidae > Dendrocincla > Dendrocincla fuliginosa. The sequence continues at coordinate 5,911,118 of JAWWMO010000030.1, read as the reverse complement.
GCTGGTAAACTCATGACAGGGTGTACTCATACAGGAATTTCATGCTGGTTTCAGTTCAATGAAGATGTGCATGAGTTGCAATTTTTAAAAAAATTCATGGGAGCCAGATACAAACACCTGTACTATGAACAGCCTTTGAGGAGGGATGGAAAACTACTTTCTGCTTCAGCTGAAGCCTGGTTTTCATATCTAGTCCCATCTCATTACCATCTAGATGACAGTAGTTCCTTGGATCTGTCGTTAATTAACTTGAGCTCTTCAGGGCTGAGCTGGACTGAGACAGTGAGATTTATGCTGTAAATACCCAGCCCAGATTTTGGAATCCTTTTCTTGTTCAAATACAACTGATAGAGGGAAATAACCTGAATCACTTCAGCTTCAGGTAGAAACATGCAATAAGGAGATGGTAAATTGAGGCAAAACATGGCATTCCTGTCTTTGCTAAGGTATAAGGGGAGGAGGAATCCTCTTGCAGCAGAGTTTTCAAGGTGCAGCCCAGACTGAAACATAAGGGGAAGGCAGAGTCGAGTATATGCTCTAATGAGATCTCCTGGTGAATTTTGCTGAACAACTCAAAACTGCTTTCAGTAGAAAGCAGCTTTTCAAAAGGCAGGATTTCTTTGTGCATTGAAATACTTGAAATGGGTGCTATGTATATGAGGCAATGTGCTCAATGTAAGAGGAAAACTCACATTGGTGGAGTTGTTCATGTGCCCACTCCAGTGACAGATTCACTGGCACCTCCTTCATTTGGCTGCCCTGGGTTTGGGGAGAGCAAAATTGCAGTAGCAGCATCAAACCTGGGAAATCTCGGCACTGCTGTGAGCTCGGTAATTAAGTCCTAGAGTTTGTCCCAAAACTTTTCCAGAGGGATAGAAAGTGCAATCCTTGGCACGCAGAACGCCTCTACCAACAGAAGAAAATAAAAATTTGGATTATTTAAGGAGAAAGTGTGCTTAAGTTAAATCTGATTGCAAATAGAAGTTTCATTGCCATCAAGTTTGCTTTAGCCTGGGAGGTTTTGTGATTGCTTGTACAAAAACGTTGATTAATGATCATCATTTACAAATAAATGTTTTTGCTGGAATGCCAGTGGGAAAAATGCTAATATTTATTGCTTTCCAGCAAAAGGTTTTCAGCAGGCCTGTCAGCATAACTAAAAATGCTTTACAGTGTTAAGGAAGATTAAGCTGACAGCAAGCCATTTTCTGTTGTCACATGAACAACCTTACATGAGGTTTATTTATTGAGTGGAGTGAAAATTAATTACATATATCAAAGGAAAAAAAAGTGTTGATTTAATTTGAAGATTTGTTTACCTTTATTTGAACAGCCTGAAAGCTCTTTTCAAGATTAAGTATTTTAATTAAGTGAATTAATAAATTAAAGTGATTCAGGGTCATTTTCTAAGGCAGAGTTGTTATAACTTCAGAATAAATATTGTTAAAGTGTGTAATTAAGTGATAATTAATTATCAATCCCAAAGCCGACTGTATCACATAAATCTTCACATTGTTTGTTAAAGGGAAACACCACTGAAATAGTACAGGCAGTAGTCATTATTTTAAAATTTGTGTTCTGTGGAAGTTTGTGAAGAGGGAAGGAGTTATTTTCAATTTCAATGCAGGCAGTGGTTCAGCTGCTCCTGCAAAAACTGGCAGATGGTAATTTATTAATATTCAATAGACTATAATAGAAAAGATAAAAGCTAGTAAAGGATTGTTACAGCAGCTTCTCCTCCAGCACTAGGTATAAAAAGAGGCTGGCATTTCATCACAAGCATACAGGAAGGTTTTGTGGTATTGCTCTAAAGAAATTAGCACTTCTGTCTTAGAATGAGAAAACAAAATTATTTCTGGCTCTAATTCCTTGTTTTTCAGATACAAATTCCCAGCTGTACAATACTGAATTTGTTTTGGAGATCTCCTGCATCAGGACTCTGCATCCCAGTGTCCTTGAATTCTCTGAGACAGTCCTACTCCTGGAAAAATGTGGCATCCAGACTTGCAGTAGTGACACAAGCAGTAAAATGCAGGTAAAATCAGACAATGTTTTCACTGCCTGAGACATAAGTCACGTTCCCTCACTGTGCCCAGTCCACTGAACCTGAAATGTTCTGCTCAGCTCTTTCAAAGCTGAGGAAATCCATCATGCCTCCCCTCCCCAGCACTCACTCTCCTGTGAGGAGAAAAATGGGAATTTTGAATCCCTTTAGGCAGAGCAAGGACCTGCACCCAAATTTCCCTTCCTGTGGGTGACTGTTCCATGAAAATGAGAGGAGGGGTGCCTGTAGGCATAAGAAAGACAGATCCATGCTCAGCCCTAGGAGAGCCTCTCTTCTAAGCAGGGCTTGTAGTAACACCTTCTGAACACACAGCAGTGTGGTGCTGACAGCTTCAGAATACAAGTAAAGGTTTAGGAGTTGTTTTGGAGCAGGTTGTTTTGGAGCAGGTTATTCTCCTTTTTTTCTGAGTCTGTGGGTGACTCCATGCTCAGTTTTCAGATGGTCCTGAATCTCATTTTGAGGAGCTGATGAATGATCCCAGGCACTATAAAAAGAGCAGAGGGAAAGGTTTGGATTTCACTCTGGATGTCTGGATACCTAAAAATCTCTGTGCACTTTGATTCTCTCTTAGTAAATTGATATCATAAAAATTGCCTGCATGTGAGGTGTTGTGAGAGCAAAGACAGTGAAAGCTTGTAAGGTGCTCCGATGCCAAAGTAATGGAGGCTGTAGAGGGACTGCAGATTGATGTATATTCTGAAAGAAATACTTAAAGCAGCCTGGGGATAATCCAGGTCCATTCAGTCTGAGGAAGGAAAAAGAAATAAAAGCTGTAATACAAAGCTGTAAATAACAGAACTGCAATAGTCATATTCTTTTGTCCTCTAGGCCCTCCATATACTGGTACCATTGTTTGCTTCTACAAGGCAGAGTTTTTCTCTTGCTGTCAAGTCTGATGGTATCTACTTCAGTAAACTTCACAGGCTGCTCACTGAGTTAAGTATATGGTGAAGAGACAGAAAAACAGGTCAACATGGAGTCAGCAACTATTTTACAGACCTCTCAGAAAGATAGGGGAGAAAAATACAGGGAAAAAAAGTAGTTTAGAGCAAATCTCGCATAAAATGTCCTGAGATGATGCAAGCCATCTATGAAATGCATAGATAGCCTGAAATAATGCTTCAGGTTATGTTATTTATTAATGGCCATGTGCTAATTTTCCAAGATGAAAAGGTAAACTTGGCCTTTTTTTCACTCAGATGGGTAGCCTTTGAGCTTCTTTGAGCTTCAGAGCAGGGGTCTGACATAGGATGCTGCAGAGGGAAGAGCAAGCAATCATTTTTAGATTTTCCCTTTTGCAATATACCAAGCTCCCCTTTCAATATAGATTCCTAATGGATACTTTTCTTAGCTTCTATTATATAAAGATTTGCAAAGACAAATGAGACAGGAAATTAAAGGATTGAAAAGAAAGCCAAGGTAAGTTACATACTGAATTCATATTGGAGGGAAAAATGAAAGGCAAGTGGGTGAAGAAGGGTGCTTTTCAACTTCTGTAGTGCTCTCACAAACTCATTACACTGCCAAGATAATAGAGGAATCTCATTGTCCTCTGGGATGTTTTCTGGTAGTCAGTTTAGGATAGTTCTGTGATAACAAATTCCACCTGTGCTTATGATTTGGTTCATGAGAGAAGAACAGTCATGGCCTAATTAGAGCCGAGTTGCTGCAAGTATCCATTTATCTGTGTGAAGCTGTCCTCCAAACAGGAACATTTGCTGACCAGAATGGGGGCAGCAGATTAGAGAGGAGACACTGAGGGTATCTTTTCTTCATTCAAATGTGTCAGAAATCCAGACAACACGGGAAATATGGAATGTTCAGAAGAGTTTGGCCACGTCATGCCTTTGTTGCTGTGAAACATGTCTCTGCAGTTCTCTGTGGTTTACCTGAAGCAGAGAGCCCATTTCTGGGACTGAGGGTTCCTGTGCATGGCTCAGCATGTGCTGGTCCCTCTGCACCCCACACAGCTCCTCCAGGGCATTCGCAGCACTTTATGATGGCAGGGTCTGTCTGCTTCTGGATAGTGGGGTGAGGAGGACACACCGTCCTCTAAGTGAGCTGTTCCCATACTGTGACCCTTATAGGATTACAGTGTGTCTGAATTCTTAATGTCTGAGCAAAATAAAATAAAATAGAAGTTTGTAGACTGTGCCTCGGGGAGGCTTGAAGAGCAGTAGCTGTGCAGAGCTGAGGTGATCCTGGCACAGCTTCTGGAGCACAGGGCTTTGGCTCCATTCCTCTGCTCTCATCCCCTGTGGCATGTAGGGCTTCACTTCTCTCCAGTTCTGCCTTGCTGAGTATGGTTTGCTTGTTTTTAGACAATGGAGGAGAGCAGGTTGGTTCTCTCACTATTTATTTCTGGGTACCCTAGTGCCGTATCTCTTTCTTAAAAACAACCAACCAACCAACCCCCAAACAACCAACCCACCCCCAAATCCCCAATATCCTCAATTCAGCCATTTTTTTTTCCTTTTTAAAATCTCTTTCATATTACCCATTGTGTCTCTTCAGTAAGGCAATTGCAGTGTGGAAATACATATTTCCTTGAGGTGAGTTATGAAAGTTATTTAACCAAATGACATATTTTCTCTCATTTAACATTTAAAAGCACAGTAAGCTGCTTCCTATTAGATTGGTGCTAAATGTAATTGGAACTTTTGTATGCACTTTAGGAACTAAACAAAATAAAATGTCCTAGCTGCTTTCTGAGCTCATAGATTCCCTCATTCATTTTGTGCTCATAGAACAAACTTCCATAAAAGCTTTTAAGAAATTAGTGCTCATGTGCATCCTTCAGTGGAGAAGTTCTGTGCCTAATGGGGACTGATATTAATAGTGGGAGTGTAAACTACTTCATACACCCCTTGGAAGTGTAGCATGAGAGGAGCCACCAGGCATTTTTCCATGACTGGGCAAGCCTTAATCTTTACCTGATATTGCCATCCATACTGTAAGCTGAGGTCATGTGTTTTGTGATAGGAAACAGTGACTCATTAGGAGCTAGAAAAGCAACTGATTTCATATAGTCATGCAGCAAATGTCAGTACAGTGTTATGTAAATGTTATTAAGCTCCTGTAAGTTATCACAGCGAGTGTAACTTTGGAAAGAAAAGAGCAAGAAAAAATACCAATATCCCAATGTTTAAGATTCCCTTTTTTTTTACATGAACATGGAAATAAAATATACTTTTAATTTATTTGTCTCCCTTATAAAGTTGCAAGCATATTTTTTTTTGCTGAATTTTTAACCAGAGGATTATATGTGTTATATGAGTTTTTTCTTTTAACTGTGCTCAAGTCTGCTGAACATCTGTTAACATTTAAACCAGCTAAGATATGTGAGAATCTTCAAGAAAAGCAAAACCAAACCAAAATACAGACTTTCTTTTTCTCCCTTAACATGGGGACTGGGATTTCTTGCCTTCTCTACTCTTTTAAATGTCAGCACATACTTCTCAAAATAGGATAAATAAAATGTTATCGTGCCTATAGTGAGAGATGTTTTCATGTCAGAAACCACAGCTGTCACACCTTCTTCTCAGGCTTTACTTTAGTAAGCACACTCTGGGACTCTCCAAGGTGACATCAAAAGCTTTTTAAACAGAGAATTAAAAGGGTGCCATCGTGCAGAATATTTCTCTGTCTGAGCACAAATGAAAAATCTTGGTACAGTCCCCTGGAAAATAATCCATTTTCCTTCAGAGTGTGTCTCCTAAAATTTGAAATAATGTGCACAAGTTCAAGCAGCATTTTACCATTGTTCTTGCTGTGCTAAACCCAGAAGTTATGGCATTATTACCTTAAAAGCAAGGGTAAATCACTGACAATTTTAATATCCTGTCTGCATTTTCATCATTTGTATGCATATATGCACATCTTGAACACAAGATGGGCCTTGAGGAAGTGGTACAGTGTGTGGACATCAGTATAGTTTATTCTGTGTGCTATATGGAGTGTGATGTCCTGAGTAAGCAGTTTAAAGGATTTTTAGTATTGATACTGGTAAGCACATAAAAGGCCATTTCCTAAACCAGCTGGATTCCAGGAATCCCGAGTTTACTGTGTGGCTTGTTCTTCTGACCTAGAATGAGAATGAAAGTGATCTACAGGCAGGTCAGCATAAGTGGTTTCCTTCAATTTTTCTCTTTAAAAAGAATCAAGTGCTCACTCTCTGGGAGATGTCACACAGTAAAACCTCACTACAATGAATTATAAAATGTAGTAATTCAGTGTGAGCTGTAATCCCTGTGTTCTGCAATAAGGTTAGCACTCATAGATAAAATAGATTTATCTATACATACAGCATGTTCGCAAAGTGCTTGCTGAGGTGTGTTTCTAAATCAATACTGTCCTTGTTCAGAAGTACTGGGAGACACAACTGGTTGAGGCTCTTCTAAGACAGAGAGATTCCTTTGGCTGAGTTCTCTCACTTGGGTTTGGTTTTGTTTTGTTTCCTTTTTTCAGAAATCCTCACCTACGTGGGATGTTTTAGACTATTCTCCTCTTTGAAAATCCAGTAGTTAAGGAGTTCTTTCTCGGGGACAGGCTGTAGCAGTGCTCTGAAAGTCTGGGCATCCTAATAAAGTACCAGCCCTTTAGTTATTTCAAATTCACCTGATTTGAAGTGTCTGCGTAGAAATAGAACAATTGCACAGTGTAAGATTAAACACTTGTCAGAATAGTCCCCTGCTTTTGTGGGCCCTCTGATGCACCTGATGTGCAGCCCCCTAGGATTCAGTCGTGGGTTTCCCCCTTTTTTGATAGTATGATGTACTTTATGTTCCTGATTCCACCATATGTTTCCACCTTCTGTTTCTCGAGGAGCATCTCCGTGGTTAGTGTGAGTCCCAGGTGACTGGGAAGCTTTCTTGAGCATCTCTGCAAGTTAAAGAGTCGTGGTTTCCACAGCTGTATCTTCCCTGACAGGTCTGGTAGAACAGTTACCTCCACAATATTTATTTCTTCTTCTTTCTTTCTACATGGCTTTTAAAAAGTATTATTCAAAGACTAAGGAAGTTCTCACTCTGTACTGGTAGTCTTTTGTTTGTTGAAAAACCATATGAATTTATTCTCATTTTTTCTTTCATTATCTCTTACCAGCAAACAAGAAGAAATTACACTCACTGCTCTCTCTTTAACTACTGCTATTCAATTTTAAGGAATATGTCAGCAACACAAACCACATATTTTTGGAGAACTGGGATCATAGAAAAATCAGAAATAGCCTTTCCTCGCTCTCTTTCTTGTCACTGAGTCAAGAGAAAATAGCAAGGTGCATCTAGCAATATGGATTGGGAAAAAAAATTCTACAAAAACCTCTCTGAAATGAAGAAAGAAAGATTGAGCTTTTTATTTATTGTCAAAGGTACTTCAGGAAAGTTTGATAGCCTTTTTACAATTCATATTGTAAAAAATTCATTGATCAATAATTTACAAACAACTGTTACTGCAGGAATTCTCATTTATTCAGTTTTTTAACTTTAGACTTCAGTAAATTCATCTTGATTTTGTGGCAATGAACTTAAATCAAAGGGAAAAGATCAGTCACATTTACTGTAGAACTGAAAGTTTCTGTATTAGGAGCACTGGCTGGACTTGACTAGACCACCTCCAGAAGGAGATCTCTTCTGAAATAAGATGAAAAGTCAGACTACTTGCTCTTTCATGTGTCAAGGGGGGTAAAATTCTAGTGAACTGTGCAGTAACTGTCTATTCCCTACTGTGTACCAAGATTAAAATATCATTTTGACTGTGATCGTTACCAATCTGAAACTTCAATAGTTGTTCCTTAGAACTGAAGATGCATTCATCTCTCATGCCACACAACATCCATCTCTTTTTCTGTGCTACTTTTAAAAAGATCACTTACAAAACCTGATGGGAGAAAAGTGTGTATTGGTTTGGATAAAGTTGTATTTTACATGTCTCTAAATAACGTTTGCAAGGAGTTCAGGTTTGTGAAGGAAGAAATATAGCAGAGTGGTAATGGAGAAGCATTTTTGTAGCATCTATCAATACTTAATGTAACACAGGAAGAGAAAGGAGGAATAGTTAAAGAGATGGAAGTAATTCACAAATTATGCTGTTTGGGATTAGTAGATTTAATTAAGAATGATAGACAAAAGACAGAATGGTTTTGCTCCATAAACACAACAGTACTGGGCTGGATTTTACCATACTCGGGTATTCACAGTATCAGGGTAAAAAGGTGGTAAAAATGCTGCTTGGTAGCATTATGGCAACACCATACACTGCTTACTTAGGTCAAAATAAGTGTCCAGGGAAGGTGCAAACAACAGAGAATCATCCTCTTCTTTCTTTAAAGTGGAGTTTCCTGGTAATTCCATTGAACGTGGAAAGTGAACATTGTTTAGTGTATTAGTCTAAATAAGGGAATTTTGCGAGATGCCTTTTCATATTTTAGAGAGGCATTTGCACGACAAAACCCAGGAGATGAAACAGGGTCATTGTTGTGATGGCCAAGGAAGGATCTCCCACTCCTACCTGAGCTGAACTCATCTCGGCAGGGCTACTGGTGGTGATCAGCAGGCAGCGCAGACTAATGCCATCTGCAGTGTTTGCAATTCCTGTTTAGAGGATAACACCATTCTCTGCAAATTGAATATGTCTTTTTTATAGTCACACTATTTTTTTAAATGTCACTGAAATTATCTCAGAGGAGCAGATCTGACAGGTCAATCACTGCAGATGGTAAGTGCTTTGTTAATTATACAGAAATTTAGAAACAATTGTAGAATGTCTTGCCTCAGGAGGAATTTCTCTCACTCTGTTTGAGAGTAGATTTCCTCTACTGAATTAATTTTGTGGTTTTGTGCAGATAACAATCTCTCTGCTGCTTTGTAGGAATAACTCCTTGCTCCTTGTTCAAATATGCAACTGTAAATAAGCAGAGGATATTGCAAATAAACAATGCTCTTCTCTTTAAATAATGCAACGTGTGTAATTAGGACAGCGCAATTACAACAGTATACAGCTCTCAGTGTAACAATTAGTTTTTTTGTAAAATGTAATTTGTTCTAATGTAAATGTTTTCCCTTAATTCAGAAGATTCCCTTGAGTTGTTACAATAATAAGCCTATTTCCACGAATATATGCAGTTGCACTGTACGTTCCAATACACAAATCAAAGAGGACAGCTACATTATAATAAGCTATGGGAATTATAAAGTCAGAGCAAAATGATATCAATCCTATTTTCTGAGGGGAAAATATGCCCAAATATCTTCTTCCCATTTCTATTTTAATCCCAGAGATGTCAAATGCTTTTTCCAGTTTGATTTGAATTTACTTGGAAAAAAATAGCACCCTTTCCTTGTGTTAGGCTGCCACTGTGTTACCCTGTCCTCCTGCTGATGGTTTCTGACTACTTTCCAGTCTTTCCACTGTTTCTTCTTGGAGATAAAGAAGTGCTCTTATTGTCATTTGGCAGATGAGTAACTCAGCCTCATAGAGCAAAAGGGATCTGCTGTAGATTTCCCCCGAAGGTTGACACGAAAGAGGATTTCAACTGCAGCACTTTTGTCTCCCCCCACCTCTTAGAGCAGGAAAGCGGGTCTTGCTCACACACAACCAGTGCCCCATGCAGCTCCACACGGTGGATCCCTCCTTGTCCTGCTCACCAGTTCACACCCATTTCTGTAACATTACTCTTGGACAAATCTGTGCTTCCCCCTCAGCAGTAAAAGCGTGTTTGGAGCATCTGGGTGTGTATCACTCACCACGCTGGGGAAAAGTATTGGGAAGTCAATTTTTTCATGGTCTCTCACAGCTTCCCATGGCTAAGTTTAAATAAAGGGTAATGGTTTGTGGCAATAAGCAGAATATGCTATCATTAAATAGGCAATTTTAGGTCAGCTGAATTATTACTCCTGAAAGTGTCCAGGAGGTAAAAGAGACAGAATGAATGTAATTACTCAGTGCAGATGGATGGGAGTGCTCAGTGTGTTCTATGAAAAGTGAATCGTCTGAATTTGGTTTTAGAATTGGCGTTTCATCCTCTTTGTACCAAAGTTTGCAAAATTTGGGTGGTTTCTCATGCCAAACTGCCCTGTTGTCGTTTTGGAGGCTGTAAGTCCTTTAATGTAAGCCTGAGCCTGCAGTTTCCCGTTGTCGATACTGGAGTTCCCAGAGTGAACAATGGCTCCAACCCCACACGACACTAGTAATGGGCAATGATTACAGGGCGAGGGGCTGCGAGGAGCGTTGTCTGCTCTGGTTAAGTCATTGCTAATGAAACATCACAGCTGATTAAAGTGGCAATGAGAGCAGCTCCCTTCCAACAGGCTCCATTTGCTCATTGCATCTTCATGTCTCTTTCTTCAAATGCAAGATTTAAGCAAGACAAACAGAAATACCCTTTTAATTATAAATCACGTTATATGATTAGTGGCATGTTCTAGAAAGACTTTGTCTTAATTATATGTACGTCACTACATTTCCTCCCCTGCATCCTAATAGCATAAGGAATAGGTAGAAAACACAAGATAAAAGTACAACAGCCTCTCTAAGCAGAGTGAAACTGAATTGATATTTACATTCGTCCTGTAACCAGACTTGGGCCTCTTCTCGAGTGATCAAAGGAGAGATGATCTTTGAGCTCTGTGCTTCAAACTGCTCACTAATCACTATAATTCAGCAGAAAATGGGAACAAAACTACCCCAACAAACACCACAATCATTGCACTCTGAATTAAAGGCACTCTCACCAAATAAGACCGAAGTAAGGTAAAGATTGCTCTATTACACACTATGTCAAAGTTAAATACAGGTCTAAATCCATTCACAAATTTAGAAGAGTCAGTTCCCAAGGCAGCCCTGAGCAGAGACAGGCTGCTTTGTTAAGTGAAGAACCCTGCCCAGAGCTGCTGTGGCATCCCCACGAGTGCCAGCAGTGTCTGTGTGCCTGCATAGGCCTGTTCCAGCCCTGACCCTGCTAACTGTGGTGCCAAGGTGCTGTCCCACTTCACTAAATGCCACTCCTAAGAAGCCCCATGTACCCACAGCACGTGGACCTGGAGGAGCTCCTGCTTCTTCCTCCTCACCAGTTTGGAGTTTTTCTCTTTATGCATGGAAATGAAACTGCTTTCAGACACGGAGCTGAACGGTAGCCAGGTGCTTTATAACTGTGTTAGCCTGAAGCCCTCATGAGAAATAATTTTTCCTGGAAAATAAATTATAACACAGCTAAGTGGTGCCTGACAAAGCTAAACAGGAGCCATGCTGCTCTATTGCAAATTCATCTGCAGTCTCCCGGTAGAAAGACAAATAAAAGCACTTCATCAAAATCCGTCAGAGAAGCACAGGAATACTCATTGGAGACCACTAAACTCTAAATACCAATCAATTTCAGCAACTTTTTTGTCAAACCTGCAAGTCCCCTTAAGCACTGTCGTCTAGAACTGCCAGAAGATGCTGCTCCAGAGGTTGTGGGGATGGAGCAGGCGAGGCAGCTGAAAGCCCCTCTCTGCCAGTCGTAATTAGTGCAGGTGATTGGGTATTGCCGTGGGTCAGGATTTATTGAAGTCAGGGGGTGGGGCTTGGCTGACATTAAGGTTTTGCAACCAGGCCTAAGGGCTCAGGAACCTTATGCTCCATTTGAGAATTGGGCTCTCAATTTCTTCTTGCTCTGTTGGCTATTTTTCAGTGACCTGGGCAGGTCCCAGTGGCCAGCAGGCATTTTTGTTGTATTCATTGTGAGTGCAGACAGCAGCCTTTAGACTGCCCTTGAATTCAAAGTCAATGAAATATGTAACGTTGAGGGATTTCTGTCAAGGAATTTGCACTGAGATTTTTCCTACCCAAAGAGATCCCAAAATTGTTTTGCAGCCAATGGGAAATTAAATGGTATGAGAATTACATCCTACTCACCGCTGCCTTTGTCCTGCCACTGTTTTCTGTCAAAATAAAAGTAGTTCTGAGAGAAGAAAAACTTAAAATGTAACCTCCTCGCCTGTTTCTCTGAGCTGGGGTTATGTCTTCACTGTTTGAATGTTTTTGTTTTTCAAGTCAAATGTATTTTAAAGTGTTGTTTAAACATTGCCAGGTCCTGTAAACATGGCACAATGGACAGAGATCAAAATAGGTTCTCTAACACCCCCCACCCACTCTGTATCTGTCTGCGCCAGCTCCAGTTGTTGTTTTGCCTTGGATAAAAAGCAAAGGGAACTCATCAAATGGACTCTGAACAGAGCACAGTGCAGCTCAAGTACATGGTGATTAGGTGTAACTGTGTTCTGAATTCTTTTTAAAATAATCCAGCTCCTCTTGGGTTTTCTTCCTCCTCTTCCTCCCCTTGTTCTTCTGTCCCCATCTCCCTAGTACTCTGTTGATAACTTCCTTTACTCTCCAGCCTTTTTCTCTCAGATTCATCCCTTTACCTCTGGGTTTTTGTTTTCCTCACCAATTTCTATCACCTTTTTTCCCACCTCACTGTCTACGTATTTCTTCTTTGCTTCATTTCACGATTTCTTTATCGTTCCCATCCAAAGGAAGACCTTCTTTGTTGCCATTCAGAAGATCTTTTTTTACCTCCCCCCACCTCCTCTGTCTTCTGGAATTACAGATCAACCTGAGCTCCATATTTGTCTTTTGGGACAAATCTTTCTTGGAAAGAAAGATTCCAGACTTCTTGGAACAAATCCAATTTTATGTTTGGACATGGTTTTCTCAGAAAAACAAGATGAAGTCAACAGAGTTTTCCAGCTATTATCTGCTGAATTCCAAGTCTTCAGTCCCAAGGCTGTGGGCATTGTTCTTTGAATATCCTGTGGAGCACGTTTTGTAAGAGGCTTGTGGTGTCTGTGTGTCAGCTGAGTCGTGAAAAGGTGAGGGGAGCAGGAGAGGAGAAGGCTGTCTGAAGTGTTGAAATCCTCACCTGCAGTGCTCTGCAGCCCACAGCTCCTGCACAGGCTTTTAAATGTTGGGCACGAGGAGAGCTGGATCTTATTTATTTATGTACATGCTTTGGTAAGAAAAGCAATACAAAAGCAGCCACTGCAAAATAGCAGTGCTTCTGGTTTGCTGGGCTTACAAAAGGGAGAGTGCTTGGATCGATGTTCTGCTATTGTATAATCAACAATGCATCACAGTTCTGCATTGTTTTCTATAAAAAGTCTGCTGGTCTCTATTAAAGTTGGCCATAAAATTACTGGGAAAGTTGCCCATGTTTTCTGTCACTTCTAGATGTTAAAAACAATGTGTAACCTCATCTGAGAAACAAAGGTTTGATGATAAGCTCTAATGACTTCAGTCCTTTGAATCCTACTTCAGGTGAGAGGAGTGAGTCACCTGGTGCTGAATTCTCAGCAGTAAAGAAGGAGAGGAAAACAAATCAGTAGTCTTCTTTCAGAGCAGTGGCCTAATCACATCTGACACCAATTAGCTTCCTTGCTGATGGTCCTGATTAGGACATAGTTGAATCCTGAATTAGTGTCTCAACAGTGCACTGGTCATTTTGCTGAACAAAATTGAACTGGGTGGAAAGCCAAGGCCAAAAAACTCCCACACCTTCCAAACCATCAGCTTAAAACCTGTCCTTGAAATGGGCCTGGATTTTTTAATGTTGCCTGCCTTTCAGCTAACCCATATTCACCACCAATTCAGCCTCATCCATGGTCAGCAGTAAATCATTTTCAGAGATGTGGAGTGTGAGTCCTCATCACTCAGAACTGAGCTCTTCACTCCCAGTGTACTTGCTAGGGTTAGTCATTGCAAAAGGAAGGGCTCCTTGTAGCTGGACATTTCCACCTTGCTTTCGTATAAGCCATCAGAAGTACCATTGCAAAAAAGATCCAGGATTTTAAAAATGTGTTTAATTGGCAAAAATGTGTGTGAAACTCCTATACATTTCACAGATATGTGATTGTGGATATATCTTATGATGGAGTGGGGTAGGGGAGAATATTTTCACCATCTAAGAATGTTGCTGTGTATTTTCAGTTTCTTGGAATTCACCAGGAAAAACCTGCTATGCTAACAAAGATCTACTGGACCTTTTTCAAGAGTAGTTGACTTAAAACCCAAGAATTTCTTGGCCTGTCTTACCTTCTCAGGTCTTAAAACATATCTATGTATTGAAACTGTGTCAAGAGACACATATTGGTTAATTACAGAGAAGCATTTTAACAAAAAATACGTTTCCCATGCCTTCTTCAGCTCTTAATTGTTCCTGCCAATTCTCCACTACCATCTGTCATCAACTCCCATTTTCTGTTCAGCTGAAATATGAGTGTAATGCAGATTCCAAAATACCATAATAGAGTCTGTGTCCCCTTTGTGCAGCATTTGCGTGCAGATAACTGCAGAGGCTGCAAATCTCGTTCAGGGGTGCCAGTAGGTTTGTCAGTCTTCAGAGTCAAGAAGAAAAGCTCATCTGCTAGAATGACTCGTGACAACCTCATCTTTTGATCACTGGGACAGGTTTCAAATCAGGCATGGCCCCTCCATTTCCAGGGCAATTTTAGATCCCCGAAGTTTTACAGTGGAATTTTAAGATCTTCCGATTTTTAAAAATACTTTAAATGTTTGTCTGTTCCTGGCTCAGGCATCATCAAGTGTGGGAGAAGGTAATTCTTCTCTTTGTCTCCATTTTCTCTTAGTGATGATATTTCCTCAGTGCTTAATTTTTTCAAACAATGAGCCAGAAACAAATGCCTGGTGAGTAACAAGAGTAACAAGCCTCAAACTCAGGATACTTTCTGCGGAAATAGAAATAACGTAGCCCACATTGGCTCATTTGTCCTTATCAGGAATGTTTTTCCCCATTTCTTCTTTCTTGACAGGAACTCTGTAATTTCTTTGCTATATAGGTTGAATTGGGAATAAGTAGGAGCTTCACTTGTACGTTGTCCCTCTAGGGGAGGGACACATCAGGCACAAGTGCAGCTGGCTTGTAACCAGAGAGATCTCTTGGCCTGTCTTAGCTGATCAGAGATAACTAAATCAAAATGTCATCTTAAAAGAAATGAGTGGCACACAGAAAACACAGCCCAGGTTCATCTGGGACACGGTTTTGAAATGTAGCCAATCAGCAATGACTGAAGTTTGTTCCTGCTTGCTGGCTGCAGACAGTCTGTGGGGAAATACGTCACATCTAGTCTTTCAATTAGCAGGACAAACTGTGCAGATGTCACACCAAACACATGCAGCCACATTTCAGAAGAGGTCAGCAGAGTAAAAGAAATCAGCATGTCAATGGCTTAGCAAAATACCCAGGGAATTTTCCTCTTTGGGGATCCCAAGGTGGTGAGTTCTCCCTGGAGTCACTCCCATGGCTTTTCTAAGCGAGCCCTCGCTGGAGGCTGGATGTCTCTACCCACTCACGACATGCACAGAACAAAAAGCCCAGTTTGAGGCTTTCCCATGCCCCGGCCGTGCAGACTGGTGTGTGTGACAGGGGCAGCTCCGTGGGGCCTTTGCCAGCGTGGCCAGGGCAGTGCCATGCTCGGGGTGCGGGTTTGCGTGGCAATGAGCAGCCCCCACGAGGCTGGGTGTAAGGGCAGGGCGTGGCTGCCACCGGGAGACACTGGAAATCAAACTGGAGCACAGAAATGAAATGATTGATATCTCATTTTTCTGGGCATAGCAGTGTGAACATTTGTTGTGAATTGTATTTGTTACAGACCCAGAGCCTTTTGGCAGTGACACTGAGGTTGGATGGACTGGCTAAACAAGGTGTTAAACAAATGGGTTTCGGTCTGCATTTTGCAAATTATTTTGATTATTCAGTTTAGTTTGCATCATTAGTGAGTTGCAGAGTTTTATAATTTCTGTTTTCTGACTGGACTAATTTATTCAGGGGAATAAGTAACTCGTT
This sequence comes from Dendrocincla fuliginosa, assembly GCA_035047845.1. NCBI lineage: Eukaryota > Metazoa > Chordata > Aves > Passeriformes > Dendrocolaptidae > Dendrocincla > Dendrocincla fuliginosa. The sequence goes on along the minus strand of JAWWMO010000030.1, from coordinate 5,895,216 downwards.
CCATCAATACTATTGGGTTTCAATGTCGTATAATATTGGTATTTTCTTTTTTTCTAGTCAGAACTGTAGATTTCTACTTGCAAACCTACCATGTTGTACTTAATGATTCAGGCAAATTATTCCTTACAATTACTGTTGAAAATGTGGTTGATAATCAGTACTAGCTTAGATAAAATGCCAATTTTGGATCAAATATACATGTACATATGTGCTCACACACCCCTTGCTATCCCTAGATACTGAATCTGATTAGTAAATCAAGCTGCTGACATATCATTATTATCAAAAAAACAGTGTCTCCATATAATTAGGCAGCAGCAAGTCAATCATAAAACCTGGCTTTTATTTTCCTCTTCTGTGAAGTTTGCAACGCAATAGCAAAGATCAGATAAACCTGTAGAAATTGGTGATATATACCCCAATAACTTAGCTGCAAAATATTTCAGGTAAACTGAAGACATCAAAGGAAAAAAAATATTCAGAATATACTACAACAAATATGTGCGTTAAGTGAAGGCAACTTCCTGGAATTTAGTTGTGTTAAAAATGAGCGAAATAAGTTTCTTTTCTTCTATGCAGAGTTTTTCTACCTGTCCTTTGTGATCCGTGTCGTTCTGTTTGAGTGGTTCTTTGGGCTGCAGCAAATGAGCCTGGCTGCCAAATCTGAGCTGAACCAGCAGCAGTAACGCTTGCCCCGCTCCTGGCCCATCTCATCTTTGCAGAGGTCACTGCCTGCTTAGCCCAGAGGCAAAATGGGGCATGGGTTTCTGCTTCAGGTGCTGAGGGTCACGGGCTCCCAGTGCAGTGGAGCTTAGGGTGTGCCCTCCGAATGCCACAGCGGAGTGCCAGAATAGGCAGCTGCATGAGGTGTGGTCCCCCGTCAGTGGGATGCAGGAGCTCTCTCCACTGGCCCCGGAGGGCTCAGCAGAGCTGACCCTCATGAGCCTCTGTTCTTCAGTGAGTGACCTGCTGCATTGCATGGGTGAGCTGCTACCACTGGGTCATACAGTGGAAGGATGAGCCGAGATCAGGGCTGGGTTCTGTTGTCATGTAGCAATGATGAGATGTGCTTTTCTTTCTGGGCTCACGATTTGCCTCATGTTTGGAATAAACCTTTCTGTGCAAGGCATAAAGGGAGGGCTGAGAGCATCGCTTTGTCCAGCTACAAGCTGGAAAGAAAATGTAAAAGAGATTCACATGCTGCTAGAGGAGGGAGACAAGTCAGGTCTTCAACTAACTGTGGTGATCAGCAAAGGGGCACATATCGAATTTCCCATATCAAACAGCCTTGACAACGGAGATCACACCCTAATTAGTGGGGTTAAGGGAACAATCAAAGTAAAGAGGAGATGGATGGGATGTGTAAAGGATTCTTTATCTGAATACAAACAAAATCGTGCCGCTCTCTGGCTTGCTTGTAAGCCTGCCCTGTGCTGTGCTGTTCCTGTACTGCACAAGCCCAGCTGTGGGGGAAGCAGTCACTGGGTGGGTGTCTCTCTGGGCACTGCAGGGATGCCACGACCACCCCACACACCCCCTCGGTGTTGACTTGCCAGAACTGAGAGCTGTGAGTTTCAAAATCTGCAGATGCTTCATCTTTCCATTTCTCCTCTTGCTGTTTGAGTCAGAGATCCCAGAGCCAGTACTGTGTACAAGTGTCACTAGGAGCAACTTGTCAGCAGCTATTCCAGAGGGCCAGGTCGTGACTGAATGGTTTAAGTATTAAAGTCTCCATGCAGCACCTGCTATCTCATCATTTGATACCAGAATGTGTGTGAAATACAGAATCCAAACAAGGGAAGGTATGAGATGGGAAGGAATGATGCGACTTTATTGTTAGCAATGGGAAATATCAATACCAAGATCTGGCTGGTGGGTTTATCCTCACGGTGATGTGCATGTGAGGGCACATAGGAAACAGGATATGGGAGGCAAAGGGTAGGTGGATGAAAAAAGGAAGGAACGTGGATGACAGGAAACTTTAGGAGGAAAATTAAAATAAGGGAGTAAAGTGAGAGATATAAAACAAATAGTTTTGTAGTAGATGCTTAGCTGTACAGTGGGGGCATCACAGTCATTACTGTGGTGTCTTCACAACTCTTTGTGATGCAGAGGAAATATTTTCTCAGTCTGCAGAACTGGATCTGATACATAAGCAGATTGAATGACTTGATGGATGTCAGTGACAGAGCTGGCATTCATGACTAATAAGATGCTAAAGCTCCAAGTTCTCTAAATTCAAATGTGTGAGTTGGTAAATACTGAAAGGAATAGCACATAAAATTATTGTTTATTTTACTGTCTGCTCTGATTTGGTTTTTGGCTATTTGAGACTCTGCATGTCTTCTGCTAAATACCCACAAAATGGAGATCAATACAGTTCTTTATGAATCTTGTAGAACTTTACACTTGACAGTTGAGACCACATTTTCAAAACTACTCAGAACCCAAGATCTTTTGAATATCTTCTTAGGCATTTGATTTAATTAGGCTATATGAGAACTGTGTTAATTTGCATTCCACTCATTTGGGAATTTTCTCTCTCAATTCTTTTGAAAACTTGGAGTGAGTATCAAAAAGTCATATAGGCTCAGACATGAATAACATCAAGCATGACTCATCAGGTGGCACAGACAGCTGAGCTGACTGCAGGATAATGCTGGAACCCACAGCGTGGGTCACCACAGCACACCCCACTGCAAGCTCCTCTTCACTGCTGAATCTCCCAGGTCATGTTTGTTACGGTACAGTGCCTCAAACCAGAGCTCCACTGAGTACTGTGAATATGCCTTTAGGCTCCTGTAGCTAAAATCCCTTGAAAATGGGATCAAGAGGCAGGGTTTCTAAAACTGAATAGAAATAACTAGTGGGATGTTCAGCAGGAGGTATCATACATCACAAATTACAGTGACTCTACAGGCCCAGCAACATCTTTAACCTGTAAATATTTGATAATCTTACTCTAAGTAACTTCAACATGGACTTCTGTGCCTAAGATAAAGACATTTATAGAGGATTCACACATGGGCTCATTTGTTAGGAAAGTAACAGAAACCTTTCTTTAGAAGACTTTGTAAAGTCTTCAAAACCAAGGGAAGTCACTGATAACTATCCTTTTTCAGAGCTGCAAATACACATTTTCAGTAATAGGGCAAGTCACAATTCACTCTCAACATTAAAAAAGATTTCCTATTGTGATGACAAAATAAAGATACTATCCCAGACTTCTTTCTGGAGAGCTTAAACAAAGTAGGATGTATGAAAAATACTGAAGAGTCAGTAGTGGATGTTAAAATGAGAAACAAACTAAGTCCTTCTCAAAAAAGAATTTCCTCTAAGCATAAACATGAAATAACTTTTAATAAAAATATGACATATGATAGTCTCCCTTGTGCAAGGAGCAGCCAGCTTGAAAGTCTCTATTTCCCTTATCTGATAAGCAGTCTAGATGACTTTTCAGTGAACAGGGATGTTTCATACAGGAATGACATTTAAAATAAATCAAGCTAGGTTATTAGAGGCCCCTAATATGTGGCAAGAGTTGGATTTTACTAATAAAGTGCTTAATATTATACACTGGAGAATGGTATAGAATAATTTGCCAGTTTGAATACATAACAAAATGCAGTGTCTTACACCTCAAATATGCTTACAGGTTTTTGAGTTCTGAGGCTGAACTAGATCATAGGAAAGGTAGTGATGTAAATCCTAGTTTGGTTTGCTTAGGAAAGTGGTGTGGAAAAATGCAGGGGGTTTGGGATCATTGATACTGCTGGCATCGTTGGACCTGCAGATATTCTTTTAGAATACTTTTATGGGGTTTTCCTTTTCCTGATATGCTAAATTTCAAGAAAATCAGAAAGGGGTCATGGTTCACCTAAAATTTTGTTTCCATTTGCCATCTGAATTTCTTTAATTAAAACCAACCAAACAACAACCACCCCAAATCTTTCCCCAGCTTGAGTTCTAATCTCCTGGGAAGGGGCAGACCTCCTCTGAGCAGGTCCTGCAGTAGCTGCAGGATGAGTTCCTGCTGTTCCTGCAGTCCCTGGCTTGCATATAATGGAATAGATGATACCAAGCAGCAGTGTCCATGTCAATATTGTTCATGTAAATGGCCTGAGCATTATCAACCTCTTAGCTCAGCAGTTAGAAGCATTTTTATTTGGTGAGCACACAGGGAGTGTCTGTTGGCAGCACTTGGAAAGTCACTGGTCTCAACTTGCCTTTTTGAAGTAATGCTGCTCTTAAGGAAAGCCATGGAGGGAAATCTTAAATTCTTTCCTCTTTCAATATGAAAAGCAAGTGCCATAAAAAATCTGGATTACAACTTCCCAAGTGCACAAAACCAGAATTAGTTTCTGTCTTCATGCAAGGCTTGCCATGAGAACAAAAGAGCCCTTTGCTCTTATCATGAAGCTGTGGAAAGGTGATTGTTTTTCTTTTAGTTGTCAGAGGTTGTTACTGAATGGCTATAATGCTAATTCCATTCTAGGATGAAATCAACTGTATTGAAGATTTAAAGGGAAGAAAATAACAAGGCAACAGTTGAATGAATAATTTCACAAATAATTTAATTCTCATTCATTCTGGTTTTTGTTTGTACTTACAACTGTGAATGGTTGCCAAATCCTCAAACATAATTGTTTTAATTTTTTTCATATTTCTCCAGCAAATAATTGCTTTGTTTGTTATTTATTGAAAATATTGCAATTGGTAATATGGTTAATTACATTTCATATTCCTTTTCTTTCCCATCTGAGTGCCATACACAAGTAGCCAAAGCAGTGTAAGTTACATACGGAGCAAACAAACAACAGTAACACTTGAATATTGTTTTAGTGCAACTAATTAAGCTTAAGTTTCATTTTCTCCATGTTCCAACTGCAAAGCAAGACAAAAAGAGCAGAAATCCCATATCCCATAACAGGCATAGCACATGTCTGTGCTCCCTGGTTCACGCAGATTTCTTTCTGGCAAGATCACCTGGGTGAGATTCACAAGTGCTGCGAATTCCACGTGTCTCATTCCTACTCTAAACTTAACATCAAACATATTTATTTTGTAAATTTAGGCCTGATATTTTCTTTGGTAAATTGCAGTGTTGGAGTGTATCAGTCACACTGAACAGAATGAGTATCACAGACATATCTCACATATTTCCATAAACAAGGAGAAGGAAACTCGTGACTGCAGAAAAGCAGAGTTAAATAAAATCAGCCTCAACAAAGGAGAAACATCATCGTGGAAATGGAGAAACTGAACTAACAGGCAAGAGCTGAAGCAGGGAGAGAATGGTGGGAGTGAAACAGTTCCTGCCCAGGTTCTCTTCCTGGTGCAGATATAGCAACCCATCTCATAACCAGAAAAACAAACGATGTCCTTTTCTCTGGCAGAGGGGCAGTTATTTGTATTGGTGTAGTTTTTTAATTTTTTTAGGAAAAAAGACTAATGGGATGTGTGTAACTGAAAATTTTACACCTCAATGTGTTGAGGAATGGCTGTAGTAATACTGCAAGGTCTAGAGCTGATGAGGTTTGGCACTGCATTCCTGCATTGGTGCTGACTGTGAAAAGAGTCATGCTTTTCTCAGGTTTGTTTTTCTGGACCCTGCTCGTTGCCATCAGAGCTCCAGTAAAGCGCTCAGGTAGAATTGCTGAAACACTTCCCCTTCCCCTCCATTGCTCCTTTTCCTTTGTTTGTGGTTACTTTTCTTCTCTCACAAAGACTGGAAACAAAATCGTTTTAAATCTTTTGAGTGCATGAAAAAGAGGATAACTGTACTTTTCACTGCAGTTTAAAATGAGGCAAAGCACAATTCTCTTAATGTGGAACTCCAGCAGCTGGGTCCGGGCTGCAGAAACACACCACGATGGCACTCGGAGCTGAGCGAAGAGCTGGAGAGTTCTGGTAAATACCGCTCAGACTGCTCGGTGTTCTGAGCCTGGCAAACATATGTGTGTGCACAGTTGGAGGCACTGTGACATTTCAGAGCATTATTTTTTCTTTAATCAACCTTTGGGGAAAACTGGAGTGTGAAAGAGAAGAGCCCTGGGTCTCTCTTGAAGGAGAAGTTCTACCAGATGCATTGAAAATTGTGGGAAGACTGTGCTGGATTGTGAGAGTTGGCAATTTGAGGAGTCTGCTTAAGGCTCACAACTATGCCCTTATGGTTTGCAACCCCCTTATTTTCTATTGCCTTATGCTAAGCAACAGGATAGTGATGCTTTCAAAATAAATTCAGTGCTGCAGTTGAGCACAGGGGAATATTTCTCCCATGTAGCTATTGTTTCTATTCCATATTGAATTCTACTTTTCTGTCAGATCTCCTTAAACCAAGTCTGACAAAAAAACCTACACGAATCTGGTTTTAAAAAATCCTCTACCATTATTTTTTTTTAAAGTGGGTTTAGTCATTTTCATTCCATGGACTTGGAGCAGAGGAGGGAGTGCACTAAGGAAATTCAGCAAGGGCTCTCTCAGTATAGGAAAGGTGCTGACAAAGGCAGAGGGCTGCCAAGGTGGGCAGGAGCACTTGCCCTGCAGTGAGGGGCTGAGGGAGCTGGGAGCATGGAGAGGACACAGCTCTGGAGGTGATCAGTTAGTGATGAGATTGCAGCCTGGGGGTACCGTGGGGACATCCAGAATATGTCATCTCCACAGGGGTGTGTGGCTGGAACTTCACCAGTGGGCATACATTGAGACAGGAGAGGTTCACACTGGAAATAAAGAAAACCCTTTGGCATCCTGAGGCTGCCCAGGCACTGGAACAGTTGGCCCAGAGTGGTCGAGTAGGCTGTGTTCTTCCTGGAGGCTTTTGAGATGACACTGGATAAACCCTGAGCAAACTGGGCTGACCCCAGAGCTGTTCCTGCTTTGAGCAGGAGCTTGGACTGTAGATTTCCTGAGGTCCCTTCCAGCCTGAAATGTTTTGTGATCCTCAGATTTTGACCAAAACAAGAAACTGGTTGTATCTGAGAAAAAAAATTAAATCCATATGTGGTAGGGGTGAAAGCTCATGAGCTTCACTGACCCAAACCCCAGAGCATCATATTTGAGTGCAAGGAAAGTTATTAAGGATTTCACCTTAACAGTGGTGGTTGGACTCACAGAACAGCATTGTGAGATAAAAATCTCTTCACTTTTCAGAGGTCTACTTACAGGGCTCTCTGGTGTTGAACAATTGTAAAAATGTTACATACTTTAGATAGAATATCCTGTTCTTTTATGCTTAATATGGCCTTAATTAAATTCAGTTATTGAATCCTGGAATTACAAGTAAGGGTTGATGGAATAGAATTAGATCCATTCATTAAAAATGAATTCAGCACATCTTTAATAATGGCAGAACTGTTGTTTTTCTAACAAGGCAGAACCTAAATAGTTTAACAATCTGTGTCAGAAGTATTTTAAAAATGTTACTTAATATGATAGGGGGAAAAAAAAAAGATTAGGTGGGGGTGGTGTGTGTCCCACATTAGTAGGGGGCGTTTAACTAAGCCTTTAGGTGTGTCTTACACTGTGTATCAAAAATGGCCAACTGATTTATACTCCCTATGCTGCCATAATGCAACAAATAATTTCTGGTTGCTTGCGTACAAAGTTGAAGGCAAGACTAATATAAGCAACATCACTACTTCCTAGAGGTGGCAAAAGTTTTTGAATTATTCCATTTCCTCCTCTTTGGACTGCATCAAAATCTTGCTTAATTACAGTGAGAACAATTGTTCACCCGTGTTTCCCCTTGTTATGAGAATTTCTTGAGGCTACAGAGTAAAAGGTAAAACAGTCATAAAACTACTTAGTGAACCTGGTAACTCACACACATCATGTTGTTATTAAATAAAGCAAGGCATTGCAAAAGCAGGGAGAGACTCTCCTGAAAAAACTTCCTTGGTTGCTTTATCTTGTGCCAGTACAAATATGACTTCAGCACATTTAACAGTGCTAACAAATCTTTTCTAAAAAGCAAATGCCAACCTTGAATTTACAGTTCCATCCTTTAACCTCCAATTGTATCAAGGATAGCCACATATTTTCCATTTTCTTCTCTGGTCCCAGATAAGTAATAATTGCCACCAGAATCATTAAACAAGTTAAAGCACTTAACTTCATTATAGTAATTCTCACTAGTCAGGCACGTCGTGCCATTATCAGACCTTTTACATCAGTAGAAACAATTGATAAATCTGTAATAATTCTGTGTCTCAAAGATTGGATAATGATCCCTTGTAATTCTCTGACATGACACACACAAAGTACTGCTTTTCAGTGTGTAATTTCTCATTTCAGAGAACGTTAACCAGACTGAAAAAACCCTCCACTTTCACACAATCTGTTCAGTGGAATGTAAATGAATGTGGGGAACAGTTTCTTAATAAATGAGACACCATTGTGATTATTTTCAGTAACATTTGCTGTACTTAATGGTACCATCCATCTAAGGATTTCTACATTTATCCTGTTTATAGGATGTTTAAAACCTTTATAGAGGAATCATTAATTTCCTTGCAAATGTCACTGACTTTGACTGCTTTGATCACTCCAAGATTAGCCCAGCCCCTGTCATCAGCAGTCTCTGATGAGTTCAGGCTGATTTGCTTTGTACATCAAAGGCATGAAAGGACCACTCCATGTCTCAGTCTTTCTGGGTGCACTTTTGAAGTCTCCTGAATACACATGAGCCATTTTGTTCCAGGAGAATGAAAAGCTGAGGACCATGGCACATATGGTGGACAATGTGCACCTGGCTTTACGTGGCCTTTCATCAGACACACAGACACCTGTGGCATGTCCCCATGGGGGAAGGGAATAGTTCGGACCCATAATTACCTCTTCAAGGTTGAAAAAGGAACAGGCTCCTCAGACATCCCACTGCAGGACAGTCAGAATTGTACCCTGTGTGTCACAAGGTGACAAAATATATCTAGAACTGCAAAGTTGATATTTTTCACTTGTGGAAGTCTGTGAAAAATTACATGTCACACAGAGCTGAAAAGAGTCAACTTCTTCATCCCAGAGATTTGTATCAGTTTTTTCATCTTGTTTTGCCTTTCAAATTTAACTGTATTTGTATTTTGAAAGTACACATAGAGCAAAAAATAACAAATAACCCCCTGAGTGTTTCATTGCCTTTAAAGTAATAGCTATCTTTATGTGAAATGTGCATTGCAAACCTCTTTGAATTAGCTATTTTATCCTTCAAGCCAGCCTATGAATTAGGTACAGTTTTGCTTTAGTGGTTTTTTTTTCACACAGTATTTATTAAGAATTTTTTTTAAAGCTTCCTTTTTTAGCATTCCTGTGTATATTGTTCTGTAATTGTAATCTCGTATGTTTATAAAACAAGGGCCTGGGTCAAGATTTTCAGAAGCGATGCTTAAAATTAGCATCTCGAAGGTCTATTAGAGGTCCTAATAGGCAGTTTGATTTTCTAGAATTGCTGAGCAGTTTCCTTTAAAGAGGCTTCATTCCATAATGAAGTAATTAAACAAGAGCTTAAAAGGTTTTAAGACACATTAAAAAAAAAAACAAAGATGTGTTTTGTGTGGTTGATATGAGGCAACAAAGTAAGACCATGCTAATCTTCACAGAATAGAACTGATCCTAACAGTGATCACCGAAGGAAGAATGTGAAGTGAGGCGCATTGTAAAGTGAGGTGGAATGTGTGGAAGGCTGAGAGGTCCTGGGGTCAGGGGACAGGGATTTTATACAGCACTGGCTCGACTGTTTGTGTGGATACACGGAGGCACCGAGTGACAGACAGACGAAGCTTTTCCTCTGACACACTACAGATTGCATTTGGGATGCTCTACAAATGGCTGCTGAAAAATGAACAGCAGTTGGACTGCAGTCCTGTGCACGGGCTATTTAACAGTCTTTAGAGAACCAAAAACCAAAACAAGGTAGAGGATTACGGAAAATGGTTAAAGGAGTGTTAATTAGAGTCAATGAGATGAAAGTGAGAAAACAATGCTCACAGTGAATGTCAAATTCAGATGAGGATTACAGTAGGGAATAAGCTGCCACACTGTTTGAGACCTCCAGAATCAGGTTTCAGCAGGCCTGGGCAATGTGATTATTGTACTTGTTACTATGATTATTGTCCCTGGAGAGACTATGTGACAGTCAGCCTGAATTTTCAGACACGGTACAAACATGCACAGTCCTGGGGATCTGTAACCACGGAGATTTTATGCTTCACGTAAAATGAGCAAACCTTTGGAGAGAAAGAAGGGAGGACAGAAGGAAAGGCTGTGATGGGACTGGGAGTGTGGAAGGTGTGGCAGGGAAAGCTGGCAAGGGCAGGCAGCCTCTCTGGCTGCTCTCACCCACTGCTGCCCCAGCAGATGGCTGAGACTCCCCCTGCACCCACCAGAAGGTGCAGAAGTTACCTGTTTGGCCATCGCCAGCTCTCCTCTTTAGATTATTTTCACATTCCCACGTTTATAGCATTTTCATTTGCAAACGCAAGTAGGAGCTGCGAAGAGAGCAATCGCTGGGTTCTTTTTTTGCACATTAACTAAAGGCTTTGCAGCCAGAGCACAGATGGCCTTGGAGCAGCCTCCTCACAGTGCTCTGCACTCCCCTGGGCCAACACGTGCTGCTCGAGGAAAGGGAGCACATGCATCACAGTGTCTCTCTGCAGTGCCACTGCCTGTGCTGGATGCTTCATAACAGAGAATTTTTAGGACAATTCCCTTTTTTTTTTTTTTTTGTGAAGAATTAAAGTGAACTTTCTGCTGCAGTTACTCTTCAGTGAGATGCTACTCTAAATAGTACAGATGGTTTGGTGATATTAAGTGCAGTACCTGCCTCTCCCTTTCTGAACCTCTAAATATCCATTATTCCCTCACACTGTGACAACATTTACATTTAAGGGAAGTATATCTTTCTTTTTTTGTCATATTTTCATTGGGTTTTTTAAATTTCTTTTTGGCAGAAAAACATGTTAACTTTGTTTCGTCACTCTTCTGTCCACATCCCCTCACTGGTGGCAAAGGAGATGCACATGCACAAACACACACAACTTTCATGCCTGATTTGTGTGAATTAAAAAAAATAAATCAATAAGGATCCCATCCTACAATTATGGTGGGCTAATTATAGCAGCAGATAATATCATACTATCATATCATGGTATCATATGCACCCACAAAACTGCTACTCAAAAGTTAATGGATTCAAAGCAAAATTATTCCCATTTTTCACCCTCAAATAGGTTTATTCTTATGTATCATAGAGACTTTAGAAAATCCCTTTGGAATAATGATTTGGGAACCTCCTTTTGAGTTCCTCAATTTTTCCTTTTTAAATATCTGAAGAAGACAAGTGCAGAAAGATTATGAGGGAAATGCATTTTATTCCTCTGAGTGCTGTACTTGGGCAGGCAGTTTCTGTTGTGCCCTGTTGTCACAGCTGAGGTGACACTGCAATGCTGAGAGACTTCTGTGTGGGCAGAGCAAAGTGGCTGTTCTCCTTCCCATCCTTGCCCTGTTCCATAAGTGATTTCCACCATTATTTTCCTGTCTCTGTGCATGTGTGTGTGTGATCTCTACAGGATGACAAATGTTGTAAAGCTGTGGGAATTTTCGGGCACAGATGCAGTTGGATAGTGAGTTGCTCTGCATTGTTTAAAGCGAGACATTTTTTGATTGTTTCCATGATGACTGGATGCATCGTTAACCCCTTTATTGTTGGTGTCCTACAGAGACCTGATATGTAGTCTTAATTATTTTAAAAGACACTTCTTTGTTATTTAGCTGGTGATTAAAAGTAAATTAAAAGATGGCAATGGCAGACTATTGTTGTTCATTAGCAAATCTAAAACCCTAATCATCTAGTAAGGGACTAATTTTCACATAATTTTAAAAACAATAAGTACACTGGTGTAGAAATTATTTGTGCTGCTCCTACCAGTTCATTAACCAAATCACCAGAGAGGAAGAGAGTGAGAATGATTATTTTCTATTAATCGAACTGAGAAATCTAAAGCAGGAATCCCCGTCAAAGCTTTTAATAATGTTCCTTATAACAATAAGATGAGTTTGAACTTCAAGTGCTGAATGATATTGAAGATTCTCACGGGGGAGTATGGGAAGGGCAAAGGCAAGAGCAAGGTGACCAAAACACTCATTCATTATTTTGCAGAGACAAAAGATGAATTATGCTGCAGGAGGCAGTGATGGAGTATATACAAGAGCCCAGCCATAATTTGCAGAGCCCCTGAAAAAGAAACAATTTCCAAAGAAATACTAATTTAAACTGGTTGGAAATTTTTCTGTAAGACTAACGTTTCATGAAAATTTCTTAGGTTTAGGAAGAACAAAACCTCAAATCTGTTGACTGAAATAATGCTTCAGTTCTCCGCATTAATTGCTGTTAGTGCCAAAGGGCCCCGTTTTTCAGCATTTTTAGGCTTTTAACTGGCAAATGGTGGTTCATTTGGTGAGATAGAACAGTGATTGTTGAGGCTGAAGTCCTGCACCTCTCTCAGATGTTTTCAGAGTACTTGGCAGGTAGGACTGATCATCATAAAGGTATCAGAGCTCTCAGTTCTAAGGAGGAAATACCTTCTCTTTCAAGGGGCTGCTGTTATTGCAGAAATGATGGAATAAGGGCATAACAAGGACAAGTTTTTAATACGCTTTTAAAACTGTGATTAAAATGTTTCAGCTTTGATACATGATGTGAACATTTTAAGAAAAGCAAAGGCACATTGAATTTTTTTAATAGGAAAGCACAGCCATAAAAGAGGTTGTTTAGGCACAGTGACACCTGTGGCTCTGTGCATCCCCAAAATTCTAACGCTTCCAGCCACAGCCCCCAGATTCAATTCATTCAGTCCTTTCCCAGCCCTCAGGAAAACTCTTGTGTGACTCAGCAATTCCCTCAGCTTTCTGTGTCACATACAGCTGTGTTAAAACTGATGCAGAAAGGCCCTTCTGTGCCCCGAGGGCTGAACACAGGGCAGTGTAGGGGGGTTCTCTCATTAGCAGGAGCTTTTGTAAAGAAAACAAGGGCTTTTTTTTTTTGAGCCCTGTATCTTCTGTTTTCCTGCCTGGGCCTGTTCCTTTACTAGAAATGCTCCTGTTTCTTCCATGATCCTGGTTCACTAGTCCTTCCTGCCAGCAGATAGCCAGAGAGTTGCTAAAACAATGAACCAAAGGGGGCAGAAATGCAGTGTGAGCAAACAGACTCCTCCAGTCAAGTGAATAATAACTGATAGTGTTGGCCCAGTTCTGCTGCTGTGGCTGCAGTGGGGAAAAAAAAAGACAAAATAAGCTGAGAATTTTACCTGGAGCAGTAAAAAGGATTCTCTGGTGTGGTCCTCCCTTGTGTGTAATTCCCTAGATGCTGCTGTTGTCAGTAGATTTAAATCGTCATAAATATTTTATCATCTGTTCTATGTTGCTGTCTGAAATAACTGGATCTGTTTAGTTTCATGTCATTTGTTCTTTATAATTTCTTGGCCAATGATTTGTTCACCTTTGTGTAGGTTAAAGTTTGCATATGTAGATTTACCTATTTTTTCATATGTGTTATTACTGGATCTCATTTTTTTCTTCATTTGTTACGAGCATCAAAAATTAATGTGAAGATTTATTAAAGAAACAAATACTGATTATATTAACCTTGGCTTCATTCTAACACTACTGTAGGGTCTTTAAATGTCTACTGATTTCCTTTTCTTTGTAATCACAGTTTATTTATTTTTATTTATTGAAGCTATTTGAAAGAATTAGTTCTTGGCTTTAAATGACTTTTATAGAAAAGTAACAGGCTGAGTCAGTAAAGAAAAAAATGACCAGATGGTAACCTCAGTATGGGATAGAGATGAATGTGAATCTAAAATGAGGAATGTCCCAAATAATGAGGGTCATTTGAGAGTAAGATGGTGTGTGCACTTTATGGCCATGAATAATGCATCGATGTACCTCCTTCAGTAATCATGATGCATGAGCTCTCTGTAGAAACCATCACGAGATCAGTTTTACACGGGAATCAAGTGCTTTAGGTGCTTTAATTATTTAGATTATGTATCTGAGAGAAGAAAAATGTTTGAATTTCATATTCCTGCTTTTAGTCTTGGTGTCAGAGAAGGAGAAGGGTGAACTGGGGACACAATCCTGTGTGACCTTCCCAGGCATAGCACTGTCCTGGCAAAGATTATTCTCTGGATTCCTCTTTTTCCTTCTACCCACCTGGATGGCAAACTCTTCCACTCTGCAAATGAGTGAACTCAAATTCAAGTTCATGAGAACATCCTATCCCACCTCCAAGGAACTGTGAAAGTCAGGCTGTCCCACACTGTGTGAAACATTGCACATGGAATCGACACTGGTGAGTGTCTCTCTAAAGGGCAAATCCCAGCATTTCCCCTTCTGTGGTTCTTTTGCCCAGGAAAAAAACAAACAAACAAGGAAAGAGATATTCCTCTCCTTAGTTTTAATTTCTAGCCCTGCTAACAGGGAGAGGTGCTGGAACAAGGCAGCTGAATCAATGAGAAGGGAAATGCTGGTGCTATCAGAGTGATTTGCCATGGGAGATTTGCTGCAATAGGAATTCTGCTTGGAGCTCAGCTTGTGAGGTTGTTGATTCTGCAAGAAATTTTAGGTACAAGCCTTCCCTTATTGCTCCTTTTAGGCTTGCTTAAGCCAGACAGCCAAAATTCAGGCCCTCCTGGTAACAGAAATGAAATGCTTGCCAACTTTGCTCCTTGACCCAATAAGTGTCTCAGAGGCACCTTTGCCCCCACGGTGCCCTGTGATCTCTGCCCTCCCATTTCCTCTTTGCAGGCAGCTGCAGAAGCAGTTGTGTTGTTCTGTTTTATTAGGATGTGCCCAGCAGAAGTGCAGGAACTGGCTGAAGGGAAGTGTAGAATCCTTTGGAAATTGAGGAAATTATTTGTTTATTATCAGGAATGAATGCTCCCATCTTGCTGGGAAGACTCATTCCCAAAGATCTTCACTGAACAAGCACAATCTCCCACCTAGCCCCTTAGCAGCACGCTCAGCCCAGGACTGTTTTGGTCCAAATTATCCAATAAATGTTGCAGTGATAGTTATTTCCAACCCATCAAATATCTTCCCCCAAGGTTTCTCTAGTTCCATTACACCCAGCATTTCAATCTGTTGCATTACGGAGTTCAGCTGGGGTTATTTCCACTCCCCTGAAATCACAAGTCTTTATTTTTGGGTAGTGATCTTAACAGCAAAGAGCTCTATCTGGCAATTTTTTTTCCCTGGGATTTGAGACCACACAGTGTGGGAACATCTCCAGTGCCTTCAGAAACCACAGCTGATGAAGCCTGTGTTGTCCCAGAAGGTTTATTTTGCAGGCTGCTCGTTTGCTGATTCCCCTACAGTTGGAGCAGGCAAGGTCCCATTGCCCCCCCTCAAGAGTGAGGTCTGGGGCTGAAACCAGTGAGCAGATTAGAGCCCATCTGTTAGGGCAGAGCATTCATTTAGGGGGGTAAATGTGTGATCTGGATAACCAAAGGCAGAGCCATCAAGGTAACACCCCCAAAGACTCCCTGTCTGCCTGGTGAGGTGGCTGGAACCCCTTTGGGCAGTCAGGGTTCACATGTTCTTCAGCTGCCTTTTCCTGCTACTTTCTTAGTGAAACAAAGCCTTGAGTTCACATGTCTGGGTTGGAAGCCCTGGCTGCTTAGCTGGGCACGTGTGCACAGCCCTTTGGCTACGTAAAGGTGGGTCCATTGACCTTCTCCGCTCAATTTGGTGGAACTATATTCGGAAATAAATAAGAACTGTCTAACCAAGGAACCCAAAGCACAAGGAGAGACTATTCAGTTTTATCTCAGTTACCTGAAAACCAGATCTAACATAGCAGGAGCTTTGACTTGGTTTTTTGGCTTGTTTCTCTACCATTCCTGACACTTGCTTGAGCTGCAGGCATTGAATTCTAACAAGTTCAAGATTTTTCTGTTTCTCTACAGAATCCTGCATATAATCTCCTTTGGAACGGAAATCTTTGCCCAAACATGCAGTTTTCTTTTCTTCCATGTGCACAATCCCACTCTCTCTGTACTTTAAGGTCATTTCCACAGATGCCCAAGTCTTGACTTAGTAAGAACAGGGTTTTTTAAAATTTATTTTACATTCCTGTTTTTTGTCACTGGTTCTTTGGAATGTCTTTGTTGTTAGTAGTACATGTCTGGTTTGGAACTTTAGCAATCAGAGAAAAATACAAGAGTCAAATGCCAGCTTCAAAATGAAATTCACTCAGCTGTGGGATCATGGATCCTTACGAGCTCCTGTTCTTCCTCAAGATTATCAGCAATTTCAGAGCACTAAATATATCACTAAGAAATCCTAAATATCTGTGATTAGTTCTCATTTTTCAGATAAATACATATTTGAGAGACTTTTCTTAGTGTATTCACACTCAGTGATGTGTTCACTCCTGTCCAGATGAACCTTATCACCTGTCAGGGCACTGAGGAGTTCTGTCCTTGGTGCTGGACAGGGAACAAATCTGCCCCTTCTGAGGACTTCTGGACTCCTCTTGGTGTTGCAATGGGGTCAGGCTTATCAGTGGACAAGCTCTAACAATACAAATGCAGTTACTTAGAACACAAATTTCCATAATGGAATACAGTTCCAAAAGTTGAAGGACAAATCACAGCGTTAGGATTCTAGTGAGCCCTCCCAGTCGTTTTTGTTGCTATAAAAGCCCAGCTAAATTGCAAGCTTGGCTAATTGCCCTGCACAGCCCCCCCTTTGGCTGGCTCTGCACTGGGAGCTCCAGCTTCCCTGCCCTCACCATTAGCCATGGCTGTGAAACCCTCGGAGGGCTAAATAGGAGACCAGCTCGGAGAATCTGCTATAGGCAACTCCTTTTTTTCCTGGCACAGTAGGGCTTGAGGTTTTCCCCCTTTTCTTGTGCCCTTCAGTCCCTCAGACTGAGTGTGACGTAGAATGTTAAAGTGGGAACTACAGAATTTCCTTTTTTCTTCTCTCCTATCATTTTATTACCATTTCTATTATGTGTGATAATTAACACTTTCTTTGCTTCAGGCTTTAAACCTGCATTATTCTGTTGCAGCTTTTGAAGACACATTTTGGTTAAGCTTTATGTCTCATATCATAAGACATATTAAATATATACTCTGCTTAATAGATTCTTTCTCTTTAAGCATTATGTGGAAACAAAACAGATGGCAAAACTGGGAACAGGATGTTTCTCTTCGAATTCACTGTTAATATTAGGGTCCCTAGTGATGATCCTGCCTTATTTAGAGTACAAGGACAAGTTATCCTTAGAAATAATAGCAGGAAAATCACAAAGAGTCTAAGAGGGAAAATTTCTCTGTATGTTTTATTTAAAGCCTGTTGGATTTGGGCCAGGGGGAATAAGTTGCGACTGAAATTTTAAAAAGCCTGGATCATTTCAGGATACTTGCAGTTCTTACTAAAATAATAGTAATAAAATTTCATGGTTCAGAGCTTTCACCAACTACAAAAGGAGTCAGGAAAGCATTTTTCTCTTATCTGCACAATAGCATAATTGGCTGAGGGCATTAGTGGAGATGTATCATCCCCACACAAGACAACAGGTAGCAAACTCTACTGAGATGGGTCTGAAGGGACCAGTGGGCCAGCCTGACACAGAAGTGTCTGCAGACTTTGTGCTGATGCAGGAGCATTTTTCTGAAACTCAGATTCCCTATGCTGATATTTTACTGCTATCTCTTCCCACTATCAGGAGAGCAGCTGAATCCAAATTCCCTGGCTTTTGGTTGGTTTGTGAGAGTCTTGGAAAAATTCGTCACCATCTCTGACTGCTTCCTATAATCTAAACTCATTTGGGCTACCAGGAGTTCTAAGATTTGTCCTGCTCTGCTGCTCTGGAAGACTCCACACTTCATTCATCTGCCAGAAAGCAGGGAGCAGGAGCAGGGCAGTGCCACTGCCTGGGACACACTCGAGGTGTGCACGCAGCCCTGCAGGCCTGAGACTCATCTCAGATAAGCAGCATTTTGCAAGAAACACTGCAGAGAGAAAGCTCCCACAGCAAACTTAGCTGGCATCTGCACTGAGATGATTCTGAGCACTCTCTGTGCTGCCCATGGATTCTGTATGGTGAAGTAGGACATTAGAACCTCAGGCTTTCGGGAACATCAGTTACTGGGAAACTCCCAGCTGGCTGCTTGGGCAATACTCCTCAGTGTTCCAGGGGAAAGATTTTTAAAAAAAATATGGCTGGGGGTGTAAATAAACCAGTAAAACTGCTACATCACCTAATTAAATTCTCTGGACACCATGCAGTTCAATCAAGGAAGCTCTATAATGTATGCAGTAACACTTTTATGCAAAAAACCCCCCAGACATTTTCCTCACATGGCTCAGGCTTATTTCCACCTTATATTATATATTCTTCTTCCTGCTTCTCCCAGTTGTTTTGCTTTTAGAAAATGTAGTTCACCCAGGCAGCTCTGCCAAATTCCTGTTAAGTACAAATGGCTGTGCTGCTTAGCCCTGAAGGTACCACCTGGCACGGAGCACCTTCCAGCTGCCCAGGGTAAGGCAGAGCCTCTTGCATCTCCTTTGACTGCCCTCATCCTTCATGCTGGGTCCAAGAGTCACCCTGCCAGCTGTCCCACTGCTGCCTGCCTTCAGGAGCCTGACAAGCAGCTGAATTGGGGCACATTTTATGAATGAGCATAAACTTGCACTTGATGGCACTTGCAAAAGAATTCAAAGGACAGGGAAGACTTTGTTCAAGTGCTGATATGCCTTTGAAAGGGCAGAAAAGCAATTTTCCCTCCCTGTAATGCCATCAACCAAAAAACAATCAAACTAGAACTATAATACAAAACCACATCTGAAATAAATGTTCCATGGCTTACATACCAATATTTATTTGCTTTTAATTCCAAAGCATGTTTTCAATTAAGTAGGTTGATTTTTAAAAAAAATATATTTTCAAGACACGTTTTTGGCTAGTCCAGCATTATCATACAGTAATCTAGAAAAATCCAAGAGGGAGGATATATTAGTGGTTTTCAGGTCAATGACATCTTTAGTCTATTGGGCTGTGTCACACTGCTGTCAGGACTTTGTCCTGCAGCAATTGAACACATCCTTCATGCCAAGGACCAAACTGCTGCTTCTGTTGGTCCTGACAGGTAAAAGGCTTTGCTCAAGGTCATGCCAGGCCGGTGTGGGAGACATAGGGAGATGAAAGTTTGAATCGAGGTATATATCACCCAAAATAACATAGGCAGCAAAGAAAAGTTTCAAAACTCCTGTATTGACCTTGGTTTATAGAGTACATTTTAGATGCAGGGTTTCTATTTCACAGGGACGATGAGTAATACAGTATGATTAATTTTTCATCAGCGTGCATTTTTGAAAGTGCAGACTGATGGTTTAATGTATATAAACTGCCATATCTTCATTTTCTCTTTATCTTCATTCTTCATCTTCTTAACACAATAAGAAATACCAGGAGTTTCTAATTTAAAATTAAAAATGGGTGTCACCTGTCGGAGGTTAAGAACTTAGTAAGTTTGCTTGACTAAGACGTGTCTGTGTGAGTCTGTGTTAGGTGCTGATGGCACACATCCCTGGAAACATTTGGATATCTGAAATACATTAATCCCTTTGATACACCTATTTGTATACCTTTAAAGTGTTGAGCGTGGATCTCATTAGAATAAGTGACACCATCCAAATAGTGGTTAATTGTCTGCTATTCTTAGTGCATTCTCAGGGAAGGGTTATTCAGACAACTAGGCTTTAATATAAGCTTTTCACCAGGCTCCATAACAGACCTGTCAATTAGTAATGGCATTCAGTTCTTTCTCCTCTCCTGTCAATTTTTGGCTATAAAGGAAAGCTTCAATGTACTGTCAGCCTTTCTGTCTGCAGCTGAATTCCTTGAACATCCCTGAATCTCTAATACCAGTAACATTTCCTGTCATGGTTTTAATTTAAAGTACGTGTCAATAGCAATTCAGTGACTCCTGATGGATTGTTCTCGAGATAAATCTAGAGAGACTATGAAATCTCCATTGTTTTGGCAATTCTTTGGTTTTGAGGATGTCATCATAGTTGATGGTATGATTAAAAGAGCTGGTTTGTGATCCTGTGAGCCTCCTGAGATCAGTTCCACTTGTCACACACAAGAGTCAATCCACCTCTGGTGGAACTGAGCTTTGGACTGTGACTCTGGCAGCTGTATAACACGATGCTTTTTCAAATCATCACCCTTGGGTACAGGTTCCAGAATAATAATGGAGCTTCTTGTAGTTGCTGTTTATAAAAAAAAAACACCTGTAGTCTTTCAGTCTGAAACTCATGTCCAAAAACTTCACTGCCTTTTTATCAGCAATTTCCTCTGATTTAAATGATCAGAAGAACTCAATAGAACATTTGCACTAACTTCTCCAAAACACATGTGTTACATAATAAGCTTTTCATGTCCTCTGAAGGGGTGTATAGTTATTAGGGTGGTGAGGAGAGAGGATAAATAAGCCAATAAAAGGAATAAGGAAACATATTTCCCCTTAGAGGCTAAAGTTGGTCAGGTTCAAATTTGCAAGCAAATGTGCCAGGTTCTGTTCACCAAACCCCCCTGGAGCAGGAGTGTGGCTCTCTATTTTGTCATTCCAAAATAGACATTGGGAAGACTTGCCTGAATACAATGCACATGTCCTTTCAGGTATTCCATCTCTCTGTCATTTCAGTTGGAGTCTGGATGGCTGACTTTTGATTACTGTACAGGCCTGATGTGTGCTTGTAAGAACTACACCAATAGCCCTTATCCCCCACGTATTGATTGCCAGCCTCCTGTCTCATACATGCTGGTGGGATTCTTGAAGTCATGAGACAGCACAGAGCTCCTTCGCAGTGTTGTGAACTGCCACAATCATGACTAATAATGTGACCTGGTTATTATTCTGCCATAGCTCTCTGCTGCTGGAGAGTGCCTGGTGCCCCAGGCCGCGGGCAGTGGGTGATGACATCTGATATGATGCAGTGGGTGATGACATCTGATATGATGCAGTGGGCGATGACATCTGACATGATGCAGCGAGCGCAGACTGCAGAGCGCCCCAGCAAACGTGGAGGGTGATCTATGGGGAGGGACACCCGTGGCAGCCACACTGGAAGCTGCTCATCCATCTTGATGAGCATGTGCTGAGAGCGAGCCCAGGCAACAGCGAGAGCTGTGCCGAGAGTCACTGAGGACATTGCAGAAGAGAGTGATGTGGCCCTGGGCCTTTGTTTAGACGTCTCAGGGCTCCTCGTGCTAAGGGGAAAAGAACCCTTGTCAGGTTTGCAGCACAAAAATACAGCGTGTTACAGGTTAAAATACACTAAACATATCAGTTTTCTTACAATAGCTGAGACCACCTCCAAAGTTTCCAAGATGCAGATGGATCCCAAACCAAAGCAGAGACAGGTGTTTAGATGTCTGAGGAGTTGCATATTTTGCCTGGAATTTGCATGGTGTTGGAGATAATAGGAAGTCTTTTACTATTATCTAGGATCAGATGGCAATGGTCTCTTACCTCTCAGGTAGCCTGGAAGCCAGCATGTGTTCCTGTTCTCTCTCTCCCCACTCAGTCCCTTTTCTAGTGGAAAAGATTTTGGCATTCTGGCCTCCTCTAGGCATCCAAAATGCATGTTGGCATCCTCTAAGCATCCAAAATGCAAAAAGGCATCCTGGCATCCAAAATGCATTTTGGCATCCTTTAGGATGCTACAATTACCCAAGACTGTTGGGTTTCCCTCTGTTCATATCCACAAACTATTTGACCTCTTGACTTATTAAAAATGTCTCAATAGTCCTATGCGTTTAGTACTCTTAGAGGTACTCAGATGGAAGAACAGCAGAGCAGAGTATCAGTCACATTTCTGAATACTAAGGACCACATTTGATACCTACACTGCTAATTCACAGGTGCTCAGTAATTTTGAATATGTTGGTGAAGAGGAGGGCAGGTGATTGCCAGAGAAAATAACCAAAGGGCAGAGGATAGAAAGGTATAAGACAGTGAGATGGTGAGAGGTGCAGGCCCCCCAAAATAGCATTATTGTGAAGGTATTTCTGCCCGGCTGGGCCCTCACAGCTGGAAAATTGTTCATCTTGCTTTTGTGCCGTGACACAGCAGGGGTTTGTAATTGCAGAGCAGCCTTCCCTTCCACCTGCCTTTGCCTCCTGCACCTTTGGGCTGCCTTGGGCTGGGGTGGAATGGCTTTCCTTCCCAGGAGCTGCTGTGGGCTGTGTTTGGTGTGTGGGCTGCAGACTGTGCTGATGGCACAGGGGTGTTTCCACCACTGCTGTGGGATGGGGGAAATACCTGTGAGGGATTTTTGCTGATGTGGGAAGGAATTTTGCCACATACTTTCTTTTCCTATGGGAAGAGAGGTAAAATCAAAGCTGTTTCAAAGCGTTCCACTGTTTCTATCCCACTGAAATGTCAGGTGTTTTAAGCTCTGTTTTCAATAGCAAATCAAAACTGTGGAAGTTACTATTCTAATTGAATGAAAAATTCCGAGATCGCTTCATTGAAAGCATTATAAATTTTGTAGTTAATACCATAGGACTTGTAAAAGACACTAATCTTTGCAGTTAGTTGGAGCTAGAATAATTTAATGCCCTCATTTTTTCTGTGGACTCAGTGAGGGCACTTATCCCATGATGAATTAAGCTGTGGTTTCCTCTGTTGCCAACTGCAATAAAGATGAAGAGGCCATCATGTACTCTGAAGTAATCAGGACTGGAGTTTTTGTGGCCTTTTTTTCCCCAAAAGGAAAAAAAACAACCCAAAACTTCCCCTCAGCTTTCAAAGGCAGGTATTTGAATAATCTTAATATAGAAAAAAATGCCTTTTAAATGAATATCAAGTTTTATTTTGACTTATTTTATTACCCATTGCTAATGAGTTATTGGTGGTCAGTTCTTAGTGCAGCTTTCTCATACAGAAATGAAAGTACCTTAATTAAAAAAACTGTAGAGAAAGAACATCAACACACTGTACTAGTCAGAAAAAAAAGAACTATTCCTGTTTTGTATTCATATTCCATGCATTTTTGAAGGTAGAGTTTTACTGTTGTGCTGTTTTTACTTTATACAGGATGTTTTCCCATATCTGCAAACAACTGTGACTGAAAAGAATAGTGAGACATTTGCCCAGCACATCGAATGACATTAAATTTAGTGCTATGAAACACATTAAAAGGAATTTTAGTAAAATGATACCTTAATAAATGTGTGGTACACGTGTGTTACCTTCATAACTGTGTTAATTTTGGAAAGTTCTCCCAAGAGCCAAAATCCCTTCCCTACCTGAATTCAATTAGGCTGAACAGTGTGGTGAGATGACTAAGGAGGCCTTGTCGTGTATGTTGGTTTGGTGTTTTCAGACACAAAACTAAGGTAGCAATGCACTCGTGTAACTGGAGTCCTAAAATGCATACATCCAGAATTGCTCAATGCAGAGTGTACTACACTGCTCCTAGGAGGAAACTCCAGGGTTCAGAGAGGCATGAGAACTTGTGTTTTAAATTTGATTTTAAAGTAATGAGGGCTGGAAGAGCTATGTATAAGCAATAGCAAGAAAAATGTCATTTTTCTTTAGTATATCTTCTTTAATGCAATTAGATCTTTTTCTCATGCATACCCAAGCGCTTGTACAAGTTCTGTTTCTTCTGGGTTTTAGTCAGAACCATGACTAAGAACAGAGATGTGGCCCTTCAGTGCTGTTTGTTTCCCTCCGAGCAGCGTGAAGCAGCTCAGTTTATGGGGCTGCTCACACAGCTCTGCACTCTGAGACTTGCTAGCTCTGAGGGCTGATGCCTTGGAGGATTCACTCTGTCAGTGTGAGGGAAGGGGCAGTTGCATCGTGAGCTGTGTCACAGCTGGTCCTCACCCAGCACTGTGTCAGGGTTTGGTGGTCAGCTCTGTCCTCCTTTGGTCATTGCGGTGTTTATTGGCAGGGACAGGTCACGACTGGCTCAGTTGTTGCTCATTTTTACAGTGTTTAAGTTTTTTTTCTTACAATAAACCTCTGGCATAGATTCAATCTGTGGGTCTCCCAATGTGCTTCAACATTTGGCATCTTAGTTTAAAAATTGTATCACTTGGATATACGTGCTCTGAGGGTTGAAAATGTGCCTCATCTCCCTAATGACCAAGGGTTTTCAAAACTACTGCAGTCTGTTCATTGCAGATTTGCAGGATTTGCTCACCACACTCAGACTCTGGGCTGTACCAGTGGGTCTGATCTTACCCACAGCAGGGAAAGTGCAGAGTGGTCAGAGCCAGCCCAGAGGATGGCCACACAGATATCATCAGAGCAAATATGATCTCTCAGAGAAGACTGGCAGAACTGGGCTTGTTTAGACAGGAAAGAAACCCTGACAGGAGAGACGATACCAGTCTTAAAAGGAATAGAGGTCATGAGGAATAGGAAGGCAATAAATAGTTCCCCATGTCCCTTGCAGATGAGGACAGCGGGTAGGGCAGCCAGCAGGGTGGTTGCTGCTCAGGGAGGGAGCTTTAGGCTGGGCATCAGCAGAGAGAAGCGACTGGGAGCACTCTGGGGGCTGTGACAGGAGTGAAGCACTCGGCTGTGTCACCCGGGAATGCTGCAGCCTTTCTGTGCCACACACCGCGGAGTTTCGAGAGCAGATCCAGGAAACAGCTGTCAGAAATCATTTTGGTAGAGCTTATCCTGCCCTGCTCAGGGACATGGATTTTATGGCCACCTAAGATTTTGGCCTGTACTAGAAGACTTAATGAGTTTCACTTTTCTTTTTGGTTTTCATAGAAAAACTACCTTTCCTTAGATGAACACTACTATCAAATTTACTTTTTTTCATGGAATACGTGAGTATAGGGATGTGTAGATCTGCTCCAAAGGTATTCCTGAATTATTGCTAAGTCATTGTAAATTATTATCCAAGCTATTAACTGTTTTCCTCTCTCTGCTCTCCATTTTAAAAACCCTATCCTACTCCTCCTTTTCAGTTTTGCCTCTGAGAAATGGGAAACAAGGAGGAAAATGGTAAACATCAACCCTTTGTTTCTCTGTCAACTGCAATTGCTATGCAAAATAGCGTCTTGATTGCTTTGTACAGATAAGAGTCAAGAAATAAATTAGACTTTTAATTCCAATTCAAGTAAAACATTTCAGTTAGACACAGCTCTACCATTTAGCAAATGTGTCATCCCAGTCTTATTTTTTAATCAATAACCAATATCCAGCCAGTGATGAGAACCAGCTCAGTTCTGTTAAATCTGTACGTTTATTCCTGATGTTTCTTCTTTGGAGGTGAATTCTGGAAGTTTTCTTCAATGCAGGGCAGAGACTTTATAAGTAATTTTAACAACTCTACATTCCAGATATACCTTCCACTCATGTTTGAAAGAGACATTGAGTATTACACTTCTCTTAAGTAAGTCTTGGTATATGGTCTAATTATGCCTTCTATGTAGTAATAATAAAGACATACGTTTTGTGTACCTGCCTATCAAGAGTGGCATTAATAACCATTCCATCTTAATGAAAAGAAAAAGATGCTGTTTGCTAGGTTGTTTTGGAGCATAAGATCCTAATTATCATGATATATTCCATATGGAATGTGGGGTTCTGGTGGCACATTTTGATTTGGAGATCCAGAAACCGGTTCTTGAAAGGGCAGCAGGGGACTTCTTCCATGATTGCTTTATGAAATATTGCTCAAAAACCTGACTCTCAATATATGTGTGCACACATGTACAAAGCAGACAAAATTTTGTGCCTTAAAAAGCACTCTGGCCTTACATACCAAATTCATTCTTTTTACATTTGAGTTCCTCTCTTCCTTCTTTTCACAGCTTTAATGAAAAGGGAAACTAATGCAAAATGTTTGCAGTGCTGATTATAGGGCAGTGAGCAGCACCAGCCCTGAGCACATGCACATGTGGATCAGCTCAGATGGAT
Source organism: Dendrocincla fuliginosa (assembly GCA_035047845.1). Classification (NCBI taxonomy): domain Eukaryota; kingdom Metazoa; phylum Chordata; class Aves; order Passeriformes; family Dendrocolaptidae; genus Dendrocincla; species Dendrocincla fuliginosa. Next base: position 5,869,255 of record JAWWMO010000030.1, on the reverse strand, counting down.
CTTTGATTGCCCACGTGCCTTTGGACAGGTTGTGATTTGTGATATCAGGGAGGGCTAGAAATAATTTTCAATACATTACATTACAGTGCACTTCAAATCTGCTGGGAACAAACAAGTGTTCTGCGAGCCTGTTGCTATCCCTGTTATTATGGAAAGCTTTAGGAGGTTTCCTTTTATCCGTACCAGTTGTGTGGTTTAATTTAAAAGCAACACCAAGCATCTAACTTTCTCCCTTCATGTTAAAAAGGTACTTTTTAAAAATGGAGACAATTCAGTCACTGGCTGGAGATACAAACATAGTATAAATAAGCCTTGTCATTGCATGTCTGATGATTTCTGATTTAAATAGTTTTTCATTAAATATGAAATGTCCAAATTACCAAATCATTGTTAGCTGCATTATAAACCATTTCACAGCACTTCTCCAGCATCTTATCTCCTAGCTGCAGGATGTTTGTGGATAATGCTGCCGTCGTGTTAGACAAGCAGACAATAATTTGATTGTTCTGTTTGCTGTTTTGTGCAGAGCGGTGCTTTAAAACTCAAATGCTTTCATGTTTTGTGCTGTGACAAAGTCCATTGCTAGTATTTGTTGGTACGTTGGAAAGCTTCAATGTTATTGCTGTAGATCTTTTCTCCTTTAAAGTTTTCCCCTGCAATCAGTTTGATGTATGAACATTGTGGAGGCCTTGTAGTCACACACCTGCTGGATCCAGAGTGGGGAGCCTTGTGCTGCCTGAACCTGCTCCTGGAGCGCTCCCCACGATGGCACCAGATGCAGAACGAACACTGTAGATGGTTTCCAGTAGGAGAAAGGAGGCAGAAATCAATCACAGGTTGTTAGTCCTGTTGTCATTGTAGGTTCTGATGGGCATGATTTTTGTAAGACAAGATACTTATATTCTTAACGCCCTTTGAGGTGACAAAGTATGTTGAAGTATTTCTATATAGTTTCAGTGTCAGCATAAAGGCATTTGAATAAACATTGAGTGTTGCAGTTCTGGTCTCAGCTGATGTAAAAAACAGTCCCCCAAAACACATTTTCAGTCAGTGGCTCAAAAGATAATGAGTTTGTTTACAATTTAAGTGGAACCAATGCTTTTTTAATTGCTAAATGTGGCACAGTGTCATAATAAAATAAACAAGTTTGTGATCTCAGTTCAGAGGATACTTGAAACTATGAAACTATTTTCTGATGCTTATGATCCTCAGTGCTTATGTTCATAGTGGGCTACAGCTTTGTCAGGGTATGTCAGACCCTCTCTGAGTTTTTGCTGGTTCTGTTAGAGAGCCTGGTTCGATTCCATCAAAGCCCAGAGTAGTTGCCAGCTGATTTTGGTGAGTGAATTCTCTGCAGGTGTTGTTCATCAAAGAAAACAGGATCCTGCTGGAAGACAGATGAGTGGAGTATATTTTAATTTGCTATTTCAGTGCCTTTTATGTTGCTGGTGCAAAACGTATTTTAGGGGTTTATTGATACCCAGATTGTGACAGTCTTATTGTGCCTGTGGAGGTGTGTGTGTGCTCGAGTCCCCCCCAGCCCCAACCCAGAGGCAATGCATGCAGCATCTGCCTTGGAATCCCTCCCAGAAGGGGACCTGCTGGGCAGGGGGACGAAGGGCCTGAGCTGGGCAGGGAGGCAGGTCGAGGTGATGGTGCCTTGTCTGCCCCCTGTTTGGGGCACGGCAGGGCCCTCGGTGCCACCCCATTGCCTCGGCTGCATATGCCCTGCTGGCCACAGACAGGGAGCTGCCCCATCTGGAGTCCTGCGTATTTGGGTTAGAGAATTCAACTGGCATTCATTTACAGAAATGAGGAAGGGTTGCCATCTACAATTATTAATTAGCATGCACATCTGCCGAGAAGGTGTTTCCATAAGCCTGTCTGAAGTACTTTATTGTTGTTGGTTTTTGCATTTGAGGGGGATCAATGCTAATTTTCAGTGTATACCAGCAATCATAGATGACTTGCAGTTAAAAAGCCATCAGCTCTGTCACATTTTTCAGTGAACAGAATCCCTTTCCAGATGGCCCTTCATTTGGATAATGGACAGCCTAAGGGGATAAAAATGTCACCTGTTGTAGCGAGTCAACAATATTAATAAAACCAGAAGAATAGACCATTCATAAAATGGGAAACAGCCCCGAAATTAGTTGTGAATTATATAGTGATTGGGTTTTGGTAGGAATCTTGCTTTAAGAATTCACAGACATCCTCAAATCTGGGTATAAGTGCCTTTGCACTAACTGTTACCTTGCTGTTAAACCTGTTAAATGATCTAATTTTTCTTAGTGGGTTTTCTGAAGAAAGAGAAAATATGTGAGTTATTCTGATTGCAAAAAAATCATGATTACAGGCAGGTAAATATAAGATTTCTTGGTTTGTCTCTTCCACCAAATAATTTTGAAAGGGTTTAACAGAACATTGAGATTGATCCAAAATACTGGGATTTATTGGCCTATTTTCTTTTAACAATTCCTTTCTAAAAAATTACAAATTATCAAGTGATATAGCAAATATTTACATTAAAATTGACACTTAGATTTGAGAAAAAAATAAGAACAGCCAAAATTTTAAAGTCTCTTATATATAAAAAAAGTATTTTTAAAGAAAATTTCGTGGTTCACCCTCCCAATCTAGCAAAATCTAATGAATTTCTGAAGCATCCTATGCCTTTTTGCCAAACAGTTATTTTATCTGAACAATTTTGTCCAGCAGTTTTGGTAATCACGGCTGTCTTGTATTAATAATTATAGCTGGGAATGCTCAAAACATATATTTCAGAGTTTTCTGATAATTAGAGCTAAGTAAAATAGCTGAAAGCCCAGGGCAGGAACAGATCTCTGTGCAGCCAGCCCAGAAGGAGGTTTCTCCTGCAGCCTGCTCTGAGAATCCCTGAGTTTCTGCCTCACATGATGCACTGGGGGATTTCTGAGTTCTCTGTCCACTTTCAGCACATTTTGCATTAAATACCCATTATTTTTCTCTCACACTCTCTTAATTATGCTTCCCATGAAAGCAGGAGTTAGTTTATTCATCATCCATCTCTTCTTCAGCACCTGAAGGCGCTCACTGCCAAGCTGGTGATGTACACACAGGAAAATAATTAAGTGACTGTCTTGGCAACTCTCACCTTGAAGGAACACACCGGAGCAAATGGAAGGAACTGTGTCCTCTTTTTATTTTTATGTATTTATAGTCTCACAGATATTTGGATGATGATTCCCCGTCTTCCCACGCACAGAGCTCAGATTACTCTGCTGCAGGAGGCTTGTTTTTTCCCATCTTTGCAGCAATTCATTCAGATCAGACATAACACTGTGGACTAAGGTACCTGACCAGATTGCCCAGCAGGAGGAAACTCCCTACTTCTCTTTAATAGTAGCACTGATTTCCACTGTATATCCTTTATATCCTTCTGGAGGGAAAAAACCAGATGTCAGTGACATGATCTTCACAGAACTCCCAGCCAAGAAATAGATCTTGGGTGCATAACAGATACCATAGAATTTCCAACTGCAAGCACAGAAATGTTAGTATTTTTGAAAATAAAAATTCTTTCTCCTGCTGTGCAAAGGGTTTTTACTAATTACCAGTGGCTTTCAAGGGATTCATGCTGGGTATTCAGCCCCATCCCTCTAAAGGAGGCAAAATTGATACTGTAAGTATAATATTTACTTTTGTAAAATCATACCAGAGTTTTCCGAAAATGCATAGAAGGCAAAGTGATGAAACCCATGGAGTCACACTGAGTTTTCCTAAAGTAAATGAATTAATGTGGTGCATGAATCAGTAACAGTGCCTACAGCTGCCAACAGCTGCATCTCTAATAAGTTATATGGTTTTTTTTAAGCTAAAACATGTTAATTGAAAGTCTTCTTCACAGGTGAACAAATGCTGAACATGTTGCATAGAGACAACCCTCCAACCATCTGGAGAAGGAAGTGTTTTCCCTTGGTATTTAATGACCCCTGGTTAATGCAAAAACACTTTATGGGCCTAACTGCGAGCAGTAATTAGCTTTTTGTAGGTAGGAGGTAGATTGAGTTAATGGCAACTCTGATGGCAATGCAAAAAACAGAGTGAAATCCTCAGAGTGGAAATCATCTGAAGGAATGTTCTTAGGAAAGAAGAAAGGAAAACCTGTGAGTTCCTGATTAAGTCAGAGCATATTTTGGAGTCATGCTCAAGAATAATTGTGTTACAGCTTTTTTTAATGGCTACATATTGATTGGAACCTATCAGGGGCCCACGTTTGATTTTCCTGACTATTTTTCCATTTATTGTTCAAATTTAGTGTAGAGCAGGCAGTCTATTTTCATGGTGAGTTTGAAATTCCCAGTTTCTATCAGCTTTGCAATCCGAGTAGAAGATCTTAGTGAAACTAAACATTGCCATCACAACGAGCTGGTCATGCCAGTCCCTCCTTCCCTCCCTCGGGGGTGTTTGTGTCCCAGAGGCTCTGCAGCTGGAGACCTCAGGGTCCTTCTTGCCATTGCTTTTCCTTTCATTCTTCCTCTGAAGTTCTGGCCTCCAGTCATGGGTATTTGATCATGAGAGGGTCAAAAGGAAATCATGATTGTCATCTTTTCTTAATCTCGAGCTTCTCAGTGGGCAGAACACTCCGTGTGTGATAACAAAAGAACGCTTCGATTATTTCCTAAAATAATTATTCACTTCTTGTGTGAATGGGATCCAAACCTGCCTGTGTGGTACTGGAAAGGTGGTGAGAAACAGGTGCCTTTTGTTTCTGAAATAAGAATGGAAGAAATTTATTTATGTTGGAAAACGAGAGAATGGAATTCTAATTACTATCCATAGAAGAAATAAATAGAATCTTCAGCTCTAAAATTATAAGGGATTTAGAAGGAACATAGATATAGAAAATTGCAAGAAAATTACATAGAATGAGATGTCCAGGGAATCTCCTGGTAATAATTAAGTAAATTGTACTTAATGGGGTAATGTTTCTGTCAGACCTGCTTTTACTTTTTATTTACATAACAGAGTGTGTTTGTCAAAGAGAAAATGCTTTGATATTTTGCTTAAATATTAAGTTCTGTCTCCATCAGCTCTTACATTCAGTGCTTTGGCTTTTCCTGTTATTCTGAGTATCTTCCTCATCTGTGTATGATATTAAAAAAATCCCTTGCAGAGTATTACAAGGCTATTTCTCCACTTTGAAGTGTATTTTGACTCCAAGATCAGAGTACCATGAAAATAAATAAATTCAATACACCATCTATATAAGAACATGACAGATTGATTTGAGGTCTCATTATGTGAGCGCCAAAGTCCTCCTTGTCCTCTCCAAGGTAGGGTTTCAGGTCATACGTGTTCACAAAGCCAATCTTACTCACAAAGAGGCTCTTTTAACACTTACTGCCCAATAGTTAGCAAGATTTTACTGTTGGGCCAGCAGTGAGATCAAATGGAATATCTGGATAGGAACACTGAGTTGGAAGTTGCTGAGCACTCCTGCAGCCTTTCCCTGAGCTCAGGTGTGTGTTTGCTGCCCAGATGGTGCAGCAGCACCAGCCCCCCGTGCTGGCACAGCCCTGAGACACGTGGAGAGCTCCACGGGTGCGAGGGAAATGAAAGCCTGAGCTGCACCTCTCCCGGTGTCTTAAGGATTCATTCTGCTCTTTATTGATCCACTGATGCCTCCTGGAAAACTTCAAAAAAATATCTCTGGGAGAATATAATTTGACATCTGTGTTGTACTGGATGGGGGCTGGGTTTACTCTAATCATTTTTCATTAATATTGACATTTCTTTGCATTTATGTGGGATTTTTTATCCTGAAGAGTTCATCAGACATTGGGTCTGATTCCATCAGATATCACAGTCGTGCTTTGAGAGGTCAAGGGCTTCCACAATTTATCTCTGCTCTTACAGAGCTGTGGCTCAAGTGCTTGATTTTGGAAAGCCTTGTACAGTCTTCAAATCAAATTCTGGGGAGGTGCTTTTTGTTTGGTTTTTTAAATTGTTTGTATTTATTTAGAAGGTTCATATATATATATCTACTATGTCTGCATGAAAGTTATAGGTAAATGTTAATTTTTGGGCCTGCAGTATATTGCAGCCAGGCTAACACAGACCCAGTGCATGACTGTGATTACTGGGCTAAGCTTTGCCCTTGTCCAAAGCAGCAATTCATAAAGGCTATCTGAGCTTTTCTTGCAGGATAAAATGGACCTCGGGACCTCCTCATGCATCTGCCCAACCTTACTGGGACTGTTTTAGGACTGTCTGGCCAGGGCTGTTATTTCCTTTGTGTTTCTAAAAGCACCTCTGCACATTCATAGTGAGGGACCCTCAGCTTACCAAGAATTCAAAGTTTAATGGGCAATGAAAAGAAAAATAAGTTACTTTCTCTGCCATACAAGGAAGGAACTGAATTGTAGAAAAACAGGGTATTTGTCCAAATTATATACAAAGAACCTATAGCCGGTCTAAGTGACTCCTTACCTGCAAAGTGCAGTGCCTTAGGTCAGTTCTTCTCTGCTCCTGTTGATGAGTATTTATGAATACACAAATATTCATCCTGTCCTGTCCACCTGCTGACATGAAAGTCTGGTACCAAACAACTGTGAAGGTAAGGCAACCAAAGCTGAGGTTAACAACAGGCCATCTCCAAGTCAGGACATCCCAGCACCTCTTGTGCATTCAAAATCTGTGTGTTCACTCTGTTTCTATTACGAAATGAAACACCTCATTGCAGCAGGTTATCTGAGGTGATGTCAAATCACACACCAGAAATTGAAAATGAAAGTTCTGCAAGAGCCAGGTGTCGGAAATAGTAAAATGTTTATCACTCTCATGGGCTGGTGCTCAGCCAGCAGTTACAGAAGTCTAAATTATACTTATTGCACATTATGGGTTCAGTAGTGTTTTGCTAGAAGGGAGAGAGGGATTTCACAAGATTCCAGGGAAGAGGTGATGCTGCAGGATCTCCTCCCTAATGTCCTCTGATACCACATCCCTCTGCAATGTGCTGCACCCCCTGGGTGCTTAGCAGGGCACTGGTCGAGGTGCCAGGGCAGCGGGGCAGCAGGTACAGTGGCAAAGGTAAAAACAGAGCCGAAGGCGCTGAGTGAAATCCAGGGACTTTGTAGCAGGGAAAGCAGCACCCCTGGGCAGTGCTGGCCTCGGTCTGAGCTGTGCACAGGCTTTCCAATCACTGCTGATTGAAGGGCACTGCTCTGCAGAGCCTGCAAGAAGCTGAATGGGTAGGAAATGCTTTGTTGTGTATCACCTGCTCTCTCCTCTCTCCTGGACTGAAGAATTTAAAATGTGCCTGCTCTCCTACGAAATAAGACCAGGCATAAAGGAACTTCACAGTGTAAGAGTAAAAGACCAAAATCCTAGAGCAGTAATTTTCAGACAGTGAGGAATGAAATACTCTTTAGCTTAACTCATTTGGTTTTGGGTTTATCAGTTTAAAATCAGAAAGGATTATACATTAAGCATTATCCACACGGTTTTGTAGCAGTTTGAATTTGGATTACATTTGATCACATGTCACTTCTGTGTCATACAAGAGAGTGGGTTTTATCTCAGAAGAAAGGAAAGGTCCAAATCTGTGCCCAGTATCTTTGCCAGCAGTTCCATGACTGACAGATGATGGGGATGGTGGTGCTCTCACCACTCATCTTATCAAGTCCTTCTCCAGTGAAGGGAACTCTCAGCTCTCCCTGCATCAGCTCCACAGGACCTTTAGATTCTTAGGCAGATCCAAAAGCAAAACTCTTGGCATGTGGTGCCTGAAAGAGCTACAAAGCAACCACAAGAGGTCCAGGCAACTGGGGGTCAGAATTGCTACCTCTCTCTGAAGCTGAGCCAGTCTACCCTTGAGTTAAAGGAAGAAGGTCAATTTGCTGCTGAAAGAGCAGCAAGTACATGGAATCCTCAAAATGACACACCCAGAGTGGCAGTGAGCTCCTCCACCCTTCATGTTCCCCGAGACCATCTCCAGCCCATCACAAAGCAAACAGTTGGAAGGAGAATGTGGTGAAATCCACTGTGCACCTTTGGAATGGTGCTTCACACAGGCAGGGGTGAAAATGAAATGGCAATTTGTGCGTGAGCTCAGAATTATGTACAATGCTTATTTTTATCCCAAGCTATCAAAGATGTTTTTCATATCTGAACTCTTTTTCCCTTTTATTCAAATTGGCTTTAGCAGAACAAAATGATTATGAGGCCCATTAATCTTAATTTTTCACACTGCGATTCATTTTGCAGAACTGGAAGCTACAGAAAGGGAATCATCCTCCTCTTTCTCTGTCACTAGGATATCTAAATGTAATGCAGATTGAAAATTAAATGCAAGAGACAAGATAGCAGTTCTAATAACCTGGTAATTTCTAAATAAATAGACTTAGATTGATGGAAGAGAAAAAAAATCTGTTTTCCCAATAACACATGATAGGAGTACTTGTATAAAAAGTCTTAGGATTTTCTAAAGCTTTAAATTTATTCCTCCAGTGTATTTAAATGTATGTGAAGTAGAATTGATACTCTACTATCTTATATCTTCTTCAGCCACTCACAGGAATTTGTGGCACATTTAGATGGCAGTATTTCAAACCTTCTGTGTGTAGTTTTATCCAAAGGGGAAAATAATTGAGAACTTGACTTAGTATATTAAATAAATATTCACTTTTCTTAATGTTATATGTAACCTCCATGAAGTGCACACTCCCATCCTGCAATGTAACATCAACTGCTGTGATATTTTAAGACTTTTTGGATTATGTTTTACTTGGTTGATATCAATTATTATCTAAGAAAATAACAAGAGAATGTTATTTCCACTAACATTTTTATCAGAGGAGAAAAGGAGTGATTTTCCAGTACTGAAAGGTTTATGTTTTGCAGTGGGTGTGCAATAATAGGATAGAATTCAGAAAATTATTGGTTCAGAGTTAACCTGTATACCTTCCTGAAACTGAATGAGTATTATTTTGTATCTTTTAACTTGCTTTTATAATGTGATGTTTCAGTATCCCTAAAAAAATAAATACAAAACCTCTTGACTTTTCTTGCTTTCACATAAATTCTGATCAAGTGATCCAAACCCATCCATTTCACCTGACATTGGAGGAAAACTGGTCCAAGGCACATTGAAATTTGGCATTTTCACAGTTCAGTTCAGCAAGCTTGTTACAAAAAATTCAGGGTATTCAGGTAATTTTTGAAAGTGTTATTTTTAGGTAAACTTTGGGGGATGGACTATGAGCTTCTCCCACACATTTATAATCTGTTAGTAATTACCATGAATATTTGATAGGAACTCTGTAGCTTTTGCTTTGATTAGGCAAGCATTAACATACTTAACTCATGTGAGTGGCTGTGAGACCTCTGGATGTGTCAGAGCTTTTCAAATTGACTCTGCCCCTGGATGACGGCAAAGGTGGATTGGAATCGTGTTTGAGTGCTTCTGGTCCTTACTTTCAGAGAGATCCCAGAGGAAGGTGCTGGCTAATTGCTCATTCACTCTGAGAGCTCTCTCTTCATTATAAAATAAATAAATGAATAAAAATGATAGAGGAAATTGCACCATTTGCAAAGTAGACCAGACATTACTTCATAATTGTTCAGCAGAGAAGAGGGGGAACCAAATCCTGTGCTCTAAACCATGCAAGGACAAGAGAAGAAATTAAGCAAACCTCTGTATCTGTGCTGCAGACAACTGTGTGTGCTTCATCTACCTGCTAGGGAAGGAACTCTGCCTTGTAGAGCCATTCCATGGATCAACATTAGACTGCAAGAAAGCAAAAAAGCTGGGACAGAATGGGCCATAAGAGGTTTTTGTATAAGTCAGTTCTATCATGACAGAGACTCGAGGAATGTATAAAAGCCAGCTAAGATGGACACACACCTAAGTATAGGGGTAATTTTATCCTCCCATTTTTGGGGCTTGATTTCCTTAGCCCAGCCCAGCCCAGCAGGATGGCATAGCAGCTCCCCTTGTGCCATGGCGTGCAGGGGGCCCTGTGGCCACTGAATGTGGAATGGCAGGTGGCAGGAGCAGCAGAGCACAGGGCTGGGCCAGAGCTGCTGCAGCACTTGGGGTGTAGGGCAGGGAAAGCACGGGGCTCTGCTCGGGTTCCCTGGAAGGTTCCCTGTAAGCCTTGGCAGGTGCCTGCTTGGGCAGCAGGTGAGCCAGGCTGGCTCGGGGCTCTGCTCTCACACCAGTCAGGACAAGTTTCGGAAGAGAGGGGATAACTTATAATTTGCTGCCTTCCTAAAGAAGAGGAGATGTGAGAGAGAAGAGCAATTGTCTGCGGGGCTGCCTGAGGAGCAGACAGCAGCACTCTACAGGTGGGCGGCCGTGTAGAGAGAACGTCGTGTTGGCAGCGCTGCCTGCCAGCAGAAACACGGGGATTGCACCGAGGGCTGTGGAGTGGACAAGGCTGGATGGGAACAGCTGAAAAGCCAGCTAGGTAAGCCCACTCAGGGCTGCAGCCTGCTGTGAGGGCCAGCACTCAGACACTTTGCTTCACTATTCCTTTGGAGTGCAACAACAGAGTGGAATTCAATCTGAGGCTGCTTTGTTTCAGGTGCCTGAGCGTGCTGGTGTTTAAAAATTTTCTTTCTCTTCTTTCCTATGGTAACATTAACTATTACCAGACTCTGTTTGAAATTTTGTGATTATCATAAGAAACAATAATAAATATTTCTGTTGTGCTATTGCTAGTAATATTTACTAATGCATATTTGAAAATACAGTATCTTGCATATGATTGTAGTAGTCTGTGAGGAGCATATTCTTTAAAAAATAAGATGTTTTGATTCACCAGAAAGATCTTAAAAATACAACAATAACAAAGTATTGCACAAACATGAAAAATAGTGGTGGTATATTTATGTGTCCATATAGCAAACTTTTTGGAATATGTCAGTCCTCATTTATTTCATCTTGAAATGCCCCAAACATTATTACCTGTATTACATCCAGTCTTGCAACAATCCTAAAACATTATTATTGCCCAATGATGTGAGGTCAAGTGCTTATAAATAAAGCCTCTTAAGCACAGTGCAAAGAAAGCCACATCCTACGAGTTGTTTCTGATGGAGTACAGGACATTAAAATGCTGCTAGATGATATCCCAGCTTGGGTTTAAAGAATTAATGAAGAACAAATGTTCTAAGTGACATGTAAGCATGAAATTCTCTCTGTGGGTTGACCTTCATTCTTCCACAGTTAGTTAATGAGGATTCTCTTTGTTATCTTTCTTGCTGAAGAACCTCAGGGCCTTGTATCATTATTGAATGAACACAATGTCACCTCAGCTGGCAGAAATGTTTTGTCTTTTGTCAGGAAAAGAAGTTTCCTCATGTCAGCTGGTGAAAGCACAACACGGCAACAAGCAATTGAGACCAGACATTTCAATTCAGCCAACCTAGCCCAGTGGAGATGTTTAACCTGCTGTAGTTGTTTTGATCAAAATATTCCAGGCTTCATTATTCTGTGACTCTTGCATCTACTCCTCAAGTTTGTGACGCATTGTTATAAATTAATGATAAACAAAAGCATTTTATCTGGAGAACTGCTCTCAATATTCCCCTTTTAGCAGTTAATTACCATTTGTTGCAGTACAGTACGAATTTTTTGAAACGAAAGCTTAAGGAACAGCTGCTTTTTATCGGACTCAAAATGACAAGTGTATTGTTAACTATCAGTGGATCTTGAGAGGTGGGGATCACATCTGCTCAGGAAACGAGCTGGAACTCGAGCTCTGCTGTGAGCTGTAGCAGATTATGCGGAGCTATAGAAGGGGTAGAATGATAATTGCAAGCTTCATCCAGCATGAGTGTTATTATTTTGACACCCGTGGTCATTATACACAGCAGCACAGCCCCTCCTGACCACCCCCTCTCTCCCCCCCCCCAAAAAAAATGAAAAAAGAAAGAATTGCTCTTCTATCTATACTTAAAAGTGGCACAGGGGGAAAGTGCACATGAGAGGGGAGAGAAGGCACTCATTGAAAAGTGTGTAAGAAAAAGTTGTTAATAATTCACCCCAGTGTATTATATACAAGATACAGAGCTTCTCATGGCCACAGAGAAGATCTCTGTTGAAGGCAGGACAAGGTATGCAGGTAGCAATTGGTAACACAGTTTTACAAATAAAAAGGCAAATAACTTTTTACCATTCTTTTTGGCCAGGAAGAAAAAGACCTGACACTGAGGAGTGCTTCCCTCAGTTTCCTCAGCATTTCTATTTCTTTTTTAATCTCCTCTACCAAAACCCCCACCAAGCCAAACACTGAAAAGCCACAGTACCCTCAGAGCCCCATCCAACCTGGCCTCAAACACTTCCAGGGGTGGGTCATCCACAACTTTTCTGTTCAAGCTCAAGTGCCTCAGCACCCTCACATGAAAGACTTTCTTCCCAATATCTAATGAAACCCACCCTCTCTGTGGGAAGCCGT
>JAWWMO010000030.1:5845669-5856712 GCA_035047845.1 Dendrocincla fuliginosa | reverse complement strand
CAAAAACGTGTTCAGTTTTAATAAATCACACCATGGTCAGACTGCTCTCCATCAAAGCTTTCTATGAGACCCACCCTAGAAAAGAAAAAAAAATCAATAACCAGGCTTTCTTTTTCCCTTGGAAAGTGAGAGGCACAGGCAGAAATTTTTATTCCCATTAATATTTGTCTATTTTTCCACTCAGAGATGTCTTCTCTCACTCTTGGATTTTTTTTCCTTTTTGCCTTTTTTTCTTTTAGAAGTGTGGGGGAGATAGGATATTATAAAATAAATTGCTTGTGATAAAACAGATAGGAAAAAAATGTGGTTGGAAATTTCAAATCACTCCAGTCAGCTGAACCTTTGTGTGAGATAACAGTGATTATTTTATTTAAATAGGTTTGCCTACTTTAGTACTGTGAAGAGCAATACTCTGTTATAGTCTGTGTCATACGGTAGTGAGCAACAGCAAATGAGACCTGAAATGATACGATCTATTCAGAGGTTTTGTTATGTTGCACTTTGCCTTTTAGTCACTTTCCCTTTTTTTTAAAAAAAAGGGTATTAATACATATTATCATCAATCCCATTTGTTATTAATATATAATGGGAAAGGATGGCATTTGTGAGGTTTGTTATCCCAATATGCAGCTCATCTTCAATCTCGTAAACTGCATTTTTGAGGCGACAGGCACATATGTTTTGTTAAAGTCATTAAAATAATGCTGTATTAAATACTTATCTAAAGTAAGACAAGTACAACTGTGTTACCTTCTGGTTATTAGGATACATATGTCTAATATACATTAATTTTGGAGTCCCTAAGGGGAGAGCCTTGTTATTAATACAGCAAAGAACAGCTGACTGAGCATATGGTTTATTAAGACATGCTTATATTAATTATATGTGGGTACTGTTCAAAAGGGTCACTGGTCTATAGCAGGGAGCCCCTCTGTGATCACTGCTTTGAACCTCAGGGCTCAGTAGGATTACTCTTGATCCAATCTATTTGTCTCTGGCTGGAAAAATCATTACGTTTGTGTCTGTGTTGAAAACTAATGAAACACTGCAGAACTTAAGACCATGAAAACTCAGGCAATTGATGAATACGCAAAACTGAAGGAAATTTTGCAGGCATGATGAAATTGCATGTGGGACAATCTAGAGCTCACGTATTTCTGTAGTGCCTTATGCAGCAATCTGATCCATAATGCAGCCTTACACAATGTGCATAATAAAGCAGAATAATCTAGTAGTTGCATGTCAGAATTAAAAATCAGTTACAATCCTGTGTGTGTGGTTTCCATCCCTGTGCTGCTTAACTGATCTGCTTTTTGAATATTGCAATTCCTGCTGTGTTACCTAAAACCGGTGCAAATTGATGATGATCTGTGATTCTCAAGGCTGTTTTTCATTCCAGGAGATGACACATTCCACACTGTCCCCTGCAGTGCTCCGTTACATCTTCTACTGGAGTGCCAGGCAGAAGATTGTATGAGCCTGAAAATAAGGGTAACGTGGATTTAATCTCGGAGAAGACGACCCAGCGTGGAACAAGCTGAGGACCGTTCACTTTTTTGTTTCTTCCTCTGGCTTTAAAGCTCCTCGGATCCCAGAAAAGGTGCAGCTCGTGCCCAACACCTGGAATCCCCCGTGCTGTGTGTGCTTTGTTTGACCTATGAGGAGCTGTGGACCAGCTGTGGCACAGCTGGAGCAGGGTGGGCTGTGCTTGGCTCTGGCTGTCCCTTGGCTCCCGAGCAGGAGCCTGGCTTGCTGCACAGAACACAACTGCAGGGAAAAAATGCCCTGCAAGGAAAGACTGGGTCATTAATGTGTCTCCTTGTGCTGTGGATACAAAAGGAATGCCGTGTTGGATCCATTCCTGCATTAGCAGAAGCTGAAAACTCAAACATAATGAGGCGGGCCCCTGAACTGTGAAAATACACCAACACAGTAAGAACAACCTTTTTGTAGTATTTTCTACGCAGTGCATTTTCTTTACATTTTTTGCAAACCCGGTTTCAGTATTACCTCGAGAACATTAGGGCAGGATCTATTCATAAGGTACATCTGTCCTGCAATCAGTCTTGGGGTGTCAGGGCATTCATAGAAACTCAGCTGAGAGATGTGAAAGAGCAAAAGTTGCTCTGAGTGTATAAAAGTAAAACCAGTGTAAATGCCTCTGTAGTTCTGAGTCTCTCACTAGCCATCTTAAAATTGTCCTGGGATGTTGAGCAGCCCGTGTGGGAGGGGGCCAGGAAGGCAGTGTGTCCCCACGGTTCCCTGTGGAGGACAAGGGGGCTCCTCCTGACTGGGGCTGCCATTCCTGCCACTTGCCCGAGCCTCGGTTGCCCCAGCTGTGGACAGAGAGAGCACCCATAGAGCATTGTGGAGACAATATAAGAGCTATAGGTCTTGATTTAGAGCATTTCAGGTACTCCAAGAAACCTGGGGGACTTTACGACTCTAGGATCACTTCTTAGGAAAATATTCCAGAAATCTAAACCCTAAAGCAGCCTGGTAACGAAATGCAGTTCTGATTTATGAACACACGCTTGCTCTCAAAAGTCCCGAAGCTCAACTATGAAGTTACACATGGATAAGAAGTTTGCAGCAAGGTTTTGCTGTAGTGCCCCAGAGACCCAAGGCCAAAGGGCAGCAGCTCTGCCTTGGCGTGGGGACCAAACAAGGCGCAGGTGTGTGAGGGGAGGTGCCAGCCCAGCAGGACCAGCAGGTGTGCCTCGTTCAGCTGAGGGGCTCTTGCCACAGCCAGCTGGGCAGAGGGGCAATAAAGGTGTGATTGGCCCCAGCTGAGGAGGATTAGCGGGGCTCAGGTTGCCATCGCCCCCCTGAGAAGGTGAGGGCAGAAGAGGCATGGCCGTCTGGGGTCTGCCCTTGCCCCGTGAGCCCCTTCTCTCTGGGGTCTGGTGCCTGCAGAAGGGGCTCCTCGAGCCCCCAGCTTGGGTTTGCCAGAACCTTCTGCCACTGGTGAGTTGGGAGGTGTTTGGGGAGGAATAGCCTGGGACAATGTGGGAGTGCTGGAGCAGCTTCTGGGAAAAGGCTTCCTGAGCTCCTCCCTGGCACAAAAAACATGCAAAGATGGCACCTGGGTGGTCTTATTTGATTTATTTGTATTTGGCTTGGTTTAAAAGGTACCCTCAGTATGTGAGTTGGCATTTTCTTGTGCAGTTTTGGTTTTTTTTTGGTTTTTACTAAACTGGTGTGAGGTGTGTGGAGGAGCTCCCCGCAGTCTGAGAGCTGTGGGCAGGGGGTCTCTGCCCCTGCCAGCCTGAGGGGTGGGCAGGCTGGGGACACGGCGAGTCACAGCAGCCTTTGGCTGCAGGCCTGGCTAACCAGGAGAGTTCCGACAAGGCTTTTGGTAGCGCCTGGTTTATGTGGGGAGTTACTGAAGGAGAAATGCCAAAATAGACTCTTGAGCTTGGAAAGTATGGGAGGGCAGACCCCAAAGGGGACCGTGAGGTGAGGACTTGCCTTGCCTGGGTGCTGATACCTTGTGAGGGGTGAGAGCACATTGACCTTGTGGTGGGGATACTCCTGATGGACTTGGAAATGCTGTACCTGTCTCTGGGTTTGTCTTGCTCTTTAAAAGACTTGCCCACGTAGAGCTTCCCCCCCACCCTGCCTTTTTTTATTGCCTTTTTAAAACAGGGGAAGCATTTTACAGTGATATTCTGAGAGCAGGGTTTGATAGGTAGCCCTTGAGGGCAGTCTCTGCCCTATGAAGAAGGGACCTTAATAGTTCTAAAGTTGGATTATGTGTAATTTCTTATTTCAGCATTTGGTTTTTAAACCTTTTCAGCTACTAAACTGTAGCTGACCTGGAAAAAAACCAAGGGTTTTTGTGGGTATTTTTTCAGTCATGATGTATGCAAAGAAAAGAAGTGCAAGTATAAAAACACTGGGGAATAAAACACTTTACTGCTCTCCCAAAATATTCTTCATAGTTTTCAAGAGCACATACAAACCCCTGTTTATTCAGTGCAGGGAGGCATCTGCTAGTTTCTTTGGAAGATGCAACCACATGTCCAGGAAGTCGGAAAACAAAGCTCCTAAATAATGCTGTGGTTGATAAAGGACTGAAATATTCTCATTGTTTCAAACTGAAAATACTTGAACTGTAAGGAGCTGAGCACTTGAAAATTGACACAATTCCATGTAGTTTGAATAGCAGAAGAGCCAAGTGGTGTATTTTAATCACATTAGAAGGAACAGCTGATGTATAGAGTAACAGCAGTAATTCCAAGCTAGAAGCCTACATATAATCCAGCTACAAATTATATTGTCAGGAGAATCCAAATACTTTGTAATATATTCTAATACATATTAATTTGAGAGCCCTATAGGGGACAGTCTTGTTATTAATACACAGAGGAACAGATGCCATAGCATATGGTTTACCAACTTGTATTTATGTTAATTCTATGTAAATAGGATTTTAATAAGGTATCATTACTCTATAGCTTCATTTTCCTAATATATTTATCTTCTTTTAAGATGATTATGGAATCATCTAAATTGGGGTCTAGGATCACAGAAATGGTGAGTGGAAAGGGTCTATTTTATGTAAGACACAAAAGTGGGTAAAAATGTGTCCCTTTCTGAGAATTTTGTCATCATTTAAACTTTCAGTGAAGAAATTTGAATTCTTTTATTCACCGGTACTCCAATTTCCAAAACCACTTCTTGATCCATGCTTTGATATATTTTTGTCTCGAACCCTACTGGCTTGATACATTTTAAAATTCTTACCTATTTTGTGCTGATTTTTGGCAGTTTGAACTTCCATTCAGCAGAACTTGGAGAAGCTTGCAAAATTTTGTAAAATGCCAGAAAATGTCCAGCATCACCTTAGATCTGATGTCTGTTGAACTTGCTATGCAGCTCCTCTCTTGCTGTCAGCTGGAAAAGCTGTGGATGCATTTCTGAGTGAGCTCAGGCTTCTCCATAGTTTTCTCTGGGGCACAATTTTTTTTAATTATGCTCCCAGGCACTGCTTGGAGCCATTTCAGATTGTGATGGGAACAGAGTAAGCAATCTGTGTTCCTGCAAGCAGGTGAGGAAATAAAGTCCTAATCAGCACTAGTGCTTCAGAGGGCTTTGGAAAACTTTCTGCTTGCTATTAGGAATTTCTGTTTCTAGCCAGACTATGCTGGTGCAGCTCAATAGAATGTTGTCTTTGAGGGAGCACAAAAGTTCTGTTTCTCTGGCCTAAAAATCCTTAAGTTGCGTGACCTGTAACTTCCTGTTTGTGATTGAAAAATTGTAAAGAGAGGTGAAAATTTAGTTCTGACTCCAATAGTTAGAGATGTGGTTGCTTTGTTGTCTCAAGAAAGGAAAAAAAAAATTGTCTGAAACCAGGTTTGCATTTTTATTGCTCTGGAGTTGGGGGCTGTTGGCAGGATAAGAAGTGGAAATGCAGAACTTGAGAGATGATGTGAAGCTCAGTGACTGGGGCGGTGCTGTGGGGTCTGATGGCTGGTGGAGGTGCCTGAGCTCATGTTGCATTCCTCACTTCATGGTGTTGCTTCCTAGCTGGGGAAATGCTTCCCTGGGAGATTCTGCCCATCCTCCTAGAGGACTTATGTCTTGCACTCAACTTTGCCCTGACTGCTCTGGGGCTTTGGAATGGTCTGCACAGCATTTGTGGTACCTTCCCTTCCACTGGTCACAGACATGGTGGGCTTGCCAACTTCTTAACTGGTTTGTCTGATTGCCTTGCTTAGTAAGAAACAGACTGACGTCCTGAGACTGAAAAAGGATGGCACAAAGGCCAAGTCCTGTCCCATTCAATACTCCATTATCTGTGTGCTATGTAAGAGGGCACATGTTAAGGCAGGTGATTCCTTCTTGCAAAACTCTGCTTCAAAGGCCTTGTAAGGAGTGGCAATGATGCCATCAGAGTGGGTGAGGCTGGAAGGAACCACACCGGGTCATCTGGCCCAAACTCCCTGTACAAGCTCTTTTAGAACATTTGGAAATAGTAAATATACATTTGGGCAACATTATGGAAACAGACCTTGAGAGGAGATAATGAAAATATTTTTACTTTTTGATTCTCTGGAAAGATAAGCAAATACCCTGAAACAAGGTGAAAACTAAACAAAACAATTGAAAAAAACTTAGCTCTGTATTCCTTTGTCTATATTTATAATAAACCCTGCTTAAAGTGGTCAGCAAGCAATATTTCATATCTCTTAGTGAAATAGGTCTTTGCTCATAGTAAGAAACACTGGAGATTCATAATATACCCAAAGTGAAAGGACAGTTTGTGTCATCAGCAACAGAGGGATAGCAGCTCATACATCTTTACCTGACAAGAGGTGGCAATTTAATGTGACAAGTTTCCTGCCAATGAGGACAGCTTTTGGAGTTCAGCTGCCTCGGAAAGATTTGATGTGTCACTGAGGGATGTTGTGCACGAGCTTGACAATAAACTGGAACATGCTAATGCAGCTTAGGGTTGCTGTGAAAATTTATCAGAAACCAGAGTCTGTAAAATTACTATACTGCAGAAATGTTCTCCTTTCCCTGCTGAATATATGTGATAGTTAATGCGTAGCACATGTTTAAAAACTTGTTTTCTGGTCATGTAAAACAAATCTATTGTAATGCACATGACATGGCGAGGAATTCTAATAGAGGCATGTGAGAATAAGCTGAATGGGAGAGGAGAAGCCTGTCCAAACTGAAGGGTTGATTGCTGAATGGATCTGTCCTGCTTTGAAATTTGATTCTTGCCTGGAGAGAGGCCTAAGTGGCCTGTGGATTTCAGAGGCATGAGAAGTTGCAGGTGATGTCATGCAGTTGAGTTCTAGGCTCCTGTGGGTGCTGGAGCAAATCCTGCAGGCAGCTTTTCAGCCAAGACTCCTTTCTCAAATGCCCTCTCAAGCCTGGCTGCTATCTGAACATGAAGCAAAACTGATTTTGCAGTTGTTTAACTAAAGGAAATATTCATTTCATTATGAAGTGAAAGAAAATTACTTAATATGCAGCTAATGTTTGAAGTTTGATCTGGGGATTTCTGAGGTGTTTGGGATAGAGCATTCAGAATCCCAAATGGTGAAGCAGATCTCATAGCAGTTCATCACTCTGGGATGTGTTGACAAATGCCACCTGGAAGGATATTGGTTATGAACTCACAAAATTTGTGAATAAACTACAGAATGAGAGAAGCATGTGTAAAAAAAAAAAAAAAAAAGACTGTGAAAGCATTGAAGGATCTGCCAGAGTGCATTTTCAATCCTAGAGCCTTTTTGAATCATTTTCTTGTTAGCTCTTGATAGCCCTTGGAGAAAGGCATGTTTAATACTCCTGCCTTTCCTAGTGTGGATGTCTTTGTGATTTCTAACTAGGCAGTCATTTTGAGATTCCATGTTAACAGAAAACAGGATTGTTGCTTGAAGGTTTCCTTGATTGCTGGTGAAAGAAGAATCATCATACTCTTGCTGCACACTTTGTGACTTCAGCTGAGGTGGATGTCTGGGACCAGCCATGTCTAAAAGTGTTTGGGTAGACTTTTATAGTTGTCAATATTAAGGTGGGCTATGATACCAAACTCCTGGCTCTTCTTTCTAATGGCTGCCTTTAGTCAAAAGGGGAGTACATTAAATGACAGCTTCTTCCAGTATAGATACAGCTTGGTACATATCAAGGCTGAGAAAGTCCAGGAAGGTTGAAAAGTTGGTTTAGTTTGTCTTGATTTGTTTCTTTTATATTCTGTTAGTACAGAGAGAATGTATTGATCTCACAAACTAATGAAAAGCTTAAACCCTAAAAAAAATCTCCAGAGAGTCTTTCCAATGACTTTCAAACATGGTCCAACTAATTAGGAGAGTGAGGTCAGTGTGGGTGTCACTGGTGGCCAGAGCCAGTCTGAGAGTGTAAGAGGGAGCTGTACTCAGGGTGGACTCACACTTTCCACCTGGCTTTGCCTTTCCTGAAGGCTCTGTAGCTGCAGTTGCTCACTAATTATACACTTTGGCTCTCCTTTTGGCTTATTTCTGGCACGTGGTGGCATCAGCATTCTAATCATATTTTAATTAAGAGTGCTTCATGGACTTCAAGAGCATGCCTTGGCAGCTGGCATCTTGCTGGGGAAAGAGGCTTGGAAGGAGGGAATCCAGGTGTGTAGATTAGTGTTTGCAAG
Source organism: Dendrocincla fuliginosa (assembly GCA_035047845.1). Lineage (NCBI taxonomy): Eukaryota > Metazoa > Chordata > Aves > Passeriformes > Dendrocolaptidae > Dendrocincla > Dendrocincla fuliginosa. The sequence goes on along the minus strand of JAWWMO010000030.1, from coordinate 5,848,566 downwards.
GGGAAACCCTTTTAATAAAATGCCTTGGACACCAACTACGGTTTTGTAAATGATAATAAAAGATCCAAGGTCACTTTGGGAACCTGGGATGTACTTAATGTTATGACTTGAGGCCTAATGACATAGTTTTTATTTTCTCCTAACTCTTGAGGTAGCTGCTATAATACTGAAACAACTTGGCCATTGAACTGCAGAGAGTGATCCCTGTTCAAAGCCAAGTCATGCTGGGGGGATGTGTTAAGTTTTGGTAATGAACAAGAATATCCTGTTTTGCTTGGAGTGTAACTGTTAGAACATAATCATAAGAGATCAGAAATTAAACTAGTAAAATCTAGGTAACTTCTTTTGTTTAAAAAAAATGCTTTAATAAAACATTTACTACAGAGAGTGTTGTCACAGCCTCCAGGGTTTTACGGAGAAGGTAGAACTGTAATTCTTTAATAAATTATTTTGTGGGAAGCAGGTAGGCTACGTTTGTTCTTCCAGAAAGTCGTGGCCTTCTTGGATGAGTCCTGCTGTCATGCTGGCTGTTTGTCTGGTGTGTGTGTGTGTCAGAAGAGCAGAGCTGCAGCAGCCCCTCACCCTGGGCAGGGCTCTGCCAGGGGCACTGCCGAGCTGCCCTGAGAGCTGCAGGAGCAGGTTGGCCACAGCCACTCTGGGAACTGCATTGCTCAAGCTGTCTTAGCCACCTCTGTGCTCTTTATTTGTTTCTCTCCCCTGCTGCTGCAGGGGGATCAGCTGCATGTTGCCAATTAGGCTCATCAGCATTGTCAATAACAGATGTGGAGCTCCTGGTAATCCCCCGCCCTTGTTAGTGGACTGCAAGGGCTTCTGGCTGTTTGGGATGAGATTTAACCCTTATCCCCCGACAGGGAGCCACGGCGCTCTGTCAAAGACCAGGAGTCATTTTTTTCTGTTCTATATTTTAAGGGTTCTTTTACCACTGTCTTAGTCCCAGTTGGTTTGATTAGGCTCTGATTTTAGCGGTGGGTTCCAGCTTGCAGGAAAACATAATTAATTTCATCGCAAATCAATGTGAAAGTGATATTTGAAGAACTCTGCTTCCAGCTAAAGGTAATTGCTCAAAGTTTCATTATCTGTCAAGCAGATTATTTGGACATGTCTTGAAATGCAAGCTGCAAGCAAAGCTTTTCAGTTACCAGCCAGCATCCCATTACAGGGAAAACCTGGAAACGTGTTCATTAGACAGGATGCTCAAAGACTTCAGCTTTTGCACACTTACTGTCACTTTTGCTGAGGGCAACCCCCCAGTGCCTGTGCTTTATTTATTTATTCGGAGATCAGGCAACTTCAGTGTTTGTGCTACAGTGACTTTGCTCCTCCCAGGGGAGTGATTCAGTTTAGGGAGAATGTAACACTTGGTGACTTTTGCAAACAAGTAGAAATCAAAGCAGTCTAGACTGCAAATTTGTTCCTGTGAAAATCTGCCTTGCAGGGTATACTTTTCTTGAGAGAGAAAGTTATGACTAACCTTGACACTGTGCTATCTTAGACTTGGGGTTGGTCTGAACATGAAGCCTGCAGGTGAATAAGGAACCTGCAGGTTTGTTCTCTGGCCATTAAATTAGAGTGGGAGAGGGTCTCAGCACAGTGCTTGCATCTTCCCTTTGAGCTCAAGAATACAGTTGGAGGCCTGCCACAATATTGAGTTTAATTACTGTCTAATTACTAGTAGTGTTAGGTTAAATATTTAGTCTCTGAAGTTACTCTCTCATAAGCGACTTTTACAGAATGAGACATTTACGTACATGATGCTGTGGACCCTTGAAAGTACAACACAAACATGTAAACAGAATGCCAGCTGAGTGTTTTGTGAGTCATTTGCTGGTCTGAGCAGCAGCCAGTGACAGGGTAATGCTGCTGAGCCCCTACCTTTAGGTGCCAGGGGTAATAAGCCAAAAACATGGAAAAGCATAGCACAAAATTGGAATTTATTTTCACAAGGTATCTGAATCTTGATTTATTTATTTTTATTTTGGCCAAGTGTGCAGGAGAACCTCGGGCACAATTTCCATCAGGAACATCAACTGTATAGGAGCAGAAAAAGACATTCTGGTCTGAAATGAGCTAGGAGTATTTGACTCATTGAGCTGCAGCATTGAAGAGTGATGCTCACCAGTAACATCTTAAGGCATTTACCTACTGAAGTTTCACCTGAGTTCTGGGCTACCTTAAAATCTGAACTCAGACTAAACCAAAGGGCTTTGGAGCATTTTTTTCATTGATCAATGCAGTAATTTTTTTCAAAGCTGAACAAAACATCCCAAGCTTTTTTTCCACTCAGAAATTTTAGTAGAAATTTAAATACCAATATCAGATTTGCTTCACAACACCACGGCTGATGGCTTATTGATTCATAACAAAGTTTTAATCCTCTGGATATTGAGTAAATTATGAAGCTATTATATCGCTATCACTGCATTTCATCTCATTTGTCATTAGCAAGTTACAAATTATTTAACTTTGCTTTGTCAGCAAAACTGTTGAAATTAGATTTGCAGAAATTAAAGTGTATAACAGAACCTTGAAGTGGGTTATGGATCACTTAAATTGAGTTATCAGTTGGTGGGTGCCTAGGGTTCATACTTGAATTCTGAGAGGAAACTCTAGGTTTTTAGAAGGTAACGTATCAGATCTTAAGACTTAGTATTTTGTACGAGGCTGAGTTAATTCTCGGTGATTATTTTCCTTTGTATTTTGCTGAGCCCGTTTGGCCCTGTGTGGGAAAAGTATTTCACAGAAAAATGTGCACTGGGGTGAACGTGCAGGTGTATTTCTGTCACCCCGCAGATGGGCAGAGCAGAGGAGTTCCTGAAGGATAGGAAGGTAAAACAGAAGACATATGGATTGTGTGGATAGAGCTACCATACTCAAAA
>JAWWMO010000030.1:5803541-5845569 GCA_035047845.1 Dendrocincla fuliginosa | reverse complement strand
AGTTATCAGTTGGTGGGTGCCTAGGGTTCATACTTGAATTCTGAGAGGAAACTCTAGGTTTTTAGAAGGTAACGTATTAGATCTTAAAACTTAGTATTTTGTACAAGGCTGAGTTAATTCTTGGTGATTATTTTCCTGTGTATTTTGCTGAGCCCATTTGGCCCTGTGTGGGAAAGTATTTCACAGAAAAATGTGCACTGGGGTGAACGTGCAGGTGTATTTCTGTCACCCCGCAGATGGGCAGGGCAGAGGAGTTCCTGAAGGATAGGAAGGTAAAACAGAAGACATATGGATTGTGTGGATAGAGCTACCATACTCAAAAATTACATACCCTTACTTAAACTAGGATTGAATCACAATTGTTGCATAGCCCTGTGTACTTTCTTTGTATGTTTGAAAAGTGGATTTTCATTTACTCCTGCTACCAGTTCCTGAGTTGATATCTTTGTGTTTCCCATGGCAACAGATTCCTCTGTGACTGAGCAAGTATCATTTTCTTGCTTTGGGTCTTAGCAGTGTTAGCTAAGGTATGAATACAGAACCTCAAACAAAGGGCTGATAAAATACAGTTCTCAAGGAATTCTTTCTTTGAACCTTAACTGTTGGGTTTCATTTTTTAAAAAAGGATTAAATTGGTGTATTATTTGTTATCCATGTAGTGCATGTAAATACTGCAAAGTTTGATAACAAGAATTTTTGTAAGCAAAATGGCTTTAATGCTTGGGATCAGAACTCTTGTGGAAAGTTGACTGAATAGCTTATTGCTTTCACGCTTGGGTTGTGATCCCTTTAACACTTGGGAGAGATGGTGTGATGCTAATTACACGAAATACAACTCCATTCTTCTCTTTTCATTGAAATACCTAATTTTATTTTGAATTCTGGAGGTGGGTTCTGTGGAAAGGCCACTCTATGCCTGGTAAATTCAGTTATTGCAAGTTTAGCCATATCCACTAGTGCTGTCCTGATATAAGCATTTTTTTTATCCCCAGGAATTACATTCCCAAAATGTGGGTTATATCCTGAAGAGCAAAAGGCTTTGTCCAATGAGACATGTTGGCAGGAGGGCATTGTAGAGAGAGGAGTTCATCTTTGCTTTTCCTAATCTGTTTCATTCTGTGTAATAACTCCCCCAGGCAACAGGAGTTAAAGTTGCATCACAGCACTCAAACTAACTTTTGTGAGGCTGAAACAACTCTCTGTCTCACCACGAGCAAGTCAGAAACCACAAAGCACAAATGCAGCACTTCCCTGCCATGGATTCCTGCCTTGATGAAAACCTGGCTACTTCTCAGAGGAATTTTCTTGTTACTGTGACCATTTGAGTTCTGAAGCTTTAGGTTATCGTGGATAATCTGACTGTGCTGTAAACAGCTGCTTGAGCGATGTTGTAGTTCACTTACTGTAAGTGGCATGATCTGACAAGCTGGTCTTTCCCCATCAAGCCATAGGTGCAAGTTCTTCTCTGTTAATGTGTTCAATGAAAAGCAAATAGTTAAAAAACACAAACAAAAAAAAATGGAAACAAAAAGCCCCAACCAGTCAAACCCTCTTGATGTCATTTTTATCCTTCATAAAAAAAAAAGGAGCAGTAGCTCTAGCAAAGAGCCAGCAGCAGCAGCCAGTGATGCAGTCACAGGAAGTGCATTGGATGACAGCCCTGAGTGTTGCAAGGGCTGTACACCTTCACCATCCACTCCCCTGATCTTTATCTCATGGTATCTCCTGCCAATCTCAGCCCAGCAGAGTTGTAGCAGAGCCTCATTCTGAAAATAGGAGCTTGGTCCTATTTTTGTGTCCTCCTCTGCCTTTATTCTGTCACTAGCAATGCAGAGATTGGAAATCAATGAGTTGGACTATATTTGTTGAAGTGCCAGGATATTTTCCCACTTTCCAAGTGAAGGTGCTGGAGCTCTGTGATAAGTAACTTCAAAGCACATTTTGTTAATTTATTACTTTGCACAAGGTTTAATGTTTGCTGCTCTGCAGCTGTATTTCTTAAGCCTGTCTTACCTCTAACTTTTGATACATGATAAATAGGAAAATATAATTTCAGCACACTGGTTAGTTGTTAAGCAAGATGACTATTGTTTGAATAACTTTGCCAATACTGTTTTATCATTAAAAGTGAAGGAATTGTAGAAAACCTGGTAGAAGTGTAGTAGTGAACTGTGAGAGTAAGAAGTGAAACTCAGGCATAAAATTATTTATCAAAAGCTGTGCCTGCTGGTTCATATGGACAATACTCAGCAGGTGTTGGGTTTTGCATGCAGAGTGTGCATTGTTGTGCAACGTGGATGGATGAATATTTGAAGTGGCCTGAAATATCATGCTTTTGTCCAAGAGTTAGTTCACTTATTGGATTTTGTTGTTGTTGTTCTTGATTAAATGGTGATTCACAAAAAGATCTGTGAAGTCCCCAAACAAAGCCACGGGAAAGCATAACATTTGTCAGGCAGTAACCACTGCTGATGTTTGAACGATGGCATTATTGCAAATGGAACCAGTAATGGTTGAATTAGCACTGAGCAACTCTTACAGTCGCAGGGCATTTATTCTTCATCAGGATGCAAAAAGTGGAAGGGCATCTCTTCATAGAGCAATTTTTTATAGTAGATATTAATAGCTATTTATTAAGTCTAAAACTTGGATACAGCAAAAAAGCTCTCATCTATTTTTAGATAATAATGTATGATTGATAAAGCATGTTATTGATAATTCATCACAATAAGAAAAAAGATTAAAATCTTTGTTTAATAGCATTGTTTTTCATCATATATTGAATTATGAGAACTCAATATCATAAATCTTTGTTAGAGAGGGAGGATATTCCTTTGCAGGTCTGCTGATCAGATTTCTGCAAAACTGTTGACATGTTAGAAAATGGTTAAAAGAATAAAAGTACAAAATACTTGCTCTCGGAATTGTGGAACTGGGCTCAGCTTGCTTTGGTTTCCAATAAACTCCTGCAGAACTAGAATTGCTTTAATGGTTTTAAAAATGTGTAGTTGCAAGGAGAGGACTTTATCCAAAGCACCAATGGAAAATTGGCCATTGCCAAGGACTTCCTTGGCCACTACCTCGAGGATGGCTGATTAATGTTTTCAAGAGCAGTTAAGGAGTAGTTGCCATTTGACTGTTAAAAGTGCTCAGTTTTGCTTATGTAAAAGGGTTTGGGCAAACTGGAACACTTTCCTTTGAGGTTTGAAGATGGAGCCCAACATTACAGGCTTCACACTCACAGCAGATGCTGCACTTGAGCTGGGAGCATATGAATAAGGGTAGGAAAGGCCTTGGAGGTTTTTTGCTTTTATTAGCCTGTAACAGATTTAAGAAATGCACATCTAAGTATGTCCAACTATTTACAGAAGCCATTTCCATTATTTTATACAGATTTGCACACGCCTTTTTTGCCTCTTAAATATGGAGCACTTCTTTCTCAAGCAGCAGCAAGCTTTATAGTGTTTTGCACCAGTCATTTTAGTGTTACCATAAAACCTGCTTTCCCCTTGCACCTATAAAACTCATAATTTGCTGCAAGCTCAGTGGAGCCGTTTGTAATATTATTTTAGGTTTAGTCTTTATCATGAGCCCAATGGGCAGATTTACTCCAGAAAATGAGGCTGTAGGTTGAAAGGGAATTTTTTGAGAGTTTGCTGCAGGGACAAAAGCTTTTCCAGTTGTATATATTTCTACCTGACAGTACATTTCCAAAGTAATCAGGTTTTAAAAATAATTAAGTTTATTAGTCAATCATCAGAGTACCATTTTGAAGAAAAGAAACTGCATTAATTAACATGCAATTTAATCCTCTGTGACTTTGTTTATACGATTTATAAAGAAGTATTCCTGAGGAATGCTCTTTGAGGGGACTGAGAAATGCAGATCTGCAAAATTCTCAGGGCTGGATGATGTATCTTGATGTTCATTTCAGAGTATGAAACTTAGATAGAGCAATTAAAAATAAACTGATTGGTTCTGTTCTACCTGGCAAGCTGAAATTAATTTAGTGCATTAGTTCATTATACTTAAGCTTCACATTTAAATATCAAAACTGTAGTCATTGTATTTGCAGATTAGCTCTGTGTTTTTCTGCTTTCTCTGATACGTGGGCATCTGTCATTGCTAATCTTAGGGAAATGTAATCAGAGAGAGTTTTATTTCTTTAATTTACAGCATTTGCAGCTTTTTTCCTATGGTGACAAAAGCCTTATGAAGCTTTATTCAGTGGATCTCAACACTATATAGATGAAGACTTACCCTTGAACCATGCCATGTTTTTTCCATGGGTTTTAGGGTAACTGAGGCCCAGCTGGGTCATGTCTTTAATAAAACAAGCTTTACATTAATTGCTGTTTGGGTCCTTAAGCTGGTTATGTGCTCTGACAGCTTCTTGGAGACCCTTGGTTTCCTCTCGTGACTTTTCTGTGTAATCTTAAGAGGCCTCTTATTCGTGGCTGTTACTGCAATGTCCCATTCCTAAATGAACTGCTGCCCTCTGGGATCTCGGCTGAAGTCTTGAAAACACTTGGGCTGAAAACTTCTACTCTTGAATGAATTCCTGCAAACAACTCGAGTAGCTGTTATGCTCCTTAGTAAGTGGTGCTGGCTTCATGTTATCCTGCTTTTTGTCACTTGTAATACCATAATTACAAGTACTGAGGTACTTGCCTTACTGAGGGTATCTAGTTTGGACAGCAGAGTAAGGAACTTTCTGCTGTTCAACATCCTGAATGCTCACATGAGTCTGAGGAAGGCTGCTCCTTTCATTCAATGGTGTGATTACCTATGTGTTGTTCCTGTCCTTCAGTAGATCCTAGCATGGGAATTGGCACTTCTAGTTAAATCATGCACTTTTATCTTAAAGAATGGGTATTTCAGTGTCTATTTTTCATTTGGTTTAATCTCTCTTTAAATGAACATCTTTTGCTGAGCCTCCACAGCTCCCCATTGGTCTGGGAAGCAGGACATCTGCCCTGACAACAGTCCCCTTCACCAGCCAATTCTCCTGAGCCCCCAAAAGAGCTCTGGGCAAAGTTCCTGGGCTATGTCCTTTTTAGAACATATTCTTGTACTCTGTCTTTTATTTGGCTTTCTGCTTGAGCCTGTCTATTTTTCAGCTTTGCTGCATGTACCTCACCCTTTACTCTGCTTCCATGTTCCTGGATTTCATATTCGTTATCAGTAGGGATTTTCACTCTGCTGTAATCTGGTTTAATTCTGGACTCCATGAAATCAATAACTGATGAACTGATTGTGGAAATTGAGACAAGGAATTGACTTTTGTTGCTTGTTTTTCTGCCATCATATCAGATAATGCTTGCCTTTGTTACTGTAGGACACAGGACCAGCCTGCCCTGCACTGGAGGACACACATGGCACCAGGCTGAGCTGGGCTGGTGCCTGGGCAGGCTGGGACACGGGCTGTGCCCATGCCAGGATGCCAGCACAGCTGCCCTGCTGCAGCCACAGCCTGCAGGCTCAGAGCAGTGCCTGTGGCAAGGGCAGGTGTCCGGCTCTGTGAGCAGACGTTCCTGCATCTGGGTGCTGTTTGTCACTATAATGACTTGGCTTCTTACCATCTCAGCTCTGAATTCCCTTAATGTGCTTGTCACCACCAGTGCCCATATTGTGGCCACAGGTTTGATTTATGGGCTCCTGTCTTGCTGGCCACCCTGCTGGAGCTTCTTGTGTGCTGCTAAAGCATATGGAATGGTTGATGTGGCTTTAAAGCACCTGGACAGTCTCACCACTGTGGTGGCCACATTGGGTCTTTGCCTCAGTGAGTAGGATCCTCTGCCCCCAATACCTCCCTGTCTGTTCTGCACTGGGTCACTTAGCCAAAAATAATACTGATAGTCATAAAAAGACTTTACAGTTTTGGAAAGCTATTGGAAAAGACCAGTAGTGGTGTATGAAGTTTGCTTCATTTGTTAACAAAGTAGTGAAAATAAGCAAGAAGTTAGGACTCTAAGTAAGTCTTTACTCAACCCTGCCAAGTGCCTGCCATGGTATTTTAATGCTTTTCTCTTGACCTTCATCCACAGGACACCCCCTTAGAGGGGATTTCTGTCTGATTGCTTGAGGGTGCAGGATAGTTACACACACATTACAAAAGCTGACCTCAGACACTTGTAAAAGTTTATTTTATTAATCACTCCTTGAATAACACTTTTCATTCCAGCTGGTGTAGATCTAAGCTGCTTCTAAATGCAGCTTATACTTTTTTGAAGCCAAAGAAAATGGCCATACAAATATGAGCGTTTGTCAGGGAATTTAAATTTTTAACAAGGCTCTCACTTGCCAGTTTCCTTACCTGGATTTTCCTTAGTGACGTTCCCGGGGGAAAAGCTGTTACAGGGAAGGCACTGCTTTGTTTAAAAAGGACTGAATATTGAGGCTGGCTGTTGTGAGTTCCTCCAAACACTATGTTGGAAGGGCTGGGGGTGTTGGGGCCAGGTGAGGACAGAGCTCTGCGGTGCTGTGCAGGTGAGAGCAGTCGGTGTGGGCTCAGGCTGATGCTGTGCTGGCAGTGAGAAAGGACTGGGACTACTTTGTTTGGACAGACTCTTTTTCCTCATCACTTCTTTTTATTTTTCAGAGAGATTTTTGCTTTCCACAGGGATCATGGTTATTGGAAAAAAAAACCTTCCCCCAAATGTGATATTTTCATCACAGCCAACAACACACGAAGCACACAAGTTCAAATCTTTTCCCATGAGAGGTGGGATATACTGCAGCATGGCTTTTCAATGTGTACTTTTTCAGTATTTATTTCTTGTTTCTGAAATTTCAGCAAAATTCAAGTACCATTTTCAACAAAAAAAGCACCTAATCTGTCTGATTCTGATCTGAATCTGAGTTTAGTCTGTCCCCTCCTTTCTAGTAGTCATTGCTGCACTCTTTTATATAAATTACTTATTGTTAAGTACAGTACAAGCAGAAACAATCTAATTTCCTACTGAAATGGTTTAGACTTGCATTTCTTCCTGGGGAAACATACTAGAGCTGACATAGCAGTCTTAAAGAACCAAAATGAGCTAGTGCTTTTGTGGATCAATGAGCTAAGTGGAGAAGATCACGAGGAAGCTAACTTAGGGAACAGAGGAAGTATATTATCATGACTGCACCCTGGGTGTGCTGCCCTTGATTATCCTGAAAATATCAGCCTGTGCAATGCACTGGGTGCACAAGTGCATGTTTCTCAGTACTGTGCACGAATCTGGTATGACTTAGTTTGCTTCATGAAAATCTCTGTGTGGGGAAGAAAATCCTCCAAACGTTTTAGAAGGACAGGTCTGTCCAATGACAAAATCTCCTTTTAGTAGTACTACTAGAGGTGAGCGATAGAGTTCCTTGTTGACAAAAGGCACTGTGGCTTAGATTTGCTTCAGTAAATTAGTTTATCATTTGTGGGAATGCCATCCAGGGCACCTGAAGAATGCAGGGACCTTGGCGAGAAGCTTTCCTCGGTGAGACTGCAGGTATTTACAGGAGAGAGGAAGCTTTGCTGTGAACAGCTGTGAAACTGCCACGGGGCATAAACAGTGTTTGAAATGCATTCAAACACAGTAGTCATGAATTATAAATGCCATTGTGACCCTTCCTCAGCAAACTGGCCACTGGGGTTAACTGTCAGCTAGTCAGGGTTTATGACCCAGTGGAAATGTGCATGTTGGCTTCCTTTGTGGCTCTGCAGCCCCAGAGGAGCTACCAACAGCACAAGGAAATAATTAAGACACAGAGATTTGCAGAGTAGAAAGAAACAGATCAGCTTTCTAACTTTGTCTTTAATTGCATTAGCCCATTAATGGGGAAAAAAAAAATCACTCCTGTAAATAATATTTAAAAAAAAAAAAATCACTTTAACCTGCGAACAAAGAAATTGTCATCTTTGCTTTTTTCTCCCCTTGATTCATACGATGTTAATGTCTTTAATGCTTTGTCAATTAATTATGGCAAAGCAAACTGTAAAGCTTGTGCCCTTTTCTAAAAAAAAAAAAGTAGTACATGTGTTTCTAATGTTTCTAACTTTATTTCTGTAAGGCGAGGCTGCAGCTTGATTTTATGCACAGCCAAGAGGCTTCTCCAGCAGAATGCAAGTTGATAGAGAAACCATAATGTAAACAACATAATGTAGCCCAGAAAAGAAGAAAGATGTGTGTATCTGTGTGTGATCATATGTGATAACTTGTGCCTCCCAGAGGATTGCGGGGTAGGATACAACGAGCCTCAGAGTTGCTCTGTGTGTGCTCCCTGAAGCAACAGTGGTTTGTATGCCTTTAGGTGGGCTCAGATGTACCTACAAGTTGCTTTTGCTAAAACAACTAAAGGGTTTTTTTTAAAAGTCATCAGTTTTGATAACATTTGCAGCATCTAAAGCCTGAGTGCCGTTGGGCTGTGCAAATAAGTTGAAAATAGAAACATTTCTGAGAGGGAATGGGCTTTGAGAAGTGCCTGGTAAAGCCTTCGGGGCTGGTGTTGCTGTGGGTGTAACACCCTCTGATGGTGCTTGCTGTGCAGAGCTCAAGGTGGGGTGAGCTCTGCTGTACCCAAAGTGTTCCACAGGTCACACCTGCTCACTAAAAAGGGACTTTTCTTTTGATCCAGCAGTGTTCATTCTCAGACCAACCTACCTGTCCTGGACAAAGGATTTCAGTGTTTTGGAGAATGTGCTGAGAAGCCAAAGCACTTGTAAAGAAATCCCTGTATGCTGGTTTTTAGAGTTGCTCTGCCTTTGGGAGAGATGTCCTTTTTGGAAAGTTACCTTGAAGTTCCCCTTTACTCAAGCCAGATTAAGGTAAAACGCAAATAAAGGATTTGTTTTCATAATACCCAGAATACACAGCACAGTTGCAGGTGTTTATAAGGAAGATGCAGATGAAGGAGGGAGGGCAGGGAGGGGGTAAATCTGAAAGTTCTGCCTTTTGTGTATCTGTTTGATTTGCTGCAGCTGCTCTCCCAAGCAGACATTATCAGGGGTCCTTTCTGTGTGTATCTCCTATCTCAGGGAGCATTTATCACAAAGTGACCTCTTGAATGCTCTGCATTACTTGTCATGGTTTCCACTTCTGTACAGCAATTTTTTAGGATGCATATGTGACAAATGGTAAAGGTGAACTGGAAGTAGCTGGTTGGTAATAAATTACTACTTCACTCTACTTGTGCTGAATTGAATGCAAAACCACTTAATGTTGTCTGGTCTATCTGTAGCAATCAAGTCAATCTGTGTGGAAATCTTGCATTTACAATTTTACATTGCACATTTTGGAGGAGGAGAATCATGAAACTTGCCCAGTAGTTTGCTATTCCTGGAGAGATCAGCCCCTGCCCTTCCCATCCCCACCAAAGACAGAGGAGTTTGCTAATTATTCAATAAATCTGTGTTTAGCTGGCAGCTGAAAATTCTATGGGGTTTTGTTTGATGCTAATTCAAATACCAAAATTCCCTGTTTTCTGTCTGGAATAAGTGACCCTCAGTCATACAGTGACTGTGCACCCCAGGTAGCGTGGTGTGAGCTGGCCCTGGAGCATCCCCTGAGCCTCAGCACGTCTTTGTCACCAAGGTCTTACTGGGACTCCTGTCCCTGGGGGTGCCCTCAGAGACACGTTCTGCCCCATACAGGACATGTACAGGTTAAATTTGAGAAACCAAATACTCAAGCTGGTGTTGGGTGCACTAAACACCGTTCTCTCTGGAGTGCAGGCTGATGGCAGATGGGAGGGAGATGAGTTACTGTAGGATGATTTTTTCCAGTTAATGATGGTGCAGTGTTTTGAAGAGGTAAAGTGCTATATCACTGTTAAGTATTATTATTATTATTATTCAGTTCCCAAAAGATTTCAGAGCAGGTAAGGTTTCTATGGTATTTTTTCCCTTGTTTATATTTTTTTTCCCCTGGTGTGGTTGAAAGCAGAATGTGAATGGGGCTCTTTGGCTGTAGCAGTTTAAATGTGTGTGATTTAAAAAAAGATTAGATGTGATGTTTCTAACTATCTCATTCAAACTCATTCCAAAACACTTCATCTTCTGAGTGAAACAGTTCTACTGCCTGAAAATTAATCCCAAACAAGATTCTGTGCTAGCTGTGAAGCGCTGGATTGAGCTAATTCATTTGTTGGGTCCAATCCATCCATACCAATGCGTGTAATACAGATCCTGCTTCTCGTGCCATTGCCTTCTTGAGACTGTGCAGACCCTGCGCTGTTTCATCACATTTAATAAAAATTGAGCCAGGGCTAAGAAATCTGCCCTGATTTCTGAAGCCCGAAGGAAGACAGGAAGAACAATAAAATGGAAGGGTCTAGATTATTTATGAATTTCAACACCTATGTGTCTTTTCCTCCCCAAAACAATAAAAAGGATGAAATTGTCTCCTTCTATAATTCTGCCCGTAGCAGACGTCACATTATACTGCCTCTCTCATCAATATGTGTTAGCTTCAACCTTGCATTATGACCTTCTTTCCAAGTCCCATGGCTTTTAGAGAGAGAGCCAAACACAGATAGATTTGGATTGCCTGTCCCCTTTCTGGAATGCTTTACAGATAGCAGTGCATGTTCATATATTTTGTCTCTCAAGTTTGAAGCAACATAGCTAAAATAAATTTTCAGTGAGAATTGTTGCAGAATTTAGCCAAGAGAAACAGTTGTTTTGACTCTGAGGGAGACTTTGATTCATTATTTTGAGTCAGTGCATGCAGTATGCCAGGGATCATGTATTTGGACACTGAGTACAGGCTAAGTTAATCTTGAATGTGCTGCTAAAAAATGGTGATGTCCAGCTTCTTATTATGTAGTTTGCTGCTGGTTGGAGGGTGCTTGAAAATCCTGTGTTTCAATATATGTGGCTGAAGTTTAAGCTCGGCTGAAGTTTAAGAACTTGACAAAATCCTGTCAATTTTAGTGACATTTTATTTGGGGGAGAGGGAAATGTTTCAGTGAGGAAAAACAGTAAAACAACCTCCCCTTCCCCCCCTTCCCCCGTTTCAAATCACAGAATTTATCATATTGAAATTTTAAATGTTAAAAATTCACTTATAGTGAGGGGAAAATTCCTGTGACATTTTATTTCACAGAAAAAAATGAAATCTTTGTGATCCAGATTTATCTTCTGCACAGCTGTTCTTTTAGAATGAAAACTTGTTACTATCCTACCAAAAACCAGGAGATTTCACTTTGGGAAATAAGAAATCTGTTCTCCTCAGTGACAGTGAGGATTTCTGCCTCAAATTCAGTTCAGGTCTCTCGGTAGGGAAGACTCCTCTTGAGTCTCCTGTTTCGAGACAGGATGCAATGGGCACATATTTAAATATGAAAAATTCTACCTAAGCCTAGGAAAGATCTCTTGTGCTGTCAGGATGCTGGACCATGGACAGAGACAGCTGCGAGAGTTCTTGGGGATGTTCATAACCAACAGGAGCCCACCATGGGTGTCCTGTCACAGCTGCCCCTGCTTGAGACTGGGGGGGAACTCCACGTGCCCTGTCCCACCCCAGCTATTTTCTGATACCATTATATGTTTATGAATATGTAGTCAGTTCTTCTGAGGGTTTGGGGGCTTTTTTGTAGTTAAAATAGGACATTTGACAGCGTGAAAAGGAGTTGAGGGAGGAAAGTTGTTGCACTTAGAGTTTTTTGGGTTTGGGCTTGGCTTGCTGTGGATCTTGCTCCATTTTCACTTTCACACTGTTAAATAAGTGTCATTGTTAGTTGTGCTGTTGAACTTAATTGAAAGTTAGTATTACAAAAATAATCTTCTTAGTGCCTAGGCTAAAGGGTCTGGGTGAATGAAAAGATGATTAAAGATTTAGGTCTGGAATAGCTCTGGGTCCTTTAGACAATGCAGCGGTCAGGTCTGAAAAGGTGGGAAATGAGCAGAGTTTGAGGCAAAACTTTGTTGGAAGGTGTTGAACTTTTTCTTTTAAAAAATGTAATAGCACAAGCAAGTGTGCAGTTGAAATGAGTTGAACTGCAGATAGATAAAGCAGCAAGGTTCTAAACAGCTCAAATTTGCTAGTGTGTTTCAATGTATTTTATGCATTGTGAATCTCAAACTACCAAGTAGCCTAATATGCTAATACTGTGCAGCTTTTTGGGTTTTTCCTTATTTTCCTTGTTCCACAGTCAGGACATATGCCAGCTGACTTCTGGCGTGTGAAGAAAAAAGTGAATTTGTCATTAAAGTCTGAAACTTGTGCCTAAATTCTAACAGTGATATAAATGTAGGCAGGTTGGAGTGGATGTTGTACAATGCATCCTCTGCTGATTAATTTGTCTAATCTAATTCTGTCTGATCTGGTACCTGACTTATTTAACACTGCAGGCCTGAGTTAATAATGTCTTCAGGGAATTGGACACTGTGCTGATTTTAAACCCTCTTATTTGGAGAGGTAAAAGGGGACAAGGTACATCTTTATACTTTGGGACCTTGGTAATAAGTTGCAGTAGTCAATGTTCCTACTGTTAGCCTTAATGTAGTTAGTTTTGGTATTATCAAAAGAGCAATTAACACCTGCAGATATGATCAGAGATGGTATCAGAGAATAGGAACTCAATTTCACACTGAAGTTCAGCTTAGACTTTTGCATCTGAAACATCAGTACAAAATTAGGTACACAGCATAGTTGTGATCTGCTATTTCAATATGTGACTTGTTAAGTCATGATAAAACCTGCAATTACTATAAATAATGCTTACATTACAGCTCAGTGGGAGTAAACATGGACTCAGTGTAAGGAGAGGATCCTCCTCTCTGGGAAGGGCTGAGCCAGGCAGATTTGCCCTCAAATACAACAAGAATGAGCAGAAATGACACTGCAGAAAACAGTTGTAAACTTGGGAAAATAAGACCACTAATGAGTCCTGGCTGTGAAAACTTGTAGGAAATAGTGCCATTCACGAGTGAACACTTTGTGTTCATGTGGATGTTCCTTAGGTGTCCCTTCTGGATGTATTCCAGCAACAAAATGGGAACACATGTAACATGATGATGGGTAAGGAGAAGACCCAGCTGTAGTGGTTGGTCGGATACAGATCCATTACATGCAAATTCTCAGTGTTTGTTGGCAACTAATAGGTAATTGCTTTTAGGCAGCTGAGGAACTGATAACACATGTATCACTCATCAGCACCTTGTAGAAAGAGGTGTGTTGGAAAGCTGAGAACAGTGTTTGACTGAAACTGTTGATGCCTTTGACTTCTGGCACTCGTCCTGTGTGGAGTTTCGTGTTTCACTGGGCATCCCTGACATGCTGCTCCTTATCAGGCTGGTACTTTGATGCACAAGGGTTGGGGTCATTGGGTGCACATGGGATTTGTCACCTTCCCTGTCTCCCCAGGAGTTCTGCATTGCCCTTCTGGCTGGAGGTGAAATGCTCAGCTCCTGTTTGAAGCAATCAAGACAAACAAAATGATGGAGGCTTGAGGGAAAAATGTCATGGGTCAAATTGAAAAACAAAAATAAAAATATTTTCCCTTCAAATAAATGGGACTCTCCACTATGTCAGGTCAACTTCTCCTGTATTATTTCTCAAAGTAACATTCAGTTACTCCTTGCTATTCTATAGTGTCATAGAGAAGAAAAATTTCTCATTGTTCATAGGCTGAGAAATTTGGATGCAGCCACAGCAGTGGATTTCTGGAGCTGTGGCATTTGCCATCCTGAAATAACTTGATATAGAACTTGTTCCTCAGAGCCCCCTCTCATGACCTCCTGGAAGAAAAGCCTTTGAATACTCTGACACTTGTGTGCTGTGTGAAATTTTGGGGTTTTTCTGTGCCAGCCCAAACAAACCCTCTTCTAACAATTGGGGATTGTATCAGTTGTTTGTACAAGTGTTGTGTGCATGTACCAGCAGTGGGGTAGAGTGAGCTTGGAGAAGTGGAAATGCAGGATTTTGTCCTGAGTAGTGTGTTTCAGAGTCCAGGGTGCTCTGTCTCCTCCCACAGCACACTTGCCCCTTACTGAAGATGATAGCTGGACCATGCTGAAAGAATCAAACTAACAGTTGTAGCTCTGGGACAACACTCTCAGCTACCTCCTTGGCACCCAAGCACGGAGATACATGAACTACGTTGAGATAATTTAATTGATTAAATTATCAATTTACACTGGCCCTAGAAGTATATATTGTCAAGAACAGTGAGTTAGGATAGGTTTAATGATGTTTATAAAACAGAGTAAATTGCGTGCAGTAAATAGTAAACCTTTGCTAAATATTTTATTTCTTTAACTAAATTAAAATTTAAAATGTCTATTTAAATGGTGGAAGGACACCTTGAGAACCAGGCTTTCCTGTCCTGTCGGTTGGGATGGGTGTGCAGAACCCTCCTGCCTGGCGGGTCCAAGCCCCGTAGCTGTGCCTGCCGAGGAGCTGCATCTGCTCTCCTGTGCCCATGGTGGTCTCCGGGGCTGCAGGGACCAACAGCCTTTTCTTTTCCAAGCTGAAGCTGCTTTTTGTCCCAGTTTTGGGTTTGTTTAGAAGGCACTGAGGTCTGCTTATATGAACTTTTCCAAATGGTTTGAAGAGAAATAGCACGCTTACTTCCTAACCAAAATCCATCCTTTCACTTTAATTTCTGGCCTCGGATGAGGCAGAAAACTGGGAAAACAGGGAGGAAACCTCCAAGATGGAAAACTGTTTCCTCTTCCTGAGTGATAAATAATTCCAGTGTGCTGATTGCCTGGTTAAAGCCCAGAGACTCCAGCCCCTGTGCCCTTGATGAGGACATCCCCCAGACTCTCTAATGGCCCTGGGGTGTGTGAGGGGTGTTTGCTTGCCTGACCCGTTTAACCAAAGCCAAACATGCAGCCCAGCCCCTCAAAACACCCTGCATGTTTTCTTTAATTTTATTTTAGAACTACTTTATTTCATTTTCCCTTCAGTGTAGGTTTCCTATCTCCCTGAAATACCTTCTCAGTATTTCATTCTGTTCATCGTGGTTAAAGGAGTGTTGCCTGGACTCAGTACTTCATGCTCTTGAAAATCTGTTAGACATTTAGGTTACCTTCAGAAAAAATCCAAATCACTAAGTGAAATCAAGGATTTGGTAGAACATTTTCAAGATTTGAAATGTTTTAAAAGAGCTACTGGAGGGGGAAAAAAATAAATTACAAGTAATAAAACATTGGAACAATAAGGTTTCTTAATATATTCATTTGCTGCTTATGTAATATTGCTGTGGAGATTTAGTATTTGATAGAGTTCGAGAGACAAAAAAGCCCCAGAACACCTCTCCAGCAGAGAGCTCACCAAAAATATAAAATATTGCTCCTGTTGACCACTAGGTGATAGCCTTGCTCAATTTATTCATTTTATCAAGGTCATTTATATAAAGATTAAAAATGTTGTACAGTGAAGCTCTTAAAGAATCGGATTCATGAAAAATAAATCTTTTCTTTCATGAACATCAAACCAAACTTTACTGGTTTTCTAGTTTCTAAATATTCATGAGTCATAACACAACCTTTCCCACTGCTGTCTTGGATTTCTTTTACTGTCATTAGTCCCCAACAAACACCCAACAGTGTGCAGTAAGTGCACATACACCTCCCTTTTTAGTCTGCCTCAATGACACCACTGCGATTAGAACTGTTGGGGTTTGGGGTAGTCTGAAGCATTGACATTTTAAGTTTGATTTTTATCATTTTTAGTCTTCACAGCTACAGAAAGGCTACAATATTTTTCCTGATGTTACTAGCTCCATCTCTTGCTTAAAGGGCTAATATTTAATAAAAATAATCTTTTTATGTATTGAAACATTGACACACAAATGTTTTGATTTTGTGAGAGGACTCTTTTGAACCAGGATCAAAAAACCACAAAACATATTAAATACTGGAAGCACTGAGTCTTCATGATATTGAAATTCTTTCTGGAGAATTTAGTAAGGCTTGTCAAGACTCGAACAGCAATAGTCTATGTGGCTTTATTATTCAGTTAAGAAATACCCAACATTTATAGTATAGAGGCAAACCCATAACTTTGAAGTATGTTCCTTAGCGCCAGTAATACATGACATTTAATTTTTGTAGTACTATTTCATTAATTCTTAAGATTACCCTATCTCTTTAACATAGTATTTTTGAGGAGCAATAACTTCTTGGTTATCTTTTCTAGAGCAAGAAAAGGGGTAAATACTTGTGAGTACTTTGAATTGCGTTCACTACAGCTTTACTCTGTGTCTTTGCCTGGATGTGCTGATAGTCTGACATTGCAAAGTATCTCTCTACGTGCCTACCTTTACTTTCATGCCAGAAAACTCATTTGAAGGCAAGTGGGGGAATAAACTAATTCTATGGAAATATTATGCATACCATTGTAGTGTTAGAAGTGAAAGAGGACTCCAGAGAACATGCTGAAATCCATATTCTATGAAAATGTGTCCTTTGAAAATAGGCATTGTTCGGGTTTCATTTATTTGTAAATCCTCTGCTGAATGCTCACACAAGGATCTTCTTAGCTTTGCCAGAACTCAACTGCCCTGTTCTAAAATCACTTCCACGTTCTTTCCTGTGGAGCTCTGGGCATCTCTTGCCCAGGCACTGGGTGTTTTCTGAGGGAATTGTGCTCCAGAGTCAGTGCTCCATCAGTGACACCTGCATTCCTGTTCCAGTCCTTGCAGCAGTTACTCTTCCTTCTCTACCAGCCTTCAGAGTGTGTTTTCTGCAGAGCAACCAAACCCACTCCTAAGGTTGCTGTCATTACTGGCTTGTGCTCACTCCTGGTGTATTGTCAAATTGATGTTGGATTCAGAAAGTTGTCTTACCTGGCCTTCATGAAAATCCAACCCAAAAAGATACATTGCCTTGCTTTGGAGGAGTGACATCACTGAGACTGTGATTGAAAAGCCACCCAATCCTGTCCTCCTGTGCTCAGTAGGAAGCTTTCCTTGTGCTCCAGAGGAGAGTGTGTGATGGGTTTCGTAGGAGGAGTCTGAAAGAGGCTCAGAGAAAACAAAGAGCTTGAGGAGTGTCAGTCTAATGCCAAAGCCACCTAACCCATCAGTGTATGCAAGATTCAGCTGAGAGAGGATAGGAAGGCAAGAGCAGCAAAAAGTAGGGAAGAGGCTGAATATTGCTGTGAGGCTTTGTGAGGAGTCAGGAGCAGTGAACACGTGCAGCCCTGGGTGGGTCAGCACTCTGGGATGAGCGGCTGGGAGGAAAGCTGAGTGGCATCTGCAGTTAGAGATGCGTTCCCGTGGACTGCACTCTCTGCATTCAGGAGAGGACTTGGAGCTCAGTCAGATACAGACTGATGACTGAGCTCAAACTTTGCCCTTTTCTTTTTCCTTTTTTTTTTTTAAATCCCCCCCTCCAGTTCCAGCTGCTCATCCCAAACCCAGCAGGCACTGGAGAACAGTGACTAATGCTGTGTCAGTAAAACTGCTGGACCTTGGGCTACTACTGAGATTTCTCACGTTTAGCTGGCTGAAATTCCATTTTCTAATATTGGTGGATGGTTAACTTTACTGAGTTTTGCATTTAGGTCTGGAATAGGTTTTTTTTTTTCTTTTTTAAATGAGGGGAAAAAGTGTTGGTACTTGCAGAGGAAATTTGAACTCAAAATGGGAGATACAAGATGCTTTGCTGTCATCCTCCATAATTCCATTTCATATTACAGTCCTATGATTATCTAAAGTGAGAATGAATGAGCTTCTACTGCTGCCTGCAGAAGTCATATTTCCACATGTTTTCCCTGGTCTTGTGCTTCTGTGAGTTGTTCTTATTTTGTTGGGAAGATAAGACTAGTAAATGATATCTTGATAAAGAAATATTGCTCAAATCCAAGCCTGATTTAGAATTCATCTTGACTTTGTAGCCATGCAATGACTATTTGTATAATAACTGAATAAAAAAAATAGTGACCTTGTGTCTCAGTGGCAGCAGTGAGTAGAGAAAGGCCCCAGGCAGTGGGGATGGCATGGTGGTCTGCTGAACTTGATATTATCCATGATAACAGACTGGCTGGAGGGCTGGAGCACAATAAATGGGGAGAAACTGGATGAGCTGGGTCTCTTCTTCTAAGAAAAGACTTAGGGAAGGATCCTATTGCTGTTTTCAGTTACTCAAAGGGATTTTTATAGAGAAGATGAAGACTTCTGGAGGGATACAACAAAAGGGCAGAGGAAAGCAGGTACAAGCTACAACAAGAGAAATTCCAGCTGAATGTTGAAGGGGGTAGGGGAACTCAGAGCGATGTTAGTCAGCCCCTGGAGCAGGCTGCCAAGAAAAGTTTGGGTGATTTCCATCCACAGACATGTTCAGAACTCTATTGGATATACAGCATCCTAGTCTGGCTCTGGGTTACACTTGAGATGGTGTTCAAATCTCAGTCTGATTCTGCTGTCCTAGAGAGCATGGTTCTCTTGGCTCTGGAACCTGGAACTGCCAGTGTGAGAGCCCAGAGCCATCCCCGAGGACTGGCAGTATTGCAGTGGAAATCTGCTCTCTGCTGTCAGGCTGGGCTGAAGGGCTCAGCAGTGGGGTGGCACACAGCCTTTTAGGGAAAGCATCCTCAGGTAGCGTGACAGTGCCTGGAAAAGATCTCTTGCAAGGTGTCCAAAGGGGCTGCATGGCTGCTGTGAAATACAGTGCTCCAAGAGCTTTCTGCTCTGCACAGGTAAAGCAAGGAGCAGGGTGGGCTCTGCTCAGCCTGAGCTGGGGAGAGTGTTCCTGCTGCCTGTCCTCACAGCCACCTCCTGACTGCCATCCTCCAGTGCTGACCCAGCTCTCTGGCCTGTTTCCAGGGAAAACTGGGCAGCCTTCATCTGTCTGCAGGGCTTGGCTGGGAAGCAGGCTCTTTAGGGATTCTGTACAAGTGTGTCTGTGTTTGGAAACTCCTTAGGTAAGCCAGCTAGACCTTCAGAGGAGATGCTGTGGCTTCTGGCCCTCATTTGTTAGAAAACTTATTAATGACTGTACAGCACCTCAGGAGGCAATTTTCCTTTTTGGTGCATGTCATGCTGTGTTTGCATGTGTGTATCACTCCTGGTTTGCATCCTAATTGCAGTATACATGCAGCTAGTAGGAATCTGAAGGTACCAAGCATTGGAGTTTCTTCATTCTTTCAGTGCATTCCACTCCATTGAAGCTGCACAGGAGCAGGCTTTCCTGTCATTTCTAACTCTAACACAAACAAGAGTAATTTCTCTGCTTCAGCAGATTAAAAAGAATAATTATACTGTACTTGAATAAAATAATCTATTTCTTCAAAGTAGTGTGTCAAAAGAAATACTGATCTTTTGTGTTATCCACATCTACCCAGATGTCTGAGGTGTGTCCAAAAGAGCCTTAAAGAACAAAAGCTTTATTTTTAGAGGCTGTATTTCTTTTCTAAAGGTAGAGTATTCATTTAGGGACAGAAGTACCACACTCAACCTATTGTTATGAACTACCATCCTTATCCTGATAAGCTTGAACTCCTAATGGTAATTTAGGAGTGCCAATGATTGAAGCATATATGTATTAGTTTCTGGAGGATTTGGTATCTTCTCCTTGAATAATTCAAATTATTTACCTTCATAGTTGGACCATGAAAATAATTCTATATTTATTAGTAAATTAGTGAAATACAGACTTTCTCATCTCATTTTTCTGGAGAGGTTTTATCTTAAACCTGAGATGTGAATGATCCATCAGGTAGGAGTTTGTAAGTATTGTACTCCCACTGTACTGAGGTATTTTCATAACTGATTTAACCAGGCCTTTATTTTTCTTAATTTGTAAAGTCAAGATTTGCCCAGACTACAAAAACTTTGTGTAAAAAGTATTTGTAAATAAATACAGTATCAAAAACTGTTCATGATTTTGCTCTTTTCTCAGAACCAGGTGAAAACCCACTCTCTCTGGTACCAGATGATAAAATGGGACAGGTTCTGAATATTACAGAATGCTACGTCAGACACGTAGAGCTGGAGGTTCTTCAGTGTTTCATTTTTCATTAGGAGTATGAATTACTGGAGAAGTATCTCCTTTGAAATGTCCTTCAGAAGCATTATTTCCATGCCAGGAACCTTTCTCTCTTTGAATGTCAGTGGAGGGTTTGTGCTGTCAGTTCCTGTCCTCCAGTGCCTTGTTTTCTGCAGTGATAACAAAAGCCAGCTGCTATCACATAAACTGAAAGGATACTTTGTTTGCTTCAATACATATACCTTGCCTATTATGTTGTCATGCAATTTAACGTATAGCACAGCTGGATGCCTAATACTATTGTATATGGAAATAAAGGGATTGTGAAGAGGTGAATGTGGCGCTGTTTCTGTGCAGTGTGATGGAGGGTAGCACTGGGACAGGGAAGGGCTCCACAAGAGGAATAGTGTCAACAATTATAATAACCTCATCTATCTTGATCTTAAATTTCATCTCTGTGTGTACAGGAGAAAGGCATTCATGAGAGACCAGGGACTGTTTCTGATGTAATGATGGCTTAAGTCAGGAAAGGGAATTGGGAAATACAATGTGAAAGCTTAACAGGTGGTCGGGGTGAGAGGCTGTTAGTTCTGGACCATGTCCAAGTGACTTGCATAAGGGTGTGAAAAGTGTATTAGGGAGGGGAAGTTAGATTAGTCGTAGAGGATGGACTGTAGGAATCCCCATTCCTGACTGAAAAATGATACCTGTTACTCCTTGTTCTCTCTGAAAAAAAAAAAAAAATTACTCTGCTTTTAGTCTGTGGAAGAAAGTTAGTACCTGGTATTAAGCAGAGACTTTCACGTGTGGCCTGTCCCAAACTGTGACAGGAGACACGTGTCCTGCTGGAGTTAGTGCAGTCATTCACATGGGAAAGGGCTCTGGCATGAGAAGAACTGGCTGCTGCTGCAGGAGGGAAATCTGGAGAGAGAGATTCTGCCTTAGCCAAGGGAGCAAGAGCAGCCTCAGCGCTGCTGAGGGCACCACTGGAACCCGACTGGAATGCTTCATTAATATGTGTGACTGCTTCATTAGGCATGCTGGCATGGCAGAGTGGATGTGCCATGGCAGGGTGGAAGCTGCTGCCTAGTGATGGGCACGGGGGCCAAAGGGCAGCTCCTGCTGGCTGTGGAACAGCCTGGGGCCTGACCCTCCTTTCAGAGCAGCTGTTGGGCGAGAGAGGTGACGGTTCTGCGAGATTAGTGATGGGCGTGCTCAAACCCACCAACACATCTTGCCCATCACTTGAGCCTGCCATAAGATTTTCTAATTGCAGGTTGACAGAAAAAAACTGCCAAGTGAGAGGTTTTTGGTTTTTTTTTTTTATTGCACAGCTGCACAGCATGTTAAAACCAGGGTCACACAAATTCTTCCCTGCATTAACATGGAATTAAGTGTTTTAAACCAGCCATTCGTGTTTAGAATAGGAATATAAATTCTTGTCACATTAATTAAGGCCCAGCGATTTCTACTTCCCACCTACCTTAGTTCTCCTCCCCTAAGTGTCTAATGTAAAGGGTAAATATTTCAGTTTTTCACAAACCTTTTATACCTTCTTCTGTCTGTATGTAGTATCACAAAGTATCTCTGCCTGCAGCTGGAATCCTCGGCACTCTGTAGCAGAAATAGCAAATAAGCAGGCATAATAGCTGCTCTGCACTTGTAAAAATGTCTGTCTTAACATGAACTTGGTGAGAAAAACTCTGTTCCAGAATAAGACTGTTATTAAAAAGAATATTATATTATATTGTTATAACTAAGAATACTTATTCCTGAATGAATCCATTCTTATACTGCATAAACAGTCTAAATCATTTCTGTTTTGACAGGGAGTTTTCGAGCTGCCTTTTCCTGACATAATTTTCATTTTATGTTCTTTCAGGAGAAAACATAGCCGGTTCTCATCAGAGTGCATCAAATACAGCACTCCTTCTGGTAAGAACATCTGATTATTTAAGTTGTATTATAAAGCATAGTTCTCTGGAATCTGACACATTCAGCCGTTTTTTATTTCCAGTAACCGCATTTAACAGTTCCATCTTCTTTTCAGCGGCACTTTAATTCTTTTTATTCCTTTGTTCCTGTCTCCTCTGCTTTCTGAATTTATTCTGCAACTTCACGAACAATGCTGTAAATCTTTCTGCAGTGAGTATTTCAGACAGTCACAAGCAGCATGTGGTATGTGAAATCCAGGCATTCCAAGATCGACTTTTATTTATCCTCTTGTGTTTCTATTCCTTTTGTGTAGTCTTGGGCATCATTAGTGGTGTCAAAATTGAGCATGTTGCCCTAGCAAGACAAATAGAATAATGAATTTTCAGTGGAAAAGGAAAATGTTCAGGACACACCTAACTGACTGCACTGTTTTTTGCCATTTTAAAGAACATACTGCAGGGATTTTTTTCATCCATGGCCTGTCCTTTCTCTTTTGAGGTTCATGCTTTTTCTAGGTCACTGACCTTTGCACCAACTTTTTATATTAAACTAAAATTATGCTATTTATATTTAGGATGGTTTTGAAAGCACTGTCTATAGAGTTGTGTCTTATTTTTCCTTCTGTGTTTTGGATATCCTGGTGTAGACTACTGTTATTGCACTTTGTCTGGGTACCACAGCAAATATTACTCCTGGATTATGTGACTGTGAAAATAGTGCTGGTACATCAGGATATATCATTTTGCTACTTTTCTTGCTCTGTAAATCCAGAAGCTGACTGAGAAATTAATTTTGTGTCTAATTTTGCCAAAAAATTAGCAATGGATTATTATACAGCTGACTGAGCTCTATTTGTCCATCCTTGCAGGGCCAAGGGTTGTGCTTGTTGTCATTCTGACACTCATGTTCCCTTTTCTTATTTATTTATTCCCTTTATCTTATTTCCCATTCTAGCAAGTCACTTATGAAAAAATAAAGTGAATATATTCTTTAATACATATACTAGTGGTCCAACTAGTTGAATTATTCCATGTAAGAGAATGATATATTTGAGTAGGAGAAACAACTTCTGTACACACAAGACATGTCCACAAAGCTGCCTTTGAGCGTGTAGCCTTCATTCTTATTTGAAAATAAATAAATGATGGTTTCTTACCCAGCAGAGAACCACCCAGCCGACGTGCTCTGGCTGGTCTGACCTCTTGTGATAATTTCCTGTGCTCCACTCTCTCTCTGAGTTTGGACAGAGATTCTTATGTCTTCTGGCTCAGAATTGCTTGAATGTATTGGATCTGCACTTAGAACAATTGCTTTTATTTTCCTAGTGATAAACTGTGAGGGGGAGGAACCTACTGCTTCAGGTTGTTAAAGACAGCATAAAGGGATATATTCAAAATCAGATTGTGGCACAGGACACAACTCCTTTAGACTGCTGTGCTTGTAAATGGAGAGCTGAACTTGAGTGTGTGATCCCAGGGGGGATCACAGAGGCCCAGACATAATAACTAGGAAGCATTTGTGCAATCCTACAGGAGGGGAGCAGTTCTTAAATGCATAACGTAAGAGAATTGTGCTTGCAAAGGTGAATTATGCCCTCCTTAATACATGCCTGTGTATTTCAGTGTAAAGCATGTAAACTCATTTCAAGTTTAAAAAACAAACAAATAACAGACCCAAAATAATACAACCTTCTGAAAATGATGTACCAGCCCTTGAAACTGACTCTGAATTATAGAAAATTCAGAAGCTGACAGTGGCTCTGTCACAATGCAAATATTAGTAAGAAATAGCATGTTACTACTGAATTGAAAGTGCTGCAAGCAACATATATGGAGAGGATTAATAGACACAATGCTTGATGTCAAAATACATTTTTTTAGTTTTCTGGATCTATAGAAACTCTCTTCCTCTGTTCAGAAATAGAAAAATTGAATGCCGACCCTAAGCAGACCCAGTCACTTTAGCTGTGTAAGGGGGGGGGGTCCAGCTCTTTCATCTTTTGTTTGCTGGTGATAACAGAAGTTCTCTTTCTTTTTAATTTGCCAGTCTAGGAGAAAGGATTTTTTTTTTTTCCTCCAGTGAATATGTGAGATGACTTGAGTTGCTGAACTCTATTTTTATGCCCACTTCCTATTACAATCAGACAATTTATGCAAAAAAAAACCCAAACCCCAAACCAATTCTAGTATCGTAACTGGCACTGGAGTCTGTGGTGAGAGCTGCATTCTGTTGTCTGTGGGGATGACCTTCTGAAGTCCTTCCAGTCTGAATTATTCCCTGATTCTCTGATTCATATCAAAGTGCAGTTCTGTGAGCCTCATTTGTAATGAATGGTTTGCCATCAATCATAGCAGTCTGAACTCTGCTGTCTGTCCTCCAGAAAGGGTTCAACTCAATCCAGTGAGAGAATGCCCTGCAAAGGGAAACCATGGCACATTCCCCCTGCTTCCCCCCAAAGTTTAGTAACTCTGGCATTAAAACCTCCTGTTTAAAGTTATGCTCTGTGCCTGACTTAGTTTTGGGGAATTATGTTTATGAGTGTGGAAAACCACTAGACCTTAAGATTTATGCTGTGTTTTACAAAGAATAGTACAGAGCCCAATTGGGTTTATGGCTGGGTATCGACCACAACTGCCTGTGGTCAGTCTGTTCCCAGGCCTGTCTGTAAGGCCTAATATACCTCAGTCGTGGGGATGACAAACAGAAGAGTCCCATGAATATGTAGTCACTCACTAGCCCACCTTCCTTGCTGTCAGGTTCTGATTTGTTTTGTTTGGCCTCTTTTTTTAGGATCTCTAATACCTTTGCTCATAGCAGAGGGAGGAGAGGGGAAAGCATTTATACTTTTCTTATTTGAAATAGTCTGTAGAGGAACTCTTCCTTCATCCAGAATTACTGAATATGGGTGAACGTTTGGATTGATTGAACTTGAACTGATCTTTTTGCTGTTCATGTGGTTTAGTTCAACAAAACAGTCTTTGGTACCTTTCTTCCCATACAAAGTTGTCCAGGAAAGCATGTGCCTTCTACTGCCATGAGTGAGTTTGTATTCACGTGTATCAATCTAATGCATCAATAGGTATTATTCATGCTTGGGTTTAGTACCCCCCTACACCATCATTCATCCAGTAATGAACATTGCAAACAATTAATTGACTAAGCTGTAAGACATAACACTTGTGTTAAATATGTAAGAAATACACAGTGGGCACTTCACACTGCACTGATGTGCAGTCACTTCATCTGTGTGCCCTCAGATGATCAGCATGTCCAGGTGAAGCTTCCCCGAGAATTTAGGGAGCTGAGAATGTCATTTTCATCACTGGCATTTGCCCAGCACGCTTGGGTCAAATAACACTCTCCCAGCAAAATGAAGTGGGGAAATTCCCGAGAGCTGGGATCCTGTTTTCTGCATTGAAAAAAAAATAATTAAAAAATCACAAACAAACAAACTCAGCCACCCCAAAACAAACAAACAAAAAATAATCCAACTCAACTTGTAAACCCTGGAGACTAGGCTGTGTGAAATGAGAAAGTATCACCTGCTAAATGATGGATCCACCTCTGCATTGCTCAGGTATTGATTGGAGGGCTCTCCAGCACTGACTGAAATGAGCTCCCAGCATCTGACAGAACTTGAGCTCACAACCCATGATAAACTCGAATGCTGGGATATTTCAAACAGGTGAGTTGATATCAGCAGGTGACACTTTACACCACAGTGATTTAAATCCCTCACAAATTGTTTGGCACCAGCAGGAAAGAGAAGTAAGTGGAATTATTAATAGGATATTGAATGAGGAAGCACCTGTTAGCCCAGATGTTTGTTTAAATAGATATGTTTACCCTTTGACTACATAAGTTGACAGTCTTAAACTCAGTATTTTTCAAACTTGAAATATATCAACTTTAAATTATGAAGATTCAAAGGACACAATTAAGAAAAAAAAGAATAAATATTAGCAAATCTTTGGGTTTTTTTTTAAAATACTATTTTAAAACATCAGGATTGTTGCGACTCCAATCAACTGAAATCTGTTAATGAAGTAACATTTCCAGGAAAGTCCATTTCCCAAAAAGTCCTTGGTTTTGACTCTATTAATTTTAATAACAGGAAGAAGGAAAGAACCCCATTATAAGGGAATTTGCAGGTGTTTACATGCAGGAGAATTACAAGTATGATTTATGTGGAGGTGTAGGTGAATCTTTCTTAAACCACAGCATGTGAAGCTCAAGTGTTTAGTACTTTCTCAGTTTCTTTAATCACATGGAAAAAAATTTGATTCCTTCCTTTGAGAAAACCTGGCAGCAGCCCAGGAGTGAAACACAGCTGCAATGCTTGTCTGCTCCTCTTTGTGAGCCAAAAATTTCCCAACTACGCTCAGTTTGGGGTTCTGTGCTTCTACCAGGGAGAACAAGAGATGCAGGTCCTACTTATGAAAATAATTTTGGGGTTATTCTATTCAGATTTACATTTTGACCCTTTTAAAGAAGAACCTTTATGTGCCGAGCAGATGGGCAGGTTTATAAGAGTGGAGTAATGGAGTAGGACTTGTATTTCTAGAATTAAATCTCTTGAAAATCCCACTTAAAAAGGCTGATGCAATTTCA
This sequence comes from Dendrocincla fuliginosa, assembly GCA_035047845.1. Taxonomy (NCBI): domain Eukaryota; kingdom Metazoa; phylum Chordata; class Aves; order Passeriformes; family Dendrocolaptidae; genus Dendrocincla; species Dendrocincla fuliginosa. Next base: position 5,819,111 of record JAWWMO010000030.1, on the reverse strand, counting down.
TGAATCTTGATGTAAAATTGAAAGATCTCTATTATTTCCAATGATTGGCTTCCATAGAAATGCTTCTTAATAAAAGAAAATACTAATAATTGTAAAGGAATCATTAGAAGTGTGTGAAGCAAAGCTATTGAATGAGGACCATTTGCTTTAATCCTTGAGAAATACTAAGGCAATGAAGAGCTAACCTCACTTAGCATGGCAGTCCTGTCGGAGCTCAACAGAAGGAGGCTGGGAAAGGTGTGGTAATGGCAGGGGAGGGTCGGTTCGCCCCTCCCTGGGCAGGGGAGCCATTCCCAGTGGGCTGTGTTTGTTCTCCAGGGACTGCAGCTCCAGCCCCTCAACCCTGCGGCACGAGGGGCAGCGCTGGTGCTCTCACCCTGAGAACTGGCCTCTTTCTGTGGCTGGGGCCTCTGTACAGATCAGGGTACTCAGCAGGAAAGTACTCCTTTCCAGCCATCCAAGAATTCCTCTTTTTCCCACGCAGCTCCCCTCCCCGGCTTTTCCTTTGGCTTGGTAAAACTCCACAGCACCCTGTTAGAAGAGGGCTTGCTCTCCACGGGTTGTTTGCTTGGTTGGCTTTGGGCTTTTGTCCCTTTGCTTTCCTTCCCAGCCGCTCTTCTAATCCATTTTCTCTCTAGGTTTCTTTTTTACATGAGATAAATTCATAATCCTCCCTTTGCAGCATCACAGAATAATAGAAGCATGCACACACACAGAGCAACCCGTCTTACTAAGCTTTTTATTTCTCCAAAAGCATTAATAATGCTTGTGGCCTTTCCTTAGGGGAGAGCAATATGAAGCAAAGGGAAACAGTTGTGCAGTTTGGGTGGGGGGCAGGTATTTACAAAGAATTTTGAGACGGATAATTAACCAGTTTGCATCAAACCAGTGGTCCCTCAGCTTTTGCTGAGCCACTGTTGTTGAGAGTCACTGCTCTCAGAATCCAAAGCTGTGGCACTGGACAGTTCCAGTGTTGGCTTTGTGCTCTCAGGTATCCAAAACCTGCAGTGCAGGGGAGACTTTGGGCCCATCTCAAACAAGAAAATGCTTCCTGTGTCCTGCGAAGCAAAGGGACTCAAATTGCCTGAGAATGTTGATATTAATCCTGGCTTGATCGGGGCACACTGTGATGATCTCCCATTACTGGGGATTCCTCCATTAGGAGATTACTTTTTGGAATCTTACAACTTTCTTCAACTTTTGCATCAATTACATTCCATGTCCTCATATGCACTGGATTATCTTTGCTACATAAGCAATTAGTTGAGAAAAGAAAAAATATTCCTGTAAAATGAAAGAAAAAGAAGATGAAAGATAAGTAGTTAAATGAATGCAGTTACAGATGTAGCTTTGCTATAAAACTCTGATTTATTTGCTATTTTGCTACTGAGCATAAGAAAAAAAGGCATACGTGTAAGAAATGTTTCATGTGACAGTTCATAATTTCCTGTGAGAGATAAACCTTAATAGGCTTATTAGTTTGATAGCAAAAGAAATAAAATGTATCTTCTCAACATGCAGAAGAAATTCTGAAATTCTCCTTCCCCTTGAATTAAAGGTGGGGCAGGGTGGCAGAAGGGGACTTGCTTTGGGAACATTTTAGTGAATTGCAGCGCAGGTGAAAAAGAATAGGCTTGACTGTTTGGGCATTGAACTTTGAAGCAAGCAATGGTCATAATGTTCTTGTCTCCCTGATCCATAAATTTAAATTACAGTAAAAACAACTGATGCTTGGACAAAGCAGTATTTTCTGCTATAAATTTAGAAACAAAAGTCTAGGACAGCATTTTTCAGTTGAGATATGAAACAAAAGGTTCTGAAGTTCTGGAGAGAAATAATTTAATGAGAAGTGATTTTTTTATTTCAGTTTGGCATTTAAATGCAAACAGTTCTTTTTCAATGAATTTAAAGTTAAAATGTCACTTCGTTTTGGTTTGGTGGTTAAAAAAAAACCAAAATGACATTTCAAAATGAAATAAAAATATCATTTTGAATCAATGTTAATATGAAAGGTCACTTGGTTTTCATAGCCAAAAAATCCTTCTGGAAGAGATTATTTCATAGTTAAGCAAGAATTACTATTTTTTCAAAATGTCTTATAGGAAAATGTAAATTATTTTATATGTAGGAACATCAACTGTGTTTCACAGTATTTACATGTGAAATATGTTTTCTGGCTGTATCAAAACTATACTTTGTTTGAATTCCACATCTCTGCTGTCCTAGAGATGCTCCTCAGCTCTCTGCAGCTGGAGCTTTGCTAGGAATGTGGACATGGGGTCTGTGTGTGTGGCACAGCCAGAGGGGCCTCACCTTTCCGTGCCCCCCTCTCAGGTGGCCACACTCCTGGGAATGCCCTTCCCTGTCTCCTGCCCTGTCCGTGGGGCTGCACAGGGGCTGCTCTTCCCTGCTGTCATTTAAGGGGTGACCACGGTGTGGGGAGGGCTCGGGGTCTCAGTCCTGCACTAAATCACAGCTGCTGGGCTCATCCCTCAGCCAGGGAAGGTGCTCCGAGAGAAATGATCACACTGAACTCTGGAAGAGCTCAAAAATATTGGGCTGCTTGCTTATTTTTCTGTTTCCTTTCCCAAATGAAGCAGCCTCATACCTTGCTTTGCAATGTACTCCTGCTTGTACTACAGAGATGTTTACCATTTTGCTCAGCTTTTGCAAGCAATTAGTGAAGATGCAATTTTGTGCTTAATGAGCAGCTGAGCACTGAACCTTTAAAAAAAAAAAAAGCTTCTACTCTCCAAATATTAATTAATCTTTCAAGTTAAAATATTGTAGCCAAAGCATTCAGTTTTAAACACCCTGACTTGAAATACCTTTTGTTTTCAAATGGTCAGATTATCCATTTTCTTTGAGGACTCACATGCAGCACCGCATAAAGAAGCAAATAAGCCCCAGAAGAGTTGCAAGGTTTTATTTGTTTGTTTGATTATGTTTCCTTTACTAGCCACAGTGCCCTGTGGCTTTTCATATTAAGGTGTCATTAGTCCATCTGTAGCTGGAGACTGCCCAGCTCTTCTTCCACTGCCATGGAGGGTCTTTGGGGTTTTCCTGCTGCTTTCCCCTCAGGCCAGGGCTGGCCCTTGGTCCCTCAGTTTTTAATATCTCCAAGAACAGGGTTACCTTCTGCATCTCTGGGATGAAGCAAGTATTAACAGGCAGTAGAGCAGGAAGGAAATTACAACCTTCAGTGTCTATTTATAGTGAATTATAAGGGATACGTGGTGGCAACTTGTCCAGTTTTGTTTTCTGTCAAACTAGTTAATAAAAGAAGATAAACTAGTGTACTTGTCCACAGTTTGCACTTCAAAAGAGAGAAAATAAATACTCCAGCTAAGTTAGTACGCTTTTCATTCAAGGTCACTTGGTTTCTCTAGAAGCTTTTGAGTACTCTTTATCCTTTCTTGGTTGTCATTTAACTCAAGCAGTAGGTGTACAAAGCCACAGAAGGAAAAATAGGTGTAGATAAATGAAATTAGATATCTTGCATTCATATGGTGAATTTTGCAGAGAAAACAGACCACGGGTGATCACTGGAAGGTTTGCCAGTAAACAGAGATGTGAGTGCACCACGTAGGAGAATTGAATCTACTTAAAGAGAGACCATGGCATTAGAGTCAATCTCCCAAAGAAAAACACAGCCCATACCCAGCGAACATGTGTTTCAACAGGGAAACAAGGAGATCAAAGGAATCGTGCGGGATGTCCACCCACCCTGTTGGGAGGAGCAGCAGCTTGTGCTGCTGCCAGCTGGCATGGGGGTGTCCAGCAGAGAAGGGGGGGGATCCCTGTTCTGAAAGGCTCTTCAGGGAGAGGCAGGGGCTAGGGGAGCCTATGGGGCCGGCACAAGAATGGATGTGCCTTCTCATGGCTACAGAAAGCAGAGCTGCTTTGGACACTGTGGCTTTTGGCAAGTGGAGCCTTTAAGAAATACCAGCTCCTCTCTTGTGATCAGGCTTACATTAGTGTCTCCAAAGAATGAAAAATGGGGTTTCAATTGTAGTAAGTCGAAGGCAATGCTGTTAGTGATGTCAGCAAGTGGAACAGGACTGAGGGGGATGTGATTGTGGCATGTAGTAATTCTTCACTGGCACTGATGTCCCTGTTTTGCAAAGCTAGAAACACACGGTGGGCCAACAGAGTTGCACAGTATCTTGTTTTCTACTTGGGGTTTTTTCAGCTTTAGATGCAAAAGTACAGCTCAGTGGGGGTTTTATTCTTACTTTGCTGGAAACACTGAGAGTAATGTGGTGTGCCATGCCCTTATTTATGGAGGGATGTTTCAGGTTACTTCCAACAACCTTATCCTGGCAGTCAGTCACTTAAAAGCAAGAGAATTTAAGAAACATACTAATAGTATTTCATTGCATAGTGACAGCAATACACTGAACATTTCCAAATATGCACAGTGAGGTAAATGTCATATTCTCCCCCCATAATTTTCCTATTAAAAATGAAAATACACCATCAGATGCAACTAGGCAGGGAGAGATATTAGTAAGAACTTGGAGTTGTTTTGATTAACCACTGAGCACTTCAAGCCACAAATAAATAAATAAGCAAAAAAATATATTCAGCTTGTCAGCCTCTGGGCAAACCTGTCTTCTGTTGTTGCAGCCCTGTAGGTAGTATAGTTAAAAAGTGTTAGTAGAAATACAAAAGTGGAAATATTTTAGCATTTGTTTTTCTTTTCTTGCCCTTCTAGTCACACCTAAATTTTGCATTCCTTGCATGGCTCTGTTTGAACAAGCCAGATAGGCTTGGGATATTGATGAAATGTTCATATGTTGTGTATATATATATACATGAGACATATATTTATACATATACTTTTTCTAGGAAACGTGTAAATATTAAAAAGTGCTCAAGCAGGGAAAGTCATTCTTCCTATTCCCTTTTTTGTTTCTTGATGCCTTCTTGAAGCAGGATATATGTATAAAAATGCATCTTCAAGATAAATTTCTAAGAAAAATCATGTAGTATTTTTCTGCATTTTATTGGCTATTACATTATGCTGTAATAGATTCTCTCAGTGCTATCTAATCTTAGAACTGTACCATGCAGTGATACCTCTATGAATTATTAATTCCTAAAAGGGTCATATCAGAGAACACTTTCAATGGGATGGTTCGAAATGAAAGTGCAATGCTGGGCGGAAAAGTGACTGCTTAAATGGGAGAAAAACTCTTAGCTGGCATAAAGATTGTATTGTTATATTAGCCTTTTTCAGGAGTTGCATGTGTGCATGTTCTGCCCTCAAAGGCTTGGAGTTTTCTACTTTTTCCTCTTTCCTTTTTTGTTCTTTTATTTCTCTGTGTTGCAGGATCTGACTGCGCTTTCTATTTCAGTCTGTGTTGTCAGCTGAATTCTAATCAAAAAGTAATAGCAAAGTCACAACTAAGAATGTAGATAATACTTTCTTGGTAGTACTTGAGGCTAATAACATCCTGAATATCAACATTTTTATTATGAGGAAAATTAAAATATTGTTATGAAACCATCCATAACTGCATATAGTCTCATTTTCTTCACTGGAATTCAGCCTTTTGGGAAGCAGGGACTCTGCTGCCTCTAAAAAGGAGCAACAGGATTTTTCCCAATGACCACTGGACTTGCTTTGCTGCTGATGTGAGCTGGAGAATTGGCACTGGCAGTCTGGGGCTGGCCATGCTCTGAGCCAGGCACGCATAGACAGCTCCCTAAGTGCACTGGAATGGGTGGGAAGGGCCTTGGGAAGGAGCTGGGCTGCCACTCAGCTGCAGAGGGTCATTGGCATCTTCAACTGGCAGTGCTGGTGCCGAAGTGAACCCCTGAGCACAGTTTTATTGGTGAGACCATGATCTGTGTGGTGTGCAGTGCACTCACTGCAGGCAGCTGGAGAATTCACCTGCGGCTTCCTCTGGGTTGCTTACACAGCCTATGAGATCCTTCTAGAGTTCTTCTGTTTGGACATGTTATGTCTTCATTAGCTACAATTGTCTCAAGATTTTTACTTTATTATTAAGGAGAGATCAAGTATTATTTCTTTTGATCTCTTGGTGTAATCTGTGAATTTAGGCCTGTGGTGCAAGTCCTGTGAAGCAAATTCAAACAAGTCCATATGTTTCAGTGGTTTTGCTTGAATCCTGGTAGACAGAAATAGAAGTCTTTTGTGTGATGCATGTCTGTGCATTTGGAATGTACAGCCATATGTTTGTAGGGGATGCCATGCATGTCTCTCAACCCAAAATAGTGCTGTGGGTTACAATTATGTTTGTTGAGCATGTTTTTCTTATTGCCTGCTACTCCTTGGGTGCCTAAGAGGTTCTGCATATTTATCAGGCTGGTGGTGCTTTGTAGCAAGGCAGAAATTCTATAAACTCAGCTTCTTCTTTTATGAAGGGAAGAAGATTTCTCTCTTTTTGCCCACCTTTCAGTCCTGGAGGATCTGGAGAGGCTTTCCTGCAGGCAAATATGGCAAATGACAACCTAATCCTGTTTGTAGCTACACTATCAGTCCTTTTGATGCGCTGTTCGCAGAACTGCTGTTAAAGGCTGTGTTGGAGCCCATGAGCCCTTTGCCCAGGTGGGCTGTGGGGAGCACACCCTGCTCCCAGCTCAGCCAGGCTGAATTCTTCCCCTTCCAGTGTGTGCAAACCTGGCAGGTTATAAATCTAACAGACCAGGGGGGCTACTGAACACTTCTGTGTGTGGCAAAGAGACTAATGTTAAATTAAAGGTCTAAGTTACGTGCTAACACACATGGACTGTTGTGTTCCTGTAAGTTTCTGTTAATGAACATCAGTTATTGGTGGGGGAAAACCATTTGTCTGAACTCAGTTCACCCACCTTATTTTTAAGACTTCTAAGTAAATTTATGCCCACTCTGAAAAGTTAGATCTTGCAAAGGAAAACCTCTGAATGTGCCATGAGACAGTGGCTGCAAAGCCACGGGAAATGTCTGTCCCACAGGCAGATTGGCTGCACTCGCTGTAGATGAGTAGGATATTTTAGTCCTAAGCAGATGGGACGTGAGTGACACTCCTGGCCACCTCTGCAGACTCGTGTTTGACACTGCAGACAGGAGGAGGTTGCAACTTGGTTGATGTAAAAGCAGCTTCTCACCCTGACCTGCAGCAGGAACAAGCAGATGTTTCTGGCTTAGTGTTTGCTCGAGAAGATTATTAGCACAGGTTTAGGTAATACATTTGTGCTGGCAGAAATAATAAACATGATTAAAAGACCTCCTTCAGTGAGTCTGATCCCTGCCCAGTGCGTTCATGTTTAAACTTTATTGACAGCTTGACCTTGACAATAGAAGATAATAGTACTTTCTGACACTTCATTTACCTATCGCTTTATTAGCTGAGGGAATCTGGCACAGAAACATTAACTAGACATAATTAATTTGTATTGATGACATCAATCAACCACTATTTAACTAATATAATCAAGAGCTATAATTTGTTTCCAAAATGATAAAAGATGTAGTACTCCACGTCCAAAGACAAAAGGAAGAGAAAAAACCCCAATGAATGTTAATGTGGACATTACACAGAGGTCCAAAATAAAGTCTGAACAAAGTAGCTGCTATTTTATATTTATATTTGCCTCCTTTTACCTGAAATGACAGGCAGAACACAGAACGTTCAAAATCAGCAGTCTGTTTCCTTTGGGGGAGGTTAGAGATTTTCACTAGGGAGGGGGAAAGTGTTGCCTGAAACTTGTCCCATTTGAAATAAGTTGGGTTTTGTTTGTTTGTTTGTTTCTTTTCTTTTGGGGAGGGGGTGTCATGGAGAGAAGGGCAGACTTTTAGCAGTGCAATGCTTGCTAAAATGCTGTTCTCATGGCATCTCCTCTCCATCCACTACTGTAAATGCTCTGCTGTTACCATGTGGATTGTATGCCATGTGTAACCACTCTGCAAATAAAAGCAAGTTGTGCCATCGACTGCAGGATGGATAAAAGCGTGGAGGGAGCAGGAGAGCAATCAAATGTGACTCAAGTAACACGACATTTAAACAATACAGGCGAATTGAGGGCCGTGATAACACTGTGATTGACATACACGAAGCTCTGTTCGGGAGGAGCTTTTGTCTTGTTGCAGGGTCAGAAGAGGGAGTCAGTCAAATCTACAATGATAATGTGAGTATCTTATTGCTGTAGTTGTGCTAATTGCTCCTAAAAGGGTCCAGACACTGTCAATAGAAGGTACTCTGAAATGCACCTGTAATTGCCTAAATGTCTTGCATAGGGATGAAAGACAGCAGGTATCTTTTGAAATGATCTTTTGATAGAGATTATCATGTTAAAAGGTCATTCACCAAACTTTTTGCTGTGTAGCTTTCTTTGCCTGAAAAGATCTTGAGTAGAAACTCAAGGCAGAGGATGGAGTTTTTCAAAAGACTGGGTTTCTTCTGTAGAGAAATTATAAATAATATTGAGATTAAAAAGTATTCCCTTAAAAAGTACTCAATGCTCATGGCTGAAGTAAGTTTTGGGGGTTTTCTCCATGAACAATATGTGCCTGTAACTGAAAGTAAATATAGAAAGTCATTAATTCTCCCTGGTCCAGAGATAAAGATGAGACAAAGCAAGTCAGCACGAAACAACAACCAAAGAGAGGCAGGAAAAGCCAGAACACAAGTTCTTTGTCAACCACTACCAACCAGAGAAACAGCACCAACTTTTGCATTTCCTTTATGGTATTTTTCTTGGGAATATAAAATTGTATGAAAGAAAAGTATTTCAATAACAGATAATAAGCAAGTATTTTGATAGAAGCAGAAGAAATTACGTAATAGGTAAAATAGACTCAGCTCTTTATGTTGTTTTTTCTAATTCTGAAGCTCACTTTAACATTTCTTTTGGAAACACACTGGCAAAGTCTAGACTCATTTTTTCCAGAGAGAAACAATATAGCACTATGAATCTTGAGTGAGTGGAGGGAATTGAGCGCAGGGGCTCTGTGATCCTGCCCTCACTGCTGTGTATTCCATAACTCCCCAGGGGCTGAGACAAGTGATATCAGAGCTCTCCTGTTCTTCAGGATAACTGCATTATCCCTGATCAGATTTAGTTCTCTGGCTTGCTTGGCTTTGATCTGCCCTCTCTCATTCTGCTCTTATCCAGCTCTTCTTTGTTCCTTTCTGTGTTGTATCAATGTCCTTATTTGTAATTTTGCAATGGCTCCGTGCCATTGTTCCCATTCCTGGGGGGCTGTGCTGGCCACTGCCTGATGTACAAAGCAGGCTGCTTGGATAAGCAGGTGGACTGCACATTTCTCAGTTACTGAGGGTTCTGTCTCTAAAACACTGGGTTTGAGGCCAGGGGCTGGTGAAGTCTGGATCTTACAACTTTTTTTCTGGCAATTGATTTGATTTAGAGGGAGGTCATTTGTTTCTATAATTGATCTCCCTCTGTTTTTCTATATTCCTTAGTGTAGTTTCCCAACTTCATTAGCACCAAACTTCCATCCACATGCCTGTGATCTGGGGAGTACATGCCTGGTGATTGTCACCATTTGGGGAAAGGAGTAAAACAAGGAGTTAAAGTGTCCCTGTGACTAAGCTGTGGAGTTCTGCAGAGCAGGCTGAGCTCTTTGTGTTCCAATATGCATAACCCTCAGCTTGGTAAATTTGAAGTTATACCATCACTTATCCATTACAGTAGCAAGGAAACTGTTTACTAATTTGCTGCAAAGAAACAAAAGGAGGAAGCATAACCTCTAGCTGATATAATAAATGAATCACTTATACAGGGCACTATAAACACTTAGCTGTTTCCATTGCTGTTTCTTTTACTGAATTATTTTCCCTCATTTTTTGTCTCTTTCTGAATGCTGTTCATATTAAAGGGAAAAAGGTCTCTATCTCCCAACTTTATTTGCTCATTGTTATTCATTGGTCCAAAGAAGCCGAGATGGGCATCTCAGTTTATTTAATCAGCAGCTCTCTGCAAGGGAGCTTTAGGAATCATCTCTGTGCATCAGAACTGATATGTAGCAATGCCCGTCAGAAGAGATTAGTAGGTCCATGTCGAGGTGGAAGCAGCAGGGTAGAATGAAATCTGAAACCAGGTTAAGTAATTGGGTTCTTGTTCAATAAAAGTGCTTGTTTGTGTGTTGTAATGAAAGATCTTTGGTGCAATGGATGTCTGGATCCAAATATCCTTCGGATTTTCTGATGGATAAAGCGATAAGGGTGAAAGGGATTTAATTTAGGACTGTTGAAAAACTTTAAAGAGATTAGAGAAATTCGTAAATGTACTCTCTCTCTTATCGTGGTGGCTTCTGTGACTTGCCAGAAGCAGACTGGATGAGGAGAGGGGCCCAAGGTCAGGGTTCTGGTTTGGGGTAGGGCTGCTCTGGGCATGTGGCTTCTTTTAATTTTCCATTTAAGGTGCAAGTGGAGAAAGGATAATAAAGAAATATGGCTTTGTTTGTATTCTCTTATCTGGACTTAGGAGAATTACTCTACAATATTTATATTTTTTTTTCAAATTCATAGTCTGTAGCACTAGTAATTTTTATTGAAACACTTATTTTTTTCATTTCTTCTTTGCTTCCTTTGGAGAGCTGTAGCTCTGTAATAACTCCACTGACCATGTCTCTTAAAGCTAATATCCGCTCTTTTTGTGATAATCTGTGTAGGTGTGCTACCTTTCTCTGCCTGCAAAATTACATTCCTGTGAAAATTTAGGCTCAGAAACTTTAGATTTAGAAACAGATTCATTAGATATGTTCATGTAGAAAAAAATAAACGTGTAATAATGGAATGCTGAGGAAACAGCTAATGAAATCTTGCCTGCCTTTAGACATTGCTTGTAACATTCTCTCTCAGGGTCTTTTCTCTCTGTCTGAACAGAACTAGAAGATCTAGCTTGGAGCAGGATTGTCTATAAGGGTTAATTTTCCCATTACTGATTTGGCCTTGGAAAAGATATCTAACTCCTTGAAAACAGACTAATGGTTTTCTTTTTAATTCCACAATTGATTTAACATAGTCCTGTAGCCACAGATTCAGAAGAGTTAAAGGGTAGACAAAGACCAAAGGTTTCTAGAACTAAAATGTTTGGGGTTTTGAAGCATCAGTCCTTGGAAAAGTCTCCAATTTGACACACGTGTGCACACATACGAGGAGAAAAAGCCACACACTTCAAGGAATCTAAAATGTGAAGCACTTCCCTTGACTTGTTTCTGTTTAACACTTATTTTATAATGCTGTTAACCTCAGGCATTCTGACATTGCTCACACCTCTTGTCTGTGGCATCCTCTTTGCTTCCCTTTGTTCCTTCAGATTACAGGATGCATTAGGGGCGCTTTGTTTTCATGGGTTTTGCTACAATTCCAGAAAAAAATAGAAATCTCTCGTGTTTATTTGTTCTAAGGATTCCTGTAGCAAACACTTCCAGAATTGTATTATGAAAAAAGTAAGACTTGGAATGAACATGAGCATGCTCTTTATGTATCTCCAGTGAGAATAAGATTTTACTTTCAGTTAAAAAAGAAGCCACCACGAAAAAACAAATCCTTCCTTTTAATCTGGTACTGGCGAATACTCTGCAAAAGATGGAAAGATGCCCTGCCCTGCCCATGTTGTGATTGCCATAGGGCACTGTAGTGGGATAGTCAAGAGTTTAATCAAATTTAAAGGTAGGTAAGTTCTTGAATGTTTACACTTTCTGCAAAGGAGAACATCTTTAAATCTGACATCTTGCTTTTTCTGAATCGGACTTTGTCCAGGTTTCTTTGTATTTCAGTTTCCCTGTGAGTGTAATAGGTAGCCAGAAGAAATAGCCTCAAAGTCAGAAACTCTTCTTTGGCTTCTGAGGTCACGGATGGCTGCAGAGCTCATTAATTTCCACTGAGGCTGAGACTAAGTGCTTCACTTTAGTAAGTGTACAACTGTTGCCTTTGCCTGCATGTGGAAAAGGAGATTTTTCCATATTTATTTCCCCTCTACCACCATCAAACTCCCCTTCTCAGCTGGCAGGTTTAAATCAGATGATCAGATTGACTCTGCTTTTCACCATCTCAGAGCTGCAGGAGCCAATGGAACTGATGTCCCTGTCACAGGAGAAGGGAAGTCCCCAGCCCCTGCCAGGGCCCTTCTCCCCAGCCTGGCAGTCAGGGTGGGGATGAGCTGAGCAGAACTGATGCCATAGCAAAAGCCTTGTCCCTGCAGCTCTGTACGACCTGCTGTGAGACCTGCCGGGCTGCTGTTTATTTTGGCACTTGGGGATGGGCAGGAACAGAAGTTGTCACTCAGAGTGACAAAGAAGTGTCACCAGCAACAGTCTGGTGAATGGCCCAAAGGATTCCTGACCCCAAAGGAGGAGGAAAGTGTTTTACTCCTCTCCCTTGACATGTACTTTAATTGGTACTCTGTATCTGGGTGTTTAAACCTTAGTCATGTTTTTAGCTTATACCCTGCAGAGTCCATTCCCAGTTCTGTTGGCAGAGGACACGAGACACCCACCCACCTTTCCAGGGGGGAATGCCTTCCTTGCAGCCCTCTGCAGTGCCCCCCTGCCTTATGCTGCCTCCTGGCAGCCTTGCAGCATGGCTTGTGTGCTTGAGAAATGGTGGCCCTTACAACAACAGTGGCATTAATATTGTACTGGCTGTACAGGGAGCTGGGTGAACTAGATCCTGTTTAGGAGTAACCCTGATCTCTGCTTTCCCCAGCTAACCCATACAATTAGAATTAAACTCGTTTAGATAAAGCAGAGCTGAGTTTGGCATCTGAGCTTGTATTTTTCAAAGGGAGTGGTTAATAGCTGATCAAAATGTTTGCAGGTATAAAAGTGTACTTATTGCCTCTTTTATGCATTTTCATACCATTAGGATAAAATTGTTTCATGAAGAGAAGCACTCCTCTCTTTCATTAGCTGCATATTTTCTAGGCTTTTGTTCGCTGGAACATTACAAAATTACTTGATAAATAACAGCAACTTTTTGTCGGGTCAGCAAGTGCAGAAAAATGCATTTCTCAGTTCTCTGCTTCCAGAGATAAAAAAGTTTGGTATTGCAAAAATTGTTTGTGTTTGTTTTGCTTGTAAAAATAAATATTTTAGCTGCCTCAATTTCATGAAAACTCAGCTCTGAGAAGGAAGAGTACTTTATGGTGAAAACAGGTTGATTTGCCCTGCATCAATTTCTGTGTTTGTATGTCTGTGACACCTCTACAGTGATGAAAACCCACCCAAACCAGCTATCAGTATGCCACCTCAATAATCTTTTTTTGGAAGGATTTAACCTACATTTGAGTTTGCTGTCAAACCATGACTCACGGTAAATTCAATATAGTTTCATTTTTTGAGCTAAAGATTTCACAGGTAAGCAGAGCCAGTGTGAAATCCCCACTCAGTGCCATGACTGCAGTCCCTCTCACAGGGAGAGAAGCACAGCACTCCTGTTGGTGTCACTCTGTCCTCTTCCCATCCCATGGGAGTGGCATTTAGCATTTCAAGTGCTGTCACTCACTGTGGAAAAGTCAATACTTGTGACCAGAGATGTAGGCCAGCTTTGTTCCATGGAATGAAATTTGTTAATGCAGCAAACTGTTATAAAGCTTTTTATTTTTTTTTTTTCTTATCAGAATATACGGCCTACATATCTAAAGCAGGCAAAGTGTTTCTGAGCTGGCCAGCCCTGTACATTATTATTTCTAATGATACAATGCCAATTGTAGAAGAAAAAAAAAAAGAAGCTTTCCACACCTAATGAGAGGGGGTTTGTCACTTAAAACTGGCATTATTGAAGAGCTTCACAAGGCTGGTGCTGATTTCAACCAGCTTAGGTTCTCAACCACAGTATTCAGCCTGTGGTGGTTAATCACAGACTGTGAATGAGCTGTCTTTGTAATGAAAGAGATGATAAGAAAGATTTCTGAGTACCAGGAAAAAAGGTAAACTTTCAAGTAATTGATGGAAAACTCAATATTTATTCTGTGCAAGATTCAGTGCCAACTGTTTGAAAAATATGAATAGGGAAATAGCATGGAAAAGAGTGCCCTTTTAAAGCTGTTCTGCACAACTGTGTAAAGCTTCCTTTGCTTCTTTTCAGTGGAAATTCCTACAGTATTTTACTCCTTCTAAGCACTGTTTCATCAGTGGGATAAGTTATTTCCAGCTTTCTCAACTTCAATCTCAAATGCTGTTAGTATTATCAGCTAAGCAATGACTCTAAATTCTGTCCTTTACTGGTGGAAATATGGATGCTTCAGATAGCTATAAATAATGGCTCTTTCTGGGAAGGAAATATTCCCTACAAAGTGAACAAGTAAATGAGAAATCGCTCCTGTTCCCTTCCTCTGCACTTGTTGAAGAAAAGGAAATCTTGTTTTAATAACTAAGTATCATACAGAGCAGAGTCACCTGCAGCAGCTGTCCAGGTACCATAAATCATTTGTCACAGAGGTAGCTAACAGACATTTGATTATTCACAATTGCAGAAGGTCTCTTAATAAAATGGTGGGGGAAAAGAAAACCTGTGGTAGTACTGTACAGCTGGAAATAGAGCTGCTATTTTCTTATTGGGAAATAGCACTGGAAAGAATATTTTTCATGGTGTATTTATCAACATTTTATTTAGGGAGAAATAATTGGCACAATTAATACTTTTGTTGAGTTAAATGGGTAGTTCCTCTATGAGATCATTCAGCCTTTATGGAAGTAATTATATAATGGTTTAGTGTTCTGAGAAGGTCTTGTTGAAGAAATAGAGGAGCTGATGACTGACCATGATGTTACCTCTGTGACCCCCCAGTGCTTGGCAGTCTGTATGAGTACTGCAATTTAGGCTGTGCCCCCACTGGACAGCAGCTTGTTGCACTGACCAGGAGGAGATGGCTTTGTGGACATGACTACAGGAGTAAACTGCTGTTCTTTAGGGGGGAAAATAAGCCTTGAACTTTTCTCTGATGTTCATTCTTGGCAGTGACCACCCAGCTTGGTGCATGCACTGCAGAACAGGCTGTGCCAGCGAAGCTGATTTAGCCCCTTCTGCCACTGAACACCTTTCTGGCAGAGCTGCTCCTTCAGGGTACCATGACAGGCTCTGACAATGAGCCTTGTTGAGAAATGCCTGGAAACAGAGAGCTCTGCAGATGAGGCAGAGAGAGAAACAAGAGCATACAGGGAAGCATCATTGTCTGTCACTATGTGGCTGGCTCTTTTTTTTGCTACTGTTTTTCAAAGCAGCATAAAGCCCAGTTTAGAGTAATTTCAGAGAAAGAGAGTGCAGCAATCCCCTTGTGTGCTAATCCCAGCAGCTGGGAGTGAGGCTTTGGGCTGGGATCTAAAGGCAATTCCAATGCCACCTGCGTGCCAGGGGCTGGTGCCAGGTGTCTGTCGGGAGCAGGACCAGGATCACTTGTCACCGCAGCTCAGTCCACACCTCTGCAGTGCTGACACTCATGGGTGCAGCTGTTCATGCCTTTACAGGGCTGATAGCCAGGAGAGGGTGGGCTGGGAGCGACTCATGGACAACTGAGACCTGTGCCAGGGCCTCTTGTGGCTGGGCTTGGCCCCAGGATCATCAGGGCAGGGCTGGTGTGGAGGGAAGCACATGAGCA
>JAWWMO010000030.1:5788809-5803441 GCA_035047845.1 Dendrocincla fuliginosa | reverse complement strand
GTGCCAGGGCCTCTTGTGGCTGGGCTTGGCCCCAGGATCATCAGGGCAGGGCTGGTGTGGAGGGAAGCACATGAGCACGGATTCTGTGCTAATGTATTCAAGGGTGATTAAGACTTGGGAGTTTAAAAAGCAGTGATCATGAAATTAATGTCTTCAGGAAGTGTTGCAAATTTCTGCTTATGTACCACCACATCACCACAGCTGATGGCAGATCAGTTCAAACCTTTAAAATTCTGCTAAGCCAAACCTTGTCTGCTCTTTTCACTCCCTTTTTTCTTCATTAGACTGCTCAATCATCCAACCCATAGTCTTTCTTGCTCTGGAAATTTCAAATAAGATGAAAAGAGAAATAAAAATGTAATCAGGACAAGTTTGAAGGGAAAAAAGAATTCCAGCTAGGGAAGAGAGAACAGGGTATCATACAAGCACTCAAATCAAAGCAACAGTGAATCAAGAGATGCCTGTCTGAATGCATGACACAGGAATTTTTGTGATGTGTAATTTACACAAAGGCACAATTTATATAATGTAATAGCTGAGAGCATGCAGTTGTGTGCTATCAGATGAATAATTGGGATTCCACAAATCATGTGTCAGGAGCCCTGGATGGCAGCTAGAAAGAAAACAGAAGATAGATGAATAGTCTGGTAAAGGGAGAATTTTATTTATAAGCAGCATATGAAACAGTTTTGACTGCATTTTTTCAATACAAATTGATGTCTACAAACTTTCTTTTAAGCTCTTTCTTTATAGGAGAAAAACTCTCATATGCAGGAGGAAACTGTAGTGGAAGGGAGTTAAAAATGCTTCTTATTTAATCTGGGCAAAAATCAGAGCACAAGGAAATGTTTGTCCATGTCTTAAATTCTTCTAGTGCTTTGATAAATGATGAGTCCAAGCTTCTTTAAGCTAATGATTAAGTAATAGGTGTGATTATCAGTGCACTGGGGGAAGCTGGTTTATGTTGTCTGTTTAGTTGGATCAGGAAGGTAACTGTCCTGGGTTGGGTAAAAACTGAGGCAAATAAAACTATGTGAAGCTGAAAAAAAATCACCTTTCATTTAGGCATTGCTTGAGAGAGCTGTGCTACCCCTAATATTGAAAAAAACCTGTAGTAAAATGGCTCTGGCCCAGCTGAAAGCTCACTAGGGCTGTGTCATGAGGCACAGGGCCCCTTTCTTTGCAAGTTTTAGAGCTGTGCAGAGCCTCTCCCTGGTGACTCTGGCTGTCACACAGGGCTGGAAGGCACTTTGTGCAGCTGGGTCTTCTTCCAGCAAAGCATGGGCAAACTCCCCTCCATTCCTCTGGAACACAAATATCAGCTGGATCTGGGTGTAATTTAATTCACAGGGAGGAAATTCCACTCTGAACTTTGGTCTCAGTGAATCTTTAGATTCAGCGCTGGGTTTTGCTGTTGTTGGGAGGAATGAGGGAAAGGGAGAGAAGAAAGTCATTTTGAGAGCTTTTGGGTAGAGCATGGTCCTAATAACCCCAAGGTTGTGGGTTTGATCCCTTAGGGGCCATTCCCTTAAGAGTTGGACTCAGTGATCCTTGTGGGCTCCCTTTCAACTTAGAATATTCTGTAATTTTGTGATCTGTTTGCTCTCACTTTATCTAGAGCTGTAAAGGTAGAGAATACTAGAGCAATGAAGGTTTTTTTCAACTTGTTTGACTTATAATTTTCTACAGTATTTGACTAGTTATCCTGCTAACTTTTAGATAACTTTGCTTGGCTTCACTAAATCGTGTGAATGAAGCACCAATGGCGACTTTCATGGTCAGAGTCCTGTGTGAAGGTTAGTGGAAACCTGCAGTACCGAAGAGAAAACTGAGTTCCACTTGGTTCTGGTTTGTTAGCTTTCCTCATTTTTAGAGAGAAAAGGGGAGGAGAAGATGAGACTGCAGGAGCAGTAGGTATGATATAAGGTCCCAGAAAGCAGCGTGATTTGAAAAGTCTGAGTGACATTGACCCAAATACAATCTTGCTAGTAGCCTTCTGGATAGGAAAAAAAAAAAATTGATTTTTTTTTCTCTAAGCTGCTGCTGTATGATTTCTTAACTCTTGAGGTTTGGCTTTTGCTGTATTGATCTCTACTGAAGCTTATCTCTCAGAGCCTGCAGGAAGTGTGTCCCATACAGTTATCCCCAACCCCGGAGGCCACCCCAGGTGAGCTCAGTTAACCCTCCTGCTTTGTCCAACACCCAGTGCTGCTGAGGGAGCTCAGCGCTCCCCCGGGGACTGGGGTCATGCCTGGGGGTTGGGGACAACACTTGGCTGTCCAGGGAAACCTTTGCTTGGGAAGGAGCTGTTGTAGCCCAGGTGGGTGAGGCCCTTTGGATACAGGTTGGTATTCCCTTGGGAGCATAAGGGCTTTCCCCAGCTTTAATCAAGACTGTCTCTCTTTTGCCTTTGCTTCGTGTTTTCAGAAGGCTGCAGAGGTGCAGATTCTGCTCTCCTGGGGTTGTCAGTCAGCAATAGCTCTTCTGAGAATAATGCACCAATAGCAGCATAAAACCAGTACAAAAGTAATCAGGATCTATTCCTCAAAGTGCTAATTTTATAAGGTGAACTCCATCTCTTGTGACAGTTTTAAGACAAAAATATGTTAACTGATTTATTTAGCAACTCTTTAAGGTCAGAATGTTTTTCTTAGCATTTTTACTTGGAATGAGTGTTATAGGTCTCAATTAATAGTAAAAGCAGAAAGTAATTGGAGCAGACTATTTATATATATATATATTTAAATATTTATGGTATTCCATGTATTAAACTGAAGGTTAGTAGGTTGTGCTGTAGTCCTCTGAATGTAAAATTTGGGGGCAGGGGAGGAAGAGAGACCAAAGTATTACTCCTCGTGTTATGGTGTATCTGAAATAAGTAGTATCTGACTCTACAGCTTGTTAGTGTCATCTGAAATTCTGTAGTAGATATGGAAAATCAATGACAGAAGCAGTAGTGTGTAAATACATATAAGACAGTATAAACAACCAGCAAAAATGTATTTCACAGAGGTTGTACTGCAGTGTTTTAAAAGGTATGGCTGGGCTTTTTTGAGATCCGAGAAGGTGCAATTGCACAATGATAACATTCTCACTGCTTGCCCACCCAAGGTAGAAGTATTGTGTGTTACCTAAAGTCTGCTCCCTGCCTCCACAGCAGGACAGAAAGAAACTGGTACCTTTGCATTAAATAAAGTAAATGACCTTAAACTCCTTGTTTATACTCTTTGCTGAGATAAATCAGAATACAGGGAGGGAAAACAAAAGTATTTTAAGGCTGGGTTTTGAAAATGCAGGAGTGAATTGGAGAGGTGTTTTCAAAAGTCTAAACTTTATCAGAATTGCTGACTTTGCTGCAACTTCCTGTTTCCCTATTATGCATATAGCAAAGAAGTGCTCTGAAACACTTTCTGTGCCCTTACTGAAGCCCCAGTCCTTCCATGAGAATTCCTAGGAATTAATGTAGATCCTCTCTCCAGTCTTTCTCAAGAGGGTACAGAGTTGTGCCTTGATGCTCACAGTGTGTGAAACGAGTGCAGGATTTGGATTAATATTTGGGAACTCAGAAAGACCCTTGGTTTTGAGTCTGAGAGCTGTGTGCATGGTGCTGATCTGCACCGTGACTGCAGAGACGGATGGGAATGGAGGCTGGGAGGAGTATGCTGAGCTGGCTGGAGGAAGGGGTGCTGTCACTTCCTGGCCTCTTATGGCATAAGAAGAGACACACATTAATCTGTGCATCAGCCACTGCTATATGCACAGGGGACAATATATTATTCATAACTATGGCTTGGAGATAACAAAACTGATCTCAGTTTCCATAGAGGTGAGCCTTCATAATGTCCTCTCATCATATACCACTGACACTTGATTAGCACTCACAGATAGGATCATCTCTGTGTAAACTTTTTGCTGCAGTAGGAAACTGCTCAGTCGCCCTGCTTTGAGATAAGGCTAAAAATACATTTCCTTTAAGGGACTGGCCTTCTAATGTGGAAAAAAAGAGTAGGTTTAGATTTTTCACACTAAGTGCAAATGCTGTTTGATGCTTTCAGACAGACTTCATGGTACCCTCTCTGCCAAAGATAACGGTACTGAGTGTGCCTCTCCAGCATTACAATGATTTGGAACAAATTCTCTTCTGCTGTGGCAGTCAGGTGACTCCTGGGAAGTTGGACCAGTAGAACTGGGCTCATTTCGTTGATTCTAAGGCTTCTTCTGCTTCCAAACAACACCCAGCTCAAAATGCAGCAAGTCACCAGCACAGCTGCTGTGTTTTGAATTGTGTGACATGCATGATTTATTTTAATTTCTTTAAGAAGTTGTAAACGATTCTTTATATGCAAGAGATGTAAGTAGACAGATGATTAACAAATGAGCATTGCTGCGTACAAAACCTAACTGTGAACTTTCAGAGAACTGATTTCCTTAAACATCTGTAATGCTTAGGATGTTGAGTTCCATGCATGCCGTAGTCAGACTGGCCGAAGCTTGTGTAACGCCACTGCTAAATGCATGAGGAAGCATTATCAGTTCCCTTAGCACTCAATTAGCCTGAACCAGTCTGGATTATCCCAATTTGAAAAAATGTGTCACCTAGAGTCATAAAATTCCACTGTAACTTAGTGTGAATGAACTTGTGTTTGAAGGTGTTAATAACTACTGCTGTATTGAAACAGTGCTAGAAAATGCATTATTTCAAATACAAATTAAAATGACAGTGTCAAACTGCATCAAGGTTTCTTTATTGTTTGCTCTCAAATTTTTAATTTAGAAATGACCTTTCAACAAATAAGCACAAGGCAGTGAAAAATGATGTCACAGGAGTACGCTCCCTCTTCCAGTGCTGGTTGAACTACATATAGAGAGTACCAGCAAAGTGTAAAATCAATAAAGGAAGTTGATTGTTTTGTAATATCCCTCCATTTCCCCAGCAAGGCATAATGACTTGTTCTGCCTCTTGCAGTACAGAGTGCATTCCTGCTGTTCAAAGGAAGAAAAGGTGTTTGCGCAATACTTTTCAAACATGCCATTGGAAAAAATTGACCACTTGAAGGTCATTAGATTTTCTGTTTGTTTTCCTGGTGTTTACAATTCAGGAGTAAAAATAAACTTCTTAATCTGCTTACATAACAGGGATATTTAAAAAAAAAAAAGGAAACCTACAGGAAAAATTTTACTTAAAATATTAGACAAATCTTACCCATTCACATTAATGAAACAAAAGGATCAACCCTAAAATAGTTGTGTGGGAACAGCTCTCTTTCATGATGTAGCAAGTTGAATTTAAGGGCATAAATCTATTATCTGGTAAAAAGTTCATTGCCAACTTGCACATATGAGTAGCCCTGACCTGAGTGGGGGTGTAGCTACACCGTGTGGAACCCTGGAGTGGGAACCTGAGCTCTCACCTCCTGCCTTTGGTTGAAAGGCTGAAGTCTAAACCCTGGATGGAGGAGCCTCTGGGCTGGGGTCTTCAGGGTCAGCCTGCAGGAGGGCAGGGAGGGAGATTGAGCCTGCTGTGTGAGTGATGAACCCAGCTGGCATCTTACACAGAGCTCTGTGTGAGCACACGAGGAAGCAAACTGCTCAACAGCAAGGGGAAGTTATAACAAAGAAATCACCTTAAACTTTTCTACCTTTTTTTCTGGCATGGAGGGAAACGTTTAGCGAGTGACAGTGCCTATTGGGGAATATTGATACTGTGAGTATGCCCTGCCCATCCTTCTGCTTTCATAAATGAAATAGAAAATAGGAATGCTACATGTGCAGCTGATAGCAAACAGGGAGGAATTATCACTGTACTTAAGGATAACGTTGGATTTCAGGGAGATCTTGATGAGCTTGGAACAGTATTATGATGTTGTTTGGGGGGAAAAACAGACAAAAAGTGTTCAGTGGGGTGAGGATGTCGATTATATTAGTTATGAGGGTAAAAACATAAGTAATTAGGAAAAATCAACTCTGGAAAGAAACTGAGTGCACAAGAATGATCCAATATGCAGTGGTTACAGAAAAAGACAAAGACACATAAACAAGGTCATAGTGGCAACTCGTGAGTGGAAACAGAAAGTTCAATCATAAAACATAAACCTTTTTGTAAAGAACACTTTATTTAGTTTTGGGCATCATACTGAGGAAAATAAGGCTGGTATTACTTGGAGAAGGCCTAGGGGAGAATTAAGAATAATCTTAGGTAACAAACTCAGTCTTTCCCAAGAGGGGAGGAACTGGCATTTTTGGGGTTAGAATAGAAAAGTGGAAACTGTGTAGAGCCATGAAAACTTCTGAAATATGTGGCCAGCCACTGCAAAGAGAAATAAAGATCTATTCTGTTAGTTATTTGGAAAAAGTGAAGAGTATATCTTGAAGAAAAATTTGGATTAGTCATATAAAATCCTTTTCAAACAGTAAGAGAGCTGAAGCATTGAACTATTTCTTAGGGAAACTGAGGAAGCATCATTATATAGAAAGTCTTTTAGAGCAGGTTATGCAAATTTCTTTCTGAGTCATAAACTACAATGAATGGATTAAATGGTCTGACACCCTTTCCACCTTACTCTTTTTTCATATTCTGTGATTATTGTATCTTTATGCATAAGGATGTGGTATGGGTAATAAGTCTTTTTGGAACCAATCTCTATCTCGCTGAAATCACCTGAAAGAAGCTCTAATCCACAAATGACTGGAATATATTTATGTCAGTCATGATTTTGAGCTGCTTGCATTATCCTTCAGCAAAGTTAAGTGAATAATTTGTCCTGGTAAAAATGTTAATGGAAAAGGATTGCTCACTCTGCAACTCTGGAGTGGGCACAATCCTAGGGAAGGTACCTGGCCAAAGCACCTGGGAGAGCAGTACAGTTTGGGTAGAAAAGTGCACGAGACTTGGAAATTACTCTGTCATTAGCGTGTGTAGGATTTATTTCTTTATACTCTTGCTGCAGTTTTCCTGAGTTGATTCATGCTTTTCATTTTATTGGATTTAAAGGATGCCAAGTTCAACATTTTTAACATGCTTTGAACCACAAATTGTGGGAATAAATTCCTTTTTTTAATTTGCCTTACTCCTCAGTATACTTTCTCTGCTCAAAATTGTGGTACGAACCAGTGCAGGTCAAAAGTTTTGTTTATTGAGAGTTTAGCATTTTCATCATTGAATACCAGAAGAAAATGAGTTTTGCTTACTTATAGGGCTGTTCTGCATCAGGCACTCCAAATGTATTTTGGTTCTGTTCAGACTGCAATGAAACTAGAGAAATTAAAGGTCTAGTATTTGGTGTAATGTTTTAGGGCCTAGCCATGCCCCACATCAACCCTGCAATATCTTTTATTTCTGTTCTTCTCTTAAACCTGTAAAACCAAAACAACTTTGAAGCTTTATGCTGCAAGCAGATTTTGCAATGAATAAAAAGCTTAGTGGAAGCTGAAGTCGGAAATTCTCCAGAAAGCAACTTTATGCAGATTTCAAAAATCACAGGCATATGATAATGCAATACTCTTTCAAATTACTTTGCTCTCCCTGCTGGAAATGGAGGATCCGCTAAATAATGAGCAAAGTGTGGTGTGAAAAATTAGGTGTTTTGGAAACATTAAGCGAAAGAGATTTGCAGAGTGAATGAAGTATCCTGCCAGGATGGAAAATTATTTCAGGCCAAGAAAACGGAGTCCAAGCTGTTAGACATACTGTGGGTCTCCTGTTTGGGCAAAGGAATGAAGTGCGAGATTGGAACAGTCTCCAAAGCGCTCGAACCCAGCTGGTATTATATTTCACTTTGTGGTTGCTAGCACAGTCACACTGACAGAAGTTTTCAGCTACACTTGGCAACTTCTAGAATGCTATTCTCCTGAGGGGGCTGAAATTTGCTCCCAAAATCGAGTCAGGAAAGGTCACGGAGCCAAACATGTCAATAGAGTCTGCCTGGGAAAATGTGATCTGATCACTGCACTTCATGTAGCTCTCGGAATGGCTTAGTGAGCTGCTAATTGCAGGTCAGGGGAGAAATGCGTGGGTGCTTTCATTTTCTTGGCCAGATTCTGCCTGATCTCATCTCAGAAACTACAGAGGAAACAGGACTATAGTGTGGATGACCAGCTACTCCTGGTCAAACTCAGCAGAGCAAGATATATTGCGTGAAAAACTGGAATAAGCAATCTAAAATCCATGTAGGTCTGTGAAACTCCTCTTCAAATGCCAATAATACTGTCTGTGTAAGAAATACTGCATGTCTAGCATTTTAAATAGCAGGGATCATGTTTTAATTATTGTGTTAGATTGAAGCAATCTCTGGTGTTGTGCAGCTTTGTGGTCATAAATTCTGACAAAGATATTGTGCTGAGTGGTCGGATTTGTTACTGTGTTTTAAAATGCTGCAGGCAGGAGAAAAAGTGGAAGCCAGAATTTATAGGCTCAAAAATCTTCATTTGTCAGAAAACAGTAAGTTTAAAGATCCTTTGTCAGTGCTTAAAACCTGGGAGACAAAGCTGGTTCTGGATGCAGAAATTTTATTTCAGTAGAGGTAGAATAAAGTTTTCAATTAAACTGAGTTAGTGAGAAAAATTATTAATACAAATTGCTTTTAGAAACAGAACAAGATGTCAAGAATAGTTATCACAATGTGCACTCATAAAACCATTATAAATTTGGTAGACCACAGCAAGCAAGTATAAATAGCATTTCAGACTTTTCACTTAGGCTTGTAGGGTTGTGTTTCATCGAAACCTAATTTTTAGGGACGAGCAATATCAAATCATCACTCCTTATCAATTCTGTAGGCAACCTAATAACTGCTAAATCTCCAGCTAAGGGCACGTAGCATGTGCAGGCCTTTGCAGAGGATATAGAGGAGCTGCTATCAAGTGATTAGTGTGTCGTGGCCGATGCCAGAGCCTCAGAGAGCACGCTGTATATGCAGCAACATTTGTGCAGCGTGGCTTTGTTTTCAGCCATGGACATATCAATTCAGGCTTTGGATGGGCAAAGGGTGTGCTTGGAGAAGGTCTGCCTTGCGGAGGGAAAGGGGAACACCTCAGCTCCAAGTGCTCCTAGAGCTGCCCAGCCCGACCCTCTCAAGCACAGAGGGCAAAGGGAACAGAGCTTGACATCTCTGGCTCCAAACCCTGTTTGACAGTGTAAGATAATTTCCCTCTTTCTGCCTACCCTCCCTATTACTCTGCTGTTGTGGTTCCTGGTTGCAACCTGAGGGACCTGAAAGAGTTTGCCAAGGTATGTGGCCAGGCAGGGGAGATGGAAAGGAGCACTGGGGCAGTGGGTCTTTCACACTGCAAACAGCAACAGATAAAGCACAGCCCTTAGTTACAGCTGCATCCCGTGGGATTCTGCAGCTTTATTAACACTGGAGAAATGTGATACCTGCTGGCACAAAACACACTGGTTTGTTAAGGCAGCTTTCACCTGTCTGAGCTGCAGAAGTCGTGTCCGAACCCAAAGGATTCCTGAACTGAAACGTCTGTGGAGGTTTTGGTATATGAGGGCTAGAAAGCCTTCATGGACACAGAGTGTCACAGGTTTCCTCCAAGGAGGGGTTATCAGAATGTGCAGAGTCAGAAGGGACCCACAAAGATCACCAAGTCCCAACCTCTGCCCCGCACAGGACCATCCCCAAGAGCCACACCAAGTGCTCTTGTGATCAAGAGTGATCACAAGATCCTCTTGATCCTCTCAAGTGATCCTGAGAGGATCACCCAAATGCTTCTTGAGCTCTGGCAGCCTTGGGGCTGTGCCCACTGCCCTGGGGAGCCTGGGCAGTGCCCACCACCCTCTGGGGGAAGAACCTTTTGCTAATACCCAACCTAACCCTGCCCTGATACAGCTCCAGCTTTTCCCTGGGTGCTGTCCCTGGTCCCCACAGAGCAGAGATCAGTGCCTGCCTCTCCTCTGCCCCTCCCCAGGGAGTTGGAACTGCAATGAGGTCTCCCTTCAGTCTACTGTCTTTTGGAAAGCATTGAAGTGTACAAGACTGGTCTAATTCCTGAGGAGAGGTTTTTTCCAAGTGCTTTTTTCATCCAAAGTGATTTGGATACTTCAGATCAGGATCTAGATGTTCAGGGTTCTGGAGTGCTACATCCAGCTGAGGGGCTGACACAAGGACATAGACCTGCTGGAGTGAGTCCAGAGGAGGCCATGGAGATGGTTGAGGGCTGAAGCCCCTCTACTCTGGAAGGATTGGATTGTTCAGCCTGGAGAAGAAGAGGTTCCCAGGAGACTTTAGAGCCCCTTCCAGCACCTCAAGGGGCTCCAAGAGAGTTGGAGAGTGAGTTTTGACAAGGATAAGCAGTGACAGAGCAAGGGAGAATGGCTTTAAACTGCAGCCCAGAGCCACACAGAGCACACCTGGTGGGAGCAGGATGGGATGTGTACTCAGTGTGCCCTGGGGAGCAGCTCATGGTGTGTTTGAACCTCTTGAAATGCAGGAGCACTCAGCTGAAATACAGAGAGGGAAAGTGTGTGTGCAGTCTGGAGCAATGCAGAGCTGTGGCAAACAAAGCCAGCACTTCAGCAACGCATAACTTAGATATTTTTCTTACGGTGGTTTGTATTTTTCCTACTTTCTCTTAGTCAGAAGCCCAAGGGGCTGACAGCGCAGACCAATGGTAGGATTTAGGCGTTGAAAATAAAAGTTCTGTGATAATTTGCTTTCTCCCTGGCTTGCCCTGTTAGCAGAGGTGAACTGCTGGCTCTTCTCACCCAGGCTCCCAGCTGAGGTGGCTTAAACAGTTGACAGGGCAAATGATTGAGGCCACAGTGTCAGCAAAATGATGGAGGAGGGTCAGACTCGCTCACTGTGTGGGCAGCAACGTGGTGTTTCCCTGGCTGAGGCTGTGCGTGGGACCTGAGGCTGTCACTGGTGTCACTGGGTTGACCTTGCTAGACCTGCAGTTTCCTTAAGATGGAGTTGTGCTGAATATGATTACATTTTTCCCTGCTCACTGTCCTACAGTGGCCATTTAGCTGCTGTACAGCATGCACAATCTTTACTCACTAGTGTCTAGCACAGTGTAACTGATCCTCTTTTCTCCTAAATTACTTTATATCTAAAAAAGGGGCTTGTCCTCTGACACATCTGCTACTTAGACTAAAAATTGCTTTGATCATTAACACGTATTACATGCTAATTTCTCTTCAGGTTTCCCCCTGGGCACCTGCTGTAGTCCAGGTCACCTTTTACTGTGCTTGGGTACAGAGCTCTGCAAGTGAAATTTTAGTTTTTTCTTTTTAACACTACAGGGTGCTGAACAGGCTTGCTGAATAAACAACCAAGCTTGGCCTCCAGTGACCCACTGCAAACTGAATGTGTTACTTCTTAAGTTCTGCACAAACTTTGCTCTGATTCCTGTCTTGAGGACTTGGGGTAGACTTTTCTCTAAATATCATTTGACTCACGAAGCACGAGAAAATACTGAATTATTTTGTCTATGTAACCCAAAACCCAGCGTGGCTTTCACATATCTAGCACAGCAAAACATTTCAATCGATTCATACAGTCCAAATCTCACAGAAAATGATGGAAGTCAGGAATGTAAAGCAAGAAATCCAGGGAAAGTGTCATTAGTTTAGAGAACCTCTTCTGAGCAAAGCATCAGGTAAATTATTCATTCTGATTTATTTGCTCAGCTTGAAAACCTTCCATGATGTTACGTTTTGGCTCTGCAAATCTAATAATTTGACTTTTAGGAATATCAGCTTATCTTCCTCATTACATCATAGCACTTTTACAAAATCCCCCTGCTTGTTATACCAAGTAATTGTTTCTCCCAGCATTATCTTCTCCCTTCTTATCCATCATCTCGCTGAGAACATCCATTTCTTTGCCAGCTCTGTTTTACGGTGTCTGCATCATATTAATAATGGCACAGATGGAAGAGTTCTGTGAGGTCACTCAGTACAATCCATTTCCTGATGCAATGTTGGGCTTTTATATATTTTCCAATATATGAAGCCTGATGGTAAATGAGTCAAGTGACTGGATTTTCACAATCTCATTCAAGTCTTAATGCAGTATTTTTTCCCCTTCTATCTTTCTCCCCTTCTACCTTACATTTCTTACAGTAGCTAAAAAAGTGCCTCTTGAGAGATAAGAAATTGTACAGGCTTATGAAATCTGTGGCACAGTGTCAAGCACATCATATTCTTAACAGCTTTATTAATATGTTAACAGGTGGAAGCTTATTATTGTTCAGTGCTTTAAGTGCAAAATATCTCATACTCCTCTCTTTTTTTTTTATTTTTATTTTTTTAATTCACCTTTGTAGTTTCCCATTAATTTGATTAACAGCTTTGGCTGATAACTTCTTAAATTGTTTTACTTCACAAAGACAAAACACAGTAGTTTGAAATTGTTTTGGTTTTGATTCAGCTACAGCACTCACTTTGGCTTTTAGGATGTGCAAAAATAAATTGAATGATTTTCTTCTTATCAGTGTCAAATAACTCTTTAATCTTGATTGCCTAATAAAACTGGCAGAAAACAAGGAAATGAAAAAGGTAGGGAATGTCACAGCAACTGAAGCATTTCCTTCTCCAATTGTAAAAAGTAGCTTCCTGTATCTTGTCAGCAGGCATTGCATCAAAACAAGAGATTTTTACAATTTACTGACTAATGCAGCCACTTTTAGGCTTTTTACAAGCCAGCTGTTCAGAGTGGTGAAAATTGCCACAGAAGAGGTCTGGAATAAAGCAGGAGATAAACTGCTCTCTCCAGACCAGCCTGTGCTTTTGCTTTCCATGTCATCTCTTTAAGTGTTCACCTTCTGTTATTCTGTCAGTGTGTTACACGGAGTTTTCTACCCCAGCCACCTGATTTACACACCTCTGTGCTCCGTCTGCCACAGTGATGCTCTGTAGCCCCATTTCCTCTTTTTGCTCATATAGCTCTTTGATTTTTCATTCTGAGTATCCTTTGGAAGCTCTAATTCTTTAACAAAGGCTTAGAGTCGAAATAATGTTAACATTAATATACTTAAAAAATTAAGTATTCAAATCTAAACTACCAAATCCACAGACATACTTCTGTTTAGAGTCAGTCTAACTATGTCAAAAGTGAAAGTAAGTTGTGGTCTGGCAACTGTCCTTTCAAGTGATGTTTGGCCAAATGGCTTTACTTAGAGTATTCTGGCTGGTTCTTTTCTCATGCTTCACAGAAATAAGATCTACAGCAGAAAAATTCTCTGCTGCAGAGCGTTTGCAGAGTACCAGGTGGAATAGGGCATTGTTCCGTTGTCTTCTGCAATATAAATATAAATTCCCTTTGCAAATATAAACCAAGGAGCCTATAGCTGTTGTACACAGAATTCCCTCGTCAAATTGCTGCTTGGAATGGTCCTCATTTGTGCATCTCAAAGACACTGCAGAGAGCCAGGAGTGAGCCCTCACTCCCTACTCTGCACACACACAGTGTACCCCTGGAAATGCAGGCCAAGACAACCCAGAGGGGTACTCCTTATTTCTAGTACAAATTCTCCTCATATTAGAAGCTCTGCCTGATAGAAATGTTAGTCAAATCTTATTCTAATAAGGCTTCTCTACGAGCAAATTGGCTCAGTGCAATAATGTACTTCCAGTGTAAATGTATTAACACAATTATTCTGATACCTCTATTTTATTTAGGAACTAGCAAAACCTCCATCTCTAGAATCAGCTGTTTAACCAACACAGTGTTGTACCTACAGCAGACATGATGATAGTTATACTCAGTGACATTTTTAGGGCTTATTATAATTTGCAGAAGACACCTATTCAAACTATTTGAAATGTTAAGTATATGTTATAGTTCCACAAGCACTTAAAGGTAATCTAATCCTGCCTCTGGAGGAAGCTTTTCTTTCCCTTCCATCCATTTGAGCTGACTCTGAAATGAACCAAATGAGATGTTGCTATGGCTTAAGCTGCTGTTATTCCTCATTCCCTGGTTTGGTTTGAAACCATCAGTTCCCTGTGTGGGACATTTCAGAATGGTTTGATGGCTTGCACAAGGGAGACTGCAGGGAGGGGAAGTGAGATGTGAGTAACTAAGCATGGAAAGGACATCTTTTGCATCAGTGCAATTTCTGCCAGGTTAAACTACTGCAAAACTCAGTGTTACCTGTGGTATGCTCTGCAGGGTTCAGGGCACGAAGTGGGGCACAGGATTATATTTAGGGAGATATTTAACAGCTGCCTTCTTAAAATTTCTAATACGTTTCAAGTTTCGTGTTGGTCCAATGTTTGCAGTGCTCTTTCAGTTGGTTACATCTCTGTTTCTATATCTGTGAGACATTATCCTTTCATGCTCTTATTTTTGCCACAAAAACTGTATTACTGTTTTACCAACAAGCTGCTGTAGCTGATCCTTCTCAAATTTCTAAAATGAACTCTGCATATTTTAATAATTCCTTGGGCACTACTATTAATTATTCCTTAATTATGCCTTAGGATGCCCTATGATCAAAGAATCACAGAATATGTCAAGTGGGAAGGGACTGACAAGGATCAAGTCCAACTCCTGGTCCTGCACATCCCCAAGAGTCACCCCCTGTGCCCCAGAGGATCATCCAACCCCTCCTGCAGCTCTGGCAGTCTTGGGGCTGTGCCCACTGCCCTGGGGAGCCTGGGCAGTGCCCACCACCCTCTGGG
>JAWWMO010000030.1:5769150-5788465 GCA_035047845.1 Dendrocincla fuliginosa | reverse complement strand
GTGCCCACCACCCTCTGGGGGAAGGACCTTTTGCTGAGATCCCCCCTGCCCCTGCCCTGACACAGCTCCAGCCCTTCCCTGGGTGCTGTCCCTGGTCCCCACAGAGCTGAGATCAGTGCCTGCCCCTCCTCTGCCCCTCCCCAGGGAGTTGTCCCTGCAATGAGATCTCCCCTCAGTCTCCCCTTCCCCAGCTGGACACCCCGAGTGCCCTCAGCAAGGAAAGGGGTTTCAGTCTCCAATTAGTGGGCAGAGAGGGAGGGGATTCGAGTTCAAAGAGCTGACAAAGCCCCCTAAGGTGTGCTTGGGGGCAGAGGAGAGGGGCTTGGGAGGGGGGTCCTGCCGAAAGCAGGCAGTGCAGACCCCGGTGAGGGTGTGGAGCCCTGGCAGGGGCAGGGGCTGCTGTGGCACCTGGCACCCAGCGAGCCAGGGCAGAGAAGTGCTCCTGCTGCTGTCAGGGTTGGGACACTTGCTGCTCTTCCGCTCTTTCTTCTAAAGCTTGCCAGCTGGCACTTTTCACCCAAAATTGGCTCTTTTGGCGAGGTTCTGTGTGGAATTTAGACACTCCTATGCCTTCTGTGTGAATTCTTAATTTGATGTCACTGGCTTCTTGCTTTGGGTTTTTCTTGGAAGGATTAGAAGAGAGGAGAGTAAAAGAAGAGAGGGATTTTATTGCAAGGCTGCTCTTTTTCTTGTGTGTGTTTTGTTTCTGAAACAGAATATGTAGTGTTTGTTCTTAGTTAAAGACTAAATATCCCACTGTTTAAACGAAATTAATATGGCACAAGCTTGTATTTTGATATCCAATATACTGAATTAAATATTAATTATGATCTGGTGCAAAAAATATTAAATCAGTGCTTTTTGAAGAACACCTGACAGCCCACTTTGTACCAATGCTCACCTAAACATTGGATCGGATTCTGATGGATCAATGGAGCAGCTACAAGATTCCTGTAATACACTACACTGAACATGGTGCTGACTGAGAACTTTTCATATGTCCTAGACTGTGAAATGAGTAATTTCTTGCAATTACCCTGGAAGTGACAGTTTTATTCACAAACAGGATTTTTCTAAAATTCAGTGAAAGATGTGTGTAAAAACAATTGTCGTGATTCTCGCGGTTGATGTTTGATCCGCAGTGGCCTTACACATGAATGCCTAGTGATTATTTGAGTGACAACCTTTATTTAAACAATATAATGCCCTTTCTCAAATGCAGCGTATTGAAATTCTTGCTCCTAGAGAGAGAAAACAAAGGGAAATAGTCTTCCAGTTAAGTGCAAATGTGAGTCTCTGCTAAATGCAACAAACGGGGCTGATGATTTGTTTTGTGTGGGTTTCATTTGTTTCAAATAACATAATTGTCGAGAACGATTTTCTTGATGAATATTGTGAAATATTTATTAAAAAATGAAGAATTTTTCTTTTGAAAAAAGTCTGCTTGAACATAAACAGATGTATAAGATATATATCACATATGTATGTGTGTGTTCACACACGTGTGGAAATGAAAAGGTTTGATGTCTCTGGGAAACATTTTAGATTCCAAGAAAGTCTGTACAATCCTTGTATTCTACCCTTGTGCCCATTGGCCTTTCCTTAAGATATATCATATGCAGTAACTTTCTGCAGGCCTGGAAATATTCCTCCAGAGAGGTGTTTTGTTCTGTTTAGTCATCACTGTCCAGGAAAATACAATGAAGATCACGGGAATGCTCGGAAATTTTTGCCCAGTGCCTGAATGCAATAACTGCAGCTGAAAACTCTCACACAGTGCATGTGTAACACACTGTGAAGTTTTGTGTGTGATAGGAATGATTTCTGCCTTGGGACCTATGCACATGAGTCTGAAAAACCACATTAGTTCTAGGTATTTATGGTGTTCTGGAATGAATTCTTAAAAACACTAAAGAAAGGATTCAATTATCTAGTCTTGTAATTGTTATTTCAACAATATTTTACTTGGGTTTATGCATGGTTTTCATTATAAAATTCCTTCATACAATAAAGTGATGAAATGGTAGGTGTTAAAAACAAATGAAAAGTTCAAACCAACCTGTAACAGGCCGGATTATGGAACCGTGCAGGGGGTTTTGTGTGTTTGTACGTGCATAGCTAAGGATGTACTTCTCAGGGTTTAACTGAAATTGCTAACAGGGTCAGAGCACCATTTTATCTTCTGGCAAATAGTTGGTTTTAAAATGCATCTCCTCTATTATTTTCGCTCTGTGATGTCAGGAGAAAATAACCATCTTGATAACATCAGCTAAGTAGTGCTTCTGGGATGGTGCTGAAGTCCAGCACCACGGTTTACCCACGGCCTTTGGGCAGCGGTTACTCTGCAGGCACCATCTCTTTGGAGAGCACGAGCACGAGTCTCGATTAGCTGCCCAGGCTAGTGAAAAATTATATAAGTACATTAATTCTCTTTATTATATGCACCTTCTTGTGCATTTTGGGGCTGAGATATCCAGCAATATACCCATATCCTGGGAAGTGCAGTAGGAACTGAACCTTAAATCCTTACAAAGCCCAGCATATGGTACAGTTTATTTTTTCTCTACAAAGCTCTTCGTGGAAATAACCAAAAAGAAATTTGTTCAACATCACAACTGTCCTCATAAATATCTTGCTGACTTTTGTCAGGCAGTGCTGTCATCCTCTCTTATCCCTGTATTGATACTTTACGAAATAGCCTCTTTCCCTCTTACCCACAGAGAGCTCTGTAGAAGTGACTCGAGCCCCCCTGTCCTGCACGAGGGCTTTATGTTGTGTTACTCAACCCCCCAGTCGTGCACAGGGGCTCCTCTGAGATGGTTTGAAGTGCTGTTGCAGTGCACAGGAATTCTCTGAGGTTCTGTCCCGCTGATCCTGCAGAAGTGTGGCTGTCGGCAGCAGGGTGGGAGGGGGTGTGCAAGGACTGTGCTGTTCTGTCGAGTTCATGGAAACAGGCTTTGCTGCTCTTGACAACGATAAAATACAGATACTGACATAAAAATATCTGTGTTCATCAGAAATCACTTTACTACTATTTGTTTAATCTCATTATTTGTTTTCTTTTATACAAACATCTTCTAATATAAATGTAAACGCAAAAAATCCTATTTGTTTCATATCTGCTTAGTAAATCTGGCCTGAAATTAGTGACAAATTGTAGCATTTACTAATTAGAATTTGCCAAATACTCTGCAAACTTAGTTTATTCTGCCCCTTGCACGTTGTTAAACTTTTTCTTGCCCAGCTGACAGTTCACTCTATTCCAGAGACTTCATTGCACTGAAATTCTTTTGCTTCTTTCAATCCCCTGTTGATTTCTTTACGTTGTTTCATTAATTAAAATACAAGTAATGCATGACCACACGACTAAGGAATGGATCCTAATTTTGCTGGGAATCCTGGCTAATAGGAACACCCATGATTGTCTGAGTTGTGTAAAAATAATCCTAATTATATGAACAGACATCAAGGTCAAAATGATAGCTCCAACCACAATGACTAAAGAATACACAAAATAAACAGTGTTAAAGAGTACAGCCTATAAGCATTGATGCCATTACAATAACAAGGGTTCTTTTTCTCGTGGAACAGATTGAAGATCTGTAGAACTGAATTCCACCTGGGTGTAAAGGGGCTCACTGATACACGGGGTTTGAGGTACAAATTGCCCTTTGGGTGTACCTGAGAAACGTCCTTTCCCTGCAGTCAGTCCAAGTGCCTGACCGTGTGTGTTTCCCCTCCTCAGCTCCCTGCAGTGCCGAGGCAGCTTGTCCCTTCCAGCCCCTGCATCTTCTGCGGCCACGGGCTGGGCATCTTTGTCCCGGTGGTGCATTCAGTGCTCCCAAAAGTGCCTTGTTTGTAGCTGCAGCTCATCAGTCCCGTGTACCAGCACGTAGACACTGTTGCTCCTCATGTCTTCT
The DNA here is from genome assembly GCA_035047845.1 of Dendrocincla fuliginosa. Classification (NCBI taxonomy): domain Eukaryota; kingdom Metazoa; phylum Chordata; class Aves; order Passeriformes; family Dendrocolaptidae; genus Dendrocincla; species Dendrocincla fuliginosa. The sequence goes on along the minus strand of JAWWMO010000030.1, from coordinate 5,784,545 downwards.
CAGTTCTGTTCATTATTTCATGCAAATACACAGCTTTCCTGGTTTGCCCTCTGAAGGAACTGTAGCATTGCACAGCAGTTCTTCACATGGTATGTTTGCAGTGAATTAACAATTAGGACATATGTAAATTCAGTTTAGCTTACAAGACAGTAGAGTTCTAAGGACTGACTGGGATCTCTGTTATCTTTCCAAATTAATCCTTGCCTCCTCTGATAAGATAAATAGATTGTTACCCAGACATACAAAGTTAAAAAATTGTGTACGGCAATGACTTTAATTATAGGGTGGACAGCCAAGGGCTTACCTCATCTCAGTTAACTCCAGTGCACTGAAATTAGATCTGTGCATAGTTTTAAGGAGTTAATTTATGGTCATGACAGAGACTGAAGGCTTCATGAGGTTCTGCATCATTCAGAAACTGTGTGTATTAAAAGTCTATAGCTGTAATAATTTCTGGTATTTTATAGGTTTTTGAAAAATGATAGGAAGCAATTTAATAGAGGAGATATAGCTCCTCCCAAAATGTAAATATCCCTTGATTCACTCTTTTTGGATCAAAGGGATTGCTGCTTAGAAGACAGAATCATATGGCAACTAGCCAAGACCTTCCAGCATCATATGACTAAATTATCCTCAATCTGTTTAATCAATGCCACATATCCTCCTGCTGGAATGAAAATATAGCTGGGATTCAGTTTAAAAAGTTGCACTTGGTTTGCCATATCTCTCTATTTGATTTTTTTTTCCTTTTAAGTGACGTGAAGTGATTTATTATGGGTGTCTTTTTTTTTTTTCTCATCAAGGTTAGAGATGGTTGGTGAAACCCAGAATTTATTATTCAAATTGTAATTTGTTGATTGCAGCCCATTAATCTTTCTCAGGTCATAGAAACACAGATCTGCTTTGCACGGTGTAACAGAGTGAAATTGCCAACATCTGCTAAGAAGCTCTTGGGGAGTTATCTCTGGTTCCCTCAGATCTTTACAGGGTTCTCTCCAGTTCCTCTTCACTGGCTTTCTCATTTATTGCTGGATCCTGCTTCCAGATTAGGGCAATATTGTAATATATTTTAAATTGGTTACATCCAAATGGTTTTACTCTCTTTGAAATGTGATTTCTCTGTTTTTCCTGACTGTGCCAGAGAGACTGCACTATCTCACCTAGATTTAATGTGTTCACACTTTGTCCTATGAGCCTTCTGTTCTCAAAGTGCTTATGTGGAGAATAATGACATTTCTTACATTTTTCACAGAGGTTGAAACATCCCTATCAGAATGGATCTCTTCTTCATTACAAAAACCTTTGGGATAACTTAATTAGAGCAATTTAAAATAAGATATTATTGCAAAACATGCTGTACATTAACTACATATCAGTCACGCAGCGTGCTGACTGTCCTTGTCTGCCAGTAAAGTGCTGAAAGCAAAGCCTCCAGCTGGTGGCCTTGAGCAGGGTTTTATGCTTTATGGCCTTCCCCAGCACATGTTTTATGAATACTCAGCTCTCCATCTCCGTGTGTGCCCTGGCACTGCAGAGCTGGGCCCCAGGCCCCGTTCAAATTATCATTGCTGAGCATCAGCCAGGCCCTTGAGAAGCTCATGGTGGGCCTGGCTGAACTCTGAGTTCATTCCAAACCCCCAGAAGGAGCACTTGATTTCACCGTGGTTTGGGATACCCGCCTTGGCCATACTGAAGGATGTGCATCTTCTCTACAAACTACATGTGGTGTTTTGGTTTTATCCCTTTTTCTTCTTCTTGGAGTGTTTAAATCTTAAATATATAGTATAGAAGAAAATAAAATCACATGATTTCAGGTCATCTCACAAACCTGATTTTCTGTTAGGACTCTTGCTTTGGTGATTACCAGTATAAAAAGAGCAATGAAATTTGGCATGTGGGCCACCAGCTGCGTTAGTCAAAGAATGATCTGTGCAAAAAAAGTAGTCAGGACCCTTTGGTAAAATGTACTGATGTTGATGTTGCTCTTAGTAATAGATGCAGTAAGGTTTAATTATCAAAAGTCCACTTTTAAAAGCAGTGTTTTCTTTCTTGAGTATTTTCCATCTGAATCTATGTGGAGTCCATGCGCTGACAGATCTTTCCTTGCTCTTCCTCTCTCTTGTTTGGATGGGGAAGTTGTATGTCTGGCTCCAATAGCTTCTCAGATGTGAAAGGTGATGGATGGGCACACAAACAGTCATCCTCCAGACCAGCAAATACTCTCTCCTTGAGCTTCCCAGAGAAGTGTGTGCTGTGATCACTGTTTTTCTAAGTGCTTTATTGTAGTCATCATTTGCACACAAAACGAGTCTCTACTTCAGTAAATCTTTAGCACCATTTTTATGAAAAATGAAGGATAGATTACAAAGAGAATTGATCATGCTGTTTTATGTGCTTTTTTTTAAAAAAATAAACCAGTATACTTGTAAAAAACCCCTCAGATCAAAGACAGAAAAGCAGGTGTGGAACAGATATTTAAAAAAAGGTTCAAAAACGTTGCCCAGATGGTGGAATGGTAGCAGCAGTTGCTGGCCCTGCTTCAGAGAAGACCTTGCTTTTGGGTCATCCAGATTTCACTGAAATATCCTGTCCAGTTTTTGCCTTCTCCTGGGTGGAAACCTTTCTGCCTCCCATACTGGAACTTTTGGATTTGTTGTGAAAAAGAGCTATTAGCAATTAATTTTTCATCCCTGGAACTTCTGTGCACAACGTGCTTAGCCAGTCTATCTCTCTGACCTAGTTAATAATTTAATTTTAAGTGAAAAAGCTGAAGTGCAACACACTTTAAAAAAAACAGAACAGAAATTTTCTTTACCTCTCTTGTCTCAAAGACTAAGAAATACTTTCTTCTGTGACTCTGTCATCCCGACTGATTTCCCTGCTTGCTGACTGTTGGCTGTTCAGAGGCATAAAGGGCTGTTGTGAGGAATTTTGAAAGGTTTCACTTTGTCTTTGCTTGGAATGAAAAAACCCTTTTGCTGCCCCGTTCATCACGAAATATTTTACATGCATAAAAAGAGGAGTTAGTGAATAATGACACCATTTCATAAAACTTACACAGACAAATCATTCTTAGTGTACAGCACTAAAGCAGACTTTAACCCGGGGACAATACATTAGAATTTCAACTTTTTTGGGAATTATGGACTCATATACTCATTTAGGTTGGAAAAGACTTCTCATATCACCAAGTCCAACTGTGAACCCAGCACTGCCAGGATCGCCTGGTGTGTGTCGGTCTCAGTCTTTTTATTTGCAAGTAATTCAAACAGTGTCAGAGGCACTAAAGGAACAGAATGGAGGCATTAAAAGGAAATGGTAAATACATGTTCACAGGTAGGAAATGTAGTTAGAATGAATAGTTGAAGTTTAGTTGTCTGTCCTCATGTTATCTCCCACTGGAGTGTGCTGTGTATATGCTGGTTGCCCACGCCTCTCCAGCTGGATTTGTGACAGGATTGCTTTTGGTGCTCTTGGTAGGTCAGATGAAAATGAGGAGAGTCAGGTGGGAAAAGCAATAAGTGAGTCTGGATGTGAAACATCAGAAGCATTCAAACACAATATTCAAATTAACAGGCGTGAAGAGATCATTCTTCACTCTATCTCTTTCACTGACTCTTGGACTCTGAAGTACAAAATGCAGTCCTTTGGGGGTAACAAGAGACAATCATGTTTTTATCTCATTTTTGATACATTCTGAGTGGCTACTACTGCATGTTACCAAGTAAGGTGCAATTTAGTCCTCTAGAAACCAGTGGAGACCAAGACTGTGATCTGTGGACAGGATGGAAGTCAAGGGAAAAAGGTACACAGTGCAGAGAGAGAGTCAGTTTTGGGTTTAGTGCAGTCAAAAACATTCATTATGATCGTAGAGGCTGCACAAACCTTCCAAAAGTGAATGAGCATAAACCTTTGAGTCTACAAAGAAAAATGAAAAAAAAAAAACAAAACAAAACAAACAAAAAAACCTCTCTCTTTCCTCTGAATAATTCTAAATTACGGGGACGAATGTGGTCCTAATGCTCTCAGCTCACTCACTTCCAACCAAATGGGTGCCATTTGTGCTGTTTGGAGGCACTGCTTTTCTTAAGGCAAGGAGAAAACCTGGCTTTTTAGGGGGAAAGGGGAGGGTGTTGGACCACCCCTGTCCCAGCTGTCCCTGGGGAGCCTAAGAGGCCACAGGGTTTGGGGAGGGAGGGGTCAGACCCCAGTGCCCAGATGTTGAAGGCTCTCACATGTGGGCATGTGCTTTAGCAGAGGGAATTAAAAGCAACCTTTTCTTTACGGAAAATTAGTAGCCCAAAGATCAGAACATAGTGATAGGGAACTGCTTACATTTCAATTTGAGGTGTTACATGGTGCCTTAGAGGATAAAAGCGAGGTGACAACCATAAAAACATTTACAGCTACACTAATTGACCCCTGCTGGGATTTGTAGTTCTACTGAACAGCAACGTAGAAGAACCCACAGCAAACAAATCCTCCCACTTGCTAGAAAACTGTCGGGTGCTAAACATACATGAAGGGGTTGTTTAGCCAGGTTTTTTCACAAGCTGTCAGGCTGTAATAAGGAGTTTAGAATAGACAGATAACCCTTCCTCTACAAAGTTGATTTTGACTATCACCTTTAATGAAACAATTTGCCTCCGGGGTGTTTGCAAAGCTCTTTTCAGCTCCAGTACTTACTGGATGTGCATAGACACCTCTGAGACTGAACGAGTTAATTGCAAACACAGGCAGTCTTTAAAGCACAGCATGCTGCCTTTGTTCTCCTGCAGGAGGCTTATCCAAGCACAGTAATAAAACTGGACGTTATGGAAAGAATAGTTTTGTTTCTGTGAGTTGCAAAGAAAAATGAAGGAAAGGAATTGGTTCAGAATGAGCAATGGCTGTCTGAGCTTGTGTGTGTTATGCACAGAGGAATGAGGTGCAATCAACTGCTCTGATCTATGAACTAGTCAGGACAAGGAATGAGCATAAAAGAACTTTTTTTCCTTGGGTATGATATTCCAGGTATGATGTAAATGGTGATTTGTAAAGCTGCCGAAATAAGTGACAAATGTGGTTGTCAAGGTGTTCGTTAGTCCTTGTGTGTCAGCTGTAGTGAAAAGATCAGAGTGCCTTGTTCTAATGGGGAGGACTTTCAAGAACAACTGTCAGCTGGTTTCTGACACCTGCAAGAAGACAATTAAACTAAATTGAGGACATTGTTGGGAGGTTTAAAAAGCTGACATTATGCACTGTAAAAAAAAATTCAAGAGAAACTTGACACAAGTTGAAACCTGACACCAGCAACAGGACTTGGAGAGAGCAAAAGTTACAGTCATAGGTAGGCATTCAAAGAATAATGAAGTTTGTAGTATCCCTTGGGAGTAAAAATAACATAACGGGGGTCTGCATGTCAGCAACTCACCCGCAATCTTTTTCCTAAAATAATGTGGGGTTTTTCATCATCTTCACCTCAAGAACCATTTTTTCCTTGTTATAAGAAGAGTCAGTGTGAATCACATGCACACAGGAATATACCACAACAGAACATACTGCAAGAGAAAGTCAGCAAGGATTTATCCCTGGTTAAAAGAAAACTTAAACAACCAAAAATAACGAAGACTTACTGCCAAGCAAGTTTACATGTCCACAAAACCACAGCAATCTTGGGCATTTCAGAATGTTGCATGGTAGACAGTGTATGACCTGTGAGAAGGTGTGGGGTGGGGAGGTGTGGAACGAGACCCTGCCCACCTTCTGCCCCCTCAGGGTGAGAATGTCTGAGCAAGGAGCAGCGACAGTCCAACCACACACAGTGCCAGACACTGGTTTTTGTGGGGGGAATCAAGGCCACTTCTGTGCCACATATGAAGTGGGGAGTGTAATTTGGAGTTGCTGGTGGCCATGGAAGAAGACTCCGTGGTGTTTCTTTTGTCCCTGCCCTGCATTTGTGCAGTCTTTATTAAAATGAAATTTCTGTCCCCTGTGTAGCTCTGTAAATGTGAGAACACCAAGAGAGCTGAAGTCATTTACTAAACGAGTACAGGCTGAAATACGAAGCTTTGCTTTTGCCAGGCAGGAACACGTAATAATACCCAGGAAACTGTTTCCACCAAGGGTCAAGAATGATAATGAACTTTTTTCTCCCACTGTCTCTGGGAATCTTGTAACTTTACACAGATGCAATGCCTGGACATTTTCCCAGAAAGACTTAAGTCAAATTATGTATTTCCAATAAAAGCAGGAAAGTGTTATCTAGCTGCTGCTGGTAAATTTAGGATTGATGGGATAAATAAACTCAGGGCAATAGAAACTTCCTATGCCAGGAGGAAAACTGAAGGAAGAGCTAATTCCATCCAGACTGTAGATTTAATGGTCTAAGAAAATGATGTAACTATTATAATCTTCAGCAAGTTTCTCTAAAACAAGCTGGAGAATAATACACAATAATCTGAAACAGGACAACAAATATTTTCATTCAGAAGACTGTTTTGGAAGGGAGGCTCTAACCACCTATAAAGGTAGTGTAAATTCATTAAACGATAGTCACACAACAGAATGTGTCTTAAAAGGAGAGTCATTTGTTTTCTGGACTCAATTCCCAGAGCTCAGTACATGGCAAGAGTAATAAAAAAGGAGGTTGGAATCATCAAAAAGTAGTGGTTCATTCAGTCTTTACCATTTGTGCTGTGAATCATTCTGTGCTTTTCTTAGGTTTTTACCTACTTCTTGATGTACAACTTCTAGCCAGTTTCCTCTCCCCTTTCCCCTAAAAGCATAATTTTTGTTGTTAGAAGGATTTCCCTTGATAGTAGGGAACTTCTGCAATAGTTACACTGCAATGCCTGAAGGGTCATTGAGCTTCATGGGTGGGAGGAAGGTAGGCACATACTGTAATTTTATCTTGCTGTGTCAATAGGTTGAGTAATATAAAAGGTTAATGTATATCAGGAGTGGTTCTTCATTTTTCCTCATTATTTGATGCACTTGTGCAAATACCTACAAATGTCTTGGAATTTGTATTTATTCATGCACTGGCATGGCTTATAATTCCTGAAAGCAGCACTTCCTTGTTACAAGGAAATAAGGACTTATTATAACTTTCTCTGGGGGACACAATGAAGTGTCTTTGCCCATTGTGATGTTTATTCTGAAACTGATGAATACTTGCAATTATCACAAATATTTGGGCGAAAAAAATAAACAGTTTCAAGGAACTAGAACAAAATAAAGCTTACTTGTATTTCCCATGTTTTTTCTCTACCATTTTAGACTTTAAAGTGTGTCACTATTTGGGATGTCTGGACAGAAGAGCCTTTGTAAAACTGCCAGTCAGCTTAACATCTGGAGTTACCAGATATGTGGCGTAGAACCACAAAGGGTTGGTACCTCTCAATCCTGAGGGCACTCCAGATGGCAGTGACACCTGACATGCACCTTCATAGACACAAAGTGGTGTACCCTGCAAAAAATATCCTTATTTTACTCTTTCAGTAGTGGGCTCTGAGTTTGCTATACAGGAATGATGTAAGAAAAAATCTGTAGTTACATTAATGCAGAACTCAGCAAGGAAGTACAGAATCCACTAGGGTGAGGATTCTTCAGTGTGCACAGGAGATGGGCACTGGGACAGAGATTTGTGCAACCAAGAGTGTCATGAGGAGCCTGAGGCACCAAACCAGTTGCAGTCGCTGCTAGCTAACCAGCTCTTTGAAAAGCTATCAGAAGAAATGTTCTTACTGATTTACATTAATTTTTGAACGGTCAGCATTTAATAATAGCTTCAAATGGACATTACATGTTAGAGCCAACACCATTTTCTGTTCATAGTGAAAAACAGTGAAACTTGCACACATGGTCATGGTGACTCTGCTTTGGGTTTTCCTTTGAGAATGACTCCATGGAGAAGCACTTTTGTGGCTGCATTTTATTGGGCATTTTATGCACAACAGGAAAGCTAAAACTGACTTTTCAGGAAAGCACAGGTTCATTTAAACTCAACTCTATTCTTTGCAAAAGCTGAAGGAGCACGATCTGGAGTCTTTGTTTCGCTGTTATTGATGCCCTCCCTTGTTTTCCAAAATCAAATAGGAAGTTTGTGATTCCTCCTTTAACTTAAGCTTCCATTGTAGCAGCACCTCCAGTGAACTGAGGAAGCACGTTCCTACCTGATACACGGGTTTAACAGCTTGTCTTGCCCAAATTGCTATTGATTTTAAAGCAGGATATGAGTTGCTATAGCAATCCTGCACAAGATCATTCAAAGGAGAATACCACTAAACCTATTGTTTTATAAATACTAGAAACTGAAATTCTTAGGCTCAAACTTTTAAATATCTCATGTGTTTGAAATTGTCTTTCCAGTGATGACTCATTTCGGTTGTTGAGAAGTTGAGAGTAAATTTGTAAAATGAGCGTCCTGTGCATTTTGTGCATGTGTCTGACCCAAGATGCTTTCTCCCTGACTGGATTGCTCATAACAAAGAGAAAAAGGATCAATTTCATGCATGTAGTCTCAAGGCAAACTTGTCACTTGTGGAATAACAATCTGAAATGGGTGACAGTGCTCACACCAGCTGCTTGACATCCAGGCAGGTGCAGCAGCCCTAGGAAATGTCACAGCTTCAGAGTGCACAACTGGCTGAAAAGCTTTCAGCTGCAGCTCTCACCCCAGGCCATGGCCAACACCCCAGGCCACATCATGCCCTGCTTGAAACCATTGCTGAGCTGTCACTTTAATAAATGAGTAGCCACTTTGTTTTGATCAGCATTGTCAGGGCTTATTTCACAAGTGATTCTGATTCCTCTGCACAACCCAGCCCGGCCAAAGTCACTTGGTACAATTTCAAGGTGAATTTATTCATTCTTTATAAAAGTTCTGTGCACGCATATATCAAGACAGTTGAATAAATTGAAATAAATAGATTTGGAGTTGCATAGTCTCCTAGTAATTGAAATAGTTTCCCCTCAGTATATTTGTAGTAATAATGCTACCTTTATGAAGACTGGACTGTCTACGGATGGGAAAGTGTGGAATTATCATATTGATAACATATTTGGAAAATGGAATTGGGCCTAATGTGTTGAAAAGGGCAGCTGAAAGTTGTCCTTGCCTTCAGCTTAGCCCTGAGGGTAAAGTCAGATGAAAGCCTACCATCAAATGATGCTGCATAATTGATTCCTTCTTCCAGTGTTAACTTTTCCTTTGTTTTTAATGCAGGTGCTAACTTTTAGAATGGAAAACCTAATAGATAATACATGAAGAGCTGGTATCTCCAAAGCATGCAGTATGAACAACCTGGTTTATACAATCTTAGGATAGGACAAAACAAAACAAGTGGAAGATGTCAAGCCTGTATTGTCCTGTCTTTTCTTGTTTGGTCAGTGCATTTGCTGGTAGATCAGCTTAGAATGAGTGTTGCAGCATCAAATGTCCATGAGCTCTAGTCTTCCTCTTTGTGTCGTTTCAAAAAAGCTCGAAGCTTTCAATGTTGAAAATAGTTTTGTTTATTCAGAAAAGAAGCTGAATAAAAGGCATAAAATGTTCTTGCTTTTCTACAGGGAGGAAAATGAATAGAAGTGAGCTAAACAGAAGGCATAAATTAGAAAGCAGCAGTTCATTGCTCAGGTGGCTTTTCAAAGTTGGCAAGTACATCAGCTATCAGAAGTGCAATTCTGATTCGAGTCTGTTTTCCAAGTGCTCTCAGCAGATGTTGCCAGGGCAATGGAGGTTTTGAAAACTTTTCAAAAGAAGAGTTTTGCTGTTTCTTTAGTATGTGTCTACAACAAAGTCCCAAAAAAGAGCAATTATCATGGCCATAAGAGATGAAGACACCCTTTCCTTCCTTCTTGGCCTGCTCTGACGTCTTCATTCTCACCGTTCTTCATGCAGTCTTAGTTACCATGTCAAGAATGAGCACAGCAATGCATTGAGTGCTGACAGAATTGTCAAGACTGGGAATTCTTAAAAAAAAAAAATGGAATTCCAGTTTTCCACAGAAGTCAGGGGAAAAAAAAACCTCTCTGAAATGTCAGCTCCAAAAGTCCATTTGTTTTACTTCTTTTCAAGTCATACCATTTGAAGGGGAAGAAAAGATTCTTGACATAATAACCTTGCACAGTAAGTTTCGTTCTAGGGCAAAATTTTATAGGTAACTTTAGTATCCCCTTAAAAACTGAGGTTTTTATGGTGGCCTCAGTTCCTTAACTGGAATAAACTGTGCTGCTGTGATAGGAGAGAAATATATGTTTGACTTTGGGAGGTTTATCTTTTTCTCTGATCTTGATTAGCAGGTGGCAGGACAATATAACATTGAATTGTATGCAAAGATAACCAAGATTTGAAATATGAATCTATTACCAGTGTAAAAGATGAAGATGACAGTTGTAATCACTTCAATCTCATAATTTACTTGAGTTTTGGGTGAGTTTGAAGTGACTGAAGTCTCTAGGCAAGGCTTAGTGATTTGAAAAGCATTATACACAAATGTGAAACCTAAAAGTTTTAGTCCACCCTTATCTAGAGCTTGTACAGCTCAGAGGAACTGATCTGCTTTTGGAATGTAAAGGGGAAATTGTGGAGTAGCTGCTGTAAATATGCTTGAACTTGTTTCTTTTTTCTATCACTTCTATGTATTGAGCTATACTTACTAAATTGTGCAACCAAAGCCAGAAGCCATGGCAGGCTTGGGTTAAACTCATTCCCTAACACTTGTTATCCCATGATAACAGTGCACTTAAAACATATGGACCCCAAATATTTGCATATTTGAATTCATTGAGTTAGTGTATCTTGAGAGGTATAAATGAAACAGTTCACTGTTAATTATTTCCAAATACTTTTATGAAACCAGGGGAATTCACTAAACTTCACTGCAAGGGAAGGGTGTTACATCACAGCTGTAAAAGGTGCTGGGTGGATGTTTTTTTCCAAATTAAACAAGGCTTTAGCTTTGACATTTGTTTGATCCATCCTCTCTAGTGACTGATTCTCTTGACTGCTGCAACCCTGAGCAGTTAGGGAACTACTCCTGAGCAGCCAGGAATGTCTCTGTTGGTATTTCTTTATAAGATTCTGTCAAACAAGATCAATTCTTCACCATTCACTCATGTGATACTGCTATTTCATTCTCTTCAGCATAGCTAATCTGGATTTACCTGGGATCAAAATCAACCTCTATTAGTGCTGCAGAATTTCACTAAAGGTTAAATAAATCTTTTAGAAGTTTAATTTCCCCATCAAAAATGTAACCATTTTGATCTTCTGGAAGCAAAATCCATACAGGATTTAGGAAATTGAACAGATGGTTCAAAAATCAAAAGAAAAAAATGATTCAAAAAATTTGAGAGATACTTAAACTTTTTTCTAGTTCTCTCAACAAACCTCTCCAAACACTGAAAGAGCTTTAAGACATTTTCATGTGGATATATATTAGAATTGAGCTATTTTATGTAGTAAATCCTATGTCCTATTATGATTTGAGCTGTGTTCCTGAGCCCACCTGAAAAGTATTAATGTGATAAGCTGTGCTGCTTGGATTGCTGGCTACTCTCAGGCAGCTCTCCTGGGTTGGCAGCACTGCTCCATGTGTGGGGTTGTGGTGTGGGCGTGAAAATTATCCTGTACCCCAAAATTATGCTCAGAAACCCGGGTGAGTTTCCTTCTGCTGAACTGCAGATCCATTGGGAGCCTTGTGGGAACAATGCAGAATTGCCTTTTGTCACTGTTTCATTATTTCTCTAATCAGCCATCAGCAAGTATTAGAAAAACCTCATCTAGGCCATAGCAAGCAGAAATACAAGGAAGGTGCCTATTAGTAATACACAAAATCCAACAAATTTTATATAATAGCCTGAGCAATCAGATAAATTAATTTTTAGAACTAGTTGAAGAGAAAAATTAAATAGATGCATTTATTCAACCATGACCATTCTGAGTTTCATGTCCACTGGAGTGTCAGTCCTGACACATTATTAAAAAGATCAGATTAAAATAGGAAGAAATTTAGCTAATGAAACTGCAGGGAAAAATTCCTGTAATGTAATTGCTTGTTACAGTTTTCAGGCTCCTGTCTGCCACCTGCCACCTAGTAAACTGTATTTTAGGAAAAGCCATTATATAATAACTTTTTATATTATAACAAGATTATGTTTTTTTGCACTGACATTCAAGCACAAACATTTATAATTAACTGTGGGAATATGCCTAAGTTGTACCTTGTTATGAGTGATATAGCTGTTTTCAGAATGTGTACTCTGCCATTGCCCCTTTTAGCTCTATATTTGGCATGAATAAATGTAAAACTTTCAACGGTGTACAGGCAACAAAGAAATCAAAAGAATGAGAAGATATGAAAGAGGATTTGGCAGAACGTGGGTTTCCTCATTGAGAACTTATTATCAATTAACATTCTCTGTGATACTGTCCTTGTGAAAAGGTGATTATGAAAATAATGCCATTTACTGGTTCCATACCCTGCATTCTAAAAGGATGAGTGGATTGTCCTTGTTATTGGTTGTTGTAGTTGCTGCCTCACCAAGGGCTGGGTGGCTCTGGAGTGGGTCTGAGCCCCACCTGGCCAGCTGTACCTCCACACTTATTAAAACACTGATGATCTGGGTAGTTTTCACACCAATGTGTTGCTGCCAAAATCGTGTTCATTGTAAAACAAGGTGTGGGCGAATGCATGACATATGAAGCATGGAGAGAGCACTTCAGAAAGTGGATATATGAGGAGGACAACAATGCAAACCTCCCGGACTCAGACAAATCTACCAGACTAGAGACTTTGGCAGTTCAAGTTGAGACTTCCGTGTTTGTGTGTTTATTGCTACGGTTTTGATTCCAAAGCGTTATTGCCACCCCTTCCCGGTTTCTCCCCTCACGGTTGTTCCTCCTGTCATTCCATTCCCGGTTCTCCTCCATCTTGTCTCCTTCCCCTCACGGTTTCCCTGCCTCTCGCCTACCCCTGCTTTCCTATTGGCTCTCAGTTCCCTCGTTTGGTTTCCCATTGGTCAGTCCTCGCCCTGATTTGCATATCCCACCCCTCTCGTCCAATCACGGCGCAGTTCTGGAACCTTCCCTCAGAGCCCCTATATAAACCCGCCCGCCCCTCAGGCACGGCGGTCGCCATTTCACCCCTCACGGTGTGGGGAGTGCCCAGAGTCGGCTCTGTCGGTCACCCGCCCTCAACAAGGTTTGGAAAAAAGGTGGAAAACCAGGAATTGGAGTAAAGCCACCTCAGCCACCCCCCGAACTGAGACACCCGTCACTCCAGCTTTCACCGTCATTGCAGCATCAGAGTGTTCTGCATTGCCAGCACATGAGGTAGGATCCTAGAGAGGACAGGAGTGAGAGAGATCCCAGCACTGCCGAAATTAAGGGTGAATGGAGCATAGCACTGTACAAAAGAAATCCTCTAGCAATATGCAGTCCAATGCTTTGTAATCAAGTCAAATACCACATGGAACAAACACACTGTTGAACTTGTTGAAACTATGAGAACAAAGACGGCTTATGAAAGATGTTCTAAAGGACTTTAACCCCTTATTAAATAATACACAGGCCAAGAAAAAGTTAGATAATATTATTTTTTTTAGATTTACATTTTTTTCTTAATTTAAAATTAACTGGAAGACCTCTAATTTTCTGTTTTATGCTTTGCAATAACTATAAATTTAATGGCACTAAGTGGCATTACACAGGCACTTGGTGAAAAATTTGAGGAAATGTCTGATATCTAAAGATATTTGTTTGTTTTGAAATGGATATAATGCAAAAAATAAGTTATAAACTCCTTCTTTAAGCATGCTGCATGGTAGTGGGACAATTTCCTTGAAATTCTGGAGTCAGCTGGCCAACTGCAAGGCTGACTGATGGGTTTTGTTGATTTGTTTGGTTTGGGTTGAGTTTGTGATTTTTTTTAATTGATAAAACCATTTGGAATTTGTTATATGGAATGTGTTAGGAAGAGTCTTGAAGGAAGACAGCAAGTGCCAGGCATCAGTGCCAGGCGTCGATGGCCTTACATCACTTCTCCCCTGAGCCCATTGCTCAGCTGTTGCAATCCTGCTGTGGCCACATCACAGCTTCTAAGGCAGTGACCTAGAGAAAGGTGGTCCTGCTCTCAGGAAGAGTGTATTTTTAGTGGCAGCAGTGGGGGGACAAGGGGGACAAGGAGATGGCAAAACTGCTAGAGGGCAGTAAACAACAGATGATTTAAGTTGGATGTTCTTTCCATTATTTCTGGCACAAAGTGGTGGGATAAATTTAGAATCTTTATCGCTTCTTTAAGGTGAAAATTTATGAAACTGTTGAAATGTTGACACTTTCCATAGGAAAAAAGAATCATTTATTGATGAGGTGTATCTGTGTTGCTTCTTCAGCAATCCTACCCTTCGGTAGCACAGTTTTGGGAATGTTTATGAGGCAGGTACTTCTTCCATAAGTGAAATACTTCAGTGTTGCAATTAATCTTCAGCAGTTATATAGCCATGTGTCTGATCAGCATATATTTTAATATTGTATCTTGCAGCATTGTGATATCACAGTGTTATAAGAATTCCAGAATACTTAGTCATATTACAGCTACATGAAATGGAAATGTAGTGGAGATTCACTGCAGGCATAGGTTAGACAGATATTTTCATGTGGAAATGTAAATTTCTTTGATGTAAACTTACACTGCTTTAGAAACATAACAAAACTTTAGTTGTCTTTGTATCCCAAACCATTTACAAGAGGAAAAAATACTCTAGTTTAAGGCTTGGTATGATTGATTCTGTATGTCAGGAGTAAAATGGTGCATTTCTCTTTTTACAAGAAAAACAAATGACCATCAATTCTAGCAGTGACTTCTGATTACAATTTGTCCTCTTTGTTTATTTCACAATTAGTGTACATAGATTAATAATTACAATTCCTGAACCTGATAATTTATGCATTAGTATTTAGCCCCTGTCATGTCTTTAATTTTTGCAATTAATTGTTTTAATAATGGAAAGGTTAATTGCACTATTCATCAGAACTGCTTGCTGTGAAATGGTAGACAAATAAGAATCTTTAAAGATAAAGGGCCTGCTGAGTGCTCTGAGCTGTCATTCCAGCCCAGGGAAGCTCACTGAAATAGCCTAGCAGGTTCCCTCAGTTGCTGAGATTTGGGGCATCAGAGCTGATTCCATTGAGGCAAAAAGAATTGTGACAAATTACAGATCGCTAAAATGCCCTTTGCTGAACAATATCTGATGTTCCTCTGCCTGCACTGAGGCACAGTCCACACACAGGCACTCCTGTTCAGCTTGCTTACAGTGCTGGTGTTTAAAGTGTTTGCAGATTTCTTAGGACTCCTGTCAGAACCCGAGTGCTGCTTTATGTCCTGATTAATCCTTTTTACTACAGGGCCAAATTG
>JAWWMO010000030.1:5736463-5769050 GCA_035047845.1 Dendrocincla fuliginosa | reverse complement strand
CTTTAAAGATAAAGGGCCTGCTGAGTGCTCTGAGCTGTCATTCCAGCCCAGGGAAGCTCACTGAAATAGCCTAGCAGATTCCCTCAGTTGCTGAGATTTGGGGCATCAGAGATGATTTCATTGAGGCAAAAAGAATTGTGACAAATTACAGATCACTAAAATGCCCTTTGCTGAACAATATCTGATGTTCCTCTGCCTGCACTGAGGCACAGTCCACACTCAGGCACTCCTGTTCAGCTTGCTTACAGTGCTAGTGTTTAAAGTGTTTGCCGATTTCTTAGGACTCCTGTCAGAACCCGAGTGCTGCTTTATGTCCTGATTAATCCTTTTTACTACAGGGCCAAATTGTGTTGCTGCCTGTACCTGTCAGCCAGCTGCTGCTCAGCCATTAGACCTGGGCTAAAGCAAATGCATAATTACTGTGTACCTCAGGTTATACAAAGTGCTTAATGACCCCTTATTCTTAAATATGAATTAAAGATCCCAGTGTAGATAGCTGCAAAAATGACCAGGCTGGGGTTTTCAAATCTGTCTTAATTTTGATTTATTGAAATATTTGCCTGAGGAATTGACTCATTAAGGTGAGACGTGTTTGTCCTGCTATAATGGTGCTAATTTTTCATCTTTTTATATATATCTGTAGTAAAGTCAGGAGCAGTGTGTGCTTAAAGAAGAAAATAAATTAGAATTCGACAGCCAATCTGAGACCTTTAAATGCAGCCCTTTGGTAATCTTTACTCATGCTATTGACTAAGCATACCCAGAAAAAATAAAATAGTGGTTGGTGATCAGAGTTGTCAGTCAATCAATGAAAATTGTGTTTTATAAATTCAATGTAATAATATTAACAAGTGTCACTTCTTCTGCAAATAGGATTATGAAATGGCAGTTTATTAAAATTTACACCCTAACATCTGATTTTCGCTTTATCTGTATCAGTGTCCCAATTTGCAACTGGCAATAGGATGCTACCAGTGGTAAATGTAGTGGGAGAAACTCAAGACAATTCCCACCTTCAGTTAGAGAGAAATAAACTTATATTAGTATAGACTATTCTCAGGAAATATGTAAAAATTGTCTTGATTTTTTTTCCCTTTAAATGAAATCTCACTATTAAGTTGTGCAGTAGATTTTTATTTTCTGTGTAGGAAAGTAGTAAAAATCCCATGAAAAATTCCACACTGGTTTCTAATCCAGCCATGAACACCATAAGCATAGATTTCCAATAAGGGTATGTTTTCATGAGCCAGATATTTGATAGGGTCCTCTCAGGAAATACACATTTTCTCTAGCCCTCAGTGTATTTTCCTTTCTATATTGGGCTAAATCAGTAGTATTGTGCAGAAAATGAAAGTGAGGGACAAAAAAGACACACTGAAATATCTTGTGTGTAGAAAATAAACCTAATCATAAATAACCACTAATTAGTTTTTGTTAGACCACAACCTTTTAACTTTTCTTCTTTAAGCTGCATTTCATGATGCTCCATGTGATTACATCTGGACTGCAGAGATGCTTTCCTTAACATAGCTGTAATTAAGGGTCTCTCCATGCAAACCATTTTGAGGCAATCTTTGTTCCGTTGGCATTAACATAAAATATTTTATTTATTTTTTCTGGGCATGAAAATTATATCTGTCTTTTCTGATTGCACACTTGTTTCATTTCCCTTTTCTCAGCCCACAGCCTGACTGCTATTTGCAGCTGACCAGCGCTTTTCGTTCAAAAATGTAGTCCAAGAAAAGAAATCAAATGCTTTTATTAGGTGGCTTTCTGAATTCCAGTACAAATACTTTTTACAAATTATGTATGTTTGTAGATATATATTGAATATATTGTACAGCAGATTTTTCTTTCCAATCTTTTACACAATTTTCATTCTTCCTGCGACCTCACAAAAACTGATATTCAGTATCAAGGGCTTTGACAAATGCAGAACTCCAACTATTCAGTCACACTTTCCTTTGTATGTGATGAAAAATGTAGGTCCCTCAGCTCTTGATGGGTATTGGCTGGGAAATTCTCAAAAGCAGAAGGGTGAGGAGGCTGCTCTGGGCTGGACAGTGTCCCACACGTGGGTGGCACTGCTGGGCCCGTGTCTGCTCTAAGGAGCAGTGTCTGCACAGGTGGCTGCAGAGGGACACAGAGCGGCGCTTCATCTGAGCCGCTGTCCTTGGGCAAGAGCAGAGAGGGACACTCAGGAGGGTGCAATGGCCCTGCAGTGATGGACCCCGGCTGAGGGGGACCATGAGAGTTTCGGATCGCCACCAGATCGGAGTTCCTGGTGGATTGTTGGGTTTGGTTATAAACCTGCAGGTCGGCTCAGCCTGAGAACAGTGACCACCCTCTGTATAACCATACGTGGCAGTCAAACAGTCCAGTTGCAGGATCAGGAACTCATCTTGAGGTCTTTGAGGAAAGATCCAGTTTCTTTGTGAGTGCCAAAGGTTACCCCATGGGTCCTCTCACTGACGTAGGGTGGAGCTATCCTGTAAGGCCCACATTTTTTCAGTCCCTTCTGCTTCCAGCAGTGATGTGGGCTCAAGTGTTGCGTTACAGCCCCTCCTTTCTGAGACGGGCTGCCACCAGCCTGCTTTCCTTGCAGTGTGGCTTTGCCATGGGTTTGTCTCAGCAGTCACTAAGTGACTGAAAGGTGAAAAAACCTGCTTTTAGGTCATTCTTGATCTTCCCTGTTACAGAGAACTTTGGTGTAGCCAGAGATGCTACTCTAGAGAACACAAGTACCAAGAATAAATTTAACATCTCTCTTCCACAGAGAAATAGTAGAGTTTTTCTTTTACTTTTGAGATTTTCTATGAGAAAATTTTTTGCTAGGACTATAAGCTGACTTTACAGGCATCCAATGAAAAACTTAACATCACTTAAAAATAAACCCTTTACTAAATATTTCTCACTGAAATACTGTTTATAACAGCATACTGCTAATTATGCCTGCTTTTCTTCCTCTGATGCAGTATGCTTACAGATCATATGGCAGAAATTGAACTTTCTGATATTTATTAATACATTTAAGTGATAAGCAAAAATTACCTATTGGAAAACATAATAAGTACTTATATACAGCAACTCATCTCCACCAGAAAGATGGATTTTAAGCTCCAAACAGAAGGTTTTGTACTTTGGTTGTGCTGATGCTGAAGGCATCAGTTAAATTAGAATCCTTTGATATGTTAATTATTTATTGTTGTAAATTATGCATCCTCTAAAATCAAAGAGACACATAACCTATAATTTATTATTCATTTAGCATGAGAACTTGTCTTCATATACCAATTTCTCTGTTAGATATGGAGTTCTGATTTGAAATAAAAGCTTTTAATATTGGCTACAGTTAAAAGATACAAGAGGTTGAGGTTTTTCTGAACACGTGAAAATGATCTCTGAGACACAGTTTAACCCCTACAACTTCTTTACTAAGCTTTTAAGGTTCACTGTGTGATGTGCAGTTATGGATTCATTAGATGTGAACTAAAAGTGCCTGGAGTTTCATTTGTGTATCTGTTAGATTGTTAAGTGAAACGGGGCTTTGTTAGTGCAAGAACTCTGAAGAGCAGCTACATGTGTTTTCATAGGCCACAAATTTTGCAAATCTTGACTAAGTTTTACTTTGAGAATGAGGTTGTGAAATTCTTGTGCTGTGTCTGACTTGCTTTTTGAGTTTGTTTTATTCTGTTTCAAAGTTTAGAACAAAATTATAGGCTTTGAATTCCAGACAAACCAAAACAGCTCTGCACTGCATGGTTAGAAACTGGGGATATTTGTATAGCTGTGACAAAATTGTAAGCATTCCCAAACCACAATTTTGTGTCTTCATTCTCCTCTGTGCACTGTGCATTCTCTTGCTGTTGGAGCAGGATGTAAAGTAAATTCTGAGATCTTGGAATTTCTTAGGGACTTTTTGTTCCAGAAGGGAGCAGAAGTCGGTAGGGAATAGATGGGTTTGTTTCTGACTAAATGGAACAGGAAGTGGTTATGCATGTCATATTCATGTCCATAACATGTATTGAACACACCATAAAGTCTCGGGCTCAGCAGAGAAAGAGAGAAGGCCTATTGAGGTCTTAATTCTAATGTTTTGTTATAGAAGATTCCTTCCATGGGTGAGGAGGTCCCTTTTCTTATGTTAAGCAGGCAAGACTCGAGCACATTTGTAAATAAATATGAAGGAAATGTTTGTTAACAATTTCCACTGACAAGAGGAAACTGAGCCTCTGCCAGATTAAGAAAAAAAGAAACATAAGGTAATAAGAGTCTAATTCTTGCAACAAATCCTGCATTCCATGTCATTTTACCTTTAAGATGAAACAATGCCTTTTCTACCATAAAACTCCTTAAAGCTGCTTGTGTGCACACTGCTTTGTGTTGTTTTATGTTTTTTTTTTTTTTAAGAGAAAAATGTTCCAAAATAAGGAAGAGTTTTTCAATAGTTCTTGCAAACTCAGCAGGGAAGCCAAGGTCTGTCAGCTCTGTTCTGCATGTGAAGTATTTTGAATAGCTCCAGAGCGCAGCTAATGTTTCTGAGGCTTCCTTAAGGAAAGGTCAATGCAAACTACAAGAAGCTGTAGGCAGTAAGTCAAAATAAGGAAAAAAATGTATATTCTTCCATCTTTTTGGTTATGTTAACAAGCTCAGCCGTTCAGTGCTCATAATGGTCATTGTCAAAATAAGAAAAGGCTCAACCATCTTGTAAGAGATAATGCCAGTTTTTATATCCATAAACGTAAAGTCTGTGTGTGTGAACACAGAAGTTCTGGTGGAGTTGCCTGCTTCTCTTTTTTTTTTGTTTCAATTAGCAACTGTTTCTCCTCTCCTCTCAGTAAGTTTTTCTCTTGGCTAGTTGACCTTAGAAACAAGCTTATTTTTTATGAACTAAAATCATTGTTAATGCACTCCTCTCTAAGAGATGAACTGATGTGTGTTAGTAATCTCTGTTGTTCCTGGTGTTCTCTTTGGTCAATTATTACTAAGACAACTGTTTAAGATTGGTACATACTCCCAATTTTTTTGTTGTACTCAGGTCTCCCTGAATAGAATGCTGCAAAAAGAAATCCCTGTCATCAAATGATTTTTCCTATAATTTCATATAGCAAAAGAAAATAACAATATCTCATAATCTAGGACTATATTCTGTGTAGTAGAAATCTTTATAATGTTAAAGCCTCATATTTATTACATGTTCCATCTTGCTGCTGGCATTCCTATTAATGCTTCGCTTAGCAAGGCAGAAATGGTACTTCTGTTCTTCGCAGTGCTAGAAAAGATTGAAAAAGCTCTTTGTGCACAAATCACAAGAAAGCATAACTTATCTGTTACAGAGCAAGGAGATTAAAGACATGGCCATAAACTCCTTGCAATCATGGTGCCTGAGTAGAGGCTTCTTCTGATTGCTTTAATAAATCCTTTAAGTATGCTTTCAATCTCCCAACGATTCCTGACAAAGCTTGTGTGCTGCTGTTGAGCATCTGCCGACATCTGAAGTTCCGGGTATGAATATTTTATGTGGCTTATCACTGCACTTGTGTCACTGGCTCGGGAGGTGCTGCTGTGCCATTTGTTAGTGCTTGTTAATGCTGTACTGGGCAGAAAAAAGGAGATATAGTTTTGTAATCTGCCCTTTCATTTCCTTTTATAGAAGGTATAAAAAATAGTGATGGTGAATGATTGATGAGGTGATTGCATTTCACAGGTTTTGAGATCTTGGTCCATCAGCAAAATGGTTTTGAGGACTTGTCTTGGCTTCCTGTGTGCAGGGTATGAGGGAGTGGGTCAATGGCATTGCAGAGGTGGGGGACGAAAGGGGATCCTGGGAGATCTGCTGGCCCTTAACTGCTCAGCTGTTCTTTTCTGGGATAGAAAACCAAAGGTGGATACATGAGTGTCCTTGTGAGAACAGTTTGTGTTTCAGTTTTTTCTTTTTAGTAATTTGCAGATATTTAGACAGCAATGTTTAAGCCCCACCTGTAAGAGTACATGACGTGGTTCCCACGTGCTCCCATTTGGAGCTGGAAAGCTCGTTTCCATGCCTACCAAACCCATCTGCACACCTCCATCCAAGCACTCCTGTACTCACGGGTGGGTGTGTCCTGGTGGAAGGGAACACAAGCTGCTGTGCTACCCTGTACTGAATTTTATTTTTATTGTTGAAAAGCTGGCAGTGTTAAGCACTGATGAATAATCAAATAAAACAGAATTTGTTTTGGCACCTATTTGGGATTCCTTTTCAGAAAGATGTCATCTGATGGAGTTTATAGCCAGAATTGTTTGCGGAACAACATATTTTAAGTCAATACTAGTAAATACAGAATGCAAATTTTGGACTCCTAAGTGAGACTGTTTTCAAAACTTATTTAGTGGGTTAAGATCTCTGAGGACAGAATAATTGCATTTTTTTTTCCCCCAGTATAGATGCTGCAGTATATTCCTGTAAAATAATTCCATTGGTGGCACTAAACCAAGCGGTTTGGGTTAAGAAATTTTGCAAATGAAGTAATAAATATTAAAGCAGACCAAGCAGTGTGGTGCCACGCAAATAGAGAAGAAACCACTGTATGAGAAGTGCAAATGTGTCTGGGCACACGACCGAGTGGGTTCAGCAGTTCAGTGAGAGCATTACCTGACTATCTGCATTTGATGATATAGTTATATTGGCTGATGCCTGCTTTCAGCACATGTAGATGGCAGATCTTGTAACTATACATAAAATTAAAGACAATTTACTGCCACTCACCCCTAAGTTTTCCTTTTTACCTGTCATTATTTGTCTTGGCAGGAAACAGTTTGCAGAAGAAACCTGACTGGAGATTTCATAAGCTTTTAAAAAAGATGATGATGCATTTGGACATTAGGGCTAGAACAGGTCTGCTTCTTTTCAGCACCTGAGAGAAATTCCCTTGCAGACTTGTCAGGGACTGCATTAGTTTCTCAGGTCTGTGTTTATGGCCATTCTTTGTAAAATGGGAACCAATTTCTTCACTGCAGTTTCATTGTTGAGGTATTTGCCCAGAATGTGTTTATTCCTTCCTTTCAGAGATTTAGTGTGTATTCAAATATTCAAAATTGTCATATAAATAAGCTATTAGCTTCCTATACCTTCTGTATCCTCAGAAATGAAATATTACTGCATCAAAAGCAGATGGAGAATTGTCTATTTTACCTTGGCTATGGTTTCAGCAACTGAGACAGCTCTTAGACAAACAAGAATACTTATACAAATCTCATCTTAGGAACACTAAATTTATGTTTCCTTCCTGCAAAAATGAAAGAAGGTGTATGCAGTACTCAGATAATATCAAATGTGCCCAAAGATTTTTGTGAATATCATCAAATCACTGAAAATTTGGGTGAATACAGAACCATGAAGATGATACTTTCTGATTTTCACTACGGAATTAGGTATCTGGGATAACACATAAGGTAAAAGGAGTGCGTAGGTCCTGGGGATTTCTGTTGGTACAAGCTAAGATGTCACATTTTTTCAAGAAATTAACAGTATAGATCAAAGCATTTTTCTTTGTAATTACTCTGTAGTTCTTTTGAAATAATTTGGCTTATAAAAGGTATAAAGTATTTTGCAAAACCATGGCAGGGGATTGTTTGTGGGCTTATGGTTGGTTTTGTCATTTGTTTTTTGTTTTTCTTCTACTAGAAGTTTAAAATTCAACATGCAAACACATAAGAAGTTTCACATGTTTAGATTCTTGGAAATAGTTACTCTTGAAACTGAGAAATGCAGAAATTATCAAAGTCTATTACTTATCAAGTCAATTACTGGAATAAAGTCATAACTATTAAAATGCATTGTCTCAGCCCCTGAAGTTGGTTGTTATCTCCAAGTTTTAATATGATTTCATGACCAGTTCTAAATCCACAATTAAGTGTTTGATGTGTCTTCTCAACCGAAAACTGATTGGGGGGCAAACCATCTCACCTCAAGGATCTTAATAAGGTGAGAAAATTGCTTTCAGGTTAACTCTTTGAGATCATTCCCCTGAAGAGGGGACGGTTGCCAGCAGTTCTACTGCCCAGAGGGCTCTGCTGTTTCTGAAGGTCCTGTTCTTTGAAAACTCTGCAGGTCTGCCCTTGCATCCCGATGCTCCAGACAGCCAAAACTTATTGCTCTGGATAACATCTGTTCTTTTCCATTTTCACTGAAACAAGATTTCCCCTGTATCTTCCTCATCCTCTTCTTCAGTATTTCTGCTAAGCCCAGGATTGCCATAAGTCTGTCTGATTGATTTCCTTCCCACATTTCTTCCTACAGATGTTGCACACATTTGAAGCCTGTCCTTTTCATCCCTGGGCTCTCTTTGCCTCCAGTTGGGCTGATAAGGGGCTGCCTGTTCACATTCCCTGATCCCTCCAGCTGGCAACTCTCAGACTCATTTCTCTATAATAAAGCCTAGGATTTTTCACCAGGATACTGACAGCTCTAATATAGAGTTGTTATTATTTATTTCCTGTTACTTAGAAATTAGGCTTTGACTACTGCACCAAAGTTGGCTGAGTGGAGGACACAGTGTAGTTGGAAGTGCATTTTTTTAGATGCATTATTGTTTCAGTGGCAATAAAAACTGAATTTAATGTGCTGTGCTTGAAGTTTTATCAGTTGGATTATTGTGTACATGATTCCTTTACCTGAGAGCAGAATTTAAATTCCTTAGGGATTGACATTTCTTTTTGCCTCAGAAAAAAGGTAAGGTAGTAATGGTAGAGTTAATAGTACTAGGAATTTGAAAATATTTTTCAACAATAACATATAATCCATCTGAATTTGTTGACACCTGTATGACTAAATATAGAAAAAATTAGCAGAACCAGGAGAACAGGAGAATGGGCATATAGAGAAAGCAGAGCTCAGAGTAATCTTGCAGCAGTGCATTCCACAGAGTGTAGGAATGAGGAATCAAGACATCACTGTCTGGAGCTAAGCCGTGGAGAGCTGTTCTCCTGGAATAGGCAGTGGAATGAGTGTGAGCTTTGCTGCCCTGGGGTCCCCAAGGGAGGGCCCTGAGCCTTCAGTGCCACCACCAAACCCGGGACCCTGGGTGTGAGCAGGTACCAAACCCAAACCGCTGGGCCAGCTGGTGGGGTCGGCTCCTCCCTCCCTGTGTCCCTGTGTGTCCCCAGCTCGGTGGCTGCGCTGTGCTGCCCTGTCTGTCACAGCAGCGCTTCCCGGGAGAGGGAACCAGGCTCTGAGCAAAGCCCTGAGGCTGCAGGGAAGGGAGGTCCTGCTGAGCTGTGCAGGTGCTCCCTTCTGGAAGGTTCTGCTGTGACTCCAAGTTACTTTATGTGTCAGTTTTGAAAGATGAAACAACTTGTATTTGCTTTTAATACTTACAGTTGCTTACATTAAATGTACAAAATACTGAAAAGACTTAATTCCTTTTACAGTATTAATGAGTATACAACAGTTAATTCCTGCACTGCAGTAAAAGGTTTCCTTTGATTTTTTTTAAAAGGTATCATTCACTATATTGATAGTTAATATATCATTTTCCCCAATAAATTTAGCAGTTATTCCATTGTCTAGTCCTTCAGCTGTGAAAGTTGACTCCTGTTAGCCAGCCCTCCATAATGGCTTGTGTGGAGATTGAACAGAAAACCAAACTAATGCAAGCATTTTTCAGTCTCATAAAACGATTAAAGCTGATGTAAAAAGAGTCATTAAAATTGAAAACATTAGGATCATTAAAAAGCCATTAAATCACCTCACTCCTCTGATTTATTTAACAATAACCTTATTTGGTCTCTGTTTTAAAGGCACAGAATCCCATCTTTTGTCTCTAATTATTGGCAGTCACCCACCATGAAACAGGAGGACATGTTCATCATGAATCTGTTCTTTTTACATCTTCTTTTAGGTTAATTCTTCAACCTTTGCAGATCCTGCAACTGCAGTCACTTTGGCCACACGCTTAAACCCAAACATAAATAGATCAATTGAAATCTGCACATCTGGTTCCCTACTTAAAGACTAATGTTCAGGACCTATTAAAATAACCCACACTGAACTCTACTGTTACCTTAATGGATCATATTTAATTCCAAGTGCCTTGCTTACAAATGACATCAGAATTTTAAGCAGTGTTTGCTGTAAAAGCTATAACTGAGATTCTTTGAAGCATACTTTAGCTGCTATAAAAACCCTATTTTTTTTTTTAACTCGACACAGCAATGGAAATCCCAGCCCATGGTGTAAAAAAGAGACCTTTATCACAGTTCTCATTTGATGCTGGCCCTTGTCACTTAATGACTCGTACAGATGATTGACTTTAAATGTATCTGCTGTCCCATGGAGTTCATGCGAGCTATTCATGTACTTAATAAGCAGGCAATTGAAAGGATTTCTGTGGACAACTAGACTTTTCAAAAGGGCTTTTTATCTTTAGGAAAGGGCTCAATTTCAGTAAACAAGAATAAAAATTAAATAATACTTGTTTCTTTTCTCAAAGGAGACTACCCATACTTTTGAAAAAAAATGCTAAATATGGCTGGAAAAAGAATTATTTTTGAAAGACTGTGCTCAAATCAGTGATGGAGCTGTCAGACATACTGAGTGAAATAAACCCAAGAGTTTTATAAACATTTTCTCATGAACTTGTACATCAGCTGTTAATTCTGAAAAGCACATCTTCAGGAGACAAGAGTGACTTGAGAAACAAGGAGAGGAGTTTCACAAAATATTCTCTGACAAAAACTCTCATGAAAACCAATGTTTAATGTATAGATGTAATTCAGAAAGCCATAAATAAAGCACACATTTCCAGGAGTATCTCTGGTTTGCCTCCCAGGCCACTCCCAGGCCACTCAGTGCACTGCACTGAGTTTCTGGTCAGAATAACCAGGCGTAGGTTCTAATATGGGACAGCCCAGTTATGGGTTCTTGTCTGGCCATGACTGCTCTCCATACTTGGTGGCCCTCTGTAGAAGGGTGAATTGTCACCCTTATCTGACTAAAATTCAGCATTCTTAAGAACATAATTCCCCCAGGGCTTCATTTGTAGTGTACATCTCAGGCCTTGGGAACAGGATGCTTGGGAAATGGTTTCACTTGCTATAACAAATTGATGGATTTTACTTACGCCTATTCTGTAGGTGGTTAATCCTTTCACTCCTAAGACTACCATTTTTTAATATCTATTTAATATATATTGCACTGGTGCTGTGTATAAGTGCTTTCTTCTACACTACAGTTTCCCTCTTACCAACATTAATCACTGTTATTTTGATGCTACTTCCAAAGCTTTTTGCTTTGTGACTAGTAAAGCATCAAAATTGATCAGTCACATTAAAATGAACTCATTATTTTGAATCCTACATTATATTATGGACTGAGTTTTATTCTCTGTATGCTTTCCTGACAATTCCTCTGACAGCTGTTTTCAAGAAAAAGAGGAGTGGATGTGGATTTGTTTTAAATTATGGAATTTAGTGCAAGTGAGGTGCTTGTCTGATATGGTTGAAGGGAGAGAAAGTAGTTCTCAGAGAAGAATGTAGATGTTGGACTATCAGGTGTTAACTGCAATCTTCCATCTAAGTATCTTGAGATATATATTCCCAAGAGTATATTTTGAAGTCAAAAGGTGACTGGGAGGCTGTAACTCCAGTATCCAACAGCAGAAGGAAGTCTTTTCAGTTTTGAGAGGGATTGTGCCAGGGAAGCTGCATTTGGGGAATACTTGACAGGAGGTCTTCTATCCTTGGTCTGTAATGAAAGTAGTAGAGGTTTAATAGAAAGCTGTCCTTTTATGTGCTCCAAACACCATGATCCTAATAGGACATAGGACATAATTCATGGTGCTTCTCTGACATCCCTCAAATCTTCTAGAAAAACTTCATTGTTAGTGGTGAGTTCTGTAAGATTTCACCCATGTAAGCCAGGGCAGAATAGCTCACATCTCACATTTGAGGACTGTACCAGATGATTTATCAAACCTAAAGCTCATTCTTGGCAGTTTCTGTACTATCTGCTTTACTCCCTGTAAAACAGCTAAGCACACTATTGCTTATTCTTCCTGATGTTATGCCTATGCATAATTTTGCTTTTCTCTTCCTGCAGGTCATTTGGCTTGACCTGTGAATCTGCAGCAGGCAATGAGATAGGAAGACAACTGCCATGGGTAAGTGCTTCTTAAAACTAAAGCTACATGTCAGTCATTCACTAGCAGGAAATCGAACACACTTTGTTTGTCTAGTGTTGCTATAGTGAGAATTGATGCCATGCTACTGATAAAGCTGTCATTTCACGATGAAATGCTTCTGGCTGGAGCTGTGGTTAAAACATAATTCATTAGAATATTGAAAACATATATATATATATATTAATACCACTTCTTTCTTATGCTCACATTTTCTGGGCACTGAATGGTATGGTAGTTAATGTCCCAATTAACTGAATGCCAACAGCTGGCTGGGCTCGTTGTGTTAACATCACAAATTCTCCTCTAGATGTCATTGTCCTTATGACTGCACTGCTCAGAACTGGCATGTTCTGAGGCTAAATCCAGGTTCAGCAACAGGAATTCTCAGACACTCAAATCTGAGATTTGCAGGGGCAGAAATTAAACCCGAATACAAGAGAGGTCTGTAAAGCTGAACCTGTGGGATCAGTGCTTGTATGTCTTTCTTTAAACCCAGTGATGTTTTAAAATATGAGTGACTAAAAAGAACTGGTGTGCTGACACCCTGGTAACATCCACACTGTGTGTGTCCAAGATGCCTGTGGAAAAGACAGGTAACTTATAAAGATTAAACTTTATATAAACGTTAAACTGAAAGGAAGCATGATGACATAAAGAAAACCTGGCTGGATCTCCCTTCAGCTGGTGACCCAGCAACGTAAAGCCATGCAGCCTTGTAGATTTTGGAGAGGGATTCCTCTTTGGAGAGCAATCAGCAAATGCTGGGCATCTTTTTAGGACTGATTCCATCTATACAGAAGTAGTTGGCAAACCGTCTGCTTTTCCTATGGATTTTATTTATAGCACACTGGAATGATACATAATATTGTGTCAGCTTCATGGTATAGTACTGGAGTAAAGTGCTTAATTTTGAGGAGGAAGCTAGAGCAGCATTGCTGCAAGAGTTTGGCTCTTCTCCTCCATTCTGCAGAATAGCTCCTGGGTCTTACCATTAATGGTGTTTGTTATAATAAATTACAGAGAAAAAGAGAGATCAGTGTCTTTGCACTGGGCATGTTAGTTGTAGATTTGACTGGTATGGCTAATGGATTTTTTTTTTTTTTTGCAAGACTGTCACATGAAAAATTGATGCACTTTGTAACAATTGATATCAAGCACCTATTCTGCTCTTTGTGAAAATTAGAGTAGCTGCTTTTTCTTTGCCCAGCTCAATGCAAGATGGGCAAATGAAAAGATTTATTTTTATGCTAACTTGTGTCAATATACTTCAGGAATAGATGCAGGATCAAGATCACAGTCATAAAGGTGAGGTCCTAATTTACTTCCCAGTTTTATTTCAGCTTACTTTTCCATTGCCCAAAGGCATAGGAGTTACTGAGTTATACTACATTCACCTCACGCTGGTCTCCTATCAAACAGAATATCAGTGCAACACCTCCACAGAGCTCTCTACATGAAATTGTCCTTTTGTATGTCTCATAATCGGCTGCAATGTGACCAAGCATCTGGTGGTGACAAGCAGATGTCTTTGATTTATTGGCTAATATCACTGCTTGTTAGTGGATGGTTGAGCAGGAGACTAAAAGAGCATAAAATCAGAGAGAATAAATTATGAAGGCACTGAACTGTGGCATTATAAACTCCTCCTTGTCACAGCTGTGACATCTCCCAGGAAATGTGGAATGAGAGAGACATCCCCTCTTCAAAGACAGTGGCCACTGTCTAATGATTTTGAATTAAAAAAAAAAAAAAACACCTCAAACAAACAGCCCAAATCCACCATCTTGCCTAAAGGGGTAGCTAGCTTGCTCCTGCTCAAGCAGTCTGCTTCACAACAGTTCATCCTCTTGGAAATGGAGTTGGCTAGCATTTAATGGAGAAGTCTGGGGAGTGTGAAGGATGCTGGGAGTAAGAGGGATATCTCTGCTGTGAATGGAGATGTACGATTTTCTTTAAGTGCTGTGTAAGAACTGGATCAGAACCCACACTAGAAAACACAAGCTCAAGGTTCTTCTGCTCCCTTTCAACGCTGGAAGTCTTGCTAAGCAGGAGAGTGTGGCTGGTCCCTGCTGTGAAGAACAGGTCCCTGTGCCTTGTCCCAGCTAATGCATGGATAAGATGGGAATTAGCTTTCCAGGCTGTCCTGTGTTCTGCTTGACAAGCAGCAAGTAGGTAACTAAGACATTCAGGTCTGTTCTGCATTGCAGATTCTTTGTGGGCTTGACAGGAGAGTCCTAATGGGCTGGGTGTGCAAATACATGACAAAAGTCTCAAACTGGGGAGTCTGCAGCAGTCTGAAATCACTTTTTTATCCCCTTTTAAACAGGGAGTACCTACCAAATTATACAATGTGTGTGACTGAACACAACGGCTCTGACAGTCCCTCAGGAGGGAAACGCAATAGATCTGAGCTATTATTCATTGCTGGCAATTATTTTGAGCTGCAGAGCAGTGATAATTGTGACTACTCACAATGTCAAATAAACATTATGTATATGTTTATTTAATAAATCATCTTGAAGTATGAGAGGAAGCAGGTGCTCACTATTTCACTCCTGTGCAGTGATGAGATGTTAAACTGACTAATGGCAACAAGCCATGCAGTGATTTAGTAGGACGCCATGTAAGAGTTATAATACCTTCAAGGAATAACTGTGGACATTACATATGTGACAGTTTTGTGTCAAAATATTTGTATTAATATTTTTCTCCTCTAGTGATGGACTAAGAACCAATCCAAATGGGAAAGTCAAAGTTTAGTGACAAGTTTAACTGGATTATTTCAACTAAAATCTAGCTGTAGTTCTTGCAAAATTTCCTTTTACCTATTCAATGTTGGATCAGCTGTAGCCATAACGAGGAGATATTCGTTGTACTTTTAATGAGCAACTCCAGTAACGGGTTATGACTTACTGAGGAGTGAAAGGAAACTTTTAAGGGTGCCCATTGGAACTGTTTTGCACTGCGGTTATCTGAGGGTATTAGCCTTGAGCACATTCGGGGAGCTGCAGAAAGAGGCTGCACAATTAAACAGGCAGGAAGGAGCTGAGTAGGAGCGCTTGGAGAAGGGAAAGAGGAGCACAGGCTAATGACATGAGAGCCTCAGGCAGAGGGAGCCAGCCCGGGACTACAGAGCAGTTACATCACAGTGCCCTACACACATTCGTCCAAGCATCTCAGCTGACTGGTGGAAAACCCGGGAATTTTCTGAACAAAGTGGGTTTGCCTTTTTTTTTTTTTAAATTCCTAATAAAGTCTTCATAGTAGTTATAATCAAAAATGTAATCAAAAGAGAGTTGGTGTGTAACATCACAAATAGTAAAATTTAATCTTATGCTAAGAGAAATGTAGACTGAGGGCTTGATAAGACACAGTTGCAAAGGGTGAGATCATGATGCTTAGTGTTTCAATATATTTCTCTGAGTAGCCTTTTTTAGTTTTAAATTCTTTTTTCATGTGAGAGCTGTTCTGTCTAATAGCTTTGAATGTACTGAATAGATTTGAAAGGATTTCCTTCATGTTCACTTTATTTCTGAAGCAGTTCAGCCTGTTTCAGCTTGGAGTTACAAAATGGAACAAAGAGGAAAATCTCCATAAAATATGCATGCAATTTTTAATAATGAGTTCCAAAAATCTCTCCTATAAATAAGAACCACTGAAATCCTTGAGTGGATTTTCTATAAGAAGAAAAAGATGACACCTTGAGACAGAATTCTGTTGTTTTTCAGACAGTGGCTGTGTGTCAGTCAAAGCATTTCTGACAGTGAAAGACAGAAAAAAGCCACAAACACACAGAATCTTGAAAGACAAATGAGATGGAAGATAGTCTATTAATAGCAAACATAAAAATAAATACGAGCCAAAACAAGTGCTTCATTCAGAGTGTTCAAAAAATCAACTTGTCAAAAATGTCATAGGCATCCTGATCTGAGTGAATAGACTTCACTTCCTCTAAGGTGTTGCTTCTCTTAGTAAAAAAAAAAAAAAAAAAAGAGGAAAAAAACCCCCTAAAAATAACTTGGGTATAGGAAAAGAAAAATATCTAAGAGGTGAGACTTTAATTTCCAAGAGGTGCTGCTTCAAAGATAAGAGAGTTCTTTCCCTTTAGAATATGGAACTGGGGAAATACAAACTTAGTGTGCAGTCCCACCAAAGGCTGCAGGTAACCCGGGCAGGGCAGTCTCCTGTTCCTCGGGTCACCACCCACACAATGGCAATTTTGAGTGCATTGTCACTTGGTGCAAATTGATTTTTGGTTTTGCCAGCACTGCAGCTGTTTGCTGGAAATGTGATTCCTGAACAAAATAGAGCTCCACTTGTGTTCTTCAGCTGATTTAGGTCCTATAAATGCTTTGTGATTTAGCACTTTTAAGGATAAATTGTTTGAAATGTACGTTCAGTGAAAGGTCTTTGAACAATTGTGAGGAGCAATAGCTGATTTAGAAAAAAATGCATCCTTTACTTAGATATCTGTTAGTTATTTGTTTTGAACTATTGGAGAGAAATTCTGCCTCCTTGTAGGAAATAAACAGAATGTATGTTTCTGAAGTTCACAGCCAATATTTACTTTATTTTGAAAATTCTAATCTGGTTTGTGTTCTGAGGATAAGAATTTTGTTTTATCCAGACAACTAGTATTCATTATCTGTTCCTGATGAGATTATATTTTCCAAAGGTGTCCATAAAGAGGTGGATAGAAACAGCTACAAACAGCAGGTTATTATTAAATTTTTTATTTAATCACCTGGAACATGTTGGAGAGCCTGAGTTGGGCTGTCCGAGTGCCTGAGCTGAAAATAGGATGTGGGTCTTGGTTTACAGTGTCCCAACTCAGTGCCTGTTGTCTTGTGCTGTAGATATTCAGTTTACATAAAAACTTAGTTTCATGAGGTCAGAAAGAAATTGTAAACATGTTTGTTTTAATGCACAGTGAGGAGGCAGAAAACTCCTGCAATCCTTGCCTGAGTGGATTTCTAGTCAAAACCAACCATAAAGAAATTCATGCTATATTAGCCAATACTTCGGGTATTGAATTACTTGTTGTGGTAGGAGGCTTCATAAAATATTATAGTTAGTTCCTGATTTCAAGCAGGGGACTTCTCAGCTTGCCTTCCCCCTCCTCCCCCCCACTCTTTCTTAGTGCAGTTATTATATCTGTGCTTTCCCAGTGATGTGTACACGTGTCTGCTGCTCACGGGAAAGGCATCCCATGAGACGTGGGAGGAGAGACCTCTTCAGAGCCATGCAGACAGCCCTCCAGGCTTGTATTTTTAAGAGTCTCTAAGTCTCCCTCTCAGTACTGGTTTCATATTATATTTTATAATTATTGTTTTCATAGATAATGAATAAAACATTCCCAATGTAGCTAGTGGATAGACGCTTTTCCAATGGGCACTTCAAAGCTGAAATCTGATTCAGAGTGCTCTAAATGGTCCCCTGGAGTAGTGTATCTGCACAGACTGCAGAGCATGTCTAGTGCTATCCTTCTCTGACTTGTCACTTGGTGTACTGCACTGTCAACACTCACCAGGTAAATGTCAGTATTATATAGGAGGGTTTTCTTCCCAGATGCTCCAGGTGAATGAAACATTCTACCAAATAAGAATGGCAGCATTTTATGCTGATGGAACACTGAAGTGACTGCTCTTTTGCTTAATAATTACGGGTTTGGAGAAAGTACTTTGACTCAGATTGTCCCAGACAGTTTGCCAGCAGAACTGTGTTGTATCTGCCCAGAGCAAGCTCCCTCCTGAAGTGCTGCCTGATATGATTCATTAGTAGTTCAGCATCATCGACTGCACATAGGAGTGGAAACAAATCCCAGAAGTGCAAAGACCTACAGCAGAGGGGAAAAGTGTTTCTGTGCTGCCAAGCCCCTTGCCCTGTATGGGGTTGTTGGAGAGACTGTTTAACTAGTCACTATTATATTAGCTTGCTTTTCAAATAACAGAAAAGGCTCCATACTATAAGAAAACTTTCACCATCAGGTATTAGTCACTCTTCAGCATCTTTGCAATTAAAACATTACTATTGCAAAGTCCTAGAGGCTTAGGAATAGACATTTCTTGTATACTTGAGTGAATGTGAGTGTAACCATGTGCAGCCATGTGTGGTGAATCTGTCAGAACTAACAGCAGGAACTTTGATAAGAGTTCTCCATCAGTAAATCTGCTTGATAGCTCAAGGTCTTTGAATTGTTATTATAAGTGGCATCCAGTAGGGCTGCTGCTGTTAAGGGTCTGTCAGATTTCCCCACACACACACACATCCCTAGGGTTTTATTATGTTTCAACTTCTCCAAGTTATGTTGGTTCTAAAACTATAGCCAAGAAGTTGTCAGCACAGACATGATTTTCTCTTTCTCCCCTGAATGATCCAATGGTTTAGTTTAAGAATTGGAGAGGTTGAGGATCAGGACAACGGATCTGGATCCTTTGGGGCACCCTGGGGTGAGAATCATTAGCAGCAATTAAGAATAATGAGCATTGCTCTCCCTTGGGAAAGGAGGCAGAGCAGCAGATGAGCAGGAGATGCTGAGGGACAGCAAAACTAAAACAGATTACGGGAAGGAATTAATTTCTTCAGAGAAATGACACTTTTGAAAAGTTATTTCTGTGTGACTCCATATTTGGAAGGTGGCAGAACTATTATTTTTTGAACTTGGATCTCCCCCCAAAACATTTACTATTATCATATTTGCCAGCCTTTTAATCCGTAATAAGCAGAGACAGGAAGTAAGTACAAGATCAGACATTGGTCTGTAAATTGAAAGTTCCACACCGGCAAAGTTTAGGGCTTTCTCTTTTTAAGACTGGCCACAGAGGAAGTCAGTAAAGGGGCTTGAAGATCAGGCAGCCAAGAATCAGTGGTGGTTTGGTTAGTCTGCCGAGCTGGGACATGGTGTGGCAGGGGGGACGGGGATCCCCTTCACTGGGAGCAGCAATAGTAGCCAAGCCATGTTTGTGTGCTGTGGGGAGCACACGGAGCTGTTTCTGCTGTTTGCACTTGGCACAGCAGATCGGGGAATGCTTCTTGTGGAACCGCAGAATGACTTCGAAAGTACAGCTTATGCAGTTGTACAAAAGTCAAGGTAAAAGTTCCATAGTTGTCTTCTAATCACCTGCTTTCATAGATCCATCCCAAAATGTGCAGAGTCCTGTAGGCTGCTGAAATAAGTAAATGGATGTGTAGAGGTTTTTTGTCATATGGTCCTTGTGAGGTTCAGGGTCTGTCAGTACACAAAGCCCTGTGACATTAGGTGAAATTTCTAGCTCTCTGTGATTAAGAAACTGGTTTTCTGACTCAGTGGGGTATTAAATCATGTTGCTACTTTGGGAACAAAGACAAACATGAGGGGTTTTATTCATCTGGCATCCCTCTCACCGCAAATAAGTGCTGCATACCAATTTCTCCATGCGGTAACATGCACTCAGAAAAAAAATCCACTTAAGAAAGCCTAAGCACATATTGGTGTATTATGTAGGAGCTGTCCCAAGTCCTGCAGTGCAAGGGGTGTTCATTGCAGTGTAAAGGCCTTCGGTCACATTGCCTTTTAGTGACACACTTTTGGCTGAGGGCACTTGAGGAAAAGCATGCTATCTGAGTGCAAAACAGGATCAGCTGTTCCTTGTCATGTCTTTTTTTACACAGGGCAAGATGGCCATTCATAACTCTGGTTATCCAGCTGTTTCATTTGGTTTCTAGTGCATGCCCAAAAATCATTTGCTGCATTTTGAAATCTATGTCTTATTTTTTAATTCCTCTCAGTTTGATCTGTCCTACTACAACTGCTTCAGCCATGGCTACATGTCCTGCATGCTTTCTTGGGTGAGGGAACTGTGGCAGTCTGGCAGTATGTGGGCTGTCTGTGTAGGAATTCGACTTATTCCTACTAAGTCAGTGTGCTAAAGGGGCCCTAAGCCTGAGACAGTCCCTACATCAAATTAAGCCCATGACAGGATACAGATATAGTCCAAACAGATCAAAGGTTTGCTTTTGACCTTCCCTGCCCAAGGCAAGCTCTCGCCACACAAATAAATCCCAGATGAAAGCATTATTCAGCTCCTTAAATCAGGCTCCTTTAAATCCATAGTTCCCAACCCTAAATAGTGCAACCTTTCTGTCTTATTTCAGGAGGCAAAACTTGTATTTCAGCACCACTGTACACCATACAGAGGGTTCAGTTTTTGCATGACAGCCTGTCCCAGGGAGACTGTGAATTCAGCAAATGGGCCCTGGTGGCTTTGGTTTGAGTTCAGCTGGTTTGTTCCTGGCATAGATCAGAGGGGTTGTTTGATAGCCTCAATAAACAAAGGGTGACCTGTGAATCAGAGTGAGGAACTGTCCCTACCCTCTGTGATGCCTGGAGCACCTTTTTCAACTGGTAGAACATGAAACCATCGCTGTCTCTGGACTTTATTCCCAACATAGTCTGGCCATAAAAGAACAAATGGCTAAATAGCCTTGACTAAGCAGTTTGCTGACATGGTTAAGATTTTTCAACACTGTATTTAAGTTTGGTTTATGTTTATTTAAATCACAGTATATGCATTCTCCTCCAGAGCCTGTGAGGTTACCACAAGAATTATTCCCCATAGGAAGCAACCCATCCTTTTACATGGAAACCTTCCAAGTTCAGACCTTGGCTTAGGAGTTCATTCTGCTGGAAGAGCTTTGAGCCCGAAGCATAGTCCAGTCTCTGCAATAATCTTCTGTATTCCTTTACCACTGTCATTCTTTTCCTTTTGGTGGGCCTTAGGCAGAGGTCCCTCCAGCTCCTTCTCTCCCCAGTTTTATGTGTGATTTTTCTCCAGCTTTCTAAGCTCTGTCTAGGTCTGGAACTGGAAAACCTAAAATGTCTTCAGGGAAAGTATTCTTTTTTAATTAGAGCCAGAAAAAAAAGCTACGAGAGATTTTTATTATTTTCACATCAGAATTGAAATGTTTTATGAAGTTGATTTAATTTCTAAGAAGGGCTTGGAGGGAGCCTTCATTTTCAAAAGACTTTGTTGCAGGGTGTCAAGAGCACACTATTGCACATCTCATCCCTGAAATGTTTTATCAGCATTTTACCCTATTTCACTCTGAAAACTATTTCTGAAAACAAAATATGTAGTGGAACTAAAATGTAGCGTTTCAAACAGTTGAGGTGTTTTTATGGCAGTTACACCACAAAAAGTGAACATTGTCCCTTAGTCTACTATTGCACAAATGTGAGAGTTTAGACCTGCAGTTGGTGAATGTATGCTCTATTGATTAAAAACCAAAAAATTGGCTGAGCCCTTCAGGATATGATCTGAATTTGGACATTTATTTTTTCCAAATCAAGAAGATTTTCAGGACACTGAAAACACCGTGAAGAGTTTAGATTTGGAAAGATTGTACAAATTCTTTTTTTTCCCATTCAGATGGTTAGTGTGGTGTTTTATAACAGCTTTACCAAACAGTGATCAGCTGCAGCTGAGCAGAATATTTTGGATGTACTTAAAAGTGTAGGGTGGGCAATGTGCAATGGCTAGAGAATCTTCAGCTTTATTTAATCACTTCACTTTGCATTTGAAAAGTAATTCATCATGGAAAGTCAGTGGGGTATAGAGAGCACTAATTGCAGCAAAATATCAAGGACAGTTTTCCTCTGTCTTAATTAAACATTAATGAGTAAAGTTATTTGCAAATGCATGCTGCAGGGATGGACTTGTCTATCCAAGTTTTGTAAATACTGACACCGGGTGTCAAAATAAAACACCTTAATTGATTTATACAGAAATAGTTTAAAAGAGAGCACCTGGAGTGACATTTCTCTAGCTTTTTATAGAGTAGTTTCCTGATGAATTATTTATAAAGAAACTTGGCCTGACCTATCTTAATTACACAAGTGATTGTTTCCAAACTAATCAATTTTGTAAGTGAAGTGAATTCTCTCCACTGTCAGGCCTTACTATGGCAAGAAGGAAATGGAAGAAGAAATGCACCTTTTGACAACAGTTCCTGCTGTATTTATCAGTGCCCTGCCAATAGCATCCTTAAATTTACTGGTGAGCCCAACAGAGGACTACTTCTAATCTCAATTTATCTGTGTATTAGTGAGGAATGTAAGTAAGAAAGTAATAAGACAGACTGTGAAAAATCCAGTATCAGTACCTAATCTTTTGTGCCAAGCCGTGGGGCATCTCAAGTAAATAGAGATAACAGAGAATAAAGAAGCCAGATTGTTTAGTACTTAGGGGGTTGCTGGAATTAAAATGCTCTGTAGCAGGCATTCAGTGTTTGAAAACATGCTAATCTGACAAGCAATGGTTCAAATGAAAGAATTTCCCCCCATTCGGTAAGAGAATATCTCCATTTATTTCCTAATATTTTATACTTAAATAATTTTCTACATATTTATTGTGATCAATTCTTAAAAATAAAACAAACTAAAGAGTCAATGACACCTGAAGGGTGAGAATGTGAATCCTCTCTTGCCTAGCTGTAGTAGAGTAGAACATGGAGTAGAAGAATTACAGAAATTCTGAACAGAACAAATCATGTTCTCAGTGAGAAAACATGAACAGAGACATAAGGGAAGAACTGATTCAAATAAGATGAACAAAAAATAGGGAATTCAAGCTCTGCTTGAGGAAAGCTTTACACTCTGTGGAGCTTTCCATTACTGTTTTTGTAAGGGTTAGTCTCTTTCCCCCATCAGATATTTCTTGCTATTATGCATTCCTGAAGTTAATATTGCTGAAATTATTTTCATGTGTGTCCTGCATTCTCTACATTCTGCCTGTGTGGTTTAATTCCTACACATTCCAAGTGTACTTTGAAATCTTCCTCAACTTTGGAGGAAAACACCCATCATCATGATTGACAAATTGTTTGACAAAACAATTCTCAGAGCAATTTTCAGTGGTTCCCTGTCAGATTAGAAAAATATATCAGGTACAGTTCCAAAGAGAGAGGTGGCACAACTGAACATTTCCATTAGACACAGACAATAGAATTAAGAGTGACTATATTACATTTACATGTGACAGATGCATACCTGGGGATGTGATTAGGATTTGGAGTCATCTTGAGATGCTTGGAAACAGCTCCCCCAAATTATTCCGAATTTCTAATTTCTTTTTTAAGCAGCATTACTCTGGATGAGAAAAATAGATTATCTAATGACAAATTTTAGAATTTTGTCTGATAAGAGAAAACAAAGAATACAATAGATACTGAAAGATTCCAAATGTATGCCTTAATATGTTCAAACTTAGAAAACACTGGGGATAAAAAGTCAGTTTAAATAACCAAGAAGCTACAAGTATGGCTAATGATTTACATTTGTTTCTGAAGAAAGATAATGCACAATTTTGATAAGAAAATCTATCATGAGATTTGTCTTCTTGGCAATGTCTGATTTCTTTGAAGGACTGAATGCAAATCCATATTTATTTTTGACTGTTAATCGCTTAGTTTGGAATTATATGAAATTATTTTTTTTTTTAGAAATACCTGTATGATTCAAAGAGGTGAATAATTATCTCACAGTTTGGTCTGTAGCAAATTGATAAGCAGGAGCAAAACCTGGAGAATCAGCATTAGTAAGAAGATCTGCGTGTCTGAGACCATAAGTTTCTCACCTCAAACTATGCTACTATTAGGAAAACCTCAGTGCATATTATACTTTTATGTGTTGGGGTTTGTTAAGGTGCCTTCATCCGGTTGCATGCACTTGGATCACAATGAACAAATCTAATATTTATGTTGCAGGCCTTGCATGTTTCTGGACCTTTTCATTTATTTATTTGTTGGTTTTATTTGGTCTTCTGTGATAAGACTAAAGGCCTCCTGCCCCTTTATCATTGCTGTAGCTCTTGCCACACTCTCACAAGAAACCCAGAATGATACTGTCTTCTGTGTCATACTAAACCTTTTTCTTCAATTAAAAAAGAAAAATGACCCAAGCCTCTTAATTGGCTATTTCTCCAGGCAAGATTATCTTACACTCCTGTGGGGCCTGCACTGTCTCACAGTTTGTCTGAGCATGGCCCAGGGAATTGTTACACAGAGAAGATTTAGAATAATCGAATGGTCAAGGTCTGTTCACATAAGCTAGTGCAGTGTGCACTCAAGCACACTGAGCCATTGCTCTTGGGCAACATGGCAGTATTTATGGTGGTGTTTTGCTTGTGGCACTGCTTGCTTCATGTCCCACTTGATTATTACAAAACAGGGGACCTTTGTGTAATTATATGAGAACCATCACTGCCTGGGGCTCTCCTAGGTGTGGACAGACATTTAGCACAGCTCTAGGAAACACACTTCATCACCCTTCCTTTTTCCATGGGCTGGAACCACTTGCCATATTTATTTAATGTGAGCAAGCAAAGAAAAGCTGACTTGTCCTTTCCCCTGCAGCTGCAGTCTACCCTTGTACAGAACATTTGCATGACTCTCATGTTACAAATATATTTGTACAGTTACAGGAGGGTAAAAGGTTCTGCTTGTGCTTGGTTGGGAATGGGAAAAGGCATTTCCAGTAGAGATTTTGTTACACTTGCAGCATTCAGGACTAGACTGTGGAAAGGTGGCATGAAAATAATTTTCTCTCCCCTAAATTAAAACATTTTAAGAGCCATTTTGAAATGGAGAAACACAGATGTTGTCTTGCTGCTCTTGGTGGTTCTGTGGGAGACATTGCTCTTGTTTCCCTGTGCCTGCCTCCTTTCTGCTAATGAGTAGCTCACAGTCCACCCTGCTTTTATCACTGCTATTTTTTACACCTCCTTCTCTGTCATTCACTGGTTGCTGTGACCTTAACTGCCTCATGGATATTGGTGCAGATGGATAGTAGGGATCACAGAATCTTATGGCTCAACAAGTCTTGGCACTGGCAATAACTCTGAAGAGTATGATATGAGTAGTGTAGGTAGGAAATCTCGTGTGCTTAATCAGCACATGTCAGTATGTACATTTCCTCTGGAGCTACCATCAAACAGGCAGTGATTTTGGAAAATAGAATAGCATGGCAAAATGGAGGTTCTAATGGGAAATGAATGGGCAGGCTGCCTTCCTGTGCAACTAACAGAGCTAAAGTCTGAGAGTCATCAGCAGAGTTGTCCAGGAAGGAAGTACCAAAAGAGGGTCAGTGCCTTAGTGTGCTACTGTCCCTTCTCCTGTTCTCTGCACCAGCTCACATGGATTAGAGCAGAGCAATTTCTAATCTATAGCTAGAATTTGTCCAGGCTGTGGTTTAGAGACGACTATTCAGTGTCTCTGCATATGTACTAGAGCCTTCATTTACCGATTTTATACACATTTACATGTTGTCTTCTATTTTAGTCTGGTTTGAGTTGAAAACATTTCCATATAATTGTTGTTTGAAACCACGATCATGCATTGTGTACATTTATTTTTTCCCCAGAGTTTTTTCAGGCTATCATAGCTCATGACTATTCGGTTTTCCAGATTCTCAGCTTTGCAGCCAGATTCCTTCCAGCTTTTGCCATGTGGACAGATATTAATAGGTATAAGTGAAACGAGATATCCCCTTATCAATATTTCAGGAATCTTCATGTTAATTAAAATCTTCAGCTGAACAGCATTGTAAAACCTACAAACATCGCCATTGACAACATTGTTGCTTACTACTACTACAGCATTTCTAATTGACAGTAGATATGGTTGAATACAAGAACAGGTGTTAATTGAATAGTGATTAATGCTTATGGCCATTTATGCTGCATGTTTAAGCATTTACGTCAAGATGTGAATGGCAGCAAAAAAAACTCATTTTCAAAAGCGATTGAAGAAGCTCTAATTTTTCATTTTCTCATGTATTATGCAAATAATAGCCCATGGTGACATTTACCCTTCAGGAGAAAGGTTCACAGACACTACCTAATTTCTCTGATAAGCATGTCACTCAAGATGCTGTCTCTATCAATATTGGTAGAATAATAAGTGGTTTGGAGAGAAATGGAATTAAGGCTGAAATTTGTCAGATATAATCCAGCACTCTGCCCTTGGCCATGCAAGAATTGAACTTTGGAATTTGTTTACCCCCCATTATTTTTTTCTCTTTTAGTTCTACTTAGCACTTAGCCATGCAGTTCATGTGTTGCAGATGAACAAAGTCCTATTTGAACAAAGGAAATCTGACTCAAGGAGTAGTCATTTGACAGACAGGAGAACCTGAATATCTATTAACTGTACTGACAGCCTTTGCATAACAGAGCTGCCATTTAGATGAGATATATTGACAGTAGCATTTCTTTACTGAAGTTTTTTTAAAGTACTATGGTGCAAGTCCACAGCAGGAATGGGGGTTTTTTATTTTTTTTTTTTTTTTAAATAGCGTAGTTTTTCTGTAGTTATGGCCATCACTTGGGCACTCAATATTCTCATTTCTGCCCATAGTGTCTGTAAATATGTTCATATATTCCTAATAAAGGTTTCATCAGAAAAGGCCAATGCTATTCACAGACATGTCTCTGTTGTGAAAAGAGTTAATAGACTCTGATTTTACCTGTTCCGAGGCTGCAAAGCTCTCCCCAGGGAGAGTCGAGGAATCTGAGGGTTCCCTGGGCTTGGAGTCTGAACTTACCCTGAAACCCTCAGCCACAGCCCAGAGAAACAGCCTATGTACATTAGCCCTTCCTAGTAAGGAAGTCAAAATACATGGCCAGTTGTGTGTAGGGCAATTTGATTGTGTCCCTTCATGCTTTAATATCATTAGTGCCATCCTACATATCTACCCCGCAAGCACTGCAGGGGAACCCAGCATATGACAAATTTGGGAACCTGCAGTGAGTAGTATTATTTTGAGTATCTGCATGGAAGATATTATACTTAACAATATTCATGGTATTTTTCAGCTGTAAGACAAATATGAATAATGGTGTAAGCAGCTTTAACTTCTAAGACATTTTTGTTTGCTACATGAGTATTTAGTTGCAAAATACAAGTTTTTCTTTTAAGTTTGTCCCCCAAATATTGGACCCTTAAGTAGGA
Organism: Dendrocincla fuliginosa; assembly: GCA_035047845.1. NCBI lineage: Eukaryota > Metazoa > Chordata > Aves > Passeriformes > Dendrocolaptidae > Dendrocincla > Dendrocincla fuliginosa. Next base: position 5,741,904 of record JAWWMO010000030.1, on the reverse strand, counting down.
AACTGTCATAAAAGACAATGTAAATGACTTTATCTTGTGTCTCAGTTGTTCACCTTTCATAGCAGGGTATGGACTGTCTGTCAAGTTAAACAAAGTCTTCAAAGAAGAAATATCCAATTTAATGCAATCCAGAAAACAACTACTGTGCCTTGTCAGTACCCCACTCTTTATTTTTCTGATAGTCTTCATGTTTCATTTCCTGTTTAATTCCAATTTTAGTTTGTTTTGTTTGCATATGTGCTGCACAGTGGTGCCGAAGCTGGTGTTAAAAATACATGAGAACAAGCTTCATGTCATAGACAACTGCACTTGAAAGGTGGGATGTCTTTATGCCAAGCTGTCCAATTTACTGGTCTTTCCCAAAGCTCCCCTGAGAGACTCCTTGTAAGCACTAATCTCTTCCATGACTGATGGTACAATGAGAGAGCTCAAGGTTAAGGTGCAGGAACAGGACAGAGCCAGCAAAATGATCCCTCCCTTTCCTATCAATATTTAAAGATCAAGATGTGTTTATATTGTTTATACAGTGCATTGGCCAGACATCTGCTCCCAAGGCTGTGATAACCACAGTACCTCTTACACCTCTCCACTCAACTCAGTGGCACTGTACAGGGATTGTTGGCCCTTGTGTTTTATATGCATGGCCATTTAGTGACAGAAGGCTGTGCTGCTCCTCTTGTTCCTGTTCTCTTTCCCTAATTGCATTGTCTTAAATGTGAGGGCTTAAATCTGCCATAGCTTACTAAAAAGACTCTATGAAGACAGCGTGTTAAATGAGTTCCTTCTATGACTTGGAAAACACACGCTGAGCACCAAAGAAATTGAGTTTCTTGAATGATTAAATGATAAATGAGTGTCTAGAACATGCCTTTTAACTTCCAGTTTTGTAGGCTTCATACAGTCTCTAATCTCTACCAAATTTAGGGAATGCAATCTAACAGATAAATTGTAATGTGCTATGGTAAGCTTATGTGAAAATTTTGAATTAAAATCCTTGTGTTTCTCGTGTTAAACTAATTCTTAAAATTAAGATTACAAAACGGTTTTGTAATTTGCCTAATGTCCCAATGCACATTTCTTTTTCTTGCAGTCAATTTGAGCAGTTTCTATTATCTCCCAGTTTCAAATGAATCAATCAGCACCTGACACAGCCTTGTGGATCCTCAGCCATGTTTGCCCAAGGCAATGGAACTGAAATCAAAAGCTACCTCTATGAGTAGGGGGTTATAACTCAACACAGCAAAATAATGTTCTATTCTGTTGAATACAATCAAATACACTATGAATAAATTGAACTAGCTCTATTTTCTGCTGGTTGTGAATTGGGACTTTTAAGCTTATGCAAGGATTTAATCTATCTAGTCCTTTAGGATCTGATTTTTAAAGATGCCTTTCATTCTGGTCTGAAGGGATGTTTGTCCCTTTCAGTTTTATAGCCTGAAGTTTATAGTCTTAATTGAAATTTAATAGATTCCCTCAGGTTATGATAACTTCTTATTACCATTTCTGTACACTGGCTTTGTTCATTTCTGAGACCAAAAGAAAAATAAAAATCATTCTTCATTCTGTTTCCTCCATTTGGAAGTAACCGTTGTGTGCCACCTAACAACATCCTAGAAAATGCTAATGGTTTTTCAAGTGTATTGTGTTCATAATACACTTTGTACTCATTTACATTCAAAATAAGCAGGGACAACTGCCTCTGACCAATGTATCTCGCTTGATACTCAATTTGCCCTTGATTATATCAAGTACTGAAAGAAGTACTGCTTTGACCTAATTAAATAGATGAAGGCAAAGGGATTCTTCAGTGATAGGACTCTGGGAAATTAATCTGCCCAAGTTTTTGAAGGTGTCAAGAAAAGCTTGAGAACTTATAGAATTGACTGAATCACAGGTAGAATAAAAATGGCAGGACTCTCCTAAACAGGGGAGTTGTGGAAAACCTGAATTAATTTAGGTCTAAGCAAGGCCTGGAAAGAATGAAAGGACTGATAATGCATGTGAAAGCACCAAGTTCACCTCAATTAAATGGCAAAGGCCTATCTAGTGAAGGATGCGGTTGTTCCCTGGTATCCGGATAGACTATACCTTGTGTTTAATAGTATCTTTTTATAAGAGCTAGAGATTTAATGTGCTAAGAAATCAGTGAGAACACACAGTATGTTTACAACATAGCAGTTTGACAAGGCTTGTCCTTTTACTGTGGCTACTTGACACAAAGCAAAAGCTTCTGGCTTATACCTGAGGGAACCAGTGTTTTCCTAATTCTAAACATTTAATTCAAGACCATAAAGGGTAATGCTGGAAGACAGACATTCTTACTTGATTATCTTGTAGACCAGCTGCATCTTTTTGTGAATAAACTGAAATCTGCAGATTTCATTTGCATTTTGAATTCAGAAAACTTCAAAGCTGCCCAGTGTAATGGGGATTCATTTAATATTATTAAATGAATTAATTTGTTGTTTTCCTGAACATTTGAAAAATTGAGGAATATAATGGGTCTGTGGAAAAAACCCCCTGCAATACAGTAATGCCAGCCATGTGGTTTCTCTGTCCTGTGTTTCCTTGCTCTTGAGATTGTTCTGGAAAGAGTAAAGCAACATCTGGGCCAGAACTGGAAGCCAAAAGCCATCCTAGTTAAAGTCTTTTTAAATAGTCCAAACCCGATGAAAAAGCAGTGGCCGTCAGAAAGTGCAACATCAAGTCCTTTCTCAGCTGAGCTGCTGTGCCACGCAAAGCAACTGGGGCTCTTTTAGCTCAGTCATTTCTCAGAGTTTGTGACTCTTCAGGTTCTGGGTTGGCTTTTTCTGAAGTTAAAAATGTGTAGGATCTGTGTGTACACTGAGATAGAGGGAAGACAAATGAAAACCTGATCATCAGACCCCCCCAGGCAGCAAAGTGCCTGGTGGGAATCAGAGAGGGCTGCAGGAGCAGAACTTCTTGCTCGTGTGTCGATGCTACTGCAGGGAAGGGAAGTGCTTCCTGCAGTTGACTTTTTAGAGGCCATTTTCCTACACCATTTCCATCTGTACGTTAACTCAGCCCTTCTTTTGTTCCTTCTTTTTCTGTAGTGTTAACGAGAGAGGAGCGATGCAGCTCATGGCAGGAAAGGGGAGCAAAGTCTGTTTGCTGAGCAAAACAATTTAGATTTTAGCCTCGTGTGAAAATTGAAACGTTTAATTTTAAAAATTTAAGGAAAAATTATTTTTTTCAAATCTGGAAGTCTTTGTGGTTTCCTTTTAAAATGTTTGCATAAGCTACATCTATCAAAGAGGATTAAAGTAGATTTTAATGCTAAACCAGAATGATACTCTTTTCACTTTAGAGGACTGAGAAAATCTATTTTTCTGTATTTGCTTTGTATAAGCCTCCAAAATGCATTTCTTAGATTCCATTGTCACTGGGTGTGTTGGAAGCTATTTATTTCAGACAAGAGGTAATTCCATGTCCTGTGGAACTGCTTCAATGGAAGTAAATAGGCCCCAATTTTAGAATGCTTATTTTGTCAAATGATTACATCACCAAGTGCTGGTACTATTGCACTGACAGATTGCTGCCTGGTATGTTACACGGCCTAGTGCAATGCGAATCCTTAAACCCAGTGGTGACACCATTTAGGGGAAAGCACCAGTGAGTGCGGGCCGTGATTTTGATTTTGGAAGCCTTTGCCTATAGAGGTGTCCCTCTATGATTGCTGCTTACCTTCAGAAATTCTGTAGGATCCTAATTTGACACAATTTTTTGTTTGCTCTTTGCTTTGTATTATTATTTTTAGAAAATATTTAAGAAATAAATAAAATTTTTGATGGATTCTGTTTTGAAATATCCTGATATTTTGAAATATCCTAAGACCTGATAAGCCACTATAACTGAGGACATAACAGATATTTAGGTTTTCCACAGGCTATCCATATGTAGTGAGAGCGAGTTTTACAAGCCAAGGCTGTTAAAAATGTACTCAGAAGTAACAGAGGATGTATAGTGAGACTATCCTTTACTAAAATGCTTGATCCTCCTGAATAGCAAGGATATTAACTTAACTAATGATCCTTTAAATGGGTGTGTAAAATATAATTTAAGCTACTTGCAACATGCAAAAGAGAGGCATCATTTGTTACTGCCAAGCTCACTGGCATGTGAAAATCAGAAAATCATTAGCCTTGATAGAAATAGTTTAATACAGCAGGGAAGAGAACACATTATTTAGAGCAGTTAAATGACAATTGATGCAACTGCTGGTAAAATGCAGAAAAATGAGTGTGATTTAGCAGATGATAAATACTGCACTTAGAACTTATGCATGGGAAAAAATGAAAATCTTTCCTCATTATACTACATATTTTGCCTAGGAGACAAACTTTTCTAAAATGCAGTGTTCACCAACTCTGATTTTTATAACTTTATCTCTAGACAAGCCTCATTCTTTCTTTGTCCATTGAGTGCCCTGTAACCACATAAAGAGTAATGTACAGGTTCCATCTCTCATTCCATAACTGTAGAAACACATTAAGAAGGAAGGTTTTCACACTGTTTTAACACTTACTGGTAACAGCCTAGTCTTGTTCGAGGTGACAGCAGCTGGCCCTGGTGTGAAGTTCACCTGCGAACAAACCAGCTCTCATTCCTACACAAGTGAAAATTATTTTATGAATCTCTGGAAGACATTTCAGAGAACATAAATGTGATTTTGTTAAAGGCCTCTTTTTGCAGTGATTGTAGTGTAAAGTGACATCAGGATAACTGAGGCGCCACCGGAGCCTGCTCTGTGGAGCAGAGCTGTGTGTACTGCTCAGGGCAAGCTGGAGCTACAAACGCCTTGTTCACTACTGGGGGAATGTAGCTGCGTGAAAGCTTAGATTAGGAAGGGAGAAATTACAGCAGCATACACTCGGCCCCTCTCTACCTAGTCATCTTTCTAGAAATGCAAAGGGAAAAAAGCATCCCCCCAAAGAAACAAAGAAACTCAGACACCACACACACACCCAGAGCCGTGCATCTCTTAGCAGAGCTCACGGTGTGCTTGTCACAATCGGCTTCTCTGTGTCCCTGCATGGCTGACGAAGGCAGGGTGAGCATCAGGGCTGTCCCTGGGCCTGGCTGCTTTGGAGCAGGGCTGGCTGCTGGAAGGGACACCGGCCTGAGCTCGCAGCAGCTTTCCTTGCACTGCTGCTCCCCAGTGCCATTCCTGCACAACAACACGGGCCCTGTTGCTCTCAGTTTCTGCTTTTGCCTATAATTTGACAGTGCCAAATTCTCTTGCAAAGCCAAAATAAAAACGGAAAAGTTTTAAACACTTGTGAGCTCTTCTCTCACCACCTGCCTGTGCAGGCTGCACAGGGTGTGCCCAGAGCTGAGCCAGGGAGCTGCCTGGGCAGCTGTAGAGATTTGTGTATGGGATGATCTTGTGTCACTTGTGAGTGAAATACAACAGTAGG